>JALMGJ010000034.1:4324701-4924701 GCA_023362775.1 Charina bottae
TGCAAAATTCTTAGGGTAAGATGAGGAAGGATGTACTCCGAGTGTTTCAGGACTCATCAGTGTTGGGACAGAGAGAGAGGTAGGGAGGGGTGGCCGTTAAAGGATCGGGCTTCCCTGCTTCACCCATTCTGCAACCCAGCTGCTAGCCTGCAACTGGAGGGACCTTGGGCTGGTCAGTGCTGCTCAGCCCAACCTACCTCACTGGATTGTTGTGGGGAACAATCGGACGGAGTACTGAGCAAGCAAAGGACGGATAGAAATCTCTACATCCCTAACACGTATTGAATTCCCGCCCATCGGGAGAACGCGAGTTTTCCGGTCTCTTCCCCTTCTCGTTCTCCACCCATCCTTGCTTGAATGGCATCTGGTGGGCTGGAGAATCATGTCCTGGTTGGGAACGCGGTCCCCACTCCATTGTCTTGAGGGGGGCTTGGCTCTCTGGCCTGCTGTGTTTATGCCTGGAGGGCGGAGAGTCAAGTGGCCGGTCTAGGGAGGCACCGGATCTGGGGATATTGGGGGGGGGGGCTCTTCGCTCTGCCCGGGGCAGGAGGGGGGTCATCTCCCAAGCCCACTCTCTGAAAGAAGCCCTGCACAGGCCTCTTGCCTTTGGCATCGTTTCCAGGAGCCGTTCCTCCTCCTTGGCGCTGGCGAGGGGTTAACCGGGCTATTGTCTTGTGAATTCTCCCTGCCTCTTGGCTGGTGACCTCTCCGTCATCGTGGAAGGCAAGGCCACCAGTAGAACCACCCTTTGGAAAACTTCCTGCTTCTTTCCAGGGCAGGCGGCCTGGGCCCTCTCCAATGCCGTGGATTGGGTGAGCCAGGGAAACAGGCTGGATTTCTCTGCATCACCCATTCCGCCAGCCCCGAGGCCAGGGCTTCACCCCGTCACATTAGCAGACCCATCTCCCCTTCTGACCTCCCTCGCAGATTTTTCACCTGCTTCTCTCCCCTGGACGATGCTGTGGACCAGAAGTAATCAAAGATTTGGGGAGGGAGATGTCATGCTCCTGCCTTGGGGGTGAGCAGAAGGGTGCCCCAAGACGAATCTTGGCTCAACAGGAGGAGCTCTGCTGCCACTGGGTGGTCCGTGACCTTCTTTGCTCCCTCCATTCCTCACCTGAGGCTCCACGTTCTTAGTGAGATGGTCAGATGGTGTAAGAGTACAATCTCACCAGAGGCTCCAGATGCTAGAAAAATAGAGATGCCCTCTAGCCTAACTTGGTCGTGAGCGTGCCACGTGTGAATGGGCAGAGATGTTCCTCTAAGGAGGAACCTTTCACACGAACTTCTTGCTGTAGTCCAGCATGATACAACCTCCTTCGGAGAACTACAGGATAGACACGAGAGAGTTTGCCTCGGCCTGTCCGTTCCCTACACCGGCCAATCAGGTATAAAATTCGGAAGGTGAGATAATTTACGGATTGTTAGGCAGAGTGTCAGAAATAAATTAGCCTTGCGGGCTACTGAAGTGAGAAGGGGCGATGCAAGTGCATTTCAGCTGGGAGCTCCCAATATAGAGAAAAATGAGAAAAGTACTTCTTCAAATGAAATCAGAGTTACACTTGATGGGAAGTTAACTCTTCCTGGTGAGATGGCACGGTGCTGATCTGCCCCCGAAGAGAGGCTCATCATAGATAGAAAGATCTTGGCCTTCAAGCATACGGTCTAGATGTCATCTGGTGGATTGGATGCTCAGTCCCTGTTTCACTTCCCCCCACCTCTGCCCCACAAACGGATTGCCAGGTTTCCAAGGTCTCCCTCCGAACTGGGAGCTCTCCTCTCTTATTCAAGCCATATGGGGTGTAGCCGTATTTATTCACTGGTGAGAGCAAGACATCCCTACTCAGAGGCACCACTTTTGAATATGGTCCAAGTTTCAGTCGTGGGACTGGAAGTAGATTTTGAATCTGAGCAATTACGACTGGGCCCTTCTGTTTCTCTGCACCCTTTCCTGTGTCTTGGCAAATATCTTCGGAGGCTTCAATTCAATCCCTTAGACCAGAGCTTTCCAAACTGTGTGTCGCGACACAAAAGTGTGTCGCCACACACAGTCTGGTGTGTCGCCACACAACCCGGAAGCGCTGATCATCATCAGCGCTTCCGGGTTTTCCCGCGGTGACACACCAACGGCGGCGTGCAAAAACCTGAAAGCGGCAGCAGCGCTTCCGGGTTTTTGCGCGCTGCCGCAATGGCGGCACTTCCGGGTTTTCCCGTGGCGACACACCAACGGCAGTTGGTGTGTCGCCGTGGGAAAACTTTGGAAAGCCCTGCCTTAGACCAGTGTTTCTCAACCTTGGCAACTTTAAGAGATGTGGGCTTCAACTCCTTGCTGGCAGGGGAATTCTGGGAGTTGAAGTCCACACATCTTCAAGTTGCCAAGGTTGAGAAACACTGCTCTACACTGTGCTATCAGAGTCCGGGATATTTTTCAGTGCCGGGATTGGAAAAAGTTAATTCCTTAAATTAAAAAAATGATTGCGGGTATGAAGAACCTTGCCAGGTTCAAGATAAATTGGGCCACGTTTTTTAAAAAACGTTCTTTTCTTTCTTGCATCAGATGCTGGAGAGCCTCTCTACCGCTTCCTGTGGGATTTCATTGTATTGAAGAGAGTTTTAGACGTGAACCCAGGGGTCTTGGATTCAATTTCCCACCCGCCTTGGTCAGTGACTCTCTTTCTCCGAGCCACATCACATGGTCGGAGTGGTACTAAAAATACCTCCATAAATAGGCTACCCCAGCCCCTTGGAGGAAGGACAGGCTATAAATCTGTTAAATAAATAAACAGAGGAGACCCTCTACTGCAGGCAAGTCTGCATTTCCCGTGAAGGAGATGGAGTAAAGTAAGTTTCACACTTGGGTCTAAGGGCCAGCTCACACACAGACTCTGCTTATTCTCATGTCTTATCACATGAGTAGTCAGAGCAGAGCAGTGGGTCGTAATGAGCAAGGATTCTGAGCATTTCAGCCCCAGCAACTTTTGTGGTCTGCTAAGGCCACTTTTTAATTTTTCTGATCTAATCATAGGCACAGCTGAAATAATCATCATGATTTCTCTTACGTCTACAGGTAGTCCTCGCTTAACGACCACAATTGGGACCGGAATTTCAGTTGCTAAGCGAATCCGATGCAATTTTTTGACCTTTTTTGTGGTGGTCATTAAGCGAATCACCATGGGCGTTTAGCGAATCACATGGTTCCCCGTTGATTTTGCTTGGCAGAAGCCGGCCAGGAAGGTCGAAAATGGTGATCATGTGACCACGGGATGCTGTGACAGTCATTAATGCAAACCGGTTGCCAAGCACCCAAATAGTGATCATGTGACCGCAGGGACACTGCGATCGTCATAAGTGTGAGAACCGGTTGTAAGTCATTTTTTTCAACACCGTTGTAGGTCCGAACCGTCACTAAACGAATGGTTGTTAAGTGAGGACTACCTGTATATTCTGTCCTTCCTCTGGGTGTTCATGGTAGCTTGCAAAGGGGGTCTTTGCTAAGCAGGGAGAGAATGGCCCATAGTCCCCCCTTCCTTGAGTGGGCCCTGAACTTGGATCTCTCAGTCCCAGTTTAGAAAGAAAAAGAGGACGTTTGAATGTATACAGTTCTTACATTCCCCTGCATCGTAAAAACAGTCCTCAGTCTGTCACAGCAGGTTCAGTTTCACTGTCAATTGGAAACCCAGCAGTAACCAGAGTTGGCCATGTAGGTGGTGGTGGGAACCACGCGTGGCAACTTGCCATATGGGGATTAGAATGGATTTTTCTCCAGGTCAGATGGCTTCTCCGCTGGTTCTTAAACAACAATCACTCTGAGCTGGAGATTGGGAACTGTAAGGTGAGGCATGGCTTGGACGTGGTGGTCACCTCGTTTTCCGTAGGGCTGGTGGTCTCTGCCCGATCTCTGGATTGCACTCCTTCACTGAGAAGCGCCTAAAATAAGCCTGCCAGGTAGGCCAGCTGCAAATCTGGAAGGCCAGGAGGTGGCGGCCAAGAGCGAGAATTTCCAGGGTGTCTTTGCTGCCAGCTAGTGGCAATGTGAGGTTTTGCAGGGCAGATGAGGTAGCCCTGCTCAAAGGAAACTGCGGAGCTGGGCCTCTAAGCTCCTGGAGAGGAGAAGGTCAGGCTGCCCAAAAGCTCTGTGTGAAGCTGGCGGAGACTTGGGCCGTGAGAAAAATTGCCAGCGAGCAGGGAACCATCTTGGCCTCCTCCTGCACTGTAAGCCTAGATCCCCTTTTCGCTCTGCCTCGCTTTGCTGATCTTGTCAGCAAAAAACGGGGCTATACTGCCCCGTAGTGGAGACGCACATGTCTAAAAATTCAGAGGATCCCACTTCCTGCTTGCAGAAAGGCCCATTTCAAAACAAGGGGCTTTTTAGAACACAGGCTTCCCATCTCCTTTCGTGATTCAGACCGCTTTCTTTAAATTGTTTTTTTAATAGCGGGCTCATGTGATCTCTGCCCTACTTGCTTTTAGCTTCTGCTGGAAGTGAAAGCTTTGATTTTTCTTTTAAAAAATGGTTTTTGTTAGCAGGCAGACTGGAGAGGATTAGTTGGAGCAGGAAATAGAAGGGGTTCCCTCCAATGTTGCTAAGAACGATTTGGTTGCTAATTATATTTTAAAAACCTGGTGAACGGCTCTGGAGATGGTGGTGGTGATGGTGGTGGTGGTGGTGATGTCATCATCTTAGGTCGAGGAGTTTCATTGTCACATACACCAACTTTTGCAACAAAAAAAGAGGAAAGGTTGATCGCAGCTGGACAATGAACCACAGTCCCTCTAAGGCAGCCATCCAGTGTGCGGAGCCAACAGAAGAGACTCTGCAGCTCAGGGTTGAACTGTGGAGTCCTCGGTGCTCTCTGAGCTTGGTTGTTGGCTGGCAGATGTTTCATTACCCGGCTAGGGAACATCATCAGTGCAGTCCTCTTCAGATGGAGTCAGATGGCTCATCTGCCAAAGCTAGAGATGGGGCCTGGGGCAACCTGCATGCTTCATAGTATCATAGAATCATGGAATCCTCGGGTTGGAAGGGACCTGGGAGGTCTTCTAGTCCACCCCCCTGCCCAAGGCAGGAGTCCTCATACCATCTCGGACCGATGGTTGTCGAATCTTTCCTTGAAAACCTCCAGCAATAGAGCGCCCACCACTCCGGGAGGCCAGCTGTCCCACTGCGTCATAGTTCTCGCTGTTAGGAGATTCCTCCTCGTTTCCAGGTTGGATCTCCCTCTGACGAGCTTCCCCCCATGGCTCCTTGTCCTACCCTCAGGTGCTACGGAGAATAAATCGACGCCCTCTTCCCTGTGGCCGCCCTTCGAGTATTGGAAAACGGCTCTCATGTCTCCCCTCCGTCTTCTCTTCGTTAAGCTAAACATACCTAGTTCCCTTAGCCGTTCTCCGTAGGATTTGGCCTCCAGACCCTTTATCATCTTCGTTGCTCTTCTCTGCACTCAGCATCTTTTTTGTATTGTGGTGACCAGAACTGGACTCAGGATTCCAAGTGTGGCCTCACCAGTGCAGTATAGAGTGGTACTAACACTTCCCGTGAACTTGATGCAGCGACTCCTTAAGTCTTCCTCTTAGCCCTGGCCTCTTGTATCTTGAAGGTAGAAAGAGACATATTTAAAGCTATCTCCAAATACGAAACCAAACACCAAGTGGGATTTATTTCAGATTAAACACATATCCTCAGTCTTTTTAAAAATAAGCCTTGGGGTTGGGATTTGGCTCTAAACTATTAGGAACAGAGAAGCATTCCAAAAAATAGCGTAGTAGAAGGGAGTGTAAGTGGGGTGCTTCACAACCGAGTTGTACATCATGGCTATCTGGAGAGAAACCCTTGTAAAATCATGAGGTCCAGGCCAGGATCTAAAATTAGCTGCTTGGTATAAAGCTGTTCCCTCTCTGTCCCTGGGTCCCCAGAATGCTTCCAAACAGACAGTTCTCTGATAGCCATCAAGTGGTATTTGATCTAAGATAGATCAAGTAGAACCTGATCAAGTACAATCCATAGAACCTCTGGATGCTATGGATAGGAGAACTGGGAAATAGTTTTGCCTCTGTGTTGCTCCTTCTCTCTTTCACACACCGAAATGTACACATCACACTGTTCATCATGAAACAGTCCCAGGCCATCTCACGTACACTCATGTTAAAACCCAATAAAATCACGGTTATTGGTCAGCGTCGAAAAGCCCAGTCTTTGTCTTCACAGCTCTGATATATTGGCCCAACTGTTAATCAGAGGCGTGGTGGAAATGAATCGTCCTCCCTGTTGCTGAAAATGCAGGGCAAATCCAATTTCCAAAACAAAAGTAGTTCACAGTTACGATGCCACCATTTTGTGATGATATGATATAACAGCAGCAGCAGCAACAGAACTGTTGACAGGCAATCCCAGAGGCAAGATTGGAGTGCCCTGGTGTTTCCTCACTCATTCAGTCAGAAGCGATATCTTGCTCCAATATCTGGCTGCAGACCACCAAACCAGTCAAGGAGAGGTAGAAGAAGATTAAAGCAGATAACCGAACCTCAAAAACATTAAGTGGTTGTGATGGGAGATGTCAACTACCCAGACATCTGTTGGAAGACTAACTCTGCCAAAGACATCAGATAAATTCTTCATTTGTGTTGGTGATAATTTTCTCTTTCAAACGGTTAAAGTGGGCACCAGGCAATCTGCTTCCTTGGATTTGGTCCTTACTAACAGAGAGGAAATGATTGAAGGTATTAAAATGGTGGGAACCTTGGGTGCAAAGGACCTCACGGTCTCAGAACCCTTGATTTTCACCAAAAGCTTGGTGAAAAGCAGATTCTAGGTGTGGGTTTTAGAAAGGCCAATTTTAATAAACAAAGGAATAGTAAGGAAGGTGTCATAGGGAGAAAACATTAAAGGCAAAGGTGTTAGCTGGTTGGGATTTCTTGAAAAGGAGAACACCCCAGCCTCCAACGATATCAGTGAGGAAGGAAACTAGGAAACATCTAAAGGAGCCAACTTGATGGAATAGGAAGCTCATGAACATGCTGAAACTAAAGAAGGGTGATTAGAATTCCAAGTACTTATTGGAATGGAAGTCTAATGGTCAAGGAAGTCTACAGAGTTTGACCTCCGAAGTGTAGGCACGAGGTCAGGAAAGCAACAGTGGAAAATGAACTAAGGTTAGCAGGACAAGCAAAATCCAGAAGGAAGGGTTTCTTCAAGGGCACCCACAGCAAGAGGAGGTGGTGGGCTCATTCCAAATGGAGAAATCTAAAGAGGTGGCCAAGAGAAAGCAGAGGATCTCAGCTGCTACCCCGCCTCTGTCTCTACATTCAAAGAATGTAATGGTGGTTTGAGGAGCACAAACTGAACCCAACAGGGAAGTTTGCAGATCAGTAAAGATGTGGTAAAGGATCTTCCGGCTAATTTGAATGCCATGAAGTCGCTGGTGAAATACATGCTGAAGGAACTGGCGGAAGAGCTGTTGAGGCCTCTGTCAAACATCTTTCAGGAATGCCAGAGAAGAGCAAATGAGATCTCCCTCTTTAAGAAAAGGGGGGGGGGAAAGGATTCCGATAAATATTGATCAACGAGTCTCACTTCAACACCTGGAAGGGTGTTAGATAATAAAGCAGGCCAGTGCACAGCTGGGCTGAAAAGCCACAGCATGTGCAAAGAGTCAACATGGCTTTGTCAAAACTAGGTCATGTGAGATAAATCTTGTCTCTTTTGGCAAGGTGACTACTTTGGTGGACAGGAGAAATATTGCTGATTTAATCTACTTCAATTTTAGCAAAGCTTTTGACAAGGTTCTGCAGGATGTTCCCTGTTAATGAGAGTTTGCATAGCCCTATGTTAAGGTGGGGCCCCACCTGGCTGGCCAACCACACCCAGAGAATCTGCTTTGACGGTTCTACGTTGAGCTGGAGAGCAATAACAAGTGTGGTTCTGCAGGCATCAGTCTTGGGGCCAATTTGATTCAACATTTTTATTAATGACCTGGATGATGGGATTTTTAAATTCTTTTTATTTTTTATTTTATTTATGGCCACCCATCTCACAACAATTATGGGCAGCGTAAAAAATGAAAACACAGAACCACAGCATACAACTCTGGTTCCCAAAGGAAAAACAAGAACCCCAAACACATCAACAGCATCAGAGCTCGCCTAACTTCCAGACCGAAATGCCTGGGGAAACGGCACTTTGCAAAGGGCTAACAAGGTCGGGGCCGTCAGGATCTCCAGGGGATTGGTGGGCTCCTTATCAAATTTGCAGATGACACAAATTATGGAGGTGTGGCCAATACCCAGGATGACGGATCCAGATTACAGTCTATTCTGGATGGGTTGGAAAACTGCTGAGAAGAACAAGATGTTCTTTAATAGGGAGAAATCTAAGGTATTACATTTAGGGAGGAAAAAACATAGGACACGTATACAACATGGGGAATTGATGGCTTGGAGACACTACATCTGAGAAGAACTTGGTCACTGAACATGAGTCAGTAGTATGAGATAGCTGAACATGAGTCAGTAGTATGAGACAGCTGTTAGAATTCTGGGTTGCGTTAGAAGATGCATCGTATCAAAGGAACGTGAAGCCCTTCTTCATCTGGCAGTGATGACACCACTCCTGGGGTCCTGTGTATGATTCTGGGCACCCCATTTCCAGAATATTAACAGACTGCAGAGGATTCAGAGGATGCCAATAAAGATGATACAGGGACTTGAGGACATGCCCGATGAGATCAGGCTGAAGGAACTTGGGATATTCATTCTGGAGGAAAGAAAGCAGAGAGGAGACACAACAGTTGTATTCAGGGACACAAAGAGAAGCTACAAGGAAGCTAGTCAGGAACTACTCTTCATGGCCACCCAGATATTATTTTCCTGCACGCTGCGGAAGGTTGAACCAGATGATCCCTGGGATCCCTTCCAATTCCACAATTCTGTGATTCTAGAAAAGTCTTGGAGATCTTAAAATAGATCAAACGCAAGAAGATTTGGAGTATCTTAAAGCTATTTTAGAATAAAACTTCAGGTACAGTAGGTTGATGTTCTGTCCTGGTCTCTAGCATTAGAAACAGGCCAGCAATTTAATTCAGCTCTGTGATAACGTTCCCTGAGCTGATGCCATCCAGATATATTGGGACTACAGTTCCCAGAATTCAGCTGGGGAGTCTGATAGTTGCAGTCTTGACACGTTCAGCACCAGGCTTGGGAAAACTGTTCTGTGGTAAAGCGGTCCTGATGTGCATTGAAGAGGATGACTCAGCTTGACTCCGATAACCTCAAGGAGGAACATGTCTTGGAATTTCCTCTGGTAGTTGTGTGTTAATGTGTGTGTTGCCATACTGTGCTATTTGAAATCAGCATCCTTGCCTACCTAAAATGAGGACTTGCTCGTGATATGTATGGCATTTCTTCCTTATATACTTAGTCGATGCAGGCGATTTCACACATCTAAACTCCCGTTTACTGAACTAGTCCATAAGTTTTAAGTTTGGGTAACCCAATGAACCATAACTGACCTAGGATGTTGGGTTCACGCAACATGTTAGGCTGAAATATGGTTGGTTAGATTGCAATTCAACACGTCTTCCAAACACAGTGATAGATTTGGGAGGCTACCAAAACTTCACAAAGTTTTGCATAACCTCTGATTTCTTTTAGGGGGGAAGTGGGTGGTTATTGATGATTGTACTTATTTGCAGGAAAAATATACCTAATAACATTCTTAAAGACACATTTATTCTTTTCTCTCAATGTACTGTAATTGAGAGAAAAGAATAAATGTGTCTTTATGAATGTTATACAAAACCAACTGCCCTATGAGGAAAAACAGCACAAACATTTGTTTGGAGCAGAGTCTCCTGTATCCGTCAGATTAGATATTGTACAGGTAGTCCTCGACTTACAACCATTTGTTTAATGACGGTCCGAAGTTACGACGGCTCAGACTGGGTGCCTTACGGCCTGTAAAGCACTTCTGATCATCGCAAAACGCACCACCCCACCCCCCATGGTCACATGATCGCATTTCGGATGCTTGGCAACTGGCTCGCATTTACGACTGGTTGCAGCGTCCCGCAGTCATGTGATTGCATTTTGCGACGTCTGGAGCAAAGTCTCCTGTATCTGTCAGACTAGACATTGTAAGTTGCTCTCTGAGGGCTCCTGTTTTGTTTCTTTTCCATCAAGTTTTCCGTCTGTGTCATGGGGATTTTTATTTCTAATTTTGCAAGCCTGGGAAGGGAGCCTGGTTTGGTTTACAGCTAGTCCTCGCTTACCGACTGCTTGTTCAGCAACTGTTTGAAGTTACGACGGTGCTGAAAAAGGAGATTTACGATCGGTCATCAAACTTGCAGCTGTTGCAGCATCCCCGCAGTCGTGGGATTGCGATTTGGGTGCTTGGCAACCGGCTCGCACTTACGACGGTTGCAGCAGCATCCTGCGGTCACGTGATTGCCACTTGAGACCTTCCCTGCCAGCTTCCGACAAGCATAGTCAAAGGGGAAAGTGGCAGGAGGTCACAAGTCGCAGTCACGTGATGTCACGCTTAATGACCTGCAGTGATTCGCTTAACGACTGCAGCGGAACTGATGTCGTAAGTCAGCGCAGTCACATCATGATGTTTCACTTAACGACCACATTTCTTAGTGACAGAGTTGCTGGTCCCAATTGCTGTCGGTAAGTGAGGACTACCTGTACTTACTTTGCAAACTGAAAAGTAGAATATAAAGGCATCACTAGGCAACAGCAGAAATTATTTAGTTTGGATGTGGAATTTTGAGCAAGTGATTCTGGCTCCAACATCATTTTTTTCTCAGTGAAGTTTGTGCTTTTCTGTTGTTGTGTTTGAGGTGTGATGTAGAGCCTTCTGTCTTGTTAATATCGGTGGAAAAGTGATAACTTTCCAGCAGAAACGTGGGGTCATTGTTAGTCACAAACTTGGTAGGAAAAAAACATTGTCGTCAGGAGGTGAGAAGATTGCAGGGAGGAGAAATTTGAGTGAAGGCTGGTTTGGGGACCAGGTGTGTTTCGAGGCGAGACTTTTCTTGACCACCTGTCCCCCTGGGCCGTGTGGCTCTTCCAGCTTTCCTCACCACTTTTTCTTCTGCTTTACCTCCCAGAGGAAAAAAATATCCAGGAAGCAAATAGGCTAGCAGTTTGCTGTGCAATTGTTTTTAATGTACAAGGATGTATAAGGATTTTTTATGTATAAGGATAAGTGGGGTGGGAGTCGGACGGGTCAGAAGCCTGGTAAGTACCAGGAATTGTGTGCGTGTCACAGCTGTTTGGTGTCTGGGACCCTAAATACGAACGTCTGCAGCGGGTGGGTGGAAGGGACATCGCAGGGGTCATAATGTCTTCTGCAGATGACACCGTGCTTCATTTGCGTGGTGATGCCATGACCCACCTGGTGTTATTGTGGCCTATGACGGATGCCTACGAGCCTACTCCGCCTTATGAAGGGAGAAAGTGCGGTATTGGGACGTTGTTCTGAGCCCTTTGCCAGAAGAGTTGACTATAAACACCAGAAATAAGAACAAGGTCAACATTTATGCCTTTGCTTTCAGTTGGCTTAGAAAAATGCCCATCCGTTTGTTCTGTTCGTGCAGGTGTTCCTAAGGCGCTGGTTATTACACGTTGCATGTCTGTCTGGGAACCCCCTCTTTTAAAGGAGATCCGGGGTGCACTGGAACCTAGTTGTTGTAGAACAGCAAGGCAGAGAGAGTTGGTGGGTTCTTCCCTTGGATACTGTGTCTGCCCAGGACCCAGATGTCATCTTTTTCCTTCTCAGATTGCGGAAACCTACGCTTTCCTACCCAGAGAAGCTGTGACCAGGTTCCTGATGAGCTGCACAGAGTGCCAGAAAAGGATGCATTTTAACTCCAACGGCGTGGAGCCTAAAGGTAAAGGCTGCAGGAGGGGTTCCTCAGAGGTTTCAGGCCTCACGGGAGGGCCGTTGTCTCACTGTCAAATCCTTGAGTGTGGAACAGTCACCTCCAGCAGGATCCGTGAGAAAGTGCGGCAATGTCAAAACAGTGACATCCTCGTGCAACTCGCATCGGGGCATCTGGCGGAAGTCTGTAAGTCATGGTGTTTGTGTGAGGATGTCATCACACATGTGTCCCTATTTCCTCCTCGTGTGGACACCTGTGTGTACCCCTTCATGCTCGCTGTGTACTTCTCGGCTTGCCCCCTTTATTTATTTATATTTATTTATTTGTTTATTTATTTATTTATTATTGTATTTATACCCCGCCTATCCCCTCCCTAACGGAGGACTCTAGGCGGCTTACATACATAGTAAATTACATTTCATTATACAGTATATATTTTTAAACTGCGCGCTTAAGGGAAGGGGTAAGGGAACCCCTTATTATTTGTTTATATCATAGCAACCCTGCCAAGGGAGTGATTATCTTTCCATTGATGAGCTGCCTCGCCCTTTCATTGCTAAAGATTTCCCAGGCTCCTCCTCCTTGTTCATAGTGATCTTACAGCCCTCTACTCAAGAGCAGGATAGCTGCTATACAGGTAGTCCTCGACGTACGACCACAATTGGGACCAGAACGTCTGTTGCTAGGCGAGGCAGTCATTAAATGAGTCATGCCCAATTTTACGACCTTTTTTGCCGTGGTCATTAAGTGAATCACCATGGTTGTTAAGTGAATCAGATGGTTGTTAAGTGAATCTGGCTTTTTTTTTAGTTTTATTTCAATTTCTAATCTTCATGGGCCTGCCAGAGTGGGCAGCTATAACACATTTAAATAAATAAATAAGGCAACTTTAAAAAAAAATTAAAAACCCTGAAATCAGTTTGTGTGCTAATGAAGCTAAAGTCTCGGTTGAGTTAGTTTCTTGAGTGTGTTGCTAGGATGCTGTTTGAAACAAGTAAATAGAGATTATGCTGTACATGCTTTGAAAAAACGGAACACAAATGACAAGGCAGTCTTTCCTAATGTAATTCCCACAATTGCACAGGCTGGGAAGACTGTGGGACTTCCATCTGGAGAGCATCAGGGTTGGGGAATACTTTTGTCGGGACAAGTGAAAGGACCTTCCACCGGTGTATGTAGATCAGGATAATCATGGCTAGTGTAAGCCTTGGTTTGTTCTTTTGTGGCTATCATGTTGGTCCAACCCTCCTATTAGTTTATTGTTCAGTCTGATGTGCTAATCCAAAAAATAGCCAGGTTTCTTTTTTTCTTCTTGTGTTTCTTTTTTTCTTCTAATTCATTGTTTCTCAACCTTGGCAAGTTTAAAATGGGTGGACTTCAATTCCCAGAATTCCCCAGCCAGTATGGCTGGCTGGACAATTCTGGGAGTTCCACCCATCTTAAACTTGCCAAGGTTGAGAAACACTGTTCTAGTTTGTATTATATGTTATTGTTTTATTCAAGACTTTTAATAAAATTATTTGGAAAAAAACCCCAGAAAGTAGCCAGGTTAAGCATCTTGTGTGGCTGTAGCCACAATGTTTCTCAGACTTCAATTTTCCTAATGTGCCCCTCTGAGAAAGGGCAGGGGGAGGTTAGTGACCTCTAGGATGGCTGCTGGCAAATTCTCTGTACCGTTTCCCCCTTACTCCCTAGTTACAAATAGGGGGAATTGGTTCGTCCAGGAATTACATTTTATCTCAAGTCTGGCACAGTTTCTCCAGCCTTTGAAGGCAAGAACTTCAGAAAAGGCAGGCTTTAGAATGTATGCAGAACGCCCGACTGCAAAAAAGGATGCGAATGGTCCGCAGTGATTTTTAAATCTGTGCAGGGCTCATCTGCAAAATGAGCGTGGCCTTCTGCCTTCAGCCCTGAACAGATCTTCTGTCCTGGCTCAGCTTCCTTCGGTTGCAGGGAGAGCCCGTGGAAGTTATGACCAGGAGTGGGAGGGGTGCCCGCAGGCTTCGCTTTCTCTTCTGTGTACAAGAAGGACCTTGACAAAAAGGGCTCTTTCATGGGAGGAGGCCTGAAGAGCACGCCAAATGAGCATCTGAAAGGACTCCTCTCCATGTCTGTAGCTTGAATCATGTCAACTGGATTTCTATTTTCTCAGTGGAAACGTTTCGCTCCTTATCCAAGGAGCTTCTTCAGTCTGAGCAAAGTTTCTCAGACTGAAGAAGCTCCTTGGATAAGGAGCGAAACGTTTCCACTGAGAAAATAGAAATCCAGTTGACATGATTCAAGCTACAGACAATTCCACCTGGATGACTGAGAACCTTCATAGACATACTCCTCTCCATGCAAGTTGGCCAAACAAGTGACCTTTGAAACCCCCAAGCTTTGCACCATGAAGGCGCTCTGACCCCCTGTGAAGGAGAGACGGATTCGATTAAACACGGGAGCCAACAAGGTATAGCAGTGTTGGATCAGAACCAGGGAAACATGGGTTGAATTTAAAATTTAAATAATAAATAAATCCTCCTCCTCCACGGACACTCAGCAGGGGAGTGTGGATCAGGCTGTCTCCTGACTCAGCCTTTCGCACGAGACAGTCGGTTAAGCAAGTGCTGGGTGTGCCGTTGCAGCCCGGAAGAAGATAAGATGCAAGTTGGTCAAGGTTAAATGGCCAGGGCCAGAATAGCTGCCTTTTAGGAGATTGAAGGAACTTGCTCCTCAGTTAATTGGGACCGAGAACTCTGCCGCTAAGCGAAGCGGTCGTAAAGCACAATGTCACATGACCGTGCCAACTTATAACGGCAGTTGCAGTTGCCATCGCTAAGCAAATCCCACACGGCCATTAGGCACAATGTCACATGATCTCCCTGTGCGACCTCCTGCCGGCTTCCCCATTGACTTTGCTTGGCGGAAGCTGGCAGGGAAGGTTGCAGACGGCGATCACGTGACCGTGGGACACTGCAACTGTCGTAATTGAGAGCTGGTTGCCAAGTGCCTGTATCACGATCACGTGACTGTGGGGATGCTGCCACAGACGCAACTTTGAGGACTGGCCATCAGTCTCCTCGTTCAGCACTGTCGTAACTTCAAGCGGTCGTTGAACAAATGGCTGTTTACTGAGGAATACCTGTAATTGTTTGACTGAAACCAATTGAGGAAAAGCAAAGGCTGGGGGAAAGGACCCAGGGAGCTACGGATCAGTTAGTCTGACATCGATACCTGGAGAAATGCTAGAAGAGATCATGAAGTTATTGATCTGTAAGCACATTGAAAACCATGTGGCAATTTCCAGAAATTAAAATCAGCATGGATTTGTCAAGAATAAGTCTTGCGAGATTAATCTTATCTCGTTTTTGGTCAGGCAGTTTCCGAGGCTTACGGTCATCTGCCCTTGTGCCCGGGGATGCCGACAAGTGCCCCAAGAGCCATGGAGACACGGTAGGCAGGATCTCATGGCGTGACAAAAGCCAGCAGTAGCTCAGGACAGAATGTAGCTGGGGAACTGGGGGTGTATTATTTATTTATTATTTCTTTATTTATTTTCCCACCTTTATTATTTTTATAAATAACACAAGGCGGTGAACATACCTAATACTCCTTCCTCCTTCTACTTTCCCCACAACAACAACCCTGTGAGGAGAGTTGGGCTGAGAGGGAGGGACTGGCCCAAGGTCTCCCAGCTGGCTTTCATGCCTAAGGCGGGACTAGAACTCTCAGTCTCCTGGTTTGCTATTGGCTCCTTCCTAGGGCTGAGAGACAGGGACTGGCCCAAGGTCACCCAGCCGGCTTTTGTGCCTAAGGCGGGACTAGAACTCTCAGTCTCCTGGTTTGCCATTGGCTCCTTCCTAGGGCTGAGAGACAGGGACCGGCCCAAGGTCACCCAAATGGCTTTTGTGCCTCAGGACTAGAACTCTCAGTCTCCTGGTTTGCCATTGGCTCCTTCCTAGGGCTGAGAGAGAGGGACTGGCCCAAGGTCACCCAGACGGCTTTCATGCCTAAGGCGAGACTAGAACTCTCAGTCTCCTGGTTTGCCATTGGCTCCTTCCTAGGGCTGAGAGAGAGGGACTGGCCCAAGGTCACCCAGCCGGCTTTTGTGCCTAAGGCGGGACTAGAACTCTCAGTCTCCTGGTTTGCCATTGGCTCCTTCCTAGGGCTGAGAGAGAGGGACTGGCCCAAGGTCACCCAGCCGGCTTTTGTGCCTAAGGCGGGACTAGAACTCTCAGTCTCCTGGTTTGCCATTGGCTCCTTCCTAGGGCTGAGAGAGAGGGACTGGCCCAAGGTCGCCCAGCCGGCTTTCATGCCTAAGGCAGGACTAGAACTCTCAGTCTCCTGGTTTGCCATTGGCTCCTTCCTAGGGCTGAGAGAGAGGGACTGGCCCAAGATCACCCAGACGGCTTTCATCCCTGAGGCGGGACTAGAACTCTCAGTCTCCTGGCTTCCCATTGGCTCCTTCCTAGGGCTGAGAGAGAGTGACTGGCCCAAGGTCACCCAGCCGGCTTTTGTGCCTAAGGCGGGACTAGAATTCTCAGTCTCCTGGTTTGCCATTGTCTCCTTCCTAGGGCTGAGAGAGAGTGACTGGCCCAAGGTCACCCAGCCGGCTTTCATGCCTAAGGCGAGACTAGTACTCTCAGTCTCCTGGTTTGCCATTGGCTCCTTCCTAGGGCTGAGAGAGAGTGACTGGCCCAAGGTCACCCAGCCGGCTTTCATGCCTAAGGCGGGACTAGAACTCTCAGTCTCCTGGTTTGCCATTGGCTCTTTCCTAGGGCTGAGAGACAGGGACTGGCCCAAGGTCACCCAGCCGGCTTTCATGCCTAAGGCGAGACTAGAACTCTCAGTCTCCTGGTTTGCCATTGGGTCCTTCCTAGGGCTGAGAGAGAGGGACTGGCCCAAGGTCACCCAGCCGGCTTTTGTGCCTAAGGCGGGACTAGAACTCTCAGTCTCCTGGTTTGCCATTGTCTCCTTCCTAGGGCTGAGAGAGAGTGACTGGCCCAAGGTCACCCAGCCGGCTTTCATGCCTAAGGCGAGACTAGAACTCTCAGTCTCCTGGTTTGCCATTGTCTCCTTCCTAGGGCTGAGAGAGAGTGACTGGCCCAAGGTCACCCAGCCGGCTTTCATGCCTGAGGCGGGACTAGAACTCTCAGGCTCCTGGTTTCCCATTGGCTCCTTCCCAGGGCTGAGAGAGAGGGACTGGCCCAAGGTCACCCAGCTGGCTTTCATGCCTAAGGCGGGACTAGAACTCTCAGTCTCCTGGTTTGCCATTGGCTCCTTCCTAGGGCTGAGAGACAGGGACTGGCCCAAGGTCACCCAGCCGGCTTTCATGCCTAAGGCGAGACTAGAACTCTCAGTCTCCTGGTTTGCCATTGTCTCCTTCCTAGGGCCGAGAGAGAGTGACTGGCCCAAGGTCACCCAGCCGGCTTTCATGCCTGAGGCGGGACTAGAACTCTCAGGCTCCTGGTTTCCCATTGGCTCCTTCCCAGGGCTGAGAGAGAGGGACTGGCCCAAGGTCACCCAGCTGGCTTTCATGCCTAAGGCGGGACTAGAACTCTGTCTCAAGGTTTGCAATTGGCTCCTTCCTAGGGCTGAGAGGGAGGGACTGGCCCAAGGTCACCCAGCTGGCTTTCATGCCTAAGGCGGGACTAGAACTCTCAGTCTCCTGGTTTGCCATTGGCTCCTTCCTAGGGCTGAGAGACAGGGACTGGCCCAAGGTCACCCAGCCGGCTTTCATGCCTGAGGTGGGACTAGAACTCTCAGTCTCCTGGTTTCTAGCCCGCTGCCTTAACCACTAGACCAAACTGGCTCTTTTACCCCACAAGTGGAAGACAGACAGGATTGAGCCAAGAGCCAAGCTAAATTCGAATTAATTCAGTTTCAGTGTCATTCTAAAAAGTGGTTGGTTGGTAGGGTTAGGGTTAGACTTCATTTTGTTATCCAAAATCCATTTTGTCACATTCAAAATTATAGTAGCACTTTGGAATGGGGTGTGGAATCCATTGAAGGCTTTATAGTGGCTCCTTAAGGGGAAGGCCATGTTAGTCCATGGGAGCAATTTCTCCGACTAACCCAGTGTTCCTCAACCTTGGTAGCTTGAAGATGGGTGGACTTTAACTCCTTTAATTCCTTGCTGGCTAGGGAATTCTGGGAGTTGAAGTCCACACGTCTTCAAGTTGCCATGGTTGAGAAACACTGTACTAACCATTTTTATTAGAACACATAGATTTTGTGAGGCGTAGCTCGCTTCATCAGATGCAGAGATGCATGGGAACGCCTTCTAATAAAATGCGTTAGTCGGAAAAGGGGCCGCCAGTCTCTTTCTGATTTTGTGTCGCTCTGGGGCTCCTGGCTGTGGCCCCTGGTTTTAGGGTTGTGGCAGTGAGGCTAGAATGAGGCTTTCGGTGCTCTGTTGGGTTCCTGGAATTAGAGTCATGGAGAAGGAGAAGACTTGTGCATCTGAAAGAGAAGGACTTCTGGAACTCAGATCCAGGCGCCTTGTTGAATCTTCACACTGCAATCTCCCCACATCGAAACAATCTCCCCTTCCCGTTGTTTTGTTTTCTCAGTATGAACTATGTATATGTTGGAAAGGTCTTTCATTTTTTTTGGTTTCTTTTATTTATTTAAAATATTAATAAGCTGTCTTTCTGGACCAGTCCTCTTGAGGCAGCGTATAAAATATGAACGTTGCTGTACGATGAAAATATTACACTATATTAAAAAGAAAAGATGTAATAAGCAATAGGAAGCCACAATCAAATCTAAGTCCTCTTCTTCAAGTGGAAGAGGTTTTTTTTTTTTGCAGTATATTAAAAGCCATCTGAAGGAGATAACGCTTTTAGAGATTTGGCTGGGTTCACACCACACTTTTAACTTAGTTATAGGATTGTCCCCTTTTCTGAGTTTGTGTCATTCATTCCATCATAAGCAACAGACCAAGTTGAGCATGTTCTGTGGATGTGGCCAGTAGGTTTTTAAACTGGCTTGGTTAGACGTGTTGTGTGAACTCAACCAATGTGTTTTGTTTTGAGGGTCGTCTCCTCTTCCTAGTAAGATGGTGTAAGCAGAGACCTTTGAGGAGCAAGTGTAGTTTATAGGTAAACATGGGGTTGCAGGTCAGAGATGCCCATTTTTACAACAAAGGTTGTGTTGCACTCAGCTATTCTCAGTCAATCCTAGACAGACAGTGGCTGGCAGATCGGAGGTACCACACGTGGGCTTTCATAAGAGCCTTAAGGAACACAGTTAAGAGGGTCCCTCCTTGTGGGGGAGATGGGCAGGATATAAATGTAATAAATTAAGTAAGTAAGTAAGTAAGTAAGTAAGTAAGTAAGTAAGAGAGACAGCCATATTTGGTTGTTGTGGGTCTTCCGGGCTGTGTGGCCGTGTTCTGGAAGTTGTGGTTCCTAACGTTTCGCCAGCATCTGTGGCCAGCATCTTCAGAGGGCAGGAGCACAGACAGAAGCGATCTCTCTGTGCCCAGGTAGAATGGCAATGTTTGGCAATGTTTGTTTTCTATTTATAGAGCTAAGTTATAGGAGATTAGGTGGGGTGTTTTGTTGTGTTGAAATGTTAACAGTGGCTGCTGAGCGTGATTAGCATGTTCATTGTTAGAAGTATTCCCATGTCCTTCGACAATACATTGAACAGCCATATTTGCTCTTCACAAGAAATCTCTGTTTACTCCAGAAGGTTTTCCTTCCGCCCAGTTCCAACACTAGCAGTGACCTGGGTTGGAGAAGGAGAAATAGTGCTATGTGTCCATGGACAGACAGAGAAAGCATGCGAATCCAGAATGGTGGCCCCTCTCATCGAGTCTCATCTGGGACGTGGGGAATGATGCTAAAATTGCTCAATCTTCCAGGCCTTTAACAGAGACCATTTTCCCTTCTTTGCTTCTAGAAAATGAGCCTCCTTCCTCCCTAGTCTCGGGCATCATTGATTACAACATGCCCCTGACCTCCACCTACTTGAAGCAGATGAAGCTGCGGGTCATGAACTCCCAGGAACAGGTGAGCTGCTTTTCCTTGTCTGATGAAGAGACCTTTGGAACGTGAAAGCTTGCACGCGGTTCTGTGAATCTTTAATTGGCTGTCTGCAAACCTCTTGCCTTAATCAGCTTTCTCTTGTTATCTGTCCAATCCGTCTTATCCCGACACGCACGTGTAAAAACACAGTGGCACTTCAGTATTACCAACTTTAGGATTAAGGCCAAGAAGTTCATGATTCTCCATTAGGCTGGCTCTAACAATTACGTAAAACGGTGAAAGAGCTAGGAGGAGTTGAACGCAGACATAAATTAGAGTGGAAGATGTTATCATGAGCAAATTGGGTTTTATCTGTCCTACGTTCTGAAGAACTTGGGCTCACCAAGAAGAGAACCAGATGTTTGTTCCTTTGGAAATATGGGAGGGAGCTGGGCTTCTGTTTCTGCAAAAAGTGCCTTCCAGGCTGTTTGAAATTATGTTGGAATAGAGAAGAAACTAAAAAGAAATCTGCTAACCTTTAATTCACAAAGCTGGAAAATAATTTCAGCCTATGGAAGCAGAAGTGGTTGGTGGAAGGCAGAACAGCATGGGTTTTTGTTGTGTTGTATGGGCAAAGTCACACCTCTCTTCGTGATCAAAAATCCAAGCAACGTACTTGTGACTCTTTCCACCCGTCTTTTGGCTCTGCTCTCGGAACTAAGCTGCCGTTCCCCCTGAACTCAGACCTCACTTAAAGAAGTGATACTTGTGTGTTCTTGAAAGTGAGAAAGCGGAAGTGCAGGTTTAGCTCAGCAAGAGAACGCATTTTAGCTGCTGTTCTGGGGAATGAGGAAGGGCAGAACGAAAGTGTTTACTTTGTCGAGCCAAATTCAAGGTGGTTCTAGCGTTTTTGTGTGGCGCAATTCACGTTGGGAGATTTTGGGGCAGGGGAAGGAGGTGAGACCTCTTGGATGTTCTTGTCATCCCAGAATCCAGCTTCCAGCCAACTCCTTTTTTCCCCAAGGAAAGGGAACAGGTACACTGGCCTGCTGCGGGAAAAAAAATGCAGAGAGTGTTGCAGCTCTCAAAGAGAAGACTAGACCGGGCTGTATGTGTGAAAGAAAGAGGAGGAATTGTAATTTGTTGTGCTTGAAAGTTGCACTCTTTGCTAGAATTGTTGGAAGAGAAGGCAGGCGCATCTCAATGTCATTATGCAAACCAGAGGAAATAGGTAATTTCTGCCCGTGGCATCATGCATTAGAAGCAAATGACTTCATTTGTGTAATCCGTGGGATGATGTCACAACACACACGTCTTTGCTGGCATTTGTACCGGCATTTACAGGAGGCTCTCCAGTGGGTAGACTGATTTGCAATATTAGGCCTTGTTGTCCTTTCCCTCTGGAGGAGAGCAAATGTGAGCTGGTTTGCCCTAATTTGGATGGTGGGTGATTTTTGTTTTTAATTTGACAGATCTGATCAAGGTAGATCAAGGGCTGTGAAATGGATTTAAGTTGGCTTGATGATTGTAAACGGGAACGTACGGCATGCTTCGCTTCTGGGTTTCTGAGGGACAGTGCTTTTGTTTGTAGGAAAGAAGGAAGAGAAGGGTCCCTCTTGGCCGAATGAGCCATGCCAAGCTGAGAGGACATTTCCTATAGGATGCAGAAAGTGTCAAGTCCCCCAAATCACTTTGGTCACTTTGGTCTGCCGTTGAGCCAAATGTTTGTTATGCAGCAGTCAAGTTAGATTACCAACTGCTAACTTTTTCCAGGGATGACTCTGCCTGAGTGCCTGCTGTGTCTAGAGCTTTTGAAACACCCTTCTTCAAGGCGGCATCTTCCAGGTGGGAGGGAATGGACTGCAACTCCCAGCATCCCCAACACAAAACTGAGGAAGGTTGAGTGATGCCCACTGTCACCTGGTGCTTTGCTGCGTTTGGCACTCTTCTGTTAGGATCGTGTCTCGCACCCAGATGCGGGGGAAAAGTCAGGAGCCATTACCCAACTAGGGAACATCATCAGTGCATTGGTTACACCAGCGTTTCCCAACCTTGGCAACTTTAAGATGTGTGGACTTCAACTCCCAGAATTCCCCAGCAGCATTCACTATGAATTATGGGAGTTGAAGTCCACACATCTTTAATTTTAAGATAAACTTGGCAACTTTAAGTTTGAAAAACACTGGGTTACACTATCTGTGGGTGGGTTTTTTGGTGGCTTAGAATGTGGTAGAGACCTAGCCTATTTGGTGAGTTTATGGTTCAACGTATTGTGGACAGCCAGAAAATGAGTGATCTGGTTAAATGGGTTTTGTGAACACAGTCACTTTGTATTAGATTGCAATACAGTATTCTGAAATAGCCTCCCTTCAATAATTATGAAAGATCTCCCTCCCCACCCACAATGGCTTTTGTATAATGTTTTAATTGTTGGTTTTATTGTACGCCTCTCCGAGTCATTTTGTGTGAGATGGGTGGCCATGATAGATGATAGATAGATAGATAGATAGATAGATAGATAGATAGATAGATAGATAGATAGATAGAGAGACAGAGACAGAGACAGAGACAGAGACAGACAGACAGACAGACAGACAGACAGACAGACAGACATTTGTCTGCTTGTCTATGTATTTATTTATATATCAAATTTATTCACCACCCATCTCGCTCAGAGAGCGATTCTGGTTGGTTTACATAAAATAGGAATAAAACATTAGTTAAAATACAACAAAACAAACTTACAAACTTACTTAAACTTATTTATCAAACTTCTACCCTGCCACAATCAGAGTGACTCTTGGTGTCTTACAGCATATGTAAAACAAGAATTAAAACACCCCCGTAACAATAACCACATAAAAGCCCAACCCCAAAATATAAACAATGGAATATAAAGACAAAAGAAAAACACAAAAGCGACAAGAAAACAAGATGGCATCAAGTAGCCATCTTGAGATGCTTGAGATGCAGCTCTTTCAAGCTTTATATGACACGGGGGCTGTCCTCCCCCCTCCAGGAATGTCGAATGTTAGTCTTCCAAGTGGGCCTGATGGGAGACATGCATCTAGGCCAGGGCTTTCCAAAGTTTTTCCCACGGCGATACACCAACCGGCGTTTGTGTGTCGCCACGGGAAAACCCGGAAGTGCGGCAGCACGCAAAAACCCGGAAGCGCTGCTGCTGCTTTCGGGTTTTGCGCGCTGCAGTTGGTGTGTCGCCGTGGGAAAACCCGGAAGCGCTGATGATGACCAGCGCTTCCGGGTTGTGTGGCGACACACCAGACTGCGTGTCGCGACACACAGTTTGGAAAGCTCTGATCTAGGCCATGATGGTTAGAACATAGGCTTGGAGGGCGCCATCTGGTCCAGCTCGAATGGTGGACCTTCCCAATGGATGGCTGACCAGTCACTGCTTAGAACCCTTCTGTGAGTCCTTCTGGGGAAGTGCTTTTACCATTAAGAAGTTTCAACTGAATTACTTTCATGGGAACTGACTTCCATCTTTGGGAGGTGGGGTGGAGGGCAATCAGTGGGGAAGAATTGTTGTGAGCAGATTCTCATTAGGGGTTTCCCAGAAATAGTCAGTTGACCCCTCTCAAACTTGAGAGATGTTTCCTTTGCTGCTGCAGAACTCTTGGGATGGGTTCCCATCACGCCCTAGACTCAGCTAAAAGAGGAAAATAGGACTGGGTGATTTATGGTTTGTGTTTTGGCTTGTTTATGTGATTTATCCCTGCTTCAATCCAGAGGGACTGTCGGCAGTTTACAGATGAATAAAAGAAAATTATGAAACAACAGCAATAAACACTATTAAATGACAATAAGAACAACAGTCATAACACATTAATACCTTAACTACTATAGACACGCATTGCTCCACAACTGAAGACCCTTCGGGAGAGCAACTGGTTTTTACTAGCTTCTGGAAGAGTCAGGGCCATCCTCGCCTTGAAAGGCAAGATGTTTCAGAGGAGGGGAGCCCCCAAAGGGAATGCCCACCGACAAATAAAGGTAGCGACCAGCAGCTTGCTCTGGAAGCACCAGTAACTAGTACAGCTCCTACTGCAATGTTATAATGTGGCAGTATTATTATAGTTAGATTACTATAATAATCTATAGTAATATATATACGGCTAGTGCCTTAGAGTGCTCCTCACACACATGGACTGTATTAGATCTTTCTGCCACTTGGATTTTACTCTTATTTTATAACTATTTAATAGCTATATTTATATTTTATATACTGTTCTTGTATTTTATGGTTATTGTTTTAAGAAATCATTTTACTGTAAACCGCCCAGAGTCCCTCCTGAGGAGGGAGATGGGCGGTGATAAAAATTTAATAAATAAATAAATAATGCATCCTGGACCAACTGACGTTTGTGGGTGATCTTCAAGGGCAGCCCCACGTAGAATGCATTATAGTAATCTAACCAAGTGATGACAAGACCAGAAGTGATTGTCCTCAGGGCATCCTGTTCCGGGTAATGCTACAACTGGTGCATCACCTGAAGCTGGGCAAGGGCCCTCTTGGCTACAGCTTTCACCTGTTCCTTGGGCAGGAGCTGAGAGTACCCTGCTATCTCTGAGGAGCACAGTCTCGGCTGACCATACGTACCGTTTTAAATGGGACAGTACCGTTTTTTTCACCTTTCCCGACCGTCCCGTCGTTTTAATATAAATGTCAATTTTGTCCCGTTTTTTTTTTTTTAAAATTAGCAAAATGTCAGGCGTGGCAAGATTGATTCAGCCAAGATGCAATTATCATTTAAAAAGTGCTTGATTGAGGTGCCTGATGTTGGGTGAGACTAGAGAGGGGCAAGGAAGGCGGGAAGAGAGAGAGAGAGAGAGAGAGGGAGACAGAGAGAGACGGGGAGAGAGATCTTTGCCAGCGCCTCTGCTCTGCTCTCTGTTTGTTTTATTAAAAGGCATTCGGGATGTGATCCCGCCCCCTTTTTTCAAGAGTGAAACTGATTATTTCTCCAGCTCGGCAAGAGAGAGTCTTTCGTTTGGGATTGTGGGAGAGAGAGAAAGAGGGAGAAAAAAAAGCAGCAGGAGGAGGAGGGAAGGCAGAAGGAAGAGAAGCCTCGCCAGGCGTGGAGTTTTTGAATCCTCCCTTCCCTGCCTCTCTTCTCTCCCCCCTCCCCTCCTTCCTGCGATCCGTGATGTCACAAAGCCCGTGAGCTGTGCTTTCCCCATTCGCCTCCTGTCAAATACAGTCCCCCTCTACGTCTACCTAAATTTTTGTATGAGTTCTGTCACTGAAGAATAATTGTAAGCTCAATATGTTCATGGAATAAAACTTTTTCATTTTAATGAAAACAAAAATATTTTATATACAGTATACAGTAATCTGTTTAAGGACCAGCAAATGGATCTTAAAAACTCTTTAAAACTTTTTTTTATCGTCTTACTTTTTCATGAATACGGAATATTACATAAGTTTAACCCCGTCCCATTTTTGCCATCCCAATGTCCCGTTTTTGTCTCAAGGAAATATGGTCAGCCTAGCACAGTCCGATTGAGAGTCCAAGTTAGTACAATCCTTACAATCAGTAAGCTTCTGAATTAACAGCCCCTTCATCTTACTTGGATTGAGTCTGAGCCTTTCTCTCTCCGTTCAGTCTCTCCCAGCCTCTGGACGTCAGGGCAGGATTTCCACCACGTCTCTCATTGGGCCTGAATGAAATGTACAGCCGAGTGCCATCAGCATATTGCTGATATCTCACTGTGAGCTGGTGGATGACCCCTCCCAAAGATTTCTTGTAGATCTTAAATAGGTAGGAGAAAGACCAAGCTTTGAGGCACCTCATAACAAGGTGTCTGTAGGCCTGACCTTTTCCCCACTACCACCACTGACTGGACCTGCCCAATCAACTAGGAGCAGAACCAACATAAAACAATGGTTCCAATTTCTAATCCTTGCAGGTGGTCCAGCAGATACTGTACAACAGTATCAAAGGCTGCTGAGATGTCTAAGAGGAGAAGGTTGCGCTTCTTCCCTCCAAGTCCCACTGTAGATCAACCATGAGAGTAATCAATATGGCTTTCATTCCATGCCCGGGCCTGCAGCTAGACTGCCATGGGTCTAGATAACCCATATCTTCCAGAACCCTGTGTAATTACAGCTCACTATTTTCAACCTGTCAGCCCTCTGAGGTAGGTCAAGTCAAGAAATAGACACCTCAAAGATTCCAAAAACGCTACTTTAACATGTAGGGTATAATAACAAAATAGTGAAAACCTGCCAGAGTTTCTTTCTGTCCCATCTTACACTAAATAAAATCAAGGCAGAGTTATTTTGAGTTTCCTCATGCTTCTTTCAATCTCTGAGCCGCATAATTTTTTGACCAAGTTCTTCCTCAATGGTTTACTCAAACCTTCCCCAAGGTCAGCTCTAAGTTCTTTTATACAGCCAAAAAAAGAGAGGGTGGGATTACATGATGGTTGTCCAATTCCAGTGGATCCAGGATGAGTTTCAAGAGAAGTGGAGGCTCCAGGGTCCTGGAACCTCCTCCTCCCTCAAAGAAGCATTAACTATTGTCTGTATCCAAACTCCCAGCCTCCTCCCTTTCTCCTCTGACCAACCTGGTGGGACAGAGTGGTTAGCTCACAAGTGGTGAAACTAAGATAACACAGAACTCTTCCACTTCCTTGAGATCCACAGGCTCAAAAACACATCAAATAACATCACAAGACGTTTCCTCAGTTATCCCCATAGATTCTGTTGATCCAGCTTCTATCTCAGAGTGAATACAAGTGATTTGATCCACAAAATGCTCAGGCAGACAATCACACTTAACACTTAATTCGTTCTCCTGGCCCATCTTTCCCTAATAGAACCAGTTCACTTGTGATTCAGTGTGTTGTGTGTTGTGGAATACTGTGTTAGCATAGTGCATGAACATTCAGTTTTAGTACACTATATTAGTTTGGACATAGGAAGTAATGTGAGCATAACAACTGTATTTTGATAAACTAAGTTCACAGTTTCAGCATATTACGTGGACCCAGCCTTATATTCCTCTAACTGAACATGAGATGACATTGATTGTGCTTACAGATGACCTTTGGTGGGACTGGGATAGGGATGGTGCATCCCTCCTTAATCTCTCAACAGCCTTCAATTCCATTGACCTTGGTGTTCTTCGGGACCAGCTTCAAGGTTTAGGATTAGGAGATATGGTGTTGCATGATTCTCCTCCTTCCTCTGCAGCCAGTTCCGGGCAGTGTTGGTGTTTGTAGTGGGAGAGATCTAGTCCTAGATCCCTGCTTTGCAAGGGTGCTCAGGGCCCCACACCTTCTCTGCTCCTATTTGACGTCTACATGAAGCTGCAAAGTGGAGTCGTCCAGGGGAATGAGACCAAGTACAATCAGTAGGCTGATGATACCCAATTCTACATCTCTACCCTGGGCTGACTAGGTGATGCCAAGTGGCCAAGGCATGAGAAGGACCCGTCCTGAAATGGTTTGGGGATCTGGAATATGTTTGTGGCTTGACCTCAGTTGTGTTGTGTCTTTTCTGTATTTTTCCTGTTATTGTTTATTTTGTTTTATGGGTTTAACTGTATGTTAACCTCCCAGGATCGCTATTCACGAGTTGGGCAGCCATATAAGTTGTTTAAATAAATGAATACCGTACATTAAAAGAATGACAAAACAAAATAACACAGCCCAAGACAGCAAAACTAAGCAAGAACAGTGGGAAATTACAAAACGTATACTTACAAAAATATAATTATGAACATGATATAATATATAGTTATATTCCCCAGTTAACCTTTCATAATCTTATGAATTGATAAATAGATCTGATGAATTAACCGTTTCCCTGTTCACAATGCATTCAAATACCTGTTTTGCTTAATAAATTAAAAGCAGCTTGTTTTTCTATTTTTATTTATGTGTGTGCTTGACATTATTCACTGGAGTGTTCATACAGCAAAACATTAATTAATTAATTAATTAATTCATACAGCAAAACATTAATTAATTAATTAATTAATTCATACAGCAAAACAAAAAACAAATTTCTAGCACACACTCCAACACTCCATTTGGGATTTTTTTTTTTTAAGGAGCCTTTTTGAATTTTTTAATTTTCCTTGTCTCGGCTATGTAAATGCACAGTTATTCTTGTGGAGTTGTTTATTTTATTTATTTATTTGTTTGTTTGTTTGTTTCAAGTAAAAATGCCACCTACCATATCATGTAATTTGAGGGAGGACAAACATGAAAATATACTCTCTCTATAATATAACATAAGGCATAAAATAATAAATAGAACATGTACCTATACGAAGCAGTCGAACACTTTGCCTATTTTACATATTTTCTCTAAATTTGTTACAGAAGTGTTCTGTTCCTGTATCCTTCATGAAGGAATAGGACTTTTTTGACGCTCATTTTTAGTTTCCCTTGATCCCTTACTTTTCAGAAAATCCTCTTTTTGAATTTGCCCGGTACATAGGAATTTTGACATTTTAGTTCTTGAGAAAGGCATGTAGCACCTCATAACTAGATCCTAACTTATAATAAATAGCTGATTGGGCCACAGAATTAAAATATACCTTCCACTTTGCTGGAATTGATTATTCAGAGTAAACAACTACAGTCCGAAGGACTGTTGTTCCACGAAACACAACATTTTTCTCATGTTGCCTGCTGTTTTACCCATATTCACAATTGCATGGAGACAGAAAGACTCATTTTTGCAATCTCTCATGAAAGTGTCCGTCCACCCTAATGCTGCAAAATTGTCTGAGGAATGGAGTCTTTTCCTGTCATAAAGCCATAAGGTTCAGTTGTGGTAATAAGGATGTGGTGGGAGGAGCAGCAGTAACAGAAAAATCTAATGTCCTTACTGTTATGGCCAGAGGTGTTGGCAAGGTCTGGTCCCAAAAAGTCAAGATTGCAATTGCGCCATCATACCCGCCATCTTGATTTTTTGGGACCAGACCCTGCCAACGCTACTGGTTACATCCAAAGATTTCTTTAGGACCAGTTCCTTTCACTATTTGCAATCATTCCCATGGTGACATACCCACACTTTCAAACACCAAGTAGAAATCCATATTCTTGTATACCGTTCATAGCATGGCCCAGAGTTGTTGGGCGGAATTGGTATAGACCAGTCGTTCTCAAACTTTTGACCCTGGAGGAACCCTTGAAATATTTTCCAGGCCTTGGGGAACCCCTGCAGATTCAGGCTCAAAGATAGGCCAGAAGTTACAAAATCATTCTATTCGTTTCCTGGGTAGGCCTGTATAGATGTACTAACAGTGTTCTTAAACTGAAATTAAAGAATGAAACTTCCCTCTTTAATGTGAAGTTGCCCGAATTTGAAATAATTTTTTAAATAAATCGTGATCTCCCAGGGAACCCCTAGGGACCTCTCGTGGAACCCCAGGGTGCAATGGAACCCTGGTTGAGAAACCCTGGTATAGAAATTGTCTATAAAAAATTAATGCATCTGTACCTGCGACTCCCAACAAGCAGACTTAGCAACCTGTCAGCCCTGCGAGGTAGTCCAGACAGGAAGCACACCCAGAAGTACTAGCTCTGACTTTATTGTAAGGTGACATTAACTGAATCTTGCAAGTCTGAACGTGCATCTCCCCCCCCCTCGCCTTTACAGTCCAAGAAACTAGGAAGGGTCCCTTCTGAGAAGTTTGCCAGGCCCCCATTCCTTCTGTGGGCTCAGTTGCCTCTTATCTGACTGCTGCCTAGTCTGCAGCTCTTCCTCCTGTCTCTCAAGATCATTCCCACATACCATTACATCACCCCACACCTCTTCCGCGTAACTCAGATTTTACAAAGTTCTGAAGTTTGACTTTCCTGCATGGCACTGAGGTGTGCAAAATTCATTGTTGCCTCAATAGTTCCATTTTTAACTATACCCATCGTTGAAAGTTCAGAGTTCCCTCAAATCTGGATCATTGAACCAAAGAGGTGGGGATTGCAAACATCTGAACTCCACAAAAGGGTTGAACAGGCAAGCAGGAGAAGCATAGGCAGTTGGGACATAGGATGAGAGCAAGCAAGATCTGTCACGTCTCCCTTGAGCACCAGAAAGGATCATCTTCACACAGATTCAGTACCGGAGATGAGGTGATATCTCCTCATCTGCTTGGCTAGGAAAAGAAAAATATTAGATGGATCAACTGTGATAAATCAGTGGACCTCAGAAGGTACACAAGTGTGCAGAAAAACACACTTGTGGATTTCCAGAGCTACCTGGCCAGCTGCTGTTGGGTCAGATGCTAGAGTAGATATATGTGCTGTTCGATCTGGCGTGGCAGCTCTTACGTTCTCTGTTTTCTGCAATTACACCCTGAGAAAGAGTCACTGCTAGTAACTGCCAGTTATAACAAGGACGCAAAAAAGGACAGTTAATACTGTGGAGTCCTTGGTGCTCTCTGAGCCTGGTTGTTTTCTTGCAGACGTTTCATTGCCAGGCTAGGCAACATCTTCTGCTACAGTCCTTACACTGTATAATGTAGATAACTCCTGTTTTTTCTTCTTGGGCTACTGGGTCTTTTGGGTTACTTACGATGTTCTGAAGGGTTTTGGTTGGTTTGTGTGCTACGGTGATCCTCTTCGATTGGACAGTTCATAATTCCAGTTCAGAACTATTGCTGGTGAGAATGAGTCAGAAGTGATGTAGAGGACATGTGTTGAGAAGAGCTTCGATTTTCAGCTTCTTCCATCAAAAAGGATGTTCACAGGGTTGGCAAAAGCCTTGATGGGAGACTGGTGCTACTTGAATCAGACCAGTCTTCTCTAACCTGGTTTGATTGAGACTGAGATGGATTAGGACTCCTGTAATTCCTACCCAGTACAATCTTTGGTCATGATTGGTCCTCCTTGTGGGGGGAGATGGGCGGTGATATAAGTTGAACAAATAATAATAATGATAACTGGGACTTCTAGAGTAGAAGCCAAAGGCATTCTGCACAACATCAGGTTATGAAAGGCTGAACTTGACCAGGTCAGTGAGGGATACAGAATTAATTACTTGGATGCAGAATTAATCCATTTGGGAGATTCGTACCAAACATCCATTCCCCCCTAAACTAACCAAGGGAGCTGGGTTTGCGCCATGCAAAAAGTGACGAAAAACCTGAATATCCACAAGCAGGACAAGCCAGGGTATATAAACAGAGAGCAAGTCCCACTCCCTTTTCGCACTGAAGATGTTGCCTAGCCTGGCAATGAAACGTCTGCAAGAAAACAACCAGGCTCAGAGAGCACGAAGGACTCCACAGTTCAACCCTGAGCTACAAATATTCTCTTCGATTGAAACCTGAATATATTATGCAAAGGCAGGATCCAGGTCTTAAGTTGGCCTGGTTAAGTGGGTCATGTGAACCCATCCAAAGAACAGCATCAAGGCAGTTACTGTATTAAAACCAGAGCTGCAATTTATTAGTGATGAGGGTTTTGCCAGAAAGCAAGGGAAGGCACAGGATGTTTGCTTTACATCCAGGAACCAAGGAACGAAGGCGTTGCAAGGCAGAGCATCTTCATCTCCCCAAGTAACTATTTCCACTGGCCGATTTGTTCTGCTCCTGTGACCTTCCCACCTTCAGGCCTTTCTCTCGGGCATATGTCTCCTCACCTGCCCCCTTTGCCGCTTCCTTCTGTGCCATCCTCCTTCAGGTGGCCTCGCCCTTCTCCTTCGAGGTTTAGGTTGAGGTACACCTCCTGAGCTCTCCCCTCCATCCAGTGCCCCCTTGCCCCACGTGCTGTAGATCAGGGGTCCCCAACCTGTGGACCGTGGCCCACTAGTGGGCCGCAGCCTGTTAGGAAGTGGGCCGCAGGGCTCCCGCCTGCAAACCCCGCCCCCCGGTGCGCGTGCTTACCCCACCCCCGGTGTGCACGATTGGCTCCCGCCTGCAAACCCCGCCCCCGGTGCACGTGATTGGCTCCTGCCTGCAAACCCCGCCCCCAGGAGTGCGTGATTGGATCCCGCCTGCAAACCCTGCCCCCCGGTGCGCATGATTGGCTCCCGCCTGCAAACCCCACCCCCCAGTCCGTGGAAAAATTTTCTTCCACGACCGGTCCCTAGTGCCAAAAAGGTTGGGGACCGCTGCTGTAGATTATGGCTGCCGCAGACCTTCAGGTTGGGGCGGCTTAAAGCGGTGTGGTACAGCATGCATTTATTGCATTAATCTCACAGTTCCAGAAGAAAGAACAGAATGCTGTGGGCAAGGAGCAAAGCTTGTGCTGGGAAGGCTTGGTGCCTGGGTTAGGGTGAGATATCTGGAGCCAGACAAGGATTCCCCCCTAAGTGGCCAGTTTGGATGCAGTTTCCTGGCTCCACGTGGGCTCAATTATTGAAAGGCATTGGTTCTTTCAGGGATGTTTTCTGCAGCGTATTCACTCTCGGCTTGTGATACAGGTAGTCCTCAACTTACGACCACAATTGGGACTGGAACGTCTGTCGCTAAGCGAGGCGGTCGTTAAGGGAGTCACACCCGATTTTATGACCTTTTTTGCCACAGTCGTTAAGTGAATCGCGTGGGTGTTAAGAGAATCCGGCTTCTCCCATTGACTTTGCTTGTCGGGAACCAGCTGGGAAGGTCTCAAATGGCAATCACATGACCCCGGGATGCTGCAACCACAGTAAATACATGCCAGTCGCCAAACGCCTGAATTTTGATCACATGACCACAGGGACACTACGACAGTTATAAGTGCGAGGACCAGTGCCAAGTCACTTTTTCCAGTGCCGTCGTAACTTTGAACAGTTGCTAAACAAATGGTCGTAAGTCAAGGACTACCTGTACACACTTGTGGTCTAATAGATCTGGAAAGAGAGAGAGAGAGAAAACCCAGTGGCTTTGATAGTCCTTTATTAAAGAATAGTCTAAAACAGTGTTTCTCAATCTCAGCAACTTTAAGCGGTTTGGACTTCAACTTCCAGAATCCCCCAGCCAGCCATGCTGGCTGGGGAATTCTGGGAGTTGAAGTCCAAACCGCTTAAAGTTGCTGAGGTTGAGAAACACTGCTCTAAAACATGGTGAACAAACTCAGAGCCCCAACTTTTTCCATACAATCTGTCCACCATATTTCAGAGGATTCTTTAATAAGGAGTATTATCCGAAATGTGCCAGAAATAAAACAATGTGAAAATAACAAGGCAAATGCTTTGTTTTCTTGGTGCCTGTAGCTGCCTTAATATCTTATGTTCTTCAGCCTCATTGAGAGAGAGAGAGAGAGAAAGAGAGAGAGGGATTCAGTGGCAAATTTCAAGGTCTGCGACCCTTTCTGGATAATCAGCCGCAAAACCACACAAGGGAGAACGCCATGGCATGAAAGGTTGGGCAGTTAGAAGATGGGATGATTTTGTGCAAAGCTGCATGAAAGCAGCACTTCGATCTGAGCACACCCATCCTTCTCCAGGGGTGGCTGGAATGCCTCGTTCAGAAGACGTGACCTTCCCAGCTGCGGCTCTTCTTCTTCAACCTGTGACTCTTTCTTCTTGAACCCGCGTAGCCTCACCTGATACCTACTTGCTGCAGGGAGACTTCCCAATTCTGCTCCTTGCCCTCACTCTCGTAGGCCAGTTTCCTGTCCCTCCCATTTAGCCTGGTCCAAGCCCCCGATACTGTCCATTTGAAGAGAAAAAGAATGCTGCCTAGATATCATTTGATCCCTAAAACCATGGCAGGGGCTTCTAGTCTTCTACTAGAATTTGCACGGCAGATTCTACTTAAATATTACAGCGGTTCTTCAGGTGTTATAGGGCTCTTTCCTGAATATCACGCCATGCTTCCCAGTTTCCCCTGAAGCAGGGGGAAAAAACAAGAGCATCTCTAGAGCAGTGTTTCTCCACCTTGGCCGCTTGAAGAGGTGTGGACTTCAACTCCCTGAATTCCCCAGCCAGCCAAAAATACAGCAGGCAGCAAAATGGCCACTCCCGCATCACACACTACGCTGAGGTTTCTCGTAGCCCTGTTAAGTCACACCTCTCTATCTTCAGCTTTCTGTCTCTGTCCAAACTCTCCTTTTTTCAAGCGTACGCACACCTGCAGAGCACGGTTCCATTCCCCAGCCGCACATCTAAATGGCTCTTTCCGGGAAACAAATGCTTCCTAACCAGAGTTCCCCGCAGACTGATCATGCCTGATTACTAGCTAGCAATCATCTTAATGAAGAACAGGCCCCCAGCAGCCGTAAAAATTAGCTCCTTTCCAGGTAAATCCCAGGTAAATACAGGTAGTCCTCACTTAATGACCATTCGTTTACTGACTGTTCAGACTTAACGACAGTGCTGAAAAAAACCAACCTACAACTGGTGCTCAGACGACCGTCGCAGCATCCCCGCGGTCACGTGATCACGATTTGGGCGCTTGGCAACCGGTTCGCATTTATGACCGTTGCAGCATCCCGTGGTCACGTGATCGCCATTTTCGACCTTCCCGGCTGGCTTCTGGCAAGCAAAATCAATGGGAACCTTGTGATTCGCTTAATGACCACATGTTTCACTCAATGACCACAGTGATTTGCTTAACAACCGCTGCAAAAAAGGTAATAAAATTTGGGTCGGATTCGCTTAATGACCACTTCGCTTAGCAACCGAAATTCCAGTCCCAATTGTGGTCGTTAAGCGAGGACTACCTGTACTCTGGAATAGGTGATAAATGGATGGGTCAGTGGCACAAGGAAACCAAAAAGGCATTTAGATTTATCTTTTTCTGTGGCTACAGGCTTCAGCCTCTCTGCTGCTAGTAAATAGGAAATGGCTCGACTCACCTCTCCTACTGGGCTGGCTGAAGTCTCTGTGGTCCCAGGCAGAGGAGGATCTTTTATCGGTTACCTGATCTTTTTGAACAGCTAATTCTGGGGCTGAACCTGAGACTTTCCTGCGTTCGGAGCAGGTGTGCCGTCCTATTAAGTGACAGTCCCCTTGCTTGTGGCTCTAAATTATTCCTGTCCCGAGCATCTCCACTAAGCATGAAGGCAGTGTTTTCAGAGGGTTGCTGTGTCCACCTGGGGAATATCATTATTATTATTATTATTATTTAAAATGAAGATGGGAGATTTTCCATTGCACTGCTCTTCCTTCTTAAAATGTCCTGGCTTTAATGGCCGGCCCGTAGCACTTAGCCAGCTTTCTGGGATAGATGGGGTTTGATGCGGATAGGCTGGAAATAAAAGTGACCCAGAGTGACCCCTAAGACATCCACATTAACCTTTGCTTTCAGGCTCGACTAAAGAGGTTTAAATTTCCCCTTTCCCCAAAGTGGTCTGTGCTGACTCGAGGCACGTGCAACTGCCTCTTCTCTCCTTCAAGCACACCCCCAAATTAGCCATTAAAACATTTATGGTTTGGCTTCCCCAAATCTCGACCTTCTGCTTTAGAGCCATTACTGTACAGGTAGTCCTCACTTAACAACCATTTGTTTAGTGACAGTTCTGATTTACGATGGTGCTGAAAAAACCGACTTATGACTGGTCCTCACATTTATAAATCTTGCAGTGTCCCCATGGTCACATGATCACGATTTGGGTGCTTGCCAACCAGTTCGCATTTATGACCGTTGCAGCGTCCCATGGTCACGTGATAGCCATTTTCGACCTTCCCGGCTGGCTTCTGGCAAGCAAAATCAATGGGGAACTGCGTGATTCTCTTAATGACCACATGGTTTGTTTAATGCCTGTGGTGATTTGCTTAACAACTGCTGCAAAAAAGGTCGTAAAATTGGGTCAGATTTGCTTAATGACCGCTTCGCTTAGCAACCGAAATTCTGGTCCCAATTGTGGTTGTTAAGCGAGGACTACCTGTACTTCCAAAACGAATAGATTCAAAAAACAAACAGAGGTCTTGGTGTAGAACTGAACTTTTCACCCGGCAACCCCTCCCTCCCTGACAGATAACCACTGCATGGCCCATTTTATTACTTCAGACTCTGCCTTTCTGTGTGTCCAAAGCAATTTACCGCCTGTAATCAAATAATTTCAAGATGGAAAAGGTGGCAACCCTCTTTTGCCACTTTCTGAACCCGGATGAGGTGGCTGCTTGCCCCTGGGCTTCTGGAACCCAGCCGGGGAGGTGGGTTTGGAATGCTCCCCGATGGCTGTGGTAGGCTCGGAGTCACTGGACCTGTGTCCATTCTGGCCCCGAGGTTTATGGAGGGCACCGGAAGAGGACTATTGAGGGAGTTTTCCTAGGTATCCGGTCAGTTGTATGCCTGGCCTGGCGTAGCTGGGTCTTGGTTCAGAGGTGGGGAGGCAGGTCACCGTCCCCGCTGCGACTGAGGGCCGAAAGGAGTGGAGACGAGGCAGCCCCTCCAAGCTGCGCCGGCGCCGGGACCCTCGAGGGCATCTGCGGGCGCTCGCACTTCGGGCAGTCCGGCGGAGAGAGCGGGGCGGGCGCGGGGGCAACTGCGCTCTCCGCCAGGCTCGAGGGGGGCCCCGGGAGACGGCCCGCCCCTCCGGTGTGCCGTCCCCGGGCAGTGACGGGGCCCCGCACGTGGAGGCGCCTCGCCCGGGACGCGCGCCCGGCTTGGGGTTGGTGGGCGCGCCGGGGGCTGGGGCGCATCGCATCCCTCCCCTCCTGCAGGCGCTCTTCGGAAAATGGACGGGCTCCTCTCGCTCCCCCTTCCCTCCCCTCCCCTCCCCGCGCGCGCCCCCCGGCTCCCCCTCCGGCGGCACCAAGCCCGCTCCCTCCAGCCCCTGCCTGCCTGCGCGCACGCCCGCGCCTCGCGCGCCTCCCGCCCTCCCCCGCCTGGCCTCCCCTCCCGCTCGCGCTGCTGCCCCCCCCGCGGGGTGCGCGGAGGAGGCTGGGCCCCCTCCCTCGCTCTGCCTCCCTCCCCGCCTGCCTCCCTCCCCGCCTGCTCCCCGCTCGGTCCGCTCCGGCTCGCGCTGCCTCGTCGCCCGGCTGGGAGGGACGCGCTGCGCAGTCCGGCCCCCTCCTCCCGCGGCAGCAGCTGGCTGTCAGCCTCCTCCGGAGCGCCCCTTCCCTCCCGGGCGGGCCACAGGCGCCGCAGCGGCCCCGCAGCAGGTAGGCACGGCGGCGCGGCGCTTGGCGAGGTCTCGGCGGCCGCGGGGGGCTGCGGGTCGCCTGGCGAGGGCGCAGAGAGGGCTGCGCGCCTGGCGGGCTGAGCGGGGCCGGGCGCCCGGGAATTCCCGGGCCGGCCGCCGCGGCGCTCACCCGCCTGGGCGGGGGGCGCGTCCGGGGCGCGCTTTTGTCTCCGGCCCTGCCCGGCGCTTGGGGGGGTGGGGGGGCAGGGCCGGCTGGCCAGGCGTGGCGAGCGGCGCTTGAGCCGGGGGGAGGGGAGGGGAGGGGAGGGGGCGTTCGCTCGCTCGCTCGCTCGGAGTTGGCCAACGGGCCGCCTCGCCGGGCTCGGAACGCACGTGGGGCGCGCAACGGTAAGCGGCGCGGCGGGGACGCTCGGCTGCGCTGCCCGGCGCCCGGTGACAGGTTGCGCGGCGCCCGCGGGGCCGGGGACGAGCGGCGGCGCGGCCGGAGGACGCTCGGCGGGTGGCGGGGCGGCCGCGCAACGCCCGCGGCCGGGGTACAATGGAGAAGCCGGGGCGGCGGGCCGGGGGCGGGCGGGAGTTGCCCGGCAGGCCGGGGAGCGGCGCCCGGAGCGGGGACGAGGCTGGGGGGCCCGCCGGGGGACGGGCGCCGGGGGCTGCTGCCCGGCGGAGCTCCGTTGGCTGCGGGATGGACGGAGGCGGGGCCGAACCTCGCCGGTTTGAAAGTCCCTCGCGCGTTCCGATTCCAGGCCACCCCGTTCCGCCCCCACCGACCGTCCTCCTCCTCCCCCCCGGGCCGGCCGCCCCCCGCCCTCGACCCCCTCCCCCGCCCGGAACTGTCTCTCATTAGCGTCTCTAACGAGCTGGATGCCGGCGAAAGGTTAAGGTTGGCGCGTCCTTCTCCCCTTCCTCGCCAGCAGCCTCTCCCCCTCCCGGAAGGGCACAAAAGCCGAGAGAGAAAAGTGGGGTGGGGGGAGCGGGGACGGATCAATGGGGAGCTCCAGACCCATCAGCTCGCCCCGGGAGCCGATCTCCTCTCCTCCGTATTGATTTTCCCTTCCCCACCCCGAGCGCAGGAGAGGCGGCCCCCTCTGCCAGCCTCCCGCCGCCGCCTCCCTTCCACCTGGAGCGGAGGGAGCCGTTGGGGAGGGGGGGTCTTCCTCGGCAGGCAGGGCTGCGGCTTCTCCGGCGCTTCCCTTTGGGGCGGGGGCGGAGGACCGGCCTGGAAATAGATTGCTCCCGGGAGGTCAAGCCGGGCTTATGGGTCAATCCCTGCTTCGGGCTGCAACCTCCGGGCATCCAACTCCTTGCAAAGACTTGATTAAGATGGGGGGGGGGCGGCTAAGGGGGAAGCAGAGAGGGAACAGAACAGCCAAGAAGGAAGAAACCAGCTCGGGAAAGAAAGTTTTTCAAAAGGGGTGGGTGCTCCTGAGGGTGCCTTTCCTGGTGCAAAAGCTTCCTTCTCTTTGCATTTCCAAGCCTCCTCTCAAGCCAGATGTTTACTTCCTGCGGGCCTTTTTTTCTCTCCCCCTGCGGGGCGGGCAAACAATGGAATTGGCGTCAGCGGTTAATAGTTTCTCAGCAATGTCACTTCCTTGAATATTTGGTGAAACCGATAGCGGGCTGTTGGCAGGTCACAGGTTGACCAAGGAGAGGGCTGGGGCCCTTGGTGGCCAGGGCGTTGGCTTGGCTGGCAGGAGGGGGCTGGGCGAGTGTTAATTCCGATGGAGTAGCCCCTGTTCACTGGCTGATCAGGAAGCCTGGTAGGTTTTTCTGCAACCTTGCATCAGATGACAGATCGCTGTCACACTGTAATGGGGTATTTTATTTAGGTGCGGAGACCACATGAAAACGGGGCAGGGCCAGGTAACCCGTCCTTGAACTCAGCGGCGCCCAACGCGTGAGACCCAGCTAAGGCGCGGCCCAGTCGTTCAGCAGGTTGTGGGAACCCAGCCGTCGGCTTTGTGCGTGGGGTAAACCAGGCCATCCCATTATGCCAACGTGGTTTATTTGTTTGGGCACGACCAGTTCTGTAAACGTGTCACTGGGTTTTGTGAATCCAGGCTGCAAGCTTAGGGTGTTGGGTTGAGCCTCTCGTGCAATGTGTTTAACCTAGATAGTTTAATTGTAATTGCAGGGTTTGTTCCTTTATTGGATCATGGTTTCCCTGTCGCTCATCTTCACAACAGTCCTGCGACGCGGACTTTCCTGCTCTGATTTTCACAGGGATTAACAGAAACTGTAGGCTGGGGATCTGCCTAGTGACCTGATGAAAGTCCCACGTTAGTCTCCCCGAAGGCAGGCATGGTGGCAGCAGCCTTAGATCTCCAAAGAACAACCCCTTGACTATTCCCAGCCCAGGACCACCTTTGGCCAGGAAGCCACGTAAGGGACCTTGTGTAATGGTAGGACCGTCTCTGGTGGATCCCTTCCCCTTCTGAGGTACCAAAACGTGATTTCAGGTACACAGTGAATCTTGCTGTTGGATGTTTAGCACAGCTGGAAAGTCCAACGTATTTTTTGAGCCGGCTGTTGGCTAGCCATACGTACATTGGGAATGGGACCGGATTTTACTATTTTGTTTCCCCTGCCTGCTATTTAAAACATGTCAATTTCCTGCCGGGGGGGGGGGGGTCGAGGGGAGCGGAGACGTTGGCTGTCCAGAGAAAACAAATCCATCTTTCTTGGATTTAATGGACTTTGGAACAGGCTGCCAGTTCCTCCCTCTGAAGGCTGAGCAATGCTTGCTGACTTTGGGAAGAGTCTCTTAAAAGCTTACCTGGAAGCTAATGTCAATTGCTGGCATAACTCAGGGTCCCCTCCCACGGTGTCCTTTTTAAACGGGCCCAGAGGCAGAAATTCAGAAGCCTTTTCTAGAGAGTTTGCCTAGAGCAGCGACATATGGAACACACTGTCACGTTTAAATAACTGCCTCTTTTAGATCCAGGACAGAACAAGGATTGAAAGCGACAGGCAATCCGGGAGATATCAAGGATGTTCATCTGAAGTCTGCATTTTTGAGTCTCCCCCCCCCCCCCCGCCTTCTCCCTATTTTTCAGAAAACTGATCAGGCTGGTGTCTCTGTGTGTTATAGATTGGGACTGCCCATCAGCGGAGAGTTTTTAAGTTTTTTCCCCTTCTTTTCTTCTGTTGAGACAAAATAGTAGTTCCTTAGGAACAGGTTTTATTGAACTGATTGGGACTGTGGTTTGGATGGTCATGTAGGTTGGATTGCGCCCTTTGAGTTGATTTCTTAACTAAGTGTCCTGGAGTGATGGGTGTTGAATAACTGCCTGATGTAATTAATAAACCATTAATATTAAGATGATTTTTTAAAAATTACCTCTATCTCCGTGCAGACGGTATTTATGAGAAAGAAATTTTAGAAAAGGCATTGTATGTATGGTTGACAAAGTAGTTTAAAAGTCTGGTTTGAATGCAGAGAGTTGTGGCTTCTTGCGTTCCCACAAGGCTGTCGGTTCTGAGACATCTTGTCAGAGCCCAGAGCTCTGATAAAAACATCTCCAACGCATGTCCTAGAATTGGTTAACCAAGTAATGCTTCCACCTCCATTTCTTATGTTTTAATACCCTAGCGCAGTGTTTTTCAACCTTGGCAATTTTAAGATAGGTGGACTTCAACTCCCAGAATTCCCCAGCCAGCTGTGCTGTGTGTGTGTGGAATTCTGGGAGTTGAAGTCCACCTATCATAAAGTTGCCAAGGTTGAGAAACACTGCCCTAGCAGGTATGGTATACTCCTGCTACACCCCAGAGGGGTCCAGTTTCAAGCAGTCTTAATGGGAGAGTGGTGCTGATTAGCCCAACGGTCAGAACAGCTTTCGCTGCCGGTGATTTGTGCGCTACACAAACAGGTGCCACCCTTTGTCCCCTTGTGCGATCCTTGAGCACGGCCAGTCGGATTCCGCCAAAGATGCATCCTAAATGCACCACGAGTGGACGCGGGCCCCTCTCCTCCCCAGCCTTTGCAGCACCAAGGATTTTCTGTCTCTTTTCCATATTTGTAGTGATAGATAGCAGGCTGCAGCAGTCGGACCAGGGTCAGAAAGGCTCCCTGTTCTCAAAGCTTGGTCACAAGGCTGTCTTTATGCTTGATAATTTGGGAAACAGGTTGTGTGGCACCTTGACGTGGAATCATTCCTGCAGTTGGGCTGGATTTCCAATGTTATCCGGGAGGCCAACGTTCATTGTGGGATATATTCCTGCAGCAAATTTCTGCCTCCTCCTCTAGTGCAGCCATGGTGGATGACCGGTGGATCCCCATCTCCTTGTTGGGCCAGATGTCCCTCCCTCATTAATAATGCTGGCCTGGGCTGGCGGGGTGGGGTGAACTTTCACATCTGAACGGTGTCAGCCTGTTTGTTTGTTTTGTTTGTAACAATTGGGAAGTGTACCTCGTGGGAATGTGTTTTAGCCATTGGGTCCTTGGTGTTCCCCGAGCTCGGTGGTTTTCCTGCAGACCTTTCATTACCAGGCGCGTAACAGCACTGTGCGCTGATGATGCTGTCTAGCCTGGCAATGAAACATCTGCAGCAACACAAGATAAGTTTTTCTTAAAAAAAAGTTACAGAAAGAGGTGACTTCCAACTTTTAACAGCAAGGATATACAACAATTTTCCATAATCAATCTCTTACTCCATATTAAACCAAGATCACAATTTTTTTTCTCTTGTGTTTCTACACTTTTTTAGTTTCTTTTTTTTCTTTTTCACTTTGTAGTTTTTTGTTTTTCTGTAGTTTTTATCTTTGCTTGAAATTTAATAAAATTCTTATTAAAAAAAAATATCTGCAGGGAAACCAGCAGGCACAGAGAACACCAGGAACCCAACAGCTCAACCCTGAGCTACGTATATTCTCCGCTATTGTGTTTCATCAGCGCTGATAGCAGCATCCAAAACTAACTGAATCCGTGTCTCATCTCTCTTCCGTCACCAAGTTTTGAAGCGTGTCCCCGGCCCTTGGTTTCTGTGCTTCTGCTCACTCAGCTGCGTTGTCGAAACCTGAGCCCACTTCCTAAATGTATTAGGGTTAGGGTTAGTGTTCAGGGGATCGGCCCCTTTGGTGCTGGGATTGTGTAATGCTACGCGTTGCCTTCTGCTCTTTTTAAGAAAGGGGATTAATGCCCCCGGCTAATAGTGAGGGGTCACAGGGAATGAAGGAAAGGATTTAGTCACCCTTTCCCCTGCTCTTGATTTGATTTTTAAAAAGAGCCGCTGCCCTAAAGTTAAAGAGCCAAATAGAGACACCCTGGTTTGCCATTCACGCGTTCAGCTTTGCCTTGGCTCTGATTCTCCCCTTCCCCCTCCCGCCTAAAAGAGGAAGATAATATTTAGCTACCTTAGAGCTGCAGGTCAAGGTTGTGCAAGTCCAAGAAGTGGGCAGGCCTGGGATAAAAACTAAAGTTGGTTTCATAAAAGTGTATTTTTTGTTTTCACTTTCTAAAATGGCGTTAACTCGCCTAAATACGGTTAATGCGACAATTCTCTGTGAGTTTATCTCTTCTGGCACCTTAGAAATGCCAAGGTAGAGGCAACATTTGGGCGGGGGGTTGTTTGGTGGTCTTGTGCATCACCACATAATGCCCACTGGAAAGTCTAGACCGGTGTTTCTCAAACTTGGCCACTTTAAGATGGGTGGACTTCAACTCCCAGAATTCCCCAGCCAGCATGAGAATTCTGGGAGTTGAGGTCCACCCATCTTAAAGTGGCCAAGTTTGAGAAACACCGGTCTAGATGCTTCTCTAGAAAAGCCAGTTCCTCACATTCTGTCTCTCCTGGGTGGGATGAAGAAACAGATCGCAGGTCAGATGGAGAAGCGCAAAGGCAACCTTGACCCCCCCCCCCCCCGACATAAGCAAAGGGAGGCCACAAATTCCTGCAGGGGCGATGGGAGCACAGGAGCCGCTTTTCCTAACCCCCAACTCAGAAGCTGGGTTGGGGGTGGGAAGGGCATGTAGCAAGAGACCCCCCCTGGTCTGGAACACGGGGGAGCGGGCAAGGCCTGATCTTGGATCTTGCTCCCTTGGTGGCTCTTCCTCCCCAGATGCTGAGGCTCCCGTCCAATCTGATAGATATTTTGCCACAACCTCAGTGAAGTTCACCATCTTAATGAAAACAGAAGCATGCCAGAGCACCAGGGATGGAACTAGGGTCTGTGTCACCCAGGGCAAACATGGATTCCACGCCCCCCCCCCCATGGGTTATTCTGTCATTTTGGTGCACCCCCCAGTGCGGCCCCGCTTGCCCCCCCCCCCAGTTGCGGCCCTGCAGAGCACCCAAGAAAGGGTTACATATTGAAAAATGAAATCCTTCTTTCTGGGTAGCATCCTCCCCTCTTCTCCCCCAGATGTTTGGAAAATTTTGGAACAGCATTCAAAGAGAGGGAGCTAAAAGCCCAGTGGGCGTCCCCAAGCCATTGGCTAATGCTTTGGATCTTGGTATATTTTCTGTTGGAGATGAAGCTCAGCTTCCTTGGTTCTCCTGATCTGCCGGGTGGGGGGAACCTTGCAACCCTCTTAAACACAGAACTTTGGGTGTGCTAATGTCCCCGCCTGGTTCCCCCCTCCATTTTTATCCTTTCAGAGGACTATTGTCTTAAAAGCAAATTATCCACTAAGGCAGGGCTTTCCAAACTTTTGCCGTTGGCGACACACCAACGGCCAGCGCGCAAAAACCCGGAAGCAGCGGCGGTGATTTCGGGTTGCCGCCACCACGCTTTCAGGTTTTTGCGCTCTGTGGTGGCGGCAGCATCGGCGGCATCCTGGTATGTTGCACAACAACCTGGAAGCGCTGATGGCCCGCCGCTGCTGCTGCACATGCTACCGTGCACGGCGGCGGCGTGCCATCAGCGCTTCCGGGTTGTCGCGCAACACACTTGGGGCCCCCAGGCGACACAGTACTGTGTCGCGACACACAGTTTGGAAAGTCCTGTACTAAGGGGTGGTTTGAATAAAAAGGAAGCTGCACACCTCATTTGGAAGGCCGGAGTGTTGTGAGGAAGTGGGTTTTTGGGAAAGGAGAGAGTCGTGGAGAAGGCGAGGCCCAGCGAAGCTGATCCCGGCAGTGAAAGAACCCAGTTCATAAGAACAGTCCCTTCCTAGTTTTTGGCTGAGCATCCAGAGCCATAGGAAGCGAGATTATGTCACCGAAGGTGGTTTTGGGGTATGGGGAATGTGGGAATCTGCGTTCCAGAACAAGGAAGAAGAATGGTTTTAGTTGCTAGGCTAAACAAGGGGCCACAAAGCTGAAGTTAGGGTTGATTTTTCTCCTCTGAAATCTGGTAGATGTATTTCCTTGCCCTGACTGGCAGCTGTGGCCAGAGAATGCCGAAAGCGCCTAAATGTTTTGCAAACGTTTATAAAATTCTTTTCCCTACTGGGATGTTATTATTGAGAAAAGAAGGCACATTGCCTTAACAGACGCCCGTCCTTCCTCCAGGTGGGACGGGGCGGGAAGAATTGGCAGGTCAGAAGCTGGGGCACAGGGTGTGCGTTGTGCATGGGTCAAGGAGGTATGCCAGAGGTGCCTATGCCGGTCTGTGGGTGTTGCCTGGCTGGGCTCTGATAGCTGTTTCAGAAAAGGAGCTGTGTCAATATGCCTCGAGCCAACCTCTGGAAGGAGGCTGGGGTGGGTCTTCGGCTGGCTCTCCTCCACCTGTCCCCGAGGGGTCGAGGAGGGAAGGAGGGGAAGGGGCCACCGACCCAGGGCTCGGGGCTCTTGGGTCTCTCGGCCTCCCTGCACGACGTGGCCGCCACGGAGGCCAGCCCGGAAAAGGGCAGCAGGAATGGATCTGGGCTCTGTTTTCCTTTGTACTTTGTTTACAGGAAAGAAGAACTTAGCCCAAAGAAATCTCCCCAGAAGCCTGGCTCTTTGGCTAAAGGAAATGGCTGGGAGAGATGAGACAGAAAGCAGTTGGCTGCTGCAGCAGCCGGAGAGAATGGGCCGATTCACGGGACGGGGCGCGAGATGCAGGTCGCCTCCCGTGTCCTTTGTCCCCGTGTCCCACAAAGGCGTCCCCAACTCCAGAGACTCTGGCCAGCCCAGCTGCGAATGGACAAGCTGTGCTTGGGGGATCGGTCGGGCTTTGGCTTTGGAGGACTGGCCGAGGGAGTCGAGTGCAAACGCTGGGGCTGCCTCAAGTGCCTCAGTGTGGCGCTTTGCAGGCATTAAGGAGGACAGAGGGTGGTTGCAGACAGCCGGCTCACTTATCTGCGGAGGATAAGAGATGGGGCAAAGGTCCCCCACAGGTTTATGAGCTGGTTGCCTGGGACAAGGAAGAGGAGTTTCGTATAAAAGGAAGAAGTTTGTCAGCTGCAGGTGTCTTGACACAAACCTGTTTGGCCGAGGGGCCCAAGTAAAAACGCTGCCCGCTTGGTAAACTTTGCCAAGGTACCTCTAAGCGCTTCTCTAAATTACAGGGTGGGGTTGAGTCAGGCAAAAGATCGGGAAGGCCTTCCTGTTGCGAGAGGCGTCCGGTTGGAATGTGCGGCTGGGGGACTGCGGAATATCAAGCCGGGGGCGAGAGGGAGGGAGGGTGTCGTTCTGGGATGGGGCTGTTCCTTCTCAGCCTGTAGTCCTCTGGCCTTACTTCTGGGCTTTCGGCTTTTTCTTTAGCTCAGAAACCGTGTGCATTTTTACTCCTCTCTTGTCTCCTTTGAGAAGACGGGCACGTTGTAAGCATAGTTCTGCCTAGTGCGCAGGAGACGCCACACCCGGGATTTGAGGGGACGTGGCGGGACCGGGGTCTCGGGTTTTCAGCCCCGTCTGTTTCTCGTCGCTCTGTTTTGCTTTGACGGTAGACTTGCCACTGTGTCTTCAGCGCTAACCATTTTGTAAGAACGGTGACAGCTGAGCCACAAATCTTGGGGAAAGGGGGCTGGCATCGCTTCCCTGGCATTTCTGCCAAGCACGGGCAAAGTCACGAGTGCAGGATGTCGCTGTTTGCTGGGCCATCACAAACCCCTGTCGATGCTGTTGGTATAGATGGGCCCCCGATCACCTATGGCATAAAGAGGGCACGGCTAGGATGTGTGGCTGGCATGAGAAGAGCTTCCTGGTGTGGGTTTTTACTAGTTATGACAAGGCATCCTGGCGAGGCAGCTGGCAAAGGCAGAGCTTGGCTGGTACCGACAGGCGGCCTCTGAAGGCAACAAAGACGCTCACAGAGCGCGACGGGCTCGGAAGCTGGTTCCTCAGCTGGCAGCTCACCCCGTGCGGCATTTCTGCAGGGTTTGGGGAGTCAGAGCTGCCTGGCATCGCCGGGCATTTTCCCATTTCAGGTTCTGTCCCAGCTCCCCTGAGCTCATTCGGTTCTTGGATGGACTAAAAACCCAGAACGAATAAGTTACACGTACAGAGAGCAGAAAAATAAACAAGGAATTGATAACTTTAAAAGAGGGGCAGCCAGATCCATGGAGAAGGGAAGACCATCAGGGCCCCCAGCGAGGATAGCTCAACGGAGCCATGTTGATGCCGCATGCTTACCTTAGTTACTTATTTTTGGGGTTCTCCCAACAGACTAAGGCATAAAGGAACTTAAGCAAGGTTAATCCATCAACTTTCTCACCAAGTGTGTTTGCTGACCCTAACCCGGCTTCTTTGCACTTTGCCCAAATGGTGCCAGTAAACCTCTAACTGGCCTGGTTAAGCGTGTTGCATGAGCAAGGTATTGTGCCTCTGAGTACCAGTCATGTTGGGGTGCTGTCAGCCCCCTGTCCTCTCGAGGGTTTCAGAGGCACCTGGCTGGCCACTGTGGGAAGCAGGCACTTGGAATGAGGGAGGCCGTGGGGTCCTCCCATGTGCTTGCAGGTCCGGCTGCTATTTCATCTTCTCCAGGTTCCTCCTCTGACTCGTAGCGGTTCTCCAAGGTCATCGGTAGGGTGTTCCCCATTGTTCCCCACCCAGAACTTTCTGCACACTGCATGATTCCCTCCCCCAAAGTTGAACTCCAGTACTAAACACTAGTTGCTGATGGTTCCAAATTGGGAAGGATTGCACGTTCCTTGGAAGCCTGTTTTCACCATGAGCAGAACTAAAATACAGTGACGACTAATAAGGGGTAGCGTGACCATTCTGGGCCTAGGAAAGAGCAGCGAAAGTTGTGGTTGGCTAAGTGTCTTATGCTATGGAAAGGGGAGGAAGCATCCCTCCCAACGCTGTGATTAATAGAGGTGAAGGGTTGGTAACTGGCTTCAAAGACGAGCCATGGAATTGTTCACCAAAGATAAGAGTCGCTCTTCGAGTGAGATGGGGGGTGATGAAATTTGAAATATAAATCAAGTCGGCTTGATCGGGCCTTTGGTTTCATCCTGAATAGTTTAGGCAGGAATGGTTTGTGATGGTAGGATGGCTGGGAACCAGGAGGAACTTAGTTTGCCATCTTGGAAGCAAGCACAGAACATAACTCTTCCTATGTCTCCCGTAGTTTTAAGTCTGTCACCCTGCTGTCACACTACAGCGGCTCAGCTGGAGGTCAGAGACTTGAGCAAAAGCTGGTAAAACATTAGGTGTCATTGCAGGTGACTTTCGGGTTTGATCTCAGGACTGAACGTAATGCTCCTCTGTGAGCCAGTGCGGCTGAACATCGTCAGAGGCAAAGACGATGCCATGCGCAGAAGGAGTTGTGAGAACGGGCCTGACATTTTCTGAATTCGCCCTGAGATTGGCCGTCTTCCTTACCTGCAGAGGATATGAGAGAGAAATCTTTGGCGTCGGCTGCAATTGAAAATATCCAGCCAGATGATGGGGAGAGCTTTCAAGCTGCAAGGTCGCGGTGGAGGCGTCAAGAGCAGGGTAGACCGGCATCAATGCAAGAGGGAAGTCCCTGAGGCCGGTGCGGTGGCTGTGACTCCCGAGTAGCCAAGGTGACCAGGCTCTGAGTGTATGTAGTCAGCAGGCCAGGAGTCATGGCACTGCCCCCGGGCCGCAGCAATCACCTCTCCCTCACCGCATTTACTCCGCTTTACACATTGGGGGAGACGCGGAATGACTCCAGAGTCAATGCGTTTCTCCTGGGCCACGTGCTGTACCGCTTGAACCCAAGTGCATCTCATTCAGACACTAACCATCCGAGCAGGCTGCACTTTTGCTTGTGGGAAAGCATCTAGTGCAGGGTTTCTCAACCTTGGCCACTTTAAGACGTGTGGACTTCAGAATTCCCCAGCCAGCATATGCTGGCTGGGGGGTTCTGGGAGTTGAAGTCCACACGTCTTAAAGTGGCCAAGGTTGAGAATGTGATCTTCTCTTCCTTGACGGGGGCTTCACAGTGCCGCTGTAAGGATTCAATCAAGACAATGGCTATGTTCACACAGCACGTTTAACCAGGTTAGTTACAAGCTGAGCGGCTGTATTTGCACAACGTGCTGTGCTTTGGCAGTTTGAGACTTGGATGGCAGCGACGGTGGTTGGTTTGGCGTAGTGTGTTGCCCAAACTCAACCTGTTTGGTTAGCTTATGATTCAACATATTGCGCAAACAAAGAAAGGGTTGGTGTGCTGAATGGATGTAGCCATAAAGAGCTCCAAATCAAATGAGCACAGATAATATAACCGTGATAGCTACATAGCCCTTCCCTCAATAGCAGCCCAGATTACAGAACGTGGGCAGAGTTTAATTCCAGAAATGGTGGGCTGAGGGACCACTTTGCTTTTTACTGAAATTTCACCAGTTAGGCTTTCCTTGAGAAGAACTTTTGCTTTCTTAATGATCCTAACTTGAATAACAAAAGACTCAGCTAGTTTTGAATGGAGACGCCATTGTCCAGAAGAGCCTACATTCTGGATGTGTATCTGATACGGCCTATCTCCAGCAAGGTAGCAGCTTAGGAGATGATGGAGAAGACCTACACCAGAAGGCAGGGGTTTGGCCCAGTGGAGGGAATGGAAAGATCCCAAATAAAACGCAAACTGGTATTTTTGGTTCCAGTAAAACACCTCCCTCCGGGTTGCAGTGTCTAGTAAATAGTGTTTGCCCCATAGATATGCGGGGGCACAGCTTGGCAAGAGTGTTTTGTGGTAGCCGCAGTTAACGTGTAACGCAAGTCTCTATTCCATAGGATGTAGAACAGTGTTTCTCAACCTTGGCAACTTTGAGATGTGTGGACTTCAACTCCCAGAATTCCCCAGCCAGCATGGCTGGCTGGGGAATTCTGGGAGTTGAAGTCCACCCATCTTAAAGTTGCTAAGGTTGAGAAACATTGATGTAGAAAGTCACTGTATGTCACGCAGCAGAAGTGTTTCTCCCGACTGTATGCTTTCTGCAGGATTGGCTTTTAGGACTTGTGGTGGTGGTGGTGGTGATGTCACCCTGATGACCCGTTAAGTCCAACTTTCCTCCATCTACAGCAGGGGGTGGGGACATGCTGGTTGCCTCCCTCTCCTGCCAGTGTACCAGGAGCTTTAGGGTTGCAAGATGGCATAACCGTGGTGCCCGGCCTTTTATTTTGACAAGCGTCTTGTGAAATAGGTGAAAGAGGCGACAGGCTCCCTCCCTCCCTCCCTCCCTCCCACCGCCTGGGGAGTAGAGCCCTTGCACTGGGTCCTAAGAGAAGAGTTAGAAGAGTTGGGCCTGCTTTTTGTAAAAGAGGGCTAGGTGGCCGTGACGTTTCCCCCAGCCCTCTTGCTTTCTGGCGGCCCTTGGCTGGGTCATCCCTGGAAGGCGGGAGAGAAGCATTGGTTGGAGAAGGAGGGCTGGGGGGCCTTCTCTAGCACTGGCACTACCTTTCAGCTTGATCCCTCGTCCACACTTCAGGGGCTGTGTGTGGGGCTCGATTTAAACCCTGGCTCAGCCTCCACCGGGTCTGGCCTGGACTCCGTCCGTAATTAGAACTGCCCAGGGCAGCCCGGTGGCCCTGCGGTGGCCCGGTGTGCCTGGCTAGAGCAGCGTCTTCAGGCCATTATGTCCCCCACGCAGTTGGGGCTGTGCAGAAACCGTAAATTCCAGGAAACTCCCTGCAAGGCGCATCTGGGGGGGATTTGGGGGGGGGGGGAGAGGCAGGATGAAGCCGGCGCTTCCTGCCTGGTGCGAGCAGATTTGTCTGCAGCCAACAGGACAGGAAGAGGAAGAGCGAGCGCTCCGGCTTGTTTGGAAGATGTTTGCCTGGCTGCCATAAATACAGGGGGAGGGAGGAAGAGCGAGCTTTCCAAAGCAAAGGCGCTCTCTGGGGAAGGGGGGCCGAGCGCCAGGCTCCTGTCCTTCCGAGCTCCGGGACGGCAGGACGGGGCTTCTGCGTTTCAGGTCTCGCTGCAAAGGACGAAGGGGGCGGCGGGGCTGGGGGGGCTGGGGAGGGGCGCGTGCGTGCCTGCATGCGCCGAGGCTTTGCTCGTGGAAAAGGGTTGCGCCGGCTCAGCGGGACCCGGGAACGAGGCAGGGTCATTGCTGGCCGAAGGGATGTCGAGGGAGTTTAGCGGAAGAAGAGGTTCCCTTGGAAAACGCCGTTTCTCCGAGTGGTCTTTTGGAACGAACGGGCGGCACGTGGAAGGCCAGCCAAAGGGAGCCTCTTGTTGCCCGGCGCGTGCAAAACCGTGAGGGTGCAAGAGAATTTTCCGAGGGAGGGAGGATCTTTAGGAGCCAGCCCTCTCCAGGGCTGAAAAGGTCCCGATCGATTCGTAAGGGCCAACCTCGGACTTCTGAAGGTGCCCAGACTTCCTCCTGCCTGGACTAGAGCCCTTTATCTTGAGAAACAGGCTCCTTCTGAAGGTTTTGTTTATTTCAGCGGGGGGGGGGACCTAGTGCGATCTCAGTGCCCCCCCCCCCCGCCCAAAGGTTCACACAGCTCAGGGCACAGCACCAACCGTGCCCAATCGAAGCCTTCCCTGGAGGGCATGGAGGTGGGCCAGGGGTGGTCGTCCCCTCGACTGAAGGTTGAAAGTCCGACTTCTGTGCGGGGTGGAAAAGCGCGGGGTCTGCCCGTGCTTTCAGGAGAGGGCAGGAAGAGGGGAGCCCTTTCAGTGTGGGAGCGCCCTGGCCCCGGGGGCCTTTCAGGGAGGGGCCCCTCTGCTTTTCCGTTCATTTAGCCTCTCCGCCGCTGCCTTGATTTGGAAATCTCGTGGCTGACCTTTCCGGCTCTGGACGCTGTCCAAGGCCCTTGTCTCAAAGCTCAGGGAAGTGGGGGGGGGGAGAGGGAGGGAGGGAGAGAGGAGGGTGGCATGCGAATGTCTCCCCGCCTGCCTGCCTGCCTGCCTGCCTGCCTGCCTGCCTGCCTGCGGAGTGGGAGGCAGGAATGCGATCAATGCCATAGGAAGTGCTGCGGAGATGCCAGGCGAGGCTCTCCTCGACCTTTGAGAGGGCGTGTGGGTTCCCCTTCCAGCAATCAAACATCCACAGGCCGGGCAGCGCTGAGCGGAGAGGCCGCCGGTTTCCGCCCCAGCTCGCGGTCACCTGCTAGCGGTGGCCCTCTGTGGGGACCAGCAGCCAAATTAAGGGGAAGCCCAGCGGGAAAGAGGTACCGCTGGTTCGCTTCCCCGGCTCCAGCCCGACTCTCGCTTCGGGGCAAGAGGAACTGCTCTGGGCTGCTTCTGGCCAGCCCTTCCCTAAGGCCAGCGGTTTGAGGAAGCTTCCAGCCATCGGAAAGGGCGGCCTCGTTCCAGGGCACCCTCCGGGAACATGGGAACACGCTTGTGAGAATATCAGGGCGTCTTTTGCAGCCTCAGGGAAAAGGGCTATTGACTCCATACGGCAGTGTTTCTCCACCTTGGCAACTTGCTGGCTGGGGAATTCTGGGAGTTGAAGTCCACACGTCTTCAAGTTGCCAAGGTGGAGAAACACTGCCATATGCCGTATCCCAGCAGGGGCAGATGCCAGGTGGGTCCTTCCTCATGTGGCAAGAATTGGGGAGGGGGATGGGGGAGGCAGATGGATTCCCTTAAGCCCCCACAAATCTCCCCCGAGTGCGAAAGAGGCCTCTTACTGCTCCCACTTGGCACCTCTGAGAGGCTCGCTGAATGTCGTTCAGTAGCCACCCTTGGCGTTTCAGGAGCAAGAGATTGGCACCTCAGAGGAACCGATTTATTGCTGCACAACAAGCCGTGGTGGGCTAATGACAGCTTGATCGGGTTTCTGAAGCGGAAGACCGGGCTAGAGAGCCGCTGGTCGAGATCGAATGCCTGCCCTTGGCTGGGGGGGGGGGCTGCCTTGGGCGAGCTGCCCTCTCCCAGGAAGATTGAGTGGATATTAACACCCCCTCCTTCAGCATCGTTGCAAGAAGGCCCAAAGCCGCCGGAAATAGCATTAAATATTAGCATAACTGTCCATAAAAATAATTCGTCAATTTGGGTTCTAATAGCGTTTTAATGGGAGCATTGGCATGCATTTTAAAAGTTTTACTTTAGCCGCTCTGGCGGCTGGTGCTCTACGGTCAGCCTTGCGGTGACCTGCGTTGTGTTTCTGTTTCCGAGGGTGGCAATGCTGGGGTGGCACTGCATTATCGGGCTGAGGACGTTTTAAAACGGCTCTGGCTGAACAGGCGGCCTTAGCCGGTGGGGTGGCCTCATCCCTTTGGCTGGGGTTTCCCCCTTAACAGCGGGAGACCCGCTTCTCAAGGGTGAAATTTGGGGAGAAATTTGAGGATGGATGAGCCTTTGGCTGATTGCAGCCCACCTGGGATTTTTCTCCTGGGGAGGGTTTCCAGCAAGTCCAGGGACCCTACCCTTGCCTGACTACCAAAGGTGTAAATGGCTCGTCTGCAAAAGCTCTTAAGATGCACCTTGGAGGGAAGGTCATTTGGTGCTGAATATATTGGTTGAGACCATTGCGTTTCTGATATTTCCCGGTCAGGCACCAGACTCCCTCTGCCGTATTTTTTAACCTGGCTATCGATATCTGGCCCAAACAGGCCTAAGGCAGCCACGTTCCTTGCTAGCACATCCTTAAGGCTTCTGAGCAGAGGCTCCCTCCCTCTCCCGCACTCTGGGTATCTTCTGCCAGCCCGGTGGAAGCAAATGGATGGAAGGAGGCAGCAGGCGAGAGGAGGGTCAAAGCCTCACCTGGCTGTGAGGGAGGCTCTCCGGTGACCCCGTGTGGTTGCTCTGCTCCCTGGGATCTTTCAGAGGATAAACGCTAAGACCTCGGCTTGAATTCTTGCAGGGGCTGGAGGGAAAATGGCGGGCCAAAGATACTGGGTTGGGGTGGTCTGTTCTTCTGGCCCGTTCGCCCAGCCAGCCGGGCGCCAAGGAGAGCGGCCAGGGGGCCTGGATGGAGAGGCAGCGGGCAGCAGCCTTGGTTCTTGCCTAATTACCTTGTTCTGCGTCCTCTTTGTGTCTTCGAGCAGGAAGCCCCGTCAGGAAACAGAGCCCTGCTGCCCTGCAAAGCCTGGAGCTGAGATTTGGAAAAGGGGAGGGGTGGGGGAGGCCGGGGAAGAGCAGGGCCTCCCCCCATCCTTGCTTCAGTTAACCCTTTCTCCCCCCCCCCAGGATGAGACCTCGGTGAGCAGCGAGGAGTTTGACATGAGTGACTCCACATGGATGTCAGCTGATCAGCAGCTCCACTCCAGTCTCAGCCCCAGCCAGGAGGAAGGGATGCGCAGCCCACAGAATATCCACAGCCAGGAGGATGGTGAGTGACGGACACCCCGCCGGCGGCGGCGGCGTTCTCGTGGGGGAGAGGCTGCACTGGCTCTCTGGGCACTGGCGCTTTGAACCAGGGACAAGCGGTCCCAAACGGGGGGTGGCGATGGAGGGAGGCCACCTTTTCTGCAGCAGCAGATCAGAAGCGATCCTGCAGTAAAAACCACTACATTAGCTCTTAAACCTTGGTTTCTTCTCGCAAAGAGGCGAACTGGAGCTTACAGTGCAGCGAGGGAGAGACCGACTCCCCCCCCCCCCGGCGGTATCTGCTGATCTTTCTTTGATTAAAAATGGAGTATAGGTACGGTGACCATATTTTCTTGGAAAAAAATAACGGACAAAGCTGACAAAAGGGGCAAATCTGAAAGAGGTTCAGAAGGATAAAAAATTTCAATTGTTTATAACTTTGCTTTACAAAGGAAAATTCAAGAGCAAAACCAAGAAAAACTACAAAAACGCATATTCTAATAAAGGACGGCTTTCTGACATAAAGGACTGTCCTTTATCATAAAAGGACATGTGGTCACTGTATATGTGCAGCTTCTGGGGTCACTTCAGGCTGCAAGCAGAGGACGGGAAACTCCTCAGGAAGCAGAAAACTAGCAGATGAGGAAAGAGGTTCTAATCTGTTCCTTAGTACGTCGGAGTTTTACTGGCAGAGAATTTTCAGAAATAATTCAGGTGGGGCAAGGCAATGTTGTTATTTTAAAAAATGAACTCAATGGGAGAAAAAATATATGTTTTTCTTGTTTATGACTTAGTGTAACGGGTGAATCTAGAGATTGTGGCTATGGCTCATTGTAGAAGGAGAGCCGTGTTACTCTATGGCAGTGTTTCTCAACCTTGGCCACTTGAAGATGTGTGGAATTCTGGGAGTTGAAGTCCACACATTTTCAAGCGGCCAAGGTTGAGAAACACTGCTCTATGGTGGCAGAAAACAGGAGGGGTCTGGCAACACCTTTTCCCCAATTTTGTTAAAAGGTAAAACTTTTGTTCGTTGGAAAGGGGGCTGCCAGACTTCTTCTGAAACTATAACTCAATGAACTATGGGCTAGCTTAAGTATGATTTTCCCCACCTGCAGCCTGAGCGGGTTCAATCTGCACCCCCCGGTTGCCTTTTCTGTCTTCCGTTTAAGCTTTTGTATAAAGGCAAGATGCTGCTGGCCAAGTTTCATCGGATACCCGTAACAGTACCAAATTTGAATCTAGATTTGATTAACCGGGGTTGTGGGCTACAGATGGGTTGTTTGCTCTGCGTCACTGATACATATCAGCAATCTGCAATGACAACCTATACTGTTCTATTATGCACTGTTTCTTCTGTTCAGAAAAAAAACAAGTGTGTGGATTTCACGTGGCTTTAATTGCACGCGCTCTGCAGCAGAAGGCGCACGGACGTGTTTGTATCCAGGGTCGTGCTCTGCCCAATTGTCCAAGCTCCAGGCTTCTTCCGCCTCGGTGCGGCCAGTTTTCTGAACAAATTTGGCTGCCCTTGAGGAGGTCCGATAACTGCCTTCTCTCTCCCCAGAGGGGTGGGAGCCCAACTCCTAGAGTTTGCCCAAATTCTGGGACTTATGGAGGGCTCAGGTGGGGGTGGTCTGGCCCACACAAACAGGGGTCACCCCTGCTGTCCGAGCTCGAAGACCGTTGGTTTGGGGGCCATTGGCCACATTGTTGCTGGTACGTTTCCAACGGCTGTTGCTGCTCAGGGTCCACGGAGGACCGAAGTGCAGTCACAGCCATGGGCTCAATTACCCTACTTTGGACGCGTGATGCGGAGACCCAGCGCTCTGGTGCTGGGAAAGGTGGAAGGGGAGAGAAGGGGACGCCCAGCAGCAGAGACAGGTGATGGGGGCACCACTGGAAGAGCTGAAGGGCCAGGGTGGGGACAGATCGTCGTGGGAAAAAGCCTGTCGATGAGGTCACTAAGAGTTGGCAACGACTTGATGGCAAGTAATCAATCAGCAATCATACACCGTTACATTTCCCCCACCTCATAAGCCCAACTGTGGAGCTGGAATGGATCTGCAGCTGCGGTATGCAGACGGGCATTTTTCTGGACCCGCAGCCTGGACCCAACAGCCAAGCCCTCGGCTGCTTCCTGGTCCCGTGCTCAGCTTCGGTGGGTCTTTCTGCAAGGGGGTGCGGGAGGAAGGCCCCACCTCTGCAGCTCCATTTTCCCTGCAGGCGCCGGAGGGAGGCGGCCACGTCCGGCCCTGTGGGGCCGGAGCAGAAGCCCCCAGGCCACGTGCCCCCAGGCCACGCAAGCAGACGCCAGGGCCGAGGCTGCCGGGAACAGGCAGGCGGCAGGGCCCGTCGCTCTGGGAGGGGTGCAGGTAGCCCGCAGTGTCAAGGGAGGGGTGCGTGAGCTCTGCAAAGCTGGAGAGCTTCCGAGAGTCGAGGGGGCAGTCGCAGAGTCGGGCCAGAGTTCATCTCCAGGGCGTTAGGGCCGAGACGATGCTGCCTCTGGTTTCTTTGGTGGGGGCCGTGAATCCTTCATTGTCCCCGGAGAGGCAGCTGCAGGACCCAGAGGAAACGCTTGGTCCCGGGGAGCTTCTGCGAGTCGGGCGGGCGGGGAAGAACAACCTCTCTGTGCTGCAAGCAAGAAAGGGCGATTGTTTTGCAAACCACGCTCAACCCTCCCCAAGGCCCCGGAAGGCGCTGGGTGCTTCCCGCTTCTTCCCAGAGGACCCCGCCCTGGACAAATTTCCTGTTGGCTTGGGGTGCAGGGACATCTGTTAGGGGCCGGTGCATAAACTGAGCCGGTGAAGAAAGCCTGCAATTAGCCAGGATAGTGTTTCTCAACCTTGGCCACTTGAAGATGGGTGGACTTCAACTCCCAGAATTCCCCAGCCAGCCAAACTGGCTGGGGAATTCTGGGAGTTGAAGTCCACCCATCTTCAAGTGGCCAAGGTTGAGAAACATTGTTCTAACTCTTGCCGAGCTTTGATAGCTGGGTTCACACAACGCCCTGGGCTAGAATGAGATTGGGTTGTTGGTGTTCGGCACGTTAGGCCAACCCAGGTGTTGTGCTAATTAGGCCGTCCCGTTGAGTGTGTCTTTATTTGGAGAGAGCCAGTCAGGTGAGCCTGGCCCTTCCCTTGCACTAGCCTGGTTGCGAGTGTTGGGAGTGTGCAAGCAGGGTCCGAGGCCACGCCTAGCTGGCCGGGCTTGCTGTGAGCGGAAGGGCAAGTCCGAGTTCCTTCAGAGGGAGGGGCCATCCTTCTGGCCCACAAACCTGTTTGGCGGCATGAGAACAGGGCAATGAACTGGGGATGGGCTCCGGGCTCCGGGTGGGGTCTAAGGCCTCGGTGTTCCCCCTCCATGTTCCCCATCGAATTATGGATTTCCCCACTGCTGAATCGGCCCAGGCAATCCCAGTCAAGTTGCTCCATCTTTTCCCGTGAACTGGCCAGTTCCCTTCCCGGGGGGATGGAGAATGCGATGGATGTACGTAACGGGGGCATCTCCTTCCCAGTTTTTTTTAGATGGTGGCCTGTCGTAGTGGGCAGTGTTATGAGGACCACAGGCTGCGCTTCATTCCTAGAAATTACTTTGGCCTCTAAGGCCGTCTAGGATAGGTGACGTCATGATGTCGTAGGAGAGGATGGGGCCAAAAGGTTTTGGCCACTTTTTGGAATTGAGGGGTTTTGAAGGAGCAAAATGCAAAGCTCAACCCTTGCAGAAGTTTAAGGAGCCCTTTAAAACTACCCCAACATTTGGGGGGTGGAGAGTTAATGGCTTAAAGGGGTGCCACCAAACGGGATTCTTGGGCATGCGTGAGGCTTTTCAGACAAGGTTCTCACCCCAATATCTCTTAATAAATGTTTGTGCATTCATCAGTTTTTAAAACTTTTTTAATGAAAAAAAATGGTTTCAGAGCCTTCAGAGCTGTTCTAGGAAAGATGGGGAGGGCACAGGGTGCCATCAGCACTGCCCAGTTGGCCTCCCTGACAGATGTGCCAGATGTGCAGAATTTAAAGTGGCCCAGTGGGCACATGGTGCTGTCAGGTATTAAAGGGAAGGCCTCTTTCAAGTCAGGTTTGTGTCCTGGAGGCTAACCCTAACCTGTCGTCAGGTTTCCTTGGCAGGGCTAATAAGAATAAGAATTTATTAAATTTATATGCCACCCAACTCCCAGCAACTCTGGGTGGTTATAGAAAGAGTTGCTGTAGCCTTCTTCCAGAATGTTTTTTCCACTTCCCAATCTCTCTTACAAGTTTTGGGTTTCCTGTTGGCCTCCCATCCATGTACTAAGCAGGTCTCCCCCTGCATCGCTTTTCAAGAGCAGCCAAGGTCAACAGGGTGCTGCCACCTAGTGCAATATCCCGTAATAGGCCGGCCTTGTTATGATGAAGCAAGGCCATGCTTCCTGGGGATTTGGGCCGTTGAAATCTAACCCTGGGGAATTCTGCTGCAGCCCCACGTGTCTAAAACTTGCACTGTTGCAACACACTTATAAAGCCACAGGGCAGATGGGTTTGCAGAGTGCACTTTGCCTCCCTTGGACTTTTCTCAGGAGACTCAGACGTTGCTGCCTTATAATAGCTTTTAACGTGCTTAAAATGTAATAATTCGGTTTAGCATGATCCACGCAGTGCAAACATGTCACGAGAAAGAAATAACTGGAGTAATAATAAAGAAGAACGACAACTTCTGTTTTCAAACAATTCAGACGTAGCGCCACTTGATTCAATAGATTATCATTGCTAATGTGGGAAAAAATAAGTAACCGAACGTAGGTTCTGCCAATATTTCCAAAGATGCTCTGCAAAATGTAAAACACGCCATATTAAAGCAGAGTGCTGATGCACTGTGTTCACGTCGTGGGAAGGGTGCAAGCATTCTGCTTATAACGTGGAGTAGGAGCCGAACTGAGCGTGCGATGGCTACGTCCCAAAGTTCCTCCTTTCCTCTCATCCAGCACCCCCTTTCCACATCCTACATCAGCTCCCCGCACCAAGGAAAAAAGGTCAGAATGCGCTGTCTCTCACAAAGACCCCATTCACACGTGCACACACACACACACACTTCCCGCCTGGTGCCCTTGCAGGGCATCATCTCCGCTCCCAAGGAGATGCTCTTTACTTGGAGTGTCCCCTAGAAGGGTCCTGGCCCCCTAAGAGGGCTGACCCCGGCCTTAAAGTCCTGCTCCGCCCTACAAGTTGGCAGAAGGCTCACCGGCAAAGCCTTGATGTCCTCCAAGCGGAGAGGGGAAAGGGCTGGGGGTTTCAGTGTGGGAAGAGCCCGGCCGGCCGCTGGTTCAGATCGAAGAGACGGGGAGGGGGCCTCCTGCTCTGCATGGTGGCCAGCTCGGAGCAGGCGTGGCAGGTCTCCAGTGGCTCCCGTTCAGAGGTGTGCAGGACCGCTGGCTCCCGACGGGAAGCCTCCCTGGAGCTGGTTAGCACCTGCAGGAACAGCTTGGCCCCGGGCCAAGGCAGAACTTGGGCCGGTCCTTCAGTGCCACAGCGGAGGGATCATTTGTATGCAAGAGGGTAAGCAAACAGCCACCAGGGCCTCCCTTGGACGTTCTTGCCTGGAAGCACTTTGGCTGGGTGTTCTCTTGTTGCAAGAATCCTCTAAAACTGGAAAAAGCAGAAGGGAGCCAATTAGTGGTACAGTAATGGGCTTGGCGCAGGCGAGAGAGCCAAAAGGCGTTAGGGAAGAAAGCGCCAGTTGCGGGGACAGGTGGGGCTCATGTGGGGTGAAGCACAGATTGGGGCAAGGGACTGCCAGGCGGAGATCAGGAGGCTGGGTCTGTCCGGGTCTGACATTGGGTCTGACATTGCCAGCACTGTCTTCACTATCATGGCAGGCCGTGGCATCCAAGATTTTCTAGAGGAAAAGTACCTTGGAAATATTGTAGAGCAGTGTTTCTCAACCTCAACAACTTTAAGATCTGTGGACTTCAGCTTCCAGAATTCCCCAGCCAGCATGCTGGCTGGGGAATTCTGGGAGTTGAAATCCGCACATGTTGGCTGGAGAATTCTGGGAGTTGAAGTCCGTGTGTGCTGGTTGGGGAATTCGGGGGTTCAAGTCCACACATGCCCCATCTACTTGGAGGAACCTCTTGGTTATTGATCTGCTTTGTTCCTTGATTGGCAAAACATTCATTCTTTTGCATGCCCTCCAGGCAGCTACAAAAAGTATTTAATAAAAACAAGAAAGTTTCCTTTAAACAAGCACAAGGAAAGCTCAGGCCCCAATTTCTTCAATGAGCGCATAGAATTACCCTCCACACGCCTGCAGTCAACACAGTTGACTTGCTGTTGTGCTTTGCTCGATCTCACGAAGCTGGCAGGCAGCGACAGTGAAGTGCCATCGCCTTGGCGCTAAAGGGCCTGGTCTCCCAAGGAAAGGGGTACGGGGTGTGCCAAGGCGACCAGAATGAGTGAGTTAGCTTGCTCCGGTTCTTGGCTCGGGCTTTAATCCCTCCCTCCTGGAACTACGTGGCTGAAAGGCCTGGCGCTTCTTACCGCTGGCTAACTGTAATTATTCCATAACAGTTATCATCGCAATTGATTTATGGATTGAAGCAGTGCCAACCCTGATGCCCAAACCATTTTCCTTACCAGCAAATACGAAACAAGCGGTGTTTAAAAAGGGAAAAGAGAAGGGCAGCCGGGAGAGTGCCCGAAGCAGCCTAGTTGCAAAGTTTGCTTGGGTGGGCAGAGCGGAAGAGGGTCCCGGCCTGTGGCCCCTGCGTGTGGCTTCCCAGAAGGAGGAAGTGAGCTGGACGCACTCAGCTGGGTTCCTGGGACAGATCTACTTTTCCAGCAACCCCCCTTCACTTATCGTCCCTTCTCGCACGGCTCCAGGAGGACAGGTCCTGGCCCCAATAGCTTGGCATGTTGTTCCGGCCCATAAGACGAGTACTTGGTTTACTGCCAGAGGGCATGGGGAGGCGCCCAAACCATGCAAGAAAGGTGTAGGGTGGGTGGGTGGGTGGGTGGGTTGAGAGGGGAGGTTGGAGCGAAGGGGGGGGAGTGTGTAAGAGAGAACCCTGGGCATGGGAAGTGCAAGGAGGAAACCGCCTTATGGGCGCTGGGAGGATGAGGCCGTGGACAAGGAGTGTGCGCTGGATCCTGGAGGCAGGGGCCGCTGGGTTTCGAGAGGAGCTGGTGTGATTTGGGGGAGAGAATTGTTGATCAACACGAGGGGGGTGAGTTGTGACCCAAAGGCCGTGGAGAAGGAAGGTGCATTCGCCCTGGAGGAGCCCAGGGGACTGAGATGATGCTGTGGTACGGTGGATGGTTTGGTGCCCTGTATTGCTGCAGTCTTTAGGATTTTTTAAATGTTTGTACAGAGAGGTTTTGTTAAACTGTAGGACTGTAACTGTCCTATTGATTGCAGTGGGGGCAAATTGAACGAATGAAAGAATGAAAAACTTGGCCAATTGGGAAAAAGAGAATGGGACATATTTTTGCCTATTGCATGTGGGGCAGGGGAGCTGTAAGGTGGGGTACGGGCAAGAGCATTGGCTGATTAAGAGGGGCGGAGCTCCATATTCGTGCCCCCTTCTTCACCAGCTGAAGCTACAAAACCCCAGGATTCAACCCACCGAAGTCCAGGCCAACATTCTTGGAAGTGCTGGTCAGCAGTTTCTTCCACTCAGTTCTGGCCTGTCTTTCCCACGTGGGCAGGGGGCTTCCCCCCTTCCTAAGGCAAAAGGCCTCCACAGGTCCGGTGGGAGTTTCGAACAGCCCGCCGCTTCCTTCTCCTGGGTAGGGCACAGGGTCCTGCGCTGCCCACTGTCTCTTGCCATGGGAAACGTCCTCTGAATATGCTGTACAGTAAGCAGCACTGGTGTCTTTTCTACTCTACACACACACACACACACACACACACACACACACACACACACACACACACACACACACACCAGCATGCAAATCCTGGGCACAGAGGAACCCAGCATCTTATTCAGCATCTTATGTAAACAAGCAGTTTACTTGCCAACTTGCTGATCAGTGTAAACCAAATAAATTGTATAATGGGGTGTAATCTTTTATCACAGTTGAGGATAAGGGAGGAGATGAAGGGATAAAAGTGAGCAAAGGATAATTTCCTTCAAGTTCCTGTGCTTTCAGCTCTCCAGTTCAAAAAAAAAAGGGGGGGGGAGGGGAGATTACAGCCAGCCTTTGTTTGCAGAGGGTACTGAAAATGGAAATCCCTAAGAGGGAGGGGATACCCTTCAAAGCAGGGTGGGTCCCTTTTAAAGCAGGGGTTCCCCTTGCCTCACCTTGGCTCTGGGACGTGTGCATCGCTGCTGGGCCACGAGCGCAGGTAGTCCCCGCGCCTGGCGTGCAGGAGAAGAGATGCCCAGGCCAAGCGTGTGGCTTCCGGGCCACCCTGAGAATCGGCACCCCCAACTGGAAGGGAGCAGTCGTGTGCTTCTGTTCCCACGTGCTGCCTGTGTGGCAGGGGGGCTGAAATGAACTGCAATGTTGCGTTGCGCCAGGAGCCGGCCTCAAGTGGATCCGCCACGTCCAGGCACCGAGCGCCTCGGGCAGGTGGACACACGCCCCCCAGTGCCTTGAGCACCGGCCGCTCAGAGCGCTACAGCACAAGGGTTGGGGGACCCTCTGTCCTGCAGAGGGGGGGCCCCAGACGCTGCCCTGCGCTCTCCTGCTTTCCCCGCCTCCAAATCGAGTTGTATTCCCGTTTGCGTCTTGCCCAGGATGCTTGCAGAACTGGGGGGGCTGTGGCGGGAGCAGGCCTCGGCGAAGCTCAAGGAACGATCTGCGGCAAGGTCCCCCTCGGCCGCGGTCCCCCAGCACTGGCCCCAGACTCGTGCCCAGATCTTTCCTGCCTCCCTGCTCTCCTCCCACCCTTCTGCCGGGAATAATTCCTAGCGCTTCGCTTTTCCTCTTGCGGATGCTTTGCAAGCTCAGGGCAGGCTCGTCCAAGCCGGGCAGAAACGCAGGCCGGCCCGTGCCATTCTCCCTGGGACGAGAGCGTCCCTTTTCTTGGAAGGGGAGACCCTGCCAGGGTGGACGGCAATTCATCCTCCATCAGGGCTCGCCTGCCTGTCACCCCAGGCAGAACCAACTGCACCTTCTGGCCGGGCTTTCTGGGGGGGGGGACGCTCAGAAAGGGCCTTCCCCCACGTTCCCACACACGATTGGTAGGCTCCACCAGAGGCCCCGAGCACCCTGGGCAGTGATTAGTGTGGGCGGGGGCACTGAAGGAGCCCCCGTTGTCCTGCTGAGGGATTTTGCCCGGACCTATTGTGCTTCCGAGTCAAAACAGGTTTTCTTCTTGCTGCCCACAAAGGGAAACGGCTTGCTCCAGGCGTGGAATGGCATTCATCCTTTGGGATGGCGGAGTGCTGCTCTCCCTTCTCCACTTCAGCAGCGTCCTCCGTCGGCCCCGTTTTGCTCACAGGGCAAGCACTGGGGCTCTTCTCTTGCCTCCCCCTTCTCTGTAAATCCAGCATTATGAAACAAAGGTGGGTGGATGGACAGATGGATGGACGGGTTGATTGTGTGCCATCAAGTCAGTGTTGACTCTTAGTGACCACACAGATAGGTTTTCTCCATGATGATCTGTCCCCAGCCTGGCCCTTCAGGTCTTCCAACGGTGCCCCCATCGCCACTGCAACTGAGTCCATCCCCCTTGCTGCTGGTCGTCCTCTTCTCTTTCCTTCCACCTTTCCCAGCATCAGAGCCTTCTCCAGAGAGCTGGGTCTTCGCATCACGTGTCCGAAGTAGGATAATATGAGCCTGGTCATTTGGCCTCGAGTGAGAGCCCTGGGTTGATTTGTCCAATGATCCATTGGTTTGTTTTCTTGGCTGTCCACGGTCCTCTCAGGAGTCTTCTCCAGCACCAAAGTTCAAAGACATCAATACTCTTCCTATCCTGCTTCTTCACGGCCCAATGTTTGCTTCCATAGAGTGTCCCAGGGAACACCATGGCTGGCGTGATTCTGATCTTTGTAGTTATTAGGCACATCCCGTCATCTGAGTATCTTTTCCAAATAGCAAAGATAAGCCGCCAGAGAGCAAACGTCAATCCCTGGTTGGTTTACAGCAGAGCTTTCCAAACTGTGTGTCGCGACACAAAAGTGTGGCGACACACACAGTCTGGTGTGTCACCACACAACCCAGAAGCGCTGATCATAATCAGCGCTTTCGGGTTTTCCCGCGGCGACACACCAACGCCAGTTGGTGTGTCGCCGCGGGGAAAACTTTGGAAAGCCCTGGTTTACAGAATGAAAGAGGTGTCTTCCTGCCACTGCCCTGTTCCTGGCATTCCTTGCAAGCAGCGTGATGGGCAGGACTGCAGTGGGGGTGGCTTCAGCAGCTGCCAGCCCTCCCCCCCACACACAGCCAAGACAGGTTGGACTTTGGAGCCAGCGTGCACCTTTTGTTGCCTTCAGCAAAACAATAAAACCCTTCATGTACAAATCCCACCCCCTCCCCGGGGATGTGCGACACTCTTTCTCTTCCCCCGGTCAGTGTTCCTTGCCGTCACTTTCAGTCCATGGTTGCAGGGTGGGTTTTGTGCCGGCATCTTCTACTGGAGGGGACGGTATTCCAGGAGCAGGCACGGGCGGAACAGAATAGCCTCCCCCCAGACATTCAGACCCTCCCCAACCCTGCAAGCCCTTAGACCAGCGTTTCTCAAACTTGGCCACTTTAAGATGGGTGGACTCCAACTCCCAGAATTCCCCAGCCTTCCCTTCTTTCTATAACATATTCTTTCTAATCATCAAAACCACAAGCCACAAAACCATTTTCTTTCTTACCCAAAAAGTCCATAGGGTTTCCAGTCATTGATGAATGTCGATAATGACCTTTTTCTAAAGAAGTCAGTCTGTCCATCTCAGCAAGTTCTGTCAATCTTACCAACTATTCTTCCATGGTGGTTAATGCCAAATCTTTCCATCCTTGTGCATATAGTAATCTCACCGCAGTAATCATATATTGAAATAATCTTCCATAGCTTTTTTCTAACTGTTTATCCATCAATCTTAAAAGGAAAAGTTCTGGCTTCAATTGAATATTAATCTTTAAAATTCTCTGCATCAATGTATGTATTTGAATCCATTTTTTTAAAGCTTTTTTACATGTTCACCAAGCATGATAAAACGTCCCTTCATGAGGTTCACATTTCCAACATACATTTGAAATGCCTTTATACATTCTAGATAATTTCTCTGGTGTCATGGACCAACGATACATCATTTTATAAAAATTCTCTTTAAGATCATTACATAATATGAATTTCAACCCTTTTAACCACTGTGGAGTCCTTGGTGCTCTCTGAGCCTTGTTGTTTTCTTGCAGCCGTTTCATTGCCAGGCTAGGCAACATCTTCAGTGCGAAAAGGGAGTGGGACTTGCTCTCTGTTTGTATACCCTGGCTTGTCCTGCCCGTTTTGGTGGAGGTGTTGTTCTCTCCTTAGTAGTTCCTTGACTGGGCTGTTGTTTGCTGCTTGGTTGATTGACTGAGTTAATAGTTCCTTGATTAGGGTATATTGTGCTGTTTGATTGTTCCTCTGGGGCTAATCCTGGTGTTAATCTTTGCATATCTGGGTGATGATTGCTGGCAAGGTGGTGTTCTGGTCTTCTGGCTTTTCTATTGTCTCTTGTGAATGGTATGTAAATGTTGTTTACCTCTATGTGTCTGTTGATGGCTGCTTTGTCCGAGTGCCAAGCTTCCAGGAATTCTCTAGCATTTTTGGATTTGGTTAGTTTAAGATGCTCAGTTTCCTAGTTGAAAGTATGGTTGAGTCTGTCCATGTGTTGTTAGATTAAGGAGTTTTCATCGTGTCTTCTGACTGCTAGTTGGTGTTCGTGGATGCGTTCTGCTAGTCTTCTGCCGGTATGTCCTACATAGTGGCTGTTACAGTCCTTACACAGTATGTTGTAGATAACTCCTGTTTTTTCTTCTTGGGCTACTGGGTCTTTTGGGTTACTTATGATCTGAAGGGTTTTGGTTGGTTTATGTGCTATGGTGATGCCGTGTGGTTGTAACAGTCTGTTAGTTTCTGAGATGTTTCTGATGTTTGTTCAGTCGTTTAGTCGTGTCCGACTCTTCGTGACCTCATGGACCATAGCACGCCAGGCCTTCCTGCCCTCCACTGTCTCTCGGAGTTTACTCAAATTCATGTTCATTACATCGGTGATGCTATCTAACCATCTCATCCTCTGCCGTCCCCTTCTCCTTTTGCCTTCAGTCTTTCCCAGCATCAGGATCTTTTCCAGTGAGTCCTCTCTTCGCATTAGGTGGCCAAAGTATTTGAGCTTCAGCTTCAGCATCTGTCCTTCCAATGAGCAGTCAGGGTTGATTTCCTTTAGGATTGATTGGTTTGACCTCCTTGCAGTCCAAGGGACTCTCAAGAGTCTTCTCCAGCACCACAGCTCGAAAGCATCAATTCTTCGGCGCTCAGCCTTCCTTATGGTCCAACTCTCACAGCCATACATTACTACTGGAAAAACCATAGCTTTAACTATACGGACCTTTGTCGGCAAGGTGATGTCTCTGCTTTTTAATATGCTGTCTAGGTTTGCCATAGCTTTCCTCCCAAGGAGCAAGCGTCTTTTAATTTCATGGCTGCAGTCACCGTCTGCAGTGATCTTGGAGCCCAAGAAAATAAAATCTGTCACTGCTTCCATTTCTTCCCCTTCTATTTGCCAGGAAGTGATGGGACCAGATGCCATGATCTGAGTTTTTTTAATGTTGAGTTTCAAGCCAGCTTTTGCACTCTCCTCTTTCACCCTCATCAAGAGGCTCTTTAGTTCCTCTTCACTTTCTGCCATTAGGGTGGTATCGTCTGCATATCTAAGGTTGTTGATATTTCTCCCGGCAATCTTAACTCCGGCTTGTGATTCATCCAGCCCGGCATTTCTCATGATGTACTCTGCATATAAGTTAAATAAGCAGGGTGATAATATACAGCCTTGTCGTACTCCTTTCCCAATTTTGAACCAGTCGGTTGTTCCATGTCCGGTTCTAACTGTTGCTTCTTGACCCACATACAGGTTTCTCAGGAGACAGGTAAGGTGGTCTGGTACTCCCATCTCTTTAAGAATTTGCCACAGTTTGTTGTGATCCACACAATCAAACTGTGGCAAAGTCTTAAAGAGATGGGAGTACCAGACCACCTTACCTGTTTCTGATGTATGGCAGTGTAATCCTTTTCATAGCTTCTGTTGGTTTTGCTGTGGTGGGTTGAGTGGTCAGGCACGTTTTGATAAAGTTGCGTGGGTATCCATTTTGCTGGAAGATGCTATATGAGTGGTCTGTTTCCTTTTTCTGGTGTTCTGGGTTGCTGCAGTGCGTTTGTGCTCGTCTGAATAGTGTTCTTACACAGCTCCTCTTGTGGGAGGTTGGGTTATTGCTTTGGTAGTGGAGCACTTGGTTAGTGTGGGTAGATTTCCGGTAGATTTTGGATAACTGTAAATGAGAAAACCATTGACAGCTATATCCTTCTGCCATTAGTTGCTCTCTTGATTTAATTTTATATTCCCCTTGATGATTTTCCAATAATTCTTGGTACGTTGACCTTTTGTCTTTGCCTGTTGTTTCTCTTCTGTGATACGCTTCTTGGGCTGAGATCCACAGAGGTGTTTTCGGGCACAGCCTGAATCCATATCTATTCCATATTCTCAATATGGCATGTCTAATAAAGTGGTTTTTAAAATCCACATTAATTTTAAGGTTATCATACCATAAGTATCCATGGCGTCCAAACCTCAGGTTGTGATCTTCTAAGTCTAAAAGTCTCTTGTTTCTCAGCAACACCCACTCTTTCATCCAGACCAAACAACAAGCTGCAAAATACAAATCCAGTAAACCCTCTTTCCTTTGCAATCCTCCTCTTTCCTTTGCATCTTGTAACACTTTATATTTAACTCATGATTTTTTGCCTTGCCATATAAATTTAGATATATCTTTTTGCCATTGCTTGAATGGTACATCAGTTGTCAAAACAGGTATTGTCTGAAACAAAAGCATCGTTCTAGGCAAAACATTTATTTTTATCACAGAAATTCTCCCTAACAGTGACAATAATAATTTCTCCCATCTTAACACATCCTTCTTAATTTCATTCCATGTCTTCACATAATTATTTTGAAATAACATACAATTCATATTTGTCATAATAATACCAAAGTATTTTACTGTTTTCTCTAATTTGTTCTTAAAACCAGTTTTCTCCATCAGTTCTATTTGATCTTCTAATTTCATATTTTTTGTTAAATATTTTTTTCATCTTCTGCTGGTTAATCTTAAAACCTGCTAGCATTCCAGAGTCCTTTAATTTTCTCATTAATGTTTCTACTCCCTTTAGCAGATCCTCCAAAACTATCACGTCATCCGCAAATGCCCTTAACTTATTTATATTTTTATTTTTATATTTATATTTATATTTATATTTATATTTATATTTATATTTATATTTATATTTATATTTATATTTATATTATTTATATTATTTATATTATTTATATTTATATTATTTATATTTATATTTATATTTATATTATTTTAATCTTAACTCCTGCGATTCTCTCATCTTGTCTCTATTTAGTACCTCAAGAACTAAAATGAACAAGAGTGGAGACAGTGGACATCCTTGTCTTGTCCCTTTTTGAATCTCATAAGATTTTGTTAGTTCTCCATTAACAATTATTTGTGCTTTCTGTGAAGTATAAATCGATCTTACCGATGTATTAAAATTATTTCCAAGATTCATATGTTCCAGAACTCTAAACAAGAAAATCCAATTCAAACTGTCAAAGGCCTTCTCTGCATCTAAGAAGATCAATGCAGCTTGTTTTTCATTGTGTTGCTCCAAATACTCCAGAATATCCAACACATTACTAATATTATCATAATTGTCTTTTAGGTAAAACCTCACATTGATCTTCATGAATAAAGTCCTGTAAAATTATTTTCAATCTTTCAGCCAAAATCATGGTAAACAATTTATAGTCATTATTCAATAAAGATATTGGTCGATAATTTCTTGTTAAAGTCAAATCTTGGGCCTCTTTAAGTATTAATGCTATATTAGCCCCTTTCCAACTGTCAGGAATCTTTCCATTCTGTAAAATAATATTCATTGTAATATTTTACTTTATTTATTTAGATGTATAGGGCCATCCCTCTTGCCAAAGAGACTCTGGGTGCGAACAAAGTTTAAAGATAAAAACAATAATATAAATAATGGTAAAAAACACACAATATACAATTAAAAAAAAAGCAGAAGGAGCAACCGAGAATGAAAAAATACAAAATAACGTCAAACCCAGGCTTCACTAATGTGTGTTGACACCGGGTCTCCCTTTCTTCGATTTAGCTTCTTGATCGGATCCTTTCAGCTGGAGACGACCAAGGGCAATGCGGAGCATTTGTGGTTTCCCAAGAAGACGAGCTGCTGGGGCCCCTCCTGCCTACCCCCCATTTTGAGTTGGCGGGGGGGCAGTTCAGATTGTGTTGCTGCATTTCTGCAAGTGCTCACAGTGTGCCCAACTCTTGACCCGTGTCAGAACAGTCATGGGGATGAAAGGGAATGAAGCGAACCTTCCCGCAGCTGGATCGGGATTGCTCTGGGGGGTACCCAGGCTCCCTCCCTCCCTCCTCCCCCCAAGGGCAGAAGTTGTTCCTTCGATGGGCGGTGAATGCACATAAGAGGGCCTTTGTGCTTTGAGATGAAGTGGTGGTGACTGGGGGGGGGAATCTGGGGTCATCTGGGGTTTGGTTTTCAGGAGCCCAAGGTGGGGTGTGCCGGCCCCCACCGCTGCACCATGTAGACTACTGTAGCGAACCGACCTCCACGTTTAGAGGCGGTGCACCTTTTGAATTCCGTGCCGGAAACCCTCTGCCAGGAGGCTCGTTTGAGCCCTCCTCCCCAACTAGGTGTCCTGCGGACGCATTCGGGCTATAATCCCTCCCCCCCAGCTACATCCGATGGTGGAGATGGCCAGCTGCACACGGGCGCCTTTTGTGATGCTACCCATTTCCACGGCAGCAAGGAGCATGGCGTGTTCCCACCCCACGGCAGCCCACCAGTCCTCCCACTGGCCTGTCACGGGGCGCGTGGAGGAGGATGCCCGGGCCATCTGCACAGCCGCTCTGGCTCTGGTGCCAGGAGGAATTAATCCTGGGAGAGCCACAGGCAGATAAAGCCGGTGATCCTCTCGGAAGGGGCTGAGCAGGAGGGGAGGGAGCCCCCCCACCCCGTGCAGCAGCAGTTCAAGGGAGAGGCCCTCTAGGCAAGCCCTGGCTCAGGAGGGAACCCGATGGGGGTCAGGCCTTGCTTGCAGATCTGAGAAGGGCTTGAGGGCACCTTGCAGACAGCGCCTGGCATACTCCTTTTCTGCCACTCTGGCCACGGTTTCCTCCTTCCCCATCACCTTGCTGCCCCCCACCCTCCCTCCCACGCCTCCCTCATCTGGGTCAGTGATTAATCGAGATTAAAGAGCGTGGAATCCGGGGAGATCCCGCAAACGAATAGATCCTCCCAGCTGGCAAAGGTGTGTAGATGGAGGCCCCATGGGCTCAGAGACCGAGTTGGGACCGGACACCTGGAACCCTCCAGACGCTTTGGACTACAGTTCCCATAAGCCAGCCAGTGTGGCCAAAGGGCAGGCTTATCGGAACTGTGGTACATAGGAAATCTCCCCTTGCTTGGATCTGGGGAGGGGTGAGGGCAGGGGTTCTCTCTCCCCCAGCAGCGGCTTGACCCCAGTCATAACACCCCACCCCGCTTTCAGCCTGGGCAGGAGGCAGCTTGCGGGAGCCCGTGGCCCTTAGTGCAGGAGGGGAGGAGCAGGCGGCGAGGTCTCCTGCTCAGCCTGTGGGGAGGGGTCCCAGAAGGGGGGGCATGCAGAGGGGCTCTGCCAGGGTTGCCTCGGCCTTAGGGGTGGACCTGGGGCTACCAGGCCAAGGGTGCCCAGGAGGGGGCTGGGCGGGGGACGGCAAGCAGGGAGGCCGTGCCAGCCCCTGCATGTGCACTTGGTACAATGGATTCCAGGGCCGGAACACATGTTTCCAGTGGGGGGGGAGGGGGGCTGAAGCCTGGCACGTAGGCAGTCTCTATGGGAACCCGGGAAGCAGCAGAGCCTGGCAACAGGGAGAGGAGGAGGAGGAACGTCTACAGGCTGGGTGGGGTCAGATGGGAGCCCAAAGGCCCGTGGCTGGGGTCCAGGAGGACCAGAGCCGGCCTGGGGAGGAGGGGGGAGGCTGTGGCCAGGCCCCTCCATCTTCCTCTTCCTTGGACCTCCGCTGGGCGGGGCCCGTCCCATCCTGGGGAGAGACAAGGCGTGGGCTCCCCCTTACCATAGGGAGGCTTCAGAGAGCAGGAAATGCCCTCTTCGGGGTCTCCTGGGTCAGAGCGGGATGAGAGAGAGACGCCCCGGCCGGCCAAACGGGTTTTCCGAGCCTGCAACAGACTTTGAGAGAACCCGCCAAACTGGACTCAGAACCGGGACGTGGCAGGAGGGGAGCCCCGTGAATCCATGATGGCAAAAAAGCAGGAGTCGGGTAGCACCATTTCCGACTAACACGTTTCGCTCGAAGGCAGAAGCTTTTGCGAGCTTTAATAGGAAAAGAAACCCTTTTTCAGTCGAAAAAGGTGCTGCCCGACCCCTCCTGACCTTTGGCTTCTGCTGCTGCAAAATCTCTGGGGGGAAAAGTGAATTTTCTGACATTACCACTTGGACTGGTCCCCTCACTCCAGCCCACCCCTCCAGAGCCACATACCCTTCCCTGGAGATACACTTTCTAAGGCAGGAGCACAACCCCTCCCCTCCCCTCCCCAAAGCTCTCCAGTTGGGTTGCAACCAAAAATGCGCTCCCTCTCTGGAGGGTTGAGGTTGGGGGGCTCTGAAGGGGCAGAACGAGTGCCTTACGCCTTGCCGGCTCATAGAGCCCCCACTCCGCCCCTTACGGATCCTGCCGCATCCTTCCGCTGTGGATCTGGGGAGTGCGGCCCCCAGCGCGTTCTTCCCCACCCCCCAGGGAAGGGGCTTTCCTCGCCAGCTTATGGGCAGAGGGAGGGAGGGACCTTCCGGCCTTGGTGGAGGGCAGAGCTGGGGTTGCGGCAGCGCCAGCTGTCCGACGCCCGGGTAACCCGCCCCTCGTTGCAGACGATTCCTCCTCGGAGAGCTGCAGCGGGAACGGCTCATCCACCCTGAACCCGTCCACCTCGAGCAGCACTCAGGGTGATGCCACCTACCCAGAGGTGAACGGAAATGGAGCCGGTGCCCCCATGGATTTCAGTGCCTCGTCGGAGGACCAGCCCATCAACCTCTGCGACAAGCTGGCCCCCGCTCACGTCCCCTCAGCCTACCAGTCGGACGGTTGCAGCGCCGACGGCCTGCGGAGCCGGGCGAAGTACGGAGCCAAAAGCACAACAGAGGTGGGTCCGAGGGGGGTCCCGTCGGGCGGCTGGCTCCCAGCCCGCGTACGATGCAGTCGGAAGGTGCAGGCAGCGGGAGGCAGGAGACGGAAGCCGGAGGCTTGCCAGGGAGACCCCAGGATGGCCTCGCCCAGTCTGGGGACCTCCGGGCGGGTTTGGCGTCACCATGTGAAAAGAAACCGAAGCCTTTCAGGTGATTCTGGTTAGGGTCCCTGTGCACCAAGCCCATCAAACGGGCATCCATCCCACGCAAGCTGGCTCTTGCTGGCCTGCCGTCGTGACGCTGAGGACGCCCAGTTTTGGGATCAGTGCATTGGCCTCAGAAATGACAGAGAAGCCTTGTTTCCAAGAGAGAGAGATTCAACACCAACCCCACGAAGCCAATTTAGGCACCAGACTCCTTGTCCTGAGAACGCACAGCAGGGAAGATAACCCAGAAATGAGGATTTCGGAGCTGAGGAAGGGGAACAGAGAGGGCAGATGCGTGGTGTGTATGCAGCACATCGTTCAAGTATGGAATTGGCTGCCCCAAATTGGTCGGATTAGACAGACGTATGGCTGGAAGTTGCTTTCCTTTGGCTCTTCTGGCGGGAATCAGAAGGCCTTTTTAGGGGTGCCAAGTGAGGTGGGGCTACCATGAGGCCATTCAGCCTGTCTGCGAGGAGAGCCAGGTGGCTGAGGGGGACCCAAATGCTGCTCCTTGCTAGATAACTCTGCAGTGCCCCTGCGGCTGCTACGGGGGACTTGGAAACACTCTAGCAAGGGGCAGGTGCTGTCTTGCCCATCCAAGGGTTGGAAGGGACCTTGGAGGCCTTCTAGTCGCACCCCATGCCGAAGTCCAAGGCGGGAGTCCTTAAGGTTGACACCCCCAAGAGACTTTCCTCCTCCTCTGAAGAGCCAGACTAGGGAGGTTGGCCCAGCAGGGTGATGGGTGTGAGCAGAGGGTCCCAGGTGCTGACTCCTCCCTCCTCCCCGGCAGTCCCCGCCATACAGCTCCGGCAGCTATGACTCCGTCAAGACCGAGGTCAGCGGATGTCCCGAAGATCTGACGGTGGGCAGAGCTCCCACCGCTGACGACGACGACGACGACCACGATGACCACGAGGACAATGACAAGATGAACGACTCGGAAGGCATGGATCCCGAGCGGCTAAAGGCTTTCAATGTACGGGCATGGAGCTTCTGGCGAGGGGAGGGACTCCCTGCGGGAGAGGCCTTCCGGGCCCAGCAGGAGGTCCTGGCTGCACCCCTGGTGGAGAGCCGGAGCTGGCGGCCGTTCTGCGGGTAGCCCGTGCGGGCCGAGAGAGAGGAGAGGCCTGACCTGTCCCCCGTTATTTCTGCAGATGTTTGTACGCCTTTTTGTGGATGAGAACCTGGACCGCATGGTTCCCATTTCCAAACAGCCCAAAGAGAAAATCCAGGCCATCATTGAATCCTGCAGCAGGCAGTTCCCGGAGTTCCAGGAACGAGCCCGCAAACGTATCCGCACTTACCTCAAATCTTGCCGTCGCATGAAGAAAAACGGCATGGAAATGGTGAGTGTTACTCTTGATCCCCCTGTTCTTCTGGGCCACTTTCCCCAACCAGCCCCCCCCCCCCCCCCGTTGCCATTCTTCCTCTTTCAAAATGTCATCGATGCGTTGGGGCCACCTCTTGGTGATCTTCTTCAGAGTAAGGCCGGACCCTACAGTGGCCCTAAGTCAACATCCGGGACATGGCCAGAGATCTGGGTTGTGGGGTTGTCAATGGGGGGATACCTGGTTCTTGTTTCCATTGGACTTTTGGAAGGCCGTTGAGAACTTGAGGTTGGGGAGCAAAAAACGGGGGGCCAGTCCAGACCAGACAAAAGTGCTGATCATCTTAGGAGGCTGTATGTATAAGGCTTCTTCTGGACGCATTTCGTTTAAGAATCAGCCTCTCCCCGAGGCAGGGCCTCCCTTGATAACAGTTTTGCTCCTGGACAGTTGCTGTGATTCCTCTCCTTGGCCCCTGGATAATTTGGCCCCTGCATTGGCCACGTCCAGGCCCCCAAGTGCTTGGTGTGGGGGCTGCCTCTGAAAGGCAGTGGAGGCTTCCTCTGGTGTAAAAGCTGGCAGAGGCAGAATTGTTGGGGATTGTGTTATGGCACCCTTTATTTCACCCAGTATTTCTTGTCCGTGTCTGCGCACAATTGAAAATGCTGGTTCTATCTTGGGAGCCCTATCCACAGTGGACCAGACTGCCTTCTCTCGGGTGACGTGCTTGATGCCCTGGATGCGGATCAGGGCTTTTGCAGTCCCAGTGCCCTGGTGCTTGGGCTCCTGATGCCCAGGAAGTCAAATGTCTTGTCAGCACATCCCTTAGACCAGTGTTTTTCAACCTTGGCAACTTTAAGGTGGCTGGGGAATTCTGAGAGTTGAAGTCCATGTACCTTAAAGTTGCCAGGTTGAAAAACACTGCTTTAGACCCTTCATTTTTCTTCCCCTTCTCTGCCTTCTTGGTCTTAGTTGCTAGGGTTACCTTATATATACACCTTATAATATAGCTTTTATCTATCTATCTATCTATCTATCTATCTATCTATCTATCTATCTATCTATCTATATCTATCTATATCTATCTATCTATCTATCTATCTATCTATCTATCTATCTATCTATCTATCATCTATCTATCATCTATCTATCATCTATCTATCTATCTATCTATCTATCTATCTATCTATCTATCTTATATGACCGCCCATCTCCCCCAACGGGGAACTCTGGGTGGTTTACAATAAAACTGATTAAAATAGAATAAAGAATATAAAAATACAATCAAATAATACAATAAATAAATGATAAAATCCAATGGCCAGATAGTTAAATAAAAAGAAGGACATTATGAAATTAACCACCCCCATGAGGAACTATTATTTCCTCCTAAATATAGCCGTATTTAGTTGTTCCAACCGCTGGCTTCCCTGAAAATGTCCCTTTTCTCCAGACCAGGCCTACCCCACCCCACCTGACCTCAGCCATGGCCGAGAACATCCTGGCAGCTGCTTGTGAAAGCGAGACACGGAAAGCAGCCAAGAGGATGCGGCTGGAGATCTACCAGACGTCGCAGGTACAGGCCCCGGAACCGGGCTGTTTTCTGGCATTGGGGTAGGGATAAGCTTTACGCCTTGCAACATGCCTCTGCGTCCCATCCTTGATTCTGGATACTGGTTCGGTTCAAAAACTTACATGATCAGAATTCATTTACGTGGACCACGTTTTGTCAGAACTCTCCATCATGACCTGTTCTTCTTGACCTGACTTCATTGAGTTACGCAAGCCCCTTCGCCACGACAAGGCAGTGATCCATGAAGGGGCATTTACGTGCCACCTCAGTCCTAAAACGGACTCTTACATAATAAGCTCTTATGCTCCCCTAATCAACAATATGATGAACAATGAAAAACATAGAACTGAAGTGTCACGTCATGCGGAGGAAAACCGATCCAAAATAGGCAGTCCTCGGTTTACAATGGCAATTGGGACTGGAATTGACTGCGCCGCTTGGGGACGGCAGTCCCAGTAGTCCCAGTTGCCATCGTTAAGCGAGGACTGTGCGGGTTGTAAAGCGAGGACCTCACGTGACTGACTTCCAACTTCCTGCCGGCTTCTCCATTGACCTTGCTTGTGGGAAGCCAGCAGGGAATGTCAGAAATCGCAATCATGTGACCATGGGACGCTGCGACGGCCGGAACTCCGAGGACTGGTAGTAACCCGAGGACCAACTGTAGTTAACCACAACTTCATGCAGGGGGGACCCAGTTCTCAGACACCTCCCTGGATAAGCTAGATCTAAATGACTTTGTTGGTGCTCATCTAAACCCAGGGGGAACGCTGTTCCATAGAAGCGGGGCAATATCCAAAAAGGTGCACCGTCATGGCCCTTGGTGGTAACGCTCTGTTGTGTTTGGAGGCCTCCCTTTCCGTTCTTTGGGATTAGGCAGAAACCATTGGTAAGGATGGTCCTCAAGATATCCAGTTCCTGAGCCACATTGAGCTTTAAGGGTGACAACGAGCACCTTGAACTGCGCCCAGGAGCCAATCGGTAATCCATGCAGCTCCTGGAGGAGAAGTATTATCCGGGCAAAACCAGATGTGCCCATAATTACTTGGGCTGCTGCATTCTGGACCAGCTGTAGTTTTCAAGTAAATAAATAGTTTTCAAGCCACTAAACCCAAGTTGCAAACATCCAGAAGGTCACCAGATGCTAGCCCTGAAGATGTTGCCTAGTTGGGCAACGAAACATCTGCCAGCCCACAACCAAGCTCAGGGAGCACCAAGGACTCCACAGTTCAACCCTGAGCTCCAGAGATCCTCTTCTGTTTGTAACACAAGCTCCTGTTGTGCAAAGGTCCTCACCACCACAGTGGCCACCTGCTCGTCGGGTTCAGGAGGATTCCCAAGTTACAAACTCTATGAGGGAGCACTACCTTATCCAGAACCAAAGATGGAATGTCCCCAGCCTCAGTTGGTTTCCAGACCCAAAGCCTCTCTCTCGTGGTAGGATTAAACATGAGGCTCTTCCCCCACATCCAGACCCTCACAGCCTCCAGACACTGGAATAACCACTCAACTTCAACTCCCATTCAGCCCAGAGTCAAGATACACACTCGGTATCAGTATCAGTATCATCATCATCATCATCATCATCATCATCATCATGCTGATATCTGACCCTGTGTTGATGGATGACCTCCCCAACAGATCTTGTTTGCAATCTTTTTTATATTTAAAAAAGGGTGGGTTGTGCTTTTTAAGAGAAGCTTGCAAGCAATGCCTCAGGGGCCAGTGGGGAGATCAAAGGCGTGGGCACTGTGGCCCTGTCCATTGCTTGTGGCTTTGCCCTAGGGAACCCCCACAGGACGGTGGTTTTGCTGAAGACTCTGGATTAAAAGGATTAAGGGGCTCGGGAAGACTCACAGTACTTCTCTCTGAGGTTGGAGAACTGATTGTTGGTTGGAACAGATGGTCCTGGCCAAGGTGATCTCGGGGCGGCAGTTTCTGCGGTTCCTTGGGTCCCAGCTGCATTGGGGGAATGTGTTCCCAAATACATAGTCAGAATGGGAGCAACCATTCTCCCGCCACGCAACACATCTGCATGCGGTATTGTTCATCATAGGTCGCCAAACTCACACAGTGAAGTTAACTAAACTTTGGTTGATATATCAGCAACTGTACATTTCAATCAGCATTATTTAATGTTCTAAAGCTGCTTTGGATAAAGTGCCTAGCATTACTAGGGACTGCAGAAGAGCATGTTAATGACATTAATTTCTTTTTGACAGTATTTGATAGATTAATTGAATTTGCTTTGATATCTCCTAAAGGACTTTACATTTTGTTGATACTTTCTGCTCAAAAAAACTCAGCATTGTTAAAATCGACATATTGTTAAAATGTAAACTCATTTAATGCACTAAATTTTAGTCTAGAGGCAAACAAAATTATCAGGTTGCAGGAGCATTTTTCTGAGGAAAAATAGTTTTAAAGGTTAGGGTGATTTACATCATCATCATCATCACAAGATGTGGTGCTGGCTACTAGCTTGACTGGCTTCCAAAAAGTTGGTGGGCCACTGGGAGAACAGTCTGCCGGACTAGGTGGGCCAGGGGTCTGCTCCAGCAGGGCACGGCTTAATTTTCTTACATAGAAATGTTTTTACCCCTAGTAATGTTGATCCTCCTAATTTGATGAGTCCATATTCAGAGCACAGAGACCTTTTCTCCAGTGTGTTGCACACGGGTGGAATTCCCTGCCACCAGGTGAAGCGATGGCTCCTGGTCTTAGACAGATTGAAAAAGGGCCAGGGAACTTCGCGAAGGAGAAGGAGAGGCTGGAGAGCAACCCAGCGTGAGGCCTGTGCTGGCTCCACAGCTGATGGTCAGGGGGCCAATGGTGGGAGAAGGCTTCGTGCCTTTCTGAGAGGTTTCCAGAAGCCCCTGTCTACTCTTGGTGGGCTCTAGGGGCCTGAGAGTCCGCATTAAATAAAAGCAAGCGAGCAAGGCAGGTGGGAAGAAAATGGGCGGCTTGTTTTGGCAGGGCTGCAACCTCTCCTTTGTTCCTCTCCTCGTAGGACGAGCCCGTTGCACTTGATAAGCAGCACTCCCGGGATTCATCGGCTGTCACGCACTCCTCGTACTCGCTGCCAGCCGCCTCCTTCTCCCAGGACCCCGTCTACATCAACGGGAGCCTGAACTACAGTTACCGGAGCTATGGGACCCTGGGAGGCAGTTTGCAACCCACTCCGTCACTCCAGACAGGGAATCACAGTAACGGTAAGAAGGGAGGCCGCGGCCGCTCCCGCCTGCCCCAACAGGGTGCCCCGTCCCGCTGCTAGATTTCCGGGGCAGGCCCAGGCGCTCAGTCGAGGGTCATCGTGAGCCTGACTGCCGCTTGTCGACCGGTCTGTCTGAGCTGCGCGGTGGCTTCCAGATATCCTCGGTGTCTGATTCTTAGAGGGACAGTTGTGTTAAAAAAGAAATAGAGGCAGATGGACACAGTCCCCTCATGGTGATTAGACTCATGGGCTTCGGGGTGGGGTGTAGTTCCCAAGTTTGAGAACACTCGTCTAGAGGATGTTTTGCCTTCGTAAAACTTGGTAGTGTTGTGGTGCTCCATGCTCTCTCTTATTTGAGTCCCTTGGGGGACAGGGGGGGGGGCACCGTGAAGGTCATCCCACCACCCTGACCACAAAGGAGGATGCTTTCAAGTGCCAGGTGCCCGGCCTAGTTTCAGTTTCCACTGCACTGGGCTCATATGCAGCACCCCCCACCTGCACCCCCCATGGCAACCCTGCAACACCCCCCACCCCCGCACTCCTTGCCTGGGACTCCTGCCTCTTCCCACATCACGGTCACATGAGGTCCTTGCTTAATGACCCACGCGGTCCTGGGGTTACGGCGGCAACCAGGACGTCGTGCTTTACAACCGCATTGCTTAGCGATGGTGATACTGGTCCCAATTGCCGTGGTAACCCGAGGACTACTTGTAAATAAATAAGACCAGGCAGGATATGTCCAGGGAAGGGGAGTCCCTCATCGCCACCCCCAGGTAATTGACCCCCCTCTCAAACTCTTCTTACTAAGTGTTTCCTAACATTTTGTCTGGACGTGCCTTGCTGTATCTTAAATCCATTATTGCATGTCCTGTACTCCGAACGAGAGAGAGCCGAGCTCGACATTCATCTCTGGCACAGCCTTGCAGAATGCGATCACGTTCCCGTATCAGTTGGTTTTCCTCAGGGCTACATTTCCACAGCTCCTTCCAGTCCCTGATCATTCTCACCACCCCTCTCTGAGCCTGTTCCAATGTTTCCGAGTCCTACTTAAGGACGCTCCTGGAGATGGGGTCTACCAAAGCCGAGTATAACGACTACTTCCTGCGGTGTGGAAATGATGCTTCCATGGATCCTGCCTGAAATGGCATTTTCCTTCTATGAAGCCGTAGCACGCTTCCCAAGGACACCTGTTGCCCACTGCCCATGATCCAGGAAGGGCTCGGCCAGGCCATCAGCTAGTTCCTTCAAGACCGTTGGATGCAACTCATCTGGCCCTGGAGATCTGAATTCATGCAAAGGAAAGAGGTCCCCCTGGCGGTTTCCATCACCTGCCTGGTTTGCCAAGATGCTACCCCTTCCTCTTCTGTGCATGTCTCGTCTACCATGTTTTCTTACCAGGGCACCCGTGGGGGGGCAAAAAAGTCAAGATGATGGCTAGAACCATGCAACTGAAGCCCCATCCCTTTCTTACATGCGTCAACAGATCTAAATTGTGTGTTCAAGGCCAGCACCTTGCCTTTTTTGACCCCCTTTGGCTGACTCAGACAGACAAATTTTCTCGTGCAGGGAATGTGGGTAGAATTCTAAACCTGTGCCCCAACCAACCGCCCCAAGAAGAGGTGGCTTAAAGGCACAGGAGTAGCACTGACTTTCGTTCCTATTTAAAGACCTGAATTCTGCCTGGTCTTTTGCTCAAAGGGCCTTACAGCGCAGAGCTCTGCCTGAGCGATTTTGAAAAGGGGGCTCTAGGATGCACCGGAACCCCATTTTGCAGCCCTTTAAAGCAGCCCCCTGGCATTGGGCTCTTTTTGCAGCCTGGCACGCCGCGAAGCCCCTTTTTGGACTCAAATCTGAAGCCTTGCACAGCCCTTTTGTAATATTTTTGGGAGAGCCCAGAACGAAAAGCCCCGCCCGCTGTCTGCAGGCTGCCGCGGGGGCTTGAGGTCTGGAGGGCTGCCCGCCCCGTCCCTTGGCCTGACGCCTCCGTCTCTCTCCCTCTCTGCTTTGCAGGCCCCACTGACCTCAGCATGAAAAGCGGCTCGTCCAGCACCACCACCCCAGCCAACAGCACGAACAGGGGGGTGCCGGCCGCCCCGCCCAGCTCAGCCCCACCGAGATCAGTGCCGTGCGGCAGCTGATTGCCGGCTACCGGGAATCCGCAGCCTTTCTCCTTCGCTCCGCAGATGAACTGGAAAACCTCATTTTACAGCAGAACTGACTGCTCGCCCCCCGTGGCTCCTGTGCCGGAAGACGCTGCCCACCCCTCGCCTGAGGCTTTCTTGATAATCCGCTCAGGACTGGCCGTTCCTTTGCCGACCACCGCCCTGGCACGGGTTCTTGACTTTTATCAGGTGGAACCCCCAGAGGTCCCTTTTCTTCTTTGGCCAGGAGCCCGTGGCCCCAGGAGGCTGCCTTTCAAAGCCGACCAAGCCGGTGCCCGCTGCCAAGCCAGAGCCAGCCCTGCAGCCCGGAAGGATGTGGGACTACGGGGGCTTGGGGTCGGGGGGATGGAGCTTCAGGCACGGTCAGGATTTTCTCGTGGAGCCCGGCAACGGCAGAGCCCTTCCCCCCCCCCCCCACTTCTCCTGCCCCGTCATGTCTGAGGAATTGCATATTTATTGAGAAATGCACCAACTCTCTCCCCCGTTCTTTCCCCTCCTCCCTGTAATTTATTTTTTCCCCCTAAAAATGGATTCTTGAGTTTGTACAGAATTGCCACTCTTGTGTGTCTCAGCGAGGAAGAGGCTTAGTCCCGCACCGCCACACGTGCTTTCCCGCGGTCGGTTCTGCTGCTGGAGCCGGGAGGCAGGAGGAGAAGGGGGCCGGTGAGGCTCTGGAGCCGGTTTCCCCCCTGTGGGCCGAGCGCTCCTTTGGCCACGGCCCCTCACAGGCCACGCTCGGACCGCTGGTCTCCGGGGGTCACTTGGCGGCAAAACCTCAGCAGCTCCCCGGCCTTCCTCCTCCACACACTACCTCACCGCTCGGTGCTCCCCGCCGGCCCCAGCTCTGCCCCGAGGGGCCCGGGGTGGTTCCTTGCCACAGGGCCTGCTTTCCAAGGGCCCGCGAGGGAGCGGCAGAGCACCCCAAAACGGAAAGCGTGTGGAAGGGGCGAGCTGGAGCCCGAACGGAACTTCCTCCTCAAGTCACGCCGGTAGGTTTGTGCTGAAAAGGCAGCTGGTAGCCCGACAGGACGGGCAAAGAACGAAGGCGGTCAGAGCCGGTCTGCTGAGGTGTGGAAAGGGACCGAGCCCCTTTTTTCCTCCTCCTCCTCCTCCTCTTCCCCCAACCTCCCCCGCCTTGCCCATGCAAATGCAAATGCAAATGCACTCGCTTTTGCTCAGTGCAATATTGACCAGTGCTGCTAACGTTAGGAACGGAGGAGATCAGGCGGCTGAGCCAGGCCACCTTAGCAGCGGCGGCGGCGGCCAGAAACAGCGCAGGCCTGCAACCGTTTCTTCCCGTCCAGGGAGGGCTTCTTGAACTACTTGTCCCCCTTTTGTTTTTGCATCGCTCCCTGCCCAAGCCCACCTACCTGGTAGGATTCCCCCCCCCGCCCCCCCCCGCGCTCCAGAGTCAGGCTGGGATTGACCCCAGGACCACCTGCGGCAGAGCCTTTCTCTAGGCTGCGCGCAGCCTGGGGAGCACCGGGCTTGCTACCGGTGAAAGAAAAACGCTGGCCTCTGTGGCATCCCAGCCGTTCCTGAGGAGGAGGAGGGGTTTTCCGGGGCAGGGAGGGATTGTCTTTGCTAACAACCCTACCAGCCCCCGGTGCACCCCCCACTGACTCGATTCTCCTCCTGGCCCTGCAGTCTACAGGTGCTTGTCCTGTTCTTCCTCCTGCCAACTTTGATTTTGTGTAAATATTTATTGTGCCAGGTCCTGACGAGCAACACCCCTAGTACAAAACCCTTAGTGTGCAAGACTGGCAGAGACAATCGCCGTCTGGAAAAGAGCGAAGTTCACTTCCTTGCCCGCAGCCTTGGCGCAGCTAGGGGTGCATCAGGAACACAGAGCCATGCGAGGGCAGGTGGGTGGGTGGCCCAGAGGCTCCGAGTGGACACAGGTGAACCTCCTTTTGTGTGATTTTGGCCCTCTTCACTAGGCCCCTTAGTGCTGATTGTTCCCCCGCGCACACACCCGTTTTACATGAGAGGCAGAACGCCTGGGACTCGGAAGGGGGCTCCCGAGGTCACCGAGAGGCCAGCACTCGGCCCACCTTGAGTTTATGTAGCGTTCTGGCGAGCGCGGCACCTGCAATCCCTCTTTGGATCCTAGAAGCCATGTTTTGTAAGATTCTCGGTTCACCTCCGGGGTCTGTCCTGGATCCTTGCCGACGAGGAACCCCTTTCTGCTGAAGGCTGGTTCTCTGGGGCGCATTTGCAGGACAGGCTCCGCCTTGGCGAGGGGGGCCTTGCTGGTCAGCAGGCCCGTCTCCACGAGGGCGAGGAAGAGGGCACCCCGCTTTCCTGTAGCAGCATTTGGACCCTGGGAAAGGCATTTGCAGGACCCCCTGCAGGAACGATCCCCCCGCCCCGCCCCCTTTACAGGCCAGTTCTTTCACAGGTGGCCGCAACATTTAGTACCAGTTCCTTTACAAGAAATGCTGCTTTGAACTCAGAGGGTTAAATACAACTTTGATTTGTATTTTTTTTGTAAAACTTTTTACAAGGTAGTCTAGCAATTTCACCAGAATACCAATTACAATCTGTCCATGGTCTGATTTTTATACCATTTAGTGGTGCTTTAGAAAGTTTGGTTTGGTGGTTGTTTCCGAGCCGATCGGCTCAGTTCTTCACCCGTATGTACCTAAGACCAATGTGAACCTTTGTACTTCTTGCTCCTGACTTTGGACTCAGTGAAAGTGTACTGTTTACATGTACAGAACTCCCAACGCCCCTCTGTGTTCGGCAAGACCCGGTCTTGGCGAGGAAGACCCACCTCACCCTTCCTCATCTGCTCAGCGCAGCCACAGATCCGCTAACCTGTTCCCCCTCGCTGCCGTCCGTAAACGCGCTGCCCCCACGGCTCCCTCCTGGGCCGTACTGCTGGGGAGGGCCTACGCCGGCCGGCCCCCTTCCTCCCCCCCGCGGCTGCCTTGGCACCAGGGCCTCTCGGAGAACGGCTAACGCGAAGGGCAGGCAAGCGGATGGCCTCTCTCGGCCCACGGCTTGTGGACCACGCGCTACGGCGTGGTGCCGGCCGTAAACATAACGGAAGGCGGTGTGTAGACTGCTGGCGGGTGCCAGGTTGCCTGCTCACGCTAGGAATCCCCTCCCTTGCCAAACGGCAGGATGGTGGGGCGTGGTTCACGAGCTGCCGCGAGGCGTGGCCGTCTGGAAGAAAGGCGGCCAAGGCATTAGCCCTCCGGCGCAGTTACTAATGTGATCAAAGCCCACCCATTTCCCCCCCCCCCAGATACTAAACAGAAAACAAAGGCACTTAAAAGCAGCTTGAGAAGGCGACTCTTCCCTGCTTAAATCAGTTGGAATTCTTCTAAAGAGAAAGTTCTTCCTAACAGGCACCTATGCAAATTCACGTGGCTCTTCTAAGCAGATGAGGAGTTCCTTCCTCAATGTGCTATGGAAATATTTTTGTGTTCTAGACAGTGGATCTTTTTCCAGTAAATGTGGCTTAATATTTTAATTCTTAGATCGCGTGTTTGGTTTTACGTGATGCAACTTAATTCTGTTCTGTTTGTGAAATAAGTAGCACAGGCCAATCTCCTTGTCCTATTCACTTAAAGACCAACGAGCTGTTTAAATCAAGCGGTTCTTTCCATTCATGGTATTACTTGCTAAATGCACTGATTTCATAAGTATGTGGATTTTTTTGAGTCTGTATATCATATAAGACTGAATCTACTTAATAAACACTGTATAACAAACGGAATGCATCTCGCACCTTCCGATACGTTGGCAGTGGCTTGGCTTTGCCCAGGAACCTAAGAATCTGCGGATTATTCCTGGCCGCAGGCCCCCAAAGGGCAGGGGCTTGCTTCCCAACCCATCCTGCCCGCTGACGGGAGCCACCACAATTCCCCATCGACTCGGGCAGCTCATCCCTCCCAGTCACCCAAAGCTGAAAACTGCAGCGGGGGCATTCGTTTTCACTCTTGACTGAGCTCACAATGGAGGTACAATCGTAGTTAGTCCCAAATAACGCACACATCCCCCCCCCCCCATCATTCAGTGTCACAATAAGCTGGAGCAGAAAACTACAGCCAAGTGATCCCCAACTAGACAGGTAGCACCTCCCTAGGGCATTTCATGGCTCCTGGCCCACGACGTTTGGCAGCAGCAGTGCTGCAAACCTGGAGGGGGGCGTACAAAGCCTTCATTACGAAAGGGCCACCTCTTGGTCACCTCTCCCAAGGCCTGGAGCACATAAAGGGACAAGTAAGAACCTTTATCCTTGCTGAAAGGCGGCAGGATGGGGATGTTGCCCGCGCCCAGCAGCTGCAGAAAGCCCCGATGCACCGTTCAGCTTGGCAAAAACCCAACGCAAGTGCTGTCAGACAAAGAGTCTCACGTACGGCAGAGCAGAGGACAAAACGGCACAGCACCCGCAACCAGAGGGAGTGGAATGGGCGTGGCTTCTTCTGTTCCAGGGGGAGGCTGGGGAGACCCTCGCGGCATCTGTCAGGGTCTCGGCTTCAACTCAATTTGGTGGCGGTGGTTTGTCCCCCCCCCCCCCCCGCCCACCAGACGCAGACATTCCACCGGCAAAGGAACATGGCAAACCCACGTTGAGCTGTTCCAAATGTTTTATTTTTATTTTTCTCTCCATACCACAAGGGACATATAACATCAGGGTTGACCGAGAACCGCCCCTCTCCATCAGCCCAGCCTCCCCCTGCACACAGCCGTGGCCCTGGAGGACGGAGGGTCGGGGGGGCGGGCTGTCGCCCCCTTCTTTGGTAAGCAGGTCCAGACCGTCCGTGGAGTCGCCATGAAGACCACGACTCCCCTTGCTCTCTTGCCCTACTTGGGAGATCCCACTGATTCCAGAGTGAGCCCACCCGGGCAGGAGGCCCAGAGTTTCACCCTCCGATCACTCTTGAACAGGGAGATCCACGGTGGAAGCAAAGGGGAGAGGCCGGTCAAGAAAGGAAGAGGTAGGTAGGAGCTCGAGGAGAGGGAGAAGACGGGCACCCACAGCCGAGCCTCGGCTCCTCCCCACCTTCGGGGGGAGCCCGCTGCCCACAGGCACTTCCCGGGGAGGGGGCTGCCTCTGCTGCCTTTGGACTCACTGCTGGGGGGAGCCGCGGGGGCAGCCGACCGAGGCCCGCCCGCCGGCTCGCCGCTTCCCCTCTGCTGGGGCAGGTCGCCGCCCTGAGGGAGACGTGGCCGGTCTCGGGTGAGGCAGGACAGGGCACAGCGATTCATAGCCAACACTACGCTAATGCAATACTGTTGTAGCCTGAAAAACGAAAGGAATTTAAAAAAGCTTTATGTACATAACATCAATTTACAGAATTGGCCAGTACTGTGTACAACATATGAACACATGATTCCTACAGATGCATAGAGGGTACAGAGAGGAGCCAAACATTTCCACTTTTTTTACACCCAAGAACAAAAAAAAATTATATTATAGATTTATATTTATATATGTATGGTGGGGTTTTTTAAAAAGAAAAGATGACACAGCTTAGAAAGTAAAACCTTGGCATCCAGCCCAACCTTCGCGGACGGTCCAAGTTCTCCCTCGGCTAGAGACCGAGACCCCATCCCGCCTCTGCCAGACACAGGAAAGGAGACGCGCTCAGCCTCCCTCCTCTTCCTCTTCCCGCACTCCAGCTCCGATGCCCACAGTCATTTGCTTCCTGCTTGGGGAGGGAGGCGGCAGGAAGAGAAAATGGAAGACGGAATCCTGGTTCGGCCGGGCCTCCTCGACTTGGCCTCCAAACAGAAGGGGGTCGGCGTCAGCTCCCGCAGAAGCAACGCCCCCCGCCCACCCCTTTGACAGGGCTCACAGCACAGGACAGTTCCAGGTGGGGCACTAAGCGGGCCAAATACTCGACAGTTCCTGGGTGCGTGAGAACAAACCCTATGAAACCAGCCTGCCCCCTTGACTGATCTGCCAACCCGAGCAGGAAAGCCCAAGACATACAGCATCGATACTGGCTTTGTTACGGCCAGAGTATTTTGCATACAGGTTCCTCCTCCTCCTCCTCCTCCTCCTCCTCCTCCTCCTCCTCCTCCTCCAAAGCCACGCAATATAGTTTTCCCTTCCAGGGCTGCCAGCATCATCTTACTACAAGGCACAGCACGCACAGCTTGGAAGGGCCAATACAGTCGTCATGGCAGAACGCTCCACAGCCCTTGCACATGATCATGGCTTTAAGGCTGCAGGAACACTGGAGGGAGATTTCTTCCATGCTGCTGTTCTCAGCAAACATCTGGGCAGAGAAGGCCAGCCCGCCACGGGAAGCTGCCAAGTTCGCTTTGTGGCCGAAGGGAGGCACGTTTCCTTCGAGACTTCTGGGGAAAAAGGGTGCGCTGGAGGCATAATTAAGATGGGCGGAGTTCAGCTGCAGCTTTGACAGCTTCCCATAAAATGCCTGCTTGATGTTCAGCCGAGAGGGTAGGGAGGAAGGTTCCAGGGGCTGCGTGGCCCCCTTCCCCGGCTCCTTCGGCAGCTTGAGAAAAGGCAAGCCCCTGGCCAGGGGGAGGGTCTGCAGGTGCTCCGGCACCTCCACAGGGCCAGGCGGGGCCTCTTTCCGCTTCTCCATCTTCCTCTGGCCGGAGCCAGAGCAGGCCAGGACCTTCCTGTTCTCAATGCCCCCATCTCCCGCAGGGGCCCGCGGGGGGTTGGGGGGCCAATCCTCTCTTGCGGGGTGCAGGCTGGCCCCAGGGGCCATACACTTGGGCGGGGGCGAGACCAGTTTGCTGTGCGACAGCATGCCCCAAATGGGAAAGGGTTCCAGCGCTTGCGGGTTCCGGGCCTTCGCTGCCGCACCGCCAGGGAAGCCTGACCCAAAGATCTTCCTGCCCAGGGCTCCGGGGGGCTTCGCCACAGGATCGCTCCTCGGCTGCTCCGGCCCCAGAGGGGTCCTGCTCAGGGGGAGCCGGGGCCCCGGGGCCGTTTTGAGCTTCTCTTCCAGGCTCCCGCCAGCAGCAGATCCTGCGCAGGGAGAATCTGTTTTATCTTGACAAATACTGGGAGAGAATTTGTTCTTTCCCAGACTCAACTGATCTGCTTTCTGGGACTGACTGACTGCTTGATCCGGGGAGGCTGAATCGGGACGAAGCTCAGGGTTTTTCTCTGGAGGCAGGGAGGCCGCCTCCGGTACGCACAGCCTTTCAGCAGAGTCCCACAAAGGCTGCGGTGCACGAGCCCCCTTCCGGGCTGTGTCGCTCGTGCCCGGCCCCTCCTCACAAGCGGTCTCCTGCGCAAGGCGCTCACTGTTCTTAGCCCCCCCAGGAAAAGAGCAAACGTCTGCTGGGGGCTTGTCCAGAGAAGAGGCCGCGTCCCTGGCCTTGGCACTACAGGGAGACCCTGGAAGAACTCTTCGGGGAGGCGCACTCTGCGTGACCACCCGCACCGCAAGGGGATCGCTCGCTGCGACAGACAGAGGCTGGGCGATCCCCACGCCTGGCCCTTCCTGGCTTTCGACACCAGCAGGGAGAATCGATTTGCCTGCGGTGAGGAGAGGCGCGGGCAGCGTTTTCCCACACGGCAAGCTGGCAGTCTCTACGTCTGAAGGCAAATCCTCCCTGCTTTCCAATTCGACCTCTTTGGGCTCCTTCAGATGCCTCTGGCCGGATGCAACTTCTCTCCCTTCCGCCCTGCTGCGATCCCGGTTCAATTCCAGGTTCTCATCCGTGAGCTCAGCTTCCAAGTCCGAGGCAGTCTCCGTCGTCTCGCTCAGCGGGCTCTGGGCTTCCTCGTCGCTGAAGGGGCAGACGCTCGGCCCGGCTCCCCCGCCTGCCTCTACTTCCGCCCCCAGCGGTGCCTCTGCTGGGGGAAAGCGGCCCTCGTGGGCCCTCACGGCTCCGTTTAAGCACGGAGCGCGCAAAACTGCTTTGGACTGAGAAGCTCCCTCTGGGCTCCTCGGTGCCCCTCTCCCGTGCCACGGTCTGGCTGCCTGAGGCCGGGCTGTCGGAAGCTCCGTCCCAGCCGGACCGGAGTCCTCTGGAAGATGCTCCTGTGCAGGGGAGCCAGAAGCCCCGGGGCCATCTCTCACGGTGCCCTCCAGAGCCAGATCGACGGAGCCGGCAGAGCAGCGGTCCGGCACGACAGGACCGTGGCCTTTGCGCCCCTCCTCCCTGCTTGTGCCTCCGAGGCGGCTGCTTTCAGAGTCCTCTAGCCAGGAACCGTTGAACTGGCTACCCACAGGAGGCTCCCTCCTCTCCTCCTCATGCTCCTCCAGAGAAGCATCCCCTGGAGATGGTTCCTGGCTCGAATCGTCCAAAGGAGGCCCAGAACGACCTGCGGGCACTCCCGCAGTTCCACAGCCGGGGGCCAGCGTGGCTCGACCGCCACCCGAGAGGCTGCCTCCCACAGACTCTTCCAGCTGGGCAGCACCTTCAGCTTCGCGCCAATGGGGGCTTGCAGCCGGTCCACGTCCAGGACCTCCTTCCACCGTGGGCTCCCTCCCACAAGAAGGCACGCCCACTCCAGGCACCTCCAAGCCAGGCTTCACCTCTAGGTGGGAAGGCGGCAATAGCTGTGCTCGCTGTAAACCTGGCACGCGCTTCCCACGAGTTCTCTTGGATCTCCAGTGCTTGGAGCGGTGGCTCCTGGGCTGCCGGACCCTGCCGCCGCCGCCGCCTTCGTCTGGGCTCCTTCCGCCCCCTCCCGGCCCACCCCCACCTCCAATGGTGGGGGCAGGAGCAGCAGCCGCTCGCTGGACTCGGCCTTGCAGAGGACGGGCCTCAAGGTCAGCAGGGGCTGGGGCCCCGTCTCTGTCCTGGCTGACGGGTTCTGGATTGGGGATAATCCGAGGACATATCTGGTAGGCTGGCTGACCTTTAACCACCCAGGGGGGTTTGATTCGGGAAAGTTGAATCTGAAGGGAACAGACAAGAACAAGGCAGTCGGACACCATCCTTGAGGCCCGCACACTAAAAGCCCTCCACCGCCTACTTTAAAACTGTAATTTTGGGAGGGAACCTTTCCTAGGGCTCTTGAGGGGCACAAACTTCATGGCCAGGGCTCCCTTCCAAAAGAACGCTGGGAACTGTATATTGGCGAAGCCCCCCCCCCCCCCCCCCCCAGAAATACAACCGAGTACCCTGGGAAAGAGGCCTGGAGGCACAGGTTTTCTACTGCATTTAATGGTCTTAAGAAATTGTTGAAGGGTTTGAGTTTTGAAACTTAGTGTTTACAGGTAGTCCTTGATTTACGACCATTTGTTTAGCGACCGTTCAAAGTTACGACGGTGCTTGCGACCAATCAGTCCTTGCACTTACGACCGTTGCAGCTTCCTTGCAGTTACGTGATCAAACTTCAGGCGCTTGACAACCAGCATGTATTTATGAGAGTTGCAGTGTCCCGGGGTCACCATTTGTGACCTTCCCAGCTGGCTTCTGACAAGCAAAGTCAATGGGGGAAGCCGGATTTGCTTAAAGACCATGTGATTCACTTAACAACCTCAGTGATTCACTTAATGACTGTGGCAAAAAGGTAACATCGGGCGTGACACGCTTAACGACCGCCTCGCTTAGCAATGGAAGTTCTGGTCCCAATTGTGGTCGTAAGTCGAGGACTACCTGTAACGGCAAAGCCATACCGACACTACCCAGCGCCCTCCACTACGTTATGGTTGATGGAACAGCAACGGGGCCTTTTCTATTTCCAGAAGACGGAAAAAAGAGGCAGGGAGAACCAACCCGGGTTCCCCCCCAAGCACGAGCATTCCTGCGGAGATGCTCCTATTCCTCCCCTCTCCTGTGCCCCACCCCGCCCAGGATCACTCATGCAGGTGAAGCAGGGCCCCCAAGACGGCCCAGCCGTTCCTCCGCCCCTCCTGACCCAGAGGGAAGCCTGCGCTGGGGCCCGAGCCGAATGCGTGTTCGGGGGGGGGGAGCAGCAGCAGCAGCGAGTCACCCACGTGGCTGCTGGAGCCCGAGGCGTCAGGCCAGGCCAGGCTGCTCCAGGGAGGACTAGAACCGCCGCCCGGAGGCAGAGAGCAGCTACCCGACTCTCTCCTACCCGGATGGGTGGGACTTTGGGCTCCTCTTTGGTGGGCTGTGGCTTTTCTGGGTGAACACTTTCAATTGTGTTACGAAAGGACTGACGGTCCTCAAGCCGGGGCTTCTTCTCGGGGAAAGAGGGAGAGGCGGGTTGCTCGAAGCATTTCCTCTTCTGCTGATCCTGCGGCCCCAGGGGCAGGCTGGGAATTCTGTCTGGGGCCGCCGCGGCCGCCGCATCGTCCGCCTTGCTCGGGGCCTTGGCTGCCTCCGGGGACGCCTCTGCCTGGGGAGGCGCCCTGCTTCCTTGGCACACGTTCGCTGCCGGATTGGCCTCTCGCTCGTCAGCGGGCGCGGGCGCTGCAGACGGCGCCTCTGTGGAAGGCGTGGACGGCTCCGGCTCATGCAACTTGTGCCGGCTCCTCCGGGTTCGGCAGCGGAGCGAGCGCTTCTTGAGGTGCCCATCAGGCTGGTGGCCCACGGGAGTGCCCGACGCCCTGGCAGGTCCTTCTGGGGAGGCCACCGTGGCCCTGTTCTCCGCATCGCTTGGCACAGAATTCTGCTCTTCCTTGGTCAACCCCAGCCTGTGGGTGAGTTGATAGAATGCAGTCAGTCAGCAGCTCATCCCAAAAGGGTCTGTGCTGTTACTGTTATGAACCAGACCAGCGTTTCTCAACCTTAGCAACTTTAAGGTGTGTGGACTTCAACTCCCAGCATTCTTTTTGCTGGCTGGGGAATTCTGGGAGTTGAAACCCACACACCTTAAAGTTGCCACGGTTGAGAAACACTGAACTAGACAAATAAGCCTGGCCAGGGACCAACATTAAATGCTGTAGGGAGAAATGTAGGGAGAGGCTCCCTGGGCCTTCCTTTCCAGGAGCTCTCGCTGCACATGACAGGCAGGGAAGCAGGGGCACCTTCCTGGGGCTTGGAAAGGGGAAAACGGGGGCCTTGCTCTGGCACCTGCTCTGGCAAAGCAGAGCCTGCTCCAACGAAAGCACACCTGTTATTTGTTAAATTTACATGCTGCCCAACTCCCAGCGATATTTCCAAATCTTACACTTACTTCTGCCCGTAGTAGTCCTCAAAAAACCTCTCTTTCCACGGTTCCATTTTCTTTTCCCTCTCCATTTCCTGTCTTATGCGAACCTGCATTTCATGAGTGAACTCCCCTGAAAAAAAAAAGCAGGTCAAGAATCACAATTTAACTGGCTTCTCACGAGGCAAGCAGAGGACAAGAGGAATCCAGAACGGGGGGGGGGGGGGGAAGCCTCCATGTTCTCGTTGATGGGCTGAAGGGCTCTTAAGATGAACTCTCCCAACCACGTGTCAAAATTTTTGCAATACAGGTAGTCCTTGTCCTCACTTACCAACCGCCCCGTTCAATGACCGTTTGAAGTTACGACGGTGCTGAAAAAGTAGGTGGCCAATCCTCGAACTTGCGGCCATTGCAACGTTCCCATGGTCAAGTGATCACGATTTGGGCGCTTTGCGACCGGTGCGCATTTACGACGGCCACGGAGTCTCGCGGTCATGTGATCGCCATTTGTGACCGTCACAGCCAGCTTCCGACAGAGTCAAAGTCAATAGGGAAGCCGGCAGGAAGTCGCAGTCATGTGATGTCACGCTTAACAACCCATGCTGATTCGCTTAATTACCACAATGGAACGGACGTCGTAAGTCTGGTGCAGTCATGACACTTCACTCAACGACCGCGTTGTTTAGTGACAGAATTGCTGGTCCCAATTGCAATTGGTAAGTGAGGACTACCTGTACTCCCAAACAACTCATTTTAGGAAAAGGCATTTAACTTTCTCGCTCTCTCTCTCTCTCTAAAATTTTATCTCCAATGTACATTAATCTTTTGAACATTAATCTTCTTCAAGGTAAAAAACGCAAGATCAACATAGCATTGGTTTTAGTGCTACCTAAAGGAACCCTGGAATCCTGCTGAAATTCTTGGGGGGGGGAAGGGCTCAATGAGGACAGGCAGCTTGCCAATCGTCCTGGACCGTCCTCCCTATGTCCATCTGCAGGCAGCATTGGGCATGATCAAGATCCTTATTGAGTCTGCAGGAAAACTCTGTCCTGGAACATAAAATCCTTTGCAAAACACAAGGGTTTTAGGGCAGACAAAGGCCTTAATGTCCAGACACCTATGTCAAGGCCTAAACCAGTTTCAAGAATGTTATGGTTTTGTCCATTTTATTTACTAAAATGTATTTGCCTACCCTGTCCCCAATCTCTATCCAACTTTTCCATGGGGGCGGGGGGGGGAATAGAATCATAGCAGCCATAATGAATGACAATACAAAGCGGACTTCGAGAGCCTTTCCTTTGGGCTGACTAAGCGGTGGCAAGGTTTAAACCGAGTCAAAAGGCTCAAGAGTGGGCGGGATGCAAAGGCATAGAGTTACACACAGGCAGCCAAGCACTAACTGGTCATCAGCAACTTCTAGCAGGTTTTAATTCCCCAGAAGCTTCTGACGCGTCTGTCCCACCTTCCTTCCAGAAATCAAGGGAGAAGGAATGACGTTTAGGAGAACAGGCCCAATGCAAAAGGAACAGCATCCGAGGCGCAAGGCTGGCACCAAAAGAAACAAGTCTGCGATCTGCTCCGTTCCCAGACAGAAGGCGGCCTCTTCATCGACTGAAGCAGACGGAACCGGCTGCAACAGGCAATGGAGCTTCCACGTATTTCCAACAGAAGAGACTCTGTAGCTCAGGGTTGAACTGTGAAGTTCTCGGTGCTCTCTGAGCTGGGTTGTGGGCTTGCAGACATTTCATGACCCAACTAAGTAACATCATCGGTGCGCGTCCTGTTTGTTTGCGTCTGCAAGCAAGCCACCAAGCTCAGAGAGCCCCGAGAACTTCACGCTTTCATATGTGGCGCAAACAGGCCTGAGGTGGTTTCTCCTGAGCTCTGAAGCCTCAGCAGACCGACAGCAGGGGCAAATCCCTTGGCCGCCAAAGGGCAATTTGAAATGCCCTCCGAGCAGACACTCCTGCTCCAAGGATGGACTAGGCACCCTCCTCCTCCTCAGCTGCTGAAGGAGAACCAGAACCACACCTACCATCAGCCAGCCTCTCCCTCCAGCTCTGGGCAGCATGGGTAAAGAACTCGTTGTTTAGAGCACTCCCGCTAAGGCGCAGCAACCCGTCTGCCCCGGCCTAAAAGGAAGCAAAGCGAAGGTGAGGACGGCATGCAGAGTTTCCCTGAACCCGTCCCACGGGTGGGGAGAGAGGCCGTACCTGTCTGTCCACTTCGGGGAGGAGCAGCAGAAGCTGCTGCTGGAAATGCAGAGGAAGCGCGTTGAAGGTCCTGGAATTTATCAGCGCACGCAGGTTTGTGTTCACGAGAATGGAGCCGGGCGTCTCAAAGTCTATGTCATCCCCCCGGTTCCTCTTCATTTGTCCTGCAGTTTCCAAAAAGCAAAGCCAGAAATATTTATAGAGCCGCGATTCGAGAGAGACACGTGCATGCTTGCTAACGCAGCTGCAGCTTTTCAACACAGAAAGTCTTTCTTGGGGTTTCTGGAAAGCAGCATCGCCAGTGCGAACACAGCGGAGAGGACAGGGAGATGCAGCAGCACGGAGAGCAACTTCGAACGGTCCAGCGGTGGAGCCGTCCAGCGGTGGAGCCTCTCAAAAGCAACCATCACCCGAGGATCAAGGACAAAAGCCACTGCAAATGCACCCAGGGCTCCTTGCTCCGAAGAGCAGCACCTGGAGCACGTCTAAACTACGGTGCCGGTGAGCCACCCTGAGAGGCTGAAAAAACTTCAGCAGCTATCTCCAAGCAACCTCCAAGCAGGACAAGAAAGGAGGCGGATGTGCTGCTGCTGGGTCTGGCAGGAAAAACTTCTTAATGCCTCTCAGACAGGAATCCCCACATTATTCTGGGCGAGAGATGAAACTCGCCATGCAGTCGAGCACCCTTTATCTGGGTCTATTTGGTAGACAGTCCAACAATGCCAGCTACAAGTGGGACATGAGGGAACAGGGAAAATGTACCACAAGGTGCTCCTCTTACATCTCCCCATTCTGGGGAAACCCGGCAGCCCTGCCTAGCCTGACCTCCCCCCTGGAAAGCTACGCAGGGACGCGAGACCACCAGGAACTCCCAGGGCTGGAGGCTAAAATGGGAAGTTGGGGAAAAAAAACACCCTGGAAGAAGCCAAAGGCAAACTATTTCCTATCGCTGCCAAGAAAATGGCTTTTATTTATGTTATGCCCCTACCCTGAGTTTGTGAGCTCACCTTGAAGGAGCCTTTACTTTTAAGCAAATTGTAAAAATAAACCAAGACCCGTCTTTTATGGTCTTTAAGAGGATTTTAATCGTTTATTTATTCCAGCCTACTGGACTGAGCTTTTAATCTCTTGTTACTTGTTATAATCATGTACTGAACACGGTTTGTTATTTTATGGTTTACCACTATCATTTTATCCCTTGTCAAAATATTTACCATTTTCTTGGTAACTTCAAAACCTATTTTGAACTTAGCAATGCAACCAGTTCCCTTTACTTCTACTCTTTCAGGATATATATATAACATCCCCTTCTCACCCCTGTGGGTGGTGTGTGTCTTCCTCAACCTCGGGTCCTCTACCAGAGGCCTGGGAGTTTGAGGGTTCTGCGCAGCATCTTAGCTGTTCCCAGCACTGCACTCTTCTGGACAGAGAGCTCTGATGTTCTTCCTGGGATCTGTTGGAGCCCCTCCCCCAGCTTGGGAGTCACAGCCCCGAGTGCTCCTACCACCACTGGGACCACTTTGGCCTTCACTTTCCACATCCTCTCTGGTTCCTCCTTCAGGCCCTGGTCCTTCTCCAGCCTCTCATACTCCTCCTTCCTGATGTTGCTGCCTCCTTATCGAGGTTCCCATGTGACTGTGGGATGCCAAGGAAGTTGTAGCTGGTCTATATGTCTGCTTTGAGGCCTTCTGGTAGTCCCACCCCATCAGTCGTAACTACCTCCCCTCTCTTTACTACCATCTGGCCAGACTTCTCTAGTCAGAATGACATCCCAATGTCCTCACTGTAGATCCGTGTCAGGTGGATCAGTGAGTCGATGTCTCGTCCACTCTCAGCATACAACTTGATGACATCCATGTAGAGGAGATGGCTGGTGGTAGTTCCATTCTCGAACTTGTATCCGTATCCAGTCCTTGTGATTATCTGGCTGAGGGAGCTCAAGCCTATGCAGAACAGCAGCAGGGACAGTGCATCACCTTGGTATATGCCGCACTTGATGGCCACTTGTGCGAGCTGTCTTGAGTTTATTTATGTATTATTTAAATTTCTATCACCGCCCATCTCCCCCCCAAGGAGGGACTCTGGGCGGTTGAATTGACTTTCAGAGACTTTGAAAATCGGAGATATCAAGGGAATGTATTGTCGAAGGCTTTCACGGCCGGAGTTCAATGGCTGTTGTGGGTCTTCCGGGCTGTGTGGCCGTGTTCTGGAAGTTGTGGTTCCTAACGTTTCGCCAGCATCTGTGGCCAGCATCTTCAGAGGGCAGGAGCACAGATAGAAGCAAAATCTCTGTGCCCAGGTAGAGTGGCAATGTTCTGTTTATAGAGCTAAATTATAGGAGATTAGGTGGGGTTTTTTGTTGTGTTGAAATGTTAACGAGTGGCTGATGAGCGTGATTAGCATGTTCATTGTGAGAAGTATTCCCATGTCCTGGTGGTTGGACTGAGTTCGTTGACCTTTTGCAGGCTGTGTTTTTCAGGACTGGTAGCCAGGTTTTGCTAATTTTTAAACTTTCTTCTTTTTTATTGTAACTGTGCTGGTGTTTGTGAATTTCAATGGCTTCTCTGTATAATCTGGTGTAGTGGCTTTTGGTGTTGTCCAGTATTTCTGTGTTTTCAAATAGGATTTTGTGTCCCGTTTGCTTGAGAGCATGTTCAGCTACTGAAGATTTTTCTGGTTGCTGTAGTCTGCAGTGTCTTTCGTGTTCTTTTATCCTGGTGTGAATGCTTCGTTTTGTGGTTCCGATGTATACTTGTCCACAGCTGCATGGTATGCGGTATACTCCTGCAGCGGTGCGGGGGTCCCTTTTGTCTTTTGCTGATTTTAGCATTTGTTGTATTTTTCTGGTGGGTCTGAAGACTGTTTGAAAGTTGTGTTTTTCCATCAGTTTTCCCATGCGGTCAGTGACTCCTTTGATGTAGGGCAGGAATACTTTGTTTGTGGGGGGCTGTTTTTCTTCAGTGGGATGTTGTTTTCTTGGTTTGATGGCTCTTTTTATTTCATTCTTGGAATAGCCATTTGCCTGTAGGACCCAATTCAGATGGTTAAGTTCATTGTTGAGAAATTGGGTTTCACAGTTTCGATTAGCACGATCCACCAAGGTTTTGATCATGCCTCTCTTTTGTCGTGGGTGGTGATTGGAATTTTTGTGTAGATATCGGTCCGTATGGGTGGGTTTTCTGTATACTTTGTGTCCTAGTTTGAGGTCCGGATTGCGTATGACCAGTGTATCTAAAAATGGAAGTTTGCCATCAGTTTCTTTTTCCATGGTGAATTGTATATTGGGGTGGATGCCTTTTAGGTGGTCCAGAAATTTCTCCAGTTCTTCTTCAGTATGACTCCAAATTGCGAAGGTGTCATCCACGAACCGGAACCAGACTGTTGGTGTAATGGGTGCTGATTCCAAAGCCTGTTTTTCAAAGTGTTCCATGTAAAAGTTTGCTTTTACGCCATCCATCAAGCAAATCTTCCCAGAAGACATTACAGCTTTATTTCAACACTGCCTAACAACTAGTTACTTTCAATGGGAGAATGAGTTCTACGAACAGATGGATGGCGTTGCCATGGGAAGCCCCCTGAGCCCAGTCATAGCAAAATTCCAATCACCACCCACGACAAAAGAGAGGCATGATCAAAACCTTGGTGGATCGTGCTAATCGAAACTGTGAAACCCAATTTCTCAACAATGAACTTAACCATCTGAATTGGGTCCTACAGGCAAATGGCTATTCCAAGAATGAAATAAAAAGAGCCATCAAACCAAGAAAACAACATCCCACTGAAGAAAAACAGCCCCCCACAAACAAAGTATTCCTGCCCTACATCAAAGGAGTCACTGACCGCATGGGAAAACTGATGGAAAAACACAACTTTCAAACAATCTTCAGACCCACCAGAAAAATACAACAAATGCTAAAATCAGCAAAAGACAAAAGGGACCCCCGCACCGCTGCAGGAGTATACCGCATACCATGCAGCTGTGGACAAGTATACATCGGAACCACAAAACGAAGCATTCACACCAGGATAAAAGAACATGAAAGACACTGCAGACTACAGCAACCGGAAAAATCTTCAGTAGCTGAACATGCTCTCAAGCAAACGGGACACAAAATCCTATTTGAAAACACAGAAATACTGGACAACACCAAAAGCCACTACACCAGATTATACAGAGAAGCCATTGAAATTCACAAATACCAGCACAGTTACAATAAAAAAGAAGTTTAAAAATTAGCAAAACCTGGCTACCAGTCCTGAAAAACACAGCCTGCAAAAGGTCAACGAACTCAGTCCAACCACCAGGACATGGGAATACTTCTCACAATGAACATGCTAATCACGCTCATCAGCCACTCGTTAACATTTCAACACAACAAAAAACCCCACCTAATCTCCTATATTTAGCTCTATAAATAGAACATTGCCACTCTACCTGGGCACAGAGATTTTGCTTCTATCTGTGCTCCTGCCCTCTGAAGATGCTGGCCACAGATGCTGGCGAAACGTTAGGAACCACAACTTCCAGAACACGGCCACACAGCCCGGAAGACCCACAACAGCCATTGCCGACAAAGGTCCGTATAGTTAAAGCTATGGTTTTTCCAGTACTAATGTATGGCTGTGAGAGTTGGACCATAAGGAAGGCTGAGCGCCGAAGAATTGATGCTTTCGAGCTGTGGTGCTGGAGAAGACTCTTGAGAGTCGCTTGGACTGCAAGGAGGTCAAACCAGTCAATCCTAAAGGAAATCAACCCTGACTGCTCATTGGAAGGACAGATGCTGAAGCTGAAGCTCAAATACTTTGGCCACCTAATGCGAAGAGAAGACTCCCTGGAAAAGACCCTGATGCTGGGAAAGACTGAAGGCAAAAGGAGAAGGGGACAGCAGAGGATGAGACGGTTAGACAGCATCACCGATGTAACGAACATGAATTTGAGTAAACTCCGGGAGACAGTGGAGGACAGGAAGGCCTGGCGTGCTATGGTCCATGGGGTCACGAAGAGTTGGACACGACTGAACGACTGAACAACAACAACAAAAGGGATTGTCGTGGCTCTATTCTAGCATACTAACTGATGGTACGTCTCCACTGAGCCTTGGTAATGGATCTTATGCCTCATATCAGCTGCTGTGCTCTGTAATGGAGGGGGTGGCAGTGACGTTCCAGCTTCAGGTATTGGCTGCACCTCCAGTTGTTCTTCTAGGTCTTCGTGAGTCCGGGATGTAATGTCTAGTTGGTCTGTCTCAAGTGGTGAGCAGCTTCCTCTTCACTATGTTGAAGCGTTGGGTAACTAGCTGTTTCTGAATTAGTGTGCATGCAGGTCTTCTGTCCATCCATAGTTCCCTGTTTCATATATCCCCTCTCATTAGTCTATGTTGTAGTAGCATTCCATCAATTCCAGGTTCTCCTGTCTTGTCCATGCATGGTTTGTTCTGACTTATCGTCAGATTGTCCTGGTTCCCCAACATCTGGCGTGGAGCTTGTTAATCTGGGTGACATCCGAGCCAGCACGACTCTCTTAGTTCGTGTCGCTCTCATATTCGAGGTAGGCAGCTGAAGCGTTAGGGGGTCTTTGCCCAAGGACCCCTACTGGTAAGGTAGGTACCAGCCAGGATTTGAACCCCAATCTCCTGTGTCAAAGGGTGATGCTCTAACCACTACCCTATCCAGCCGTGTGTGTGTGTGTGTGTGTGTGTGTGTGTGTGTGTGTCCGTCTGTCTGTCTGTCTGTCTATCTATCTATCTATCTATCTATCTATCTATCTATCTATGAGAATATTTGTAGCTCAGGGTTGAACTGTGGAGTCCTTGGTGCTCTCTGAACCTTGTTGTTTTCTTGCAGACGTTTCATTGCCAAGCTAGGCAACATCTTCAAGGAGAGTACAAGACCCCCACCAACACAGGCAGGACAAGCCAGGGTATATAAACAGAGAGCAAGTTCCACTCCCTTTTCGCACTGAAGATGTTGCCTAGCTTGGCAATGAAACATCTGCAAGAAAACAACAAGGCTCAGAGAACACCAAGGACTCCATATCTATCTATCTATCTATCTATCTATCTATCTATCTATCTATCTATCATCTATCTATCTATCTATCTATCTATCTATCTATCTATCATCTACCTACCTACCTACCTACCTACATCTATCTATCTATCTATCTATCTATCTATCTATCTATCTATCTATCTATCTATCTATCTATCTATCTCTATCTATCTATCTATCATCTATCTATCTATCTATCTATCTATCTATCTATCTATCTATCTATCTATCTATCTATCTATCTATCTCACTACAGATATTTTCTTTCTATATTTATATGCCACTCACTTTAAAATAATGCAACTCATGACCTGGGTGTCTACAAGACCGTCTCCATCCCGGATTCTGCCCATCCCATCCAAGTGAACAGGAAGATCCTGCCAAAGGTTCCCAACTCAAAAAGTACCATGAGAGGGCCCCCGAAAGTGGGCATTCTCCGGGGGTCCCCTCCTCGGGAACAGCCTGTCCCTCAGGCAAGGGGGGCTCCCACCCTCGCGGCCTTTTGGAAGCTGATAACCTGCTGCTGCACCAGAAGGCCCTTGGGACTGAGTAAAGAGGAGTCCGCAGCACCAGATGGGCAGAGATGTTAAGTATAACCTGTGATGTAATTTTAATATACTTTTGTGTATTCCATTGTTCACACGGGCTGGTTGTTGTTGCCTTTTATCTGGCACAGAGCTAAAACTAGTTTAAGACTGAAGCAGCTTTGTAAATGTTGTTAAGCAAGCAAATTTAAAAAAAGCAGATGGAGCATGCCCCATATTCCTTCAAGGATGACCTTGAAGGTAGAAAACTTATTAGGATCAATTGCAACTATTAAGATAAATGTATTACCCAAGATAAACTACTTAAAATAAATAGCAAAAAACTGTTAATAAATTTATATGGAGTGGAAAAAACCTAGAGTAAAATTCAAAATTTTACAAGACTCAAAAGACAGATGTGGTCTTGCTCTTCCAAACTTCAAACTATATTACAGAGCAGGCTCTCTCTCATGACTAACAGTATGAATAAAATCCCGAAACAAAAGAACGTCAATATTGAAAGGAGCCGGCCTAGCTAATGGGCTTCACAGATACTTTGGTACAAGGACATGAAACAGGACAAAAATTTAAAAGGATGCATTATAAGACAGAGTTTGATAAAAGTATGGAACCTTATGAGAAAAACAGTAAGTCCAACAACTTCACAGCTAGCCTCTTTCAATACTTTTTGTGTTGGAGATAACTATAGTAGGGAAAATGCAATTACATATGCAGATTATGGTCCACTCAGATCCCATGAACAGACTAAAGCAGGGTTTCTCCACCAGGGTTCCGTGGCACCCTGGAGTTCCGTGAGAGGTCCCTAGGGGTCCCCTGGGAGATCACGATTGATTTAAAAAATTATTTCCAATTCGGGCAACTCCACATGAAAGAGGTAAGTTTCATTCTTTATTTTTAGTTTAAGAGCACTGTTAATGCATCTATACAGGCCTACACAGGGAACAAATATAATCGTTTTGTGACTCCTGGCCTAGATTTGAGCCTGAATGGGCAGGCTTTCCCCGAGGCCTGAGAAGTATTTCAAGGGTTCCTCCAGGGTCAAAAGGCTGAGAAGGGCTGGACTAAAGATACAGCAAGCATTACTTGGCAAAGGCCAGAACAAGCCATGGCTGATGTACTTATAAATAGTTGGAAGAATAAAAACTGACCTCAAAAATGAGGGATAATAATTAATAATTAATTAATTTTATTTATTCAATTTATCACTGCCCAACTCCCTCAAAGGGACTTCTTTTAATAATAAAAAAAGAATGGCTGCATCAGAACCCTGACCTGAAATGTTGTGGTGTGAACGGAAGCAGCACATTTGTGCAAGAGAGACCCAAATTATCAAGGAGTTGAAGCAATTTTGGAAAGAGAAATGTACCAAAATGCCTCAAAGCCAATATGCAGGACTTCTCAATCAACAGGAACAGGAGACGTTTGGCTCAGATTGACTGCCGCTAAGAGAGGTGTCACCGGTTACTAAATGAAAAGCTTCACATACTTTTTCAATGCTGACAGTGACTACGGATTCACTGGTGCACAAAAAAGGCGTGACACAGTACACGGGTTTGTGTGTTGTTTGTTTAGCCAAAATCTCTTCATCTATTAATAGGTTTTAGATGAAGCTGGGATGACGCTGTGGGTCACGGTGCTGCAGCCTTATGGATCGTTCTCAAGGATTCACATACTTCTCACCACAGCAGGCGAGAGAAAGCGATGCCATTAACAAAAACATCTTGCCTCTGTTACCAACACAGAAATTCAACACAGCATCTTTTTTAAAGGAACAAATTAAAACAGATGTCATACTGCATCTTAACTAGAACGTCTGATGAAGCCAGCATACCTGTAGTGTGATAAATAACACAGAAAAACTCGAGGGGCTCCTGAGCAACCACACCATTGTCGAGAAAGCACCAATGGCAGAGTCCCACACAGGAAAAGAAAGATCCAGAGAACAGCCGCTGCCCTCCGGCCTGATCCAGAACGGCTGAAGTCCCTCCTGCTCAGAGAAGACCCTGGATTCCACCTACCGCTTGAGGGCTTGCGGACTCCCCGGAGCAGATGGGGGGCTTCCCTGGCCATTTCTGTTCGGCCACAAAGAGTGCCGGGCAAAACGGACAAGCTGCTGCTGCTGCTGCTGCCGCTGCCGCTGCTGCGCTCGTCGCCAACCTGCTTCCCTGCAAACCCTGAAAAACACCCATGGGTGAGTGAACACGTCAGCTGCTTCCCACCGTCCTCACCGCAACCCCAGGTTCATCGAGCGGAACATCCCGATGCGCAGCAACAGTCATAGCGGGGGAGAACCAACAGCAGCAGGAGGTTTGTGTCCTTTATCCTGGCCACATGACCTGTTCCTGAAGGGAGGGAAGTCAATGTCCAGATGCAGTAAATTTACTGACGGAAATTCTGAAGTCAATGTCCAGATGCAGCTTCTCCACATCACCCTTCCTCTTTCCTCTTCCTTGTGCTTAGAAGGATTTGCTCCTGTTACTGGGATTTCTCCCTTTTTCTTGGACTTTTGAATACAGGTAGTCCACACTTAATGACCATTTGTTTAGTGATGGTTCAGACTTACGATGGAGCTGAAAAAACTGACTTATAACCAGTGCTCCCACTTATGACTGTCACAGCATCCCCGCGGTCACATGATCACAATTTGGGCGCTTGGCAACCGGTTCGCATTTATGACCGTCGCAGCATCCCGTGGTCACGATCGCCACGTTCGACCTTCCCGGCCGGCTTCTGGCAAGCAAAATCAATGGGGAACTGCGTGATTTGCTTAACGACCACGTGGTCTGCTTAACAACTGCTGCAAAAAGGTCATAAAATCGGGTTGGATTCACTTAATGACCGCTTCGCTTAGCAGCTGAAATTCCAGTCTCAATTGTAGTTGTTAAGCAAGGACTACCTGCACTAAACTGACTACTGAGGCTATGACAGGAAAGCTTTAAATTGCTTCCAATCATCTTAAAAAAACCTCTTGACAAGAGGCCACAAGCTACCGTCATTTGGTTTTTAAGTGAAATCAACAATGGGAATTAAGAATAAGAGGTAGATAAAGCATGTTTCTCAGAAGTTACATTTTGGGTAACTCACCATGCAGTGCACAGAATACAGGCACCTGATTAAAAGACGGAGTAGCCTGAACAAAGCCTAGACATCTGGACGACAATTTACACCCTCTGGGCTAAGATCAAGCAAGTAGCCGCAACCAGGAATGCTTGAGAGGCTGGGGTTCGGGGGCCCACACAGACGTGGTAGTCAAAGGGGGAAGAAGAGCTTCCACTTACCTGAGGAGGTTTCCATATGGGCCCCATTTACTTTCAGGGGAGTCAGAACCACACGGGGAAGCATCATGCCTGTCTTTTTCTTCTGCTTGCTTACCTGTTTCAAAGGAAATCAAGAGAGCACTGCCAGGAAAATACTGATGAAGCCCAAGGACCAAGGATCCTACCTGCTCAGCAAAAAGGGCAAAGGCCACGACCCCCTCCACCTCCTTCCTAACAGCAAATGACCGCTCAGCACAGTAGTCAGACCCTCAGAAGTGAAACAAAGCCGGCTTCCCCAAAGGTCCTTGTGTGTGGCCAGCTTTGATCCGGCCAATGGAGCAGGTGGACGGTAGTGCTCTACAGCTTCAATGATCTCAACTGGGAAGCTTCTGGTCGCTCCCAGTCTCGGCACCCTGTTCCTGCCCTAGGCACAGCAGCCTTGATTCCACTGTGATGTTCTAGTAACACCAGGAAGGACCATCAGGATTTGTGACGCCCTGGGCATGTGACTTCTGATCACGAGCAAAAACATTAATGGGGGAACAGCCGACCTAGCGAACAGAAGTGTTATAAAAAATGTAGAGATTTTGTTACAGGACCACCTCCCCCAACTTGGTACTCCTGGGAAAAGCTGGAGGACAATTTCTTTCACCTCCAGCCAGCATGAATCCAGAACCTCACCCTATCTGCACTTTCACTGGCCCCGACTCTTCCTCCTCCCTGCGTCATACAGCGGATCACTCGTCCCATCCCACCCAAAAGCACTCCATCTATTTAATACAGGCCTAGAGAGAACGTCGCAACGTCATTTGGTGTACAGTGAATTCGATATGGATCTGCATGTGGGAAGGGGAGATAGTTCCTGGATGACCAGAAGTATAAATCCAAATAATAAGTAAAATAAATAAGAGGTGAGCCATTGAAGGGAAGCCTATCCCTGGGGAAACTCAATGAACGTTTCAAAGCTACAGAGAAGGTGAACTACTGAGGCCTCACCTGTAATGCTGTCTCCAGCTCTGGATCCTAAGCAACAGAAAGGATGCATTCAAGATGGAACGGAGGAGGGGGAGGGGAAGAAAAGGGTTAGGTGACGGGAAGCAAGTTTTACCAGGAAAGGTCTCTGTCAGATTTAGCCTGGCAAAGGAAAGACTCAATGGGAAAATAAAATTGTCTAAGTACATTAAGGGCTGCTACATAGAAGTAGTAGAGACTTATTCTTTGCCACCTGAAGAAGCCGTAACTAAATTAAAAAGGGTTTGAGTTATAGGAAGGTAAATTCCAGCTGAATATTAGGACAATGTTTTTAACAGTAATTGTGGATTGACAAAGGAACTAATCAGAATAAGACAGGGTGAGAAAGAATGTTCTGTACTGAGGTCTTCAATTAGGACATCCATCAACTGTGAACACAGCTTTCCAAACTGTGTGTCGCGACACAAAAGTGTGTTGCCTGCGGGGCCCAGGTGTGTCACGTCAAAACCCCAAAGCGCTGATGGCGCGCCGCCACTGCACGCACAGCAGCAGCGGGCCATCAGCGCTTCCGGGTTTTCCCGCGGCGACACACCAACGGCGGCGCGCGAACATCCGAAAGCGCTGCAGTCGCGGCGGTGCACAAAAACTGAAAGCGGCGGCAGCGACGCTTCCAGGTTTTCATGCGCCACCGCAGCAGTGACGCTTCTGAGTTTTTGCACGCTGCCACAAGGGCGGCGCTTCTGCATTTTCTTGCGCGCCGCTGTTGGTGTGTCACCGCAGGAAAACTTTGGAAAGCCCAGACTGAAAGTTCTTTGCACTGGATTTCCTGCACCATGCAGGTTAGACTAAATGGCCTCTGAAGTCTCTCTACCTCTAACATATACTCTGTTGGTTCACTTCTGCTTCCATTCATACATGACCACCAGAAATTAACAGAGAAAAACAGGACAAATTTCTTGTAAAGAACACACCAACTAGCCTCCAAATAATCCAGTGGTACTCTTGCTCCAGTTATTCTACCTAGGTCATCAAGAGAAAAAGACACTTAGATGGTTTATCAAAGCCTGTCCTTGGAGGGTTTTAATAAAAATCTGGACAAGCATTGGCTGAAGTAGTCCTCCTATGGAGCAGTCAGAGGCAGTCTCCACGCCCAAGTCTGCACAGCCGCTGTGCCAAATTCCAGATTCAACCGGCAAACAAGATCTCTACCTGCGCAACCTCACCTCCCTCACAAATCTCTGAAAGGCCTCTCCCCCACTTCTATCTGACCCACAAGTCAAGATACAACTTTAGAGCACAGCCAAATTGTGCAGCTGCCGCCCCCCCATTCCCATTCCCAAGGCTCTCTGAAGTCTTTCCACCTTCAATTATATTTAACACGCATCACACTTTAGCAGTACTTCCACAGCAGTTTACAAACACAGAGAAAGTTTACCACCAAGCCCTCATTGGGTGTTAACTATGAGCAAATGCTGGGGGGAGGGGGGAGTTCAGGGTAGAATAATAGTAGCTTTCCCACCCCACCCCACCCCGACCAGCACCTGAACTCCTCTCCAGCCATCCTACCTGTGATGCTGCCCTAGTGCTCTCTCGGACAGCCAGCGCAGTCTTGCTCTGGGACTCCATGGAACAGGAGGCGTTTGAAGAGGTTTCATCTAGAGAAACTGGAAAGAAAGGATTGTACTGTCCTCATCGATGGAGGCAGCAACTGGCTCAAGCTCTGAGCAGAAGCACACTTACCATCGTTATCCCCACTCACAGTGCTGGCAGCTTCATTGGAACCACTGCTCTCTGCGTCATCCAGCTCTTCTCCTTCGGGCCCAGCGAGGGTCCGAGACCACTGTGCAGCAGCTTTCTGGAAGAACCAATCAGAAGTTGGAGGAATTGTGTCTTGTGGGCCAGAGCGGAGTATCACGTGGATACAGCTGAATCTAAGGGTCTTCCATCCCCACTATTCAGCTACTGGATTAGCAACTGCATTCACTTTGAGCCAGCCAATGGTTAGCTGGTATAAATAAAGCATATTATTGTGGAGTCCTTGGTACTCTCTGAGCTTGGCTGTTGGTTTGCAGACATTTCATGACCCGACTAGGGAACATCATCAGATGTTTTCTCCTTGGTAGTTCCTTGATTAGGGTATTGTTCTCTGCTTGCTTGTTTGTTTGCCTGGTGTTGATCCCTGCTTATCTGGGTGTTGGCTGCTGGAGGGGATGTGTTCTGGTCTTTTTGTTTCCTTCTTAGCTTTTTGTTGTCTCTTTTGAATGGTGTGTAAATATGGTTTATTTCTAAGTGCCTGTTGATGGCTGATTTGTCTGAATGCCAAGCTTCCAGGAATTCCCTAACGTTTTTGGATTTGGCTTGGTCTGGGATGCTCACAGTTTCCCAGTTGAAAGTATGGTTGAGTCCGTCCATGTGTTGTGAGATTCAGGAGTTTTCATCGTGTCTTCTGACTGCTAGTTGGTGTTCGTGGATGCGCTCTGCTAGTCTTCTGCCAGTCTGTCCTACATAGTGGCTGTTACAGTCCTTACACTGTATGTTGTATGTACAGTCCTTACACTGTACAGTCCATACAGTGTAAGGACTGTAACAGCCACTATGTAGGACAGAAGGCACTCAAGGAAGCTATCGTAAGTACAATGTCACACAATATTCCAAGAGTTCTATTTAAGCTTGTACTTACTGAACTAAGCCCAAAGCTGGCTAACGACAAGTTCTAGACCTGAGACCATACCCCACGTCAGGTGCTCAATTCATACAAAATTCAGCAGTCAGTTTAGCCTTCATCCAGTCTCTAAATTAAAGGAATTGCAATCTGGTCTTACCTTGAGAGTAAATAGGCTAATCCGCCCAGGAAGTTTATAAAAAAGCCCGTCACAGCTCCTTGAATTGGAGTGAAGCATTGCATTCAGGCAGGCCAACGGAGATGTGCCACTGAAGATGGAAAACATGCATAATTCAGCCTATCAGCCCAGACACACGTTGCTTTTGAACTAGTGAAACAATTGGGGCAAATTCTGATAACCCAACATATTATGGAAAACAAAATGGGCTCATCGAAGCTCCTTCAGACTAACCTCACGTGACACAAAGGGCGCACACAGTTTTATTTGCCTCCCTATTCAGAACCACCACTGCCAGCCAAGCACCATCAGGATGGTTCATGCAATCACCATTTTTACAGCAGGGCGTTTCAAGTTTCCAATAATTTTCTGCCACCCAGGCCAGGCAGGGTGGAAGTTGGAAGGTGCTACCCTGGAGTGGAAAAAAATGGTGGAGGAGGAGGAGGAGGAGAGCAGACCAGGCCTAGACTAAAACGCGGCTGAGAAGCAAGAGTGGCGGTCGGTGAGCTGCATCCACAGGGCTCCTGTACAGGAGGCTGAACGAGGATGGAGGAGGAACATGACAGCCCCCGTTATCAAGCACACGGCAGCAAGGAAGGAATGGACCCAGTCGAGGGACCCAAGCTCAGCTTCGCTCCCCTGGACAGACCTTTTCCAGAGCGGCTGGCGGGAACGGCCACAACGAAGCAGGTGAGATGTGCAGAGCAACCACTGCAGAGGGCCAGAGGCCGGTGCCAGGAAAACGGGAAGCTGAAGAGGGGCAACCAGAGACTGGATCGAGGTGACCCAGAGGCTGGCAGGCCGGCAGGCAGGCAGGCAGCCCTGAGAGGGGACTGGACTGCTGGTGATTTATGAGGCTGGAGTACTCCAGTGAGCTGGGAAGTTGTGAAGGACCCCCCCCCAGTGGAATAATGGGAGTGGGGGTTGGAAATCCCTTACACGTACCGTGGAGGTGGGTGCATGAATAGCAGGGTGTGGAGAACTTGGAGATGGACAGTAGGAATACAAGCTGGTCAGAGTCAGTGGGAAGGTGTTCGCTTCTTACTGGACTGGAGCTGGGAGTAAGCATTTATAGTGTGTAGTGGCTGTGGAATATGGGAACTAGGCCTGCGGAAGCGCCCTGCGTAGTGCAGCCAGGGCCAGCGGAACGTAGGTTTGGCAGGGGTGTGAAAGGATGAGGCGGTGGCGGCGGAGGGGGGGCTGGAGCAGAACGCCACGCACAACGGTGGTGGCTCATACTGGAACTGTGGTGGGCAGAGGAAATTATGGCCAGGGGCACTCAGTAACCCGTTACAGGAGAAGGGGCACCCCCATCTTTTGTCAGGTGCCTTTGGACTGGAGAATGCCAGATCTGTGTGTGGTGAGATGGTGCTGAACTGGCACGTATTAATGAGTGCTGGCTGGAGAACGATGAGGATGTAGTCCTGGGGCAAATATGCCCATCTGAAGATAAGGTCCAACACCAGCCACCATGGAGAGGGAGTTGCAAACGTCTGTGAAGCCCTTACAGTGCCCTTGAGGGGACCGGTTCTGAGTGCCCAGGCGTGAAGGCGGGCCACAGAGACTGGCCAAGGCTGCTGCTCAGCCGTCCAGCAGAGGCCCTCCATGAGCTCCTGGACCATCTCAGGGCTGGTGCTGGAGTCCTCAAGCCTTATGATCTTATTTCAACCTCCACATCCTGAGAAAGGAGCCCAGAGTGGCTAACAAGTTCATGGCCTCCACGGTGACCATAGGAGTGGCCATGACACACTTAGGCATATTCTTGATCTGGTCTTCACTTCAGAGCAGATGTAATATCTGCTCTGAAGTGAATATAGATCTGAATATAGAGGACACTGACAGTTGTCCTTTGCCACAGTCAGATCGCTTTATGGTGAAATGCAGATGGTGGACAGCCCAGTCCTCTGTGAGTGCAGAGGACCCATTAGAATGGTCCACCTCAGGCACCTGATGGATACAGAGCGTTTCCAGAGGAAGCTTTTGGACTGTGCTGATAAACAGGCAGGCAGTTTTGTCTTGCTCCTGATTAATCTCTGGAATACGGAGATGGCCGGAGTGCTGATTAAGACTGCTCCGGATTTCTGTAAGTTTATTTCAAGCACAATTAAGTCTGGACCCAACACAATGGATTCCCCACCCCCAACTCTCCTTTGTGTAGCAACTCTCCCAGGTAGTCTCCCCTGGGGCAAGGAAGCTACTGCTTTTGCCTGGTAGACAAAATCCAGGCCACCCGATAGCATCTGGATTTGTTGGAGAAACTGGAAAAGCAATATTAATCCCGATATTAAGGACTGGCTTTCAGAAATGAGTAATTTATCTATGTCGGAAAAGGCAGTATGTTATTCTATGGTATAGATTTCATGATATTTTACAGTAACAGAGTAATATTATTAGGTAATGGCATTTTTTGTAAAGCAATGATTTTTATATGGTGTGTGTGTGTATACATAAATGTTTAGTACTGGTATTTTTAAAAAATAATCCATATTTTTACATTTTGGAGGGTTCCTTTCTCTTCTATTTTTGCTTCAGTTTAGTTTTTTTAGTTGTTTGTTGTCTCTAGTTATTTCCTTCATTTTATGTTTTGAATGTTTGTACTCTATTTTTTGTAATCTTGCTAAAAAAATAAAAAGGGAAGAAAATAACCTATAGCATCTGGAGATCAGAAGAGAGTTCTCAATCTAAAGAAAAGGCTAAGAAAAACAGAACTGATCTAAGGTATGTTTTTCAATCTTAAACACAAAACCCTCCAAAGGGTTTCAGTTTCAATTTATTAATAAAAAAAGGAAGTAGGCTTATACATTAAAAAATTACATACTACCCTAGAAAACATCTTAAACTGAACTTCCCCTTCAACTTAATTTGCTGGTTCTCCCCCCACCTCCCCAATTTATCCTGTTTCTGGGAAATATAAAGTGACTTTTGAGGCAAATCCCATCTGCATTTTTAGCAGTTATAAACAATTCTTCTCCCCAGATTAAAGGATAAATACGAGCTGAAGAGAGAATGTCGACTACAGAAGTATGTATTTCCCACAGACTGCAGGTGATTCCACTCTTTGGAGAGACAAGGCAACCGTACTGTTGCTAATTTGCATTCATAAAGCCGCTTCTTCGTTCAGACATTAGCCAGAACCACAGAGAGAGTAAATATAGAGCAAGAGGTTCTACCTTACAAGTGCGCTGTAGCCTCCTACAGTGTAATGTAAATAACAGCATAGGAAACTGAAAGGGCTAAGCTAGTAAACAAGCAAACTATTTAAGAGCTGCCTAGAACTTTTCTGCCAACAGACCAAAATGCAACTGTTCAAAATGAACAACGTAATTTCTGCCTTAAATCAGCCCTCAGATCTGGAACGTCCATAGCCCTCTTCTTCCCCAATATTTGACCATCCTCTCCACTTCCATGGGCCCAGCGTGCACTAATATTCTGATGACCAGAGAATCTGCTCCATTCAGCGTGGGGCCAGACATCTCCCAAGTGATGGAGAAAAAGCACAGCCTGGAGCCTGGAATGTTTGTAAACATTTCATTTATTTCATCATTAATGTTTGTGCAGAAATATATTCCCTACCCATTTCTCACAGTGGTAGGAAACGGTTTAAAAATGCAGCAGTCAAACATCCTGTTGATTTCGGAGTGCTGGGGAAGGGAGTTACCGTGTTCTGAAGACTGCCAGGAAGAATTAAAGGAATTATTTTTCACTCTGTAGGTAGGGTAATAGTGTCAGGACTAAGATTATCAAAACATGGATGGAGAAAATGAACTGCTGTCATCTTTGCGGAATGTTATGGGTAATGAAACAAATTGTGGCTGATTTCACTTCAGTAACTTTTTGGTGTGGGAAGTGATATTATACTGACTACATAAACCACAGCTTAATGCTACATACAAACATGGCTACTCTTTTTCACCAGTGTACTGAACTCATATAAGTGAGGATCAGAGTCACCTAAAAGGGGCTTTTAAAGCATCTTTTTCTGCTCAGAGTACAACTCACAGATTTTGTCAACATCACTTCCATGGGAAAATCTCTCAGCAAGATACAATCTTTTAGTTAAAGCTCCAACAGTCATTGGTTTGGATTCACCTCACTTACGCTCATCATTGGACCTTACTCAAGTCTTCTGGCTCCTATATTCAGACCAGTTCAGTCTCTTGTTTACACAAGGATTCACACCTCACCTTTGCTTTATACCTGATATACACAGCAATAGTTACTCTACACCAAAACTGGGGACTCAAAAGCTAGTGGATTGGCAAAAGGAAAATGGGTATCTCAGGCTTCCTAGGGCTGCAGAGTGACCAGTGACCCATATTACATAGGAAGGTAAACTATAATTACTGGAAGAGACCTGTACAGATGGTCTTCCTCCAGACTCTGGGCAAAGAGATTAGGACTCCATCTATCCCACTGATTGCTCAGGAGCAAGGTCTGCGGAACACATGAGGCCAGGCTGGACCGGAGTTAGGGTTTACTGGCTTGTAGGAACTCAGCCACTGTCTTAGCCTGTTAACTCGGGTTTGGTGAATTATGTGAACTTGGCCTGTATGTCACAAAGGAACTGACAGGGATAGGAGAGAGGGGCTGATCTCCTGACATCCTCAAAATTTTTGTGATGAGGAAACAAAATTGAAGACATTTTTCATTTCATGCTGGGTGACCGAGTTACATATCTGTAGTACGTATTTGTACAATTTGTATCTATTGTACATAACAACAAATAAGTAGCCTGAGCTCCACAGTAGGATTGCTACGATAAATGTAACGTGCTCTCACCTATTCTTCGTTGGCTTCCTCCTCTTTCCGGCCCTCTTTATGCTAAGAATGGGGAGAAAAGAACCCGCCCCAGAATCCCTTCGCGTGATCAAGCAAACCGCAACGATCAGACGCTCCAGGGTGGGCTTCTTTTAACTAGTGCCTCCCAAATGTGTTGGACCATTCACAGTCAGTATGGACTAGAGCTGGGTGGAAATGCTGGGAGTTGTCATCACCAGGAGGAGGAACAATGCTTCAGCAAATATTTCACTAGACAAAACTAATGGTGCAAGAACTCAGTAACCATTTTCATATAAGGAACTGAATGCCCAGAATGTGACACAAATAATTATCTGTTTTAAGCATGGCATTTGTCCCTGCCAAATATAACAGCTTATCAGGACAAGGACACTTAACGGTAGTAACTGTTGTCTTAGAAAAATGAAACAAGCAGGTTGAACAACTTAAGCTAAGCTGTGTTAAATGGATAGGGCTGTCACTCCAAAGCCACAGAGATAACCCATGCCATTCCCCATGGCCGGGACCTGTCTGCTGCTGGCTGTTACAGACAGGACAAAACCTCCTGGCTTGAACAATGGGCACCATCCACGTCACCCAGGAAACCCTCCAACCAAAGTTAAAAGTCACGCCAGGCGTTCCAAATGCCTGAGCAGAGAGGCTGAAGAGGAGAGGGCTAGCTAGGGGAAACAGGCAAGTCAGTTCAGTTCTGCCCACCCTTTGACTTAAGAGGAAGAACAGGACTAACCTCATTTCCTTCAGGCCCTCGGTTTCTATAACCTGCAGAATCTGTTTTGGGGTCATGGGTCCATCAGAATAGTTTTCCAGCACCTGAAAAAAGAGAAGATCCCAGGTTTAATGTACAAAAACTAACCCAAGGATATTCAACTGGAATTTAAAAGGCAAGAAACTGGCTTAACCTTTCTGCAAAACTAACTGGGATAAACTTCGGGCCATAACAGTTTAAGTACACACCAACATATATTTAAAATGATAGAGTGGTTTGGCAGACTCTTTCAACCGCTGCCTCGGGGCTGAGCTAGACCAGACACAAGAGACTCCTGGTCCTGGATCTCTGGTTTTTTTTTTTAACGCAATCACAACGATGGGCGCAGCACAACTCAAATGAGTCACTGTCCCCTGAGGGGACTGTTTAGCCTTTTCCCTGCATGTTTTTCACATCTAAATTGCCTCCCTTCGAGATGTCATTTGCCCCATTCAACAAAATACCCAGAAATGTCCAGAAAGGGAATGAGCAGGGAGTCTAGAACAGAACTGTTCTGAGGCCACCTAGCTCCACCCGCCCCCAGGAAGGAAAAATTATTAAATATAGAAGGGGTTGCTATTAAAGATGTTCCTGGCTGCAAGGAAGTGTAGCCAGGAAAGACTTTGGAAAATGCCTCAAGCAACCAGCAGCAGGTAGAGAAGTAGCGCTGGATACAGACAAGGGCTCATTTGTTGTAAACGTTGAGGCAAGCTTGAATGCGGAGACTCGAGGATGCTTCTCTGGACTCAAGATAGCTAGTTTTCCTTCTGCTGATTTCAGACACCTCTCTCAACAGTTATTCTGCTGGGATTCTCCTTCGCCTTTCCCCAGCGCAGCTCCACAGAATACAAAGGCTTTGGGATATGGAACAGGTCCACTTTCTTTGGCTGGAATATGTTCTCAATTCCCCCTTCCTTCCACACCATTCAATTTTTCCTTCGCTGTTCAACTGAATGGAGCAAAACCCAGCACTTGTTAAGATGATCAATATAGAATTTTGTGAACCTCTGTCTTTTGTAGAAGGAAATATAGAAATAAAGTTAACATACTACACAACAGAGATAAAAGTAATTTCTGGTTCTCTTGCTGTAAAAAAAGAGGCTTTTTTTTTTAAAAAAAGAGCAAATTATACTCATCAAAACATCAAAACACAACAGACCCTAATCAAGGAACTCTTAACTCAGTCAATCAACCAAGCAGCAAACAACAACCCAATCAAAGTACTACCAAGGAGAGTACAACACCCCCACCAACACAGACAGGACATGCCAGGGTATATAAACAGAGAGCAAGTCCCACTCCCTTTTCGCACTGAAGATGTTGCCTAGCCTGGCAATGAAACGTCTGCAAGAAAAGAACCAGGCTCAGAGAGCACCAAGGACTCCTCATCAAAACATATCAGAAAATATTCTATTCTATATAGTATCTTCCCTATGGCTAAAATGCATGCAAATATCTTTAATGTCAAACTTCATTTAATGCCCCAGCAATTGCTGGCCTTTCCTCATAAACTTCGGGCTTCATCAACACAACACAGGGGTGGACAACCTGCAGGCCATGTACACTCCCAAGATCATCCTAACATCAGCTGCCAAAATTCTGCAGCAAAATGGCTAATTTTCAGCAGCACATTTTTAAAGGATTAAAGTGGCCGCACAATTTCTCAATGCCTCTGTTTGCCAGACCTCATAAAAGTAACATGATAAAAAAAAATACTTTTTTAGGGTATCTGATTTGTAGTCCTTAAAATAAGCATCAACAACTTCTAGCATCACTAAAAAGGACACCAAGTTAAAAACTCTAAAGCGATGCAAACATTGACAGTTAGGTTGTTAGAAAACACTGCAAAGAACAGCAGCTGGAAAACCCTCCATACAGGCCAGAAAGTGTTGAGGAAAAGCAAGAGCTCACAATCATTCTTGCCTCTGAAAAGATAAAAAGTTCCATTCTGAATCCCATATTCCGCTGTTATACTGTACTGTTACTAGAAAATGGTTCACGCTTCTCAAGAAAAGCAAGGGAAGCCATACCTGCTCAGATACATGATAGCTCACTGTCTCAGACGGGAGAGTGAATTTAGTTTGGAAGGAGACTAGGAATTGGAAACTGTGAAGCACACACAACAGACATGCCTCTGGAATCTAATCAAGGGATCTAAAAAGGTGTTAAGCCTCAGGGCTCTGAAATAGCCATTCTAATTCAGTGCAAAGATAAATACTAACGTATTTTTAAATGACACAAGTCACCTTAAGGATGAAGAATACTGAACCCTTTTGTAAAGAGTTATGCTTTAGTGAAAATAGGGAAGGACATCAATTAATCGGAAGCTTGTGAAGTTCAATTAAAAACAACCCAACGCGGTGTGCTATTCCAGGAGATATACACATAAACATCAAAGCAGAGGAAGTACGTTTCTAGGAGGCATGATTTCTAGACAGGAAAGGTGTCATAGTTATGATTCCTACTTTCAACAAAAAGACACGAACTGCACAATGGCTATGAAGCTGTGAAGCAACCCTCTGGTGCTGAACACAACATTATAAAAAGCACCCATATGACTTTTGTGGATGTTTCTAAGAACAAATGCTCAACAGCCACTGTGACTTATTTCCTACAATTAAAACATTGGGGGAGATGGGCGGTCACATAAATTTAAATAATAAATAAATAAATAAATCATGGACACCTATTTTGCAGCTGAAAGACCAGAATGCTAAAAAGAAAGACACCTGTTACAAATCCTATCAGCTCAGAAGTAACTTTCATCAACATGTGGAAAAGTGAAATGTCAGGAGGAATGACATTTGCCCTGGTTCTCCTGTCATATTCTATTTCAGCAAAGAATTTTCTGAAAAGATTCTCTGAAAATAATCACACGTTGGAGGTAATTCCTGCAATCATCTGTGCTATGCTGACCCAGACAATACAGACCTCTAGGCCAGTGTTCCTCAACCTTAGCAACTTGAAGATGTGTGGACCTCAACTCCCAGAATTCCCCAGACAGCGTTGCTGGCTGGGGAATTTTGGGAGTTGAAGTCCACACATCTTCCAGTTGCTAAGGTTGAGGAACACTGCTCTAGGCTACTATGCTTCCAGTTAGATCTTTCCCAAGTTAAGCAGCTTCACCTTGATATGAATTGTGTATCACTTGAACTGTGTGTATTTAAAATCTTTCAGAGTGTCAAACTGGAATGTATTAGGCACACAAGCAATACCCAACGTTAACCCTCAGAAAATCAGCACTTCGAACAGATGCACAAGCTACTTCATATAAAGTAGTAAACAACTTTACAGCCAGCTTGAAAGGCAATCCACAAAGCAATAGCAGGGACAAGAAATTATCCAAGTAGATAATTTAACCCAAGGTTGGACCAGAAGCAAACCAGAAATAGATTTGGCACATATAAAATTATCACTAATGCTTGAGACCCACATCCAGATTACAATCTCAATATTTTCTAGGGTGGGCCAAGTGGAGACACAGACCCTATTCTCTGCAACCATCACAGCTTTTCTGCATACTGTTGGCTGAGGTTAGAACAATACTTAGCAACAGGAAACGAAGCCTAATGGAACACACAGAATTTTACACCAGTGCAGATGAAAGCTACTCAATGAAGGAGACTGCTTAGCTATTACTTTTCACTGCATCTGAAGAGATGAAGAAGGGGGGAAAAAACACCACCACCCAATCAAACTATTAGATCCGCTCTGGTAATCCATCTTGGCTAGATTTCCAAGATATATTAGTAGCCAAGCCAAAGAAAACCTTGAAGCAGTGTCCGATTTGTGTCTGCTTAACGGAGACACAAAACTTGCCAAAGATTAAGATTTTTCCCATTCCTATTTGCATTCCTTGAAGTCATCTGAGCACATGCAGATAATTTGGAAAGAGAGTATTTTATCTCTCTCTGTTCCACCCGACTGAAGATTAATGCAGCACACCAATCCCTTCCTGCTTTCAACATTCCTAAGACTGAGAGGCTCTCCTGTTCCTCCTTCTGGTATGAAGTGAGAGGAGAGGACACCTCTTCTGCTCCTGCAACGTCGTCGAGTGTGCAAGAGGACTTTGGGGAAAGGGGCCTGATCCTCTGCATTTCACATAACACGAAAGAGAATCTTTTACTTTCCAGCACATGAGGGAAGGGCCTTTATTATGTGTTGGACATTTATGGAAGAGTCAGACTCCAAAATTATTTTACAAATGCCCAATTTTCAGTAGTAACCACATTCATAGTTCTACTGTTTAAAAAACATGCTATCATTGCAAAAACAACTTTGTACTAAATGTGTATTAATCAGTAATCAAGAGAGATTCAAGCAAGTCAGCGAAGAATAAAAGTTTCACCCAGAAAGAGGAATCTTCCAAATGGTGGCCAAATGATTTGTGCACTTTCACAGATTTGTTTTCTTTTTTCTTAGTATGTGAAAAGAAAGGTTACTTCCTGAAACCAGCCTCTGAAAGTTATAGTAGAATTAGGCAACTGAATAATGCACAGCCTACAAAAAGCTGAGTTTGCCATTTGCAAGACTGCGGTTGTTCACTTCACTTTACAAGTAAGGAAAATGTTATTTGAGGAAATGTATTAATAGATCAGGAATTTATTCCTTAAATAGATATAATCACATTCCAATTCTCCATATGATCCTCACATCTCTTTCTGATTTCTAGAACTGTGGAATAGGATTTTGTTTTTTAAAGTACAAATGCAACCCCACCCCACCCCATGCCAAAAACCCAGACAAACCAAAGACATTGCTCCATTCAAGATTTTACAATTTAAAATTTAGGAAGAAATCTTCTACAACAATAGCTACTAAGTATATTCCTGAAAAAAATAATTCTCAGGTAACCCTGGAAAGTAATGAATAGAGACAGAGCATGTTCAGATTTCTTTAACACAATATTTATATATGTATGTTTTCCAATGGCTCCTACCACCGGAACCTATATTCAAGTAAATGTTCATAAGACTGCAACCCATGTATATAAAATAAATGATTTTGCTCCAGAGCAAATGACATCACATTCCTTACGGATATTCTACACATACCTAAAAGGAATATATTTGAAAACAGATTGTGATGCCACTTCTGCAAATGGGAGTAAGTCCACCCAATCATCCTGCTGATAACTGATGTAACACCTGAAGTACTGTTCCAACACCTGGTTAGCCCGTTCACAGCCTCCGTCAGTTTCAGGGTGGTGGGCGGAGCTTAGCCCTTGCTCCACCCCAATTAGCTTCAAGAAATTTAGAGGTGAACTGCACCCCCTGGTCACTTATAATCTGTTCGGGGGTCCCATGCAGTCTGTAGATGTGTTGAACAAACATCTTGGCCAGCATTAGGTATACTAGTACAAGGAATGAAATGGGCTTGCTTTGAAAATCACTGTTCTCTTTTGACTCTCTGGTAAGTCCACCATAAAATCCATAGCTATCTGCTTCCAGGGTTGGGTAGGGCTTGCCACATTCTGCAGCAGTCCTCTAGGCTTGCCCCCCACCCTTTTTGCCATAGCACAAGTCAGGCAGCTGTCCACATACTCCTCCACATCCTTGCGCAAAGATGGCCACCAGAATTGCCGCCTCAATAGGTGCAACGTTTTTAGGAACCCAAAGTGGCCGGCTGACGGCATCATGACATCTTCTTCTTCTTCCTAGCGTTTTCCTGCTATTTTTGCGGGGTCTGCTTTTCGGATCCTGAAACACCACTTTGCCCAATCATCCGCATCCTCAGGGCATAGCCCATCAATTTGCATGTCCTTATTGATGGTGTCCTGCCATCTCTGTTTTGGTCGCCCACGTGGCCGTCAGCCATCGAGTTTAAGATGGTAAGCTATTTTGGTGACAGTGGAAGGTGCCGCTCTAAGGACATGTCCATACCAACAAAGCCAGCTTTCTCTCTTCTCTGTAATTAATGACACGCCTAGTTGTTGTCGAATGGCATCATTTGTGACGTGGTGTAGGGAGATGCCCGATATCCAATGGAGCATATGCATTTCCATAACATGGAAACGGCTCTCTACACTCTTTGTCACTGCCCAACACTCAATGCCATACAATGCCACAGGGCAGACAATCGTCTTATAAATCTTAGATTTGAGACAGATTGGCATTTGTTTGTCACAAAGCACACCAGTGAATTCTCGCCAGCGCAGCCAGGCCGCATTCACCCTTGCTCGCACGTCACCACTGATGCCACCATCGCCTTGGAGATGGGAGCCAAGATATCGGAAGATATCAACCTTCTTTAAGTTTTCTCCATTTATTTGTAGCGTTCCATGGGTGGTTATGGTCTCTAGGTACTCAGTTTTCTTTATGTTCAGATGAAGTCCAAAATGGCTGAGACGGTCGTTCCATGCCTGTACTCACCACTGCAGTTCATTCCCAGCAGTAGAAGCAAGCATGACATCATCAGCATAGAGTATGGTCCAGGGTGTATTTCGCTGCAGGTCCCGTGTGATGGTATCTATAACTAATATAAATAGGAGCGGTGACAGCGCAGAGCCTTGGTGCACTCCAACCGTCACCAGAAAACTGTTAGAGAGGCCAGCTGGACATCGCACACGGCTACTAGTGTTCTTATATAGCATTTTGGCATCATGACATATCTCAAGTATATTTTGGTGTAGAGGTAGAGAACATACAGTCTGTTACCACTCCACCAATTTCCCTGCTTTTCTGTTAAGTTTGTTTTATTGGCTTGCAACCAAGCGTCCTTCTTTAGCTCAGAAAGTAACTTAGTCTGTAAGCCTTCTTCCACCTTTAAAGTTGGTGCAGCCTTCTGACTCCTCATAACTGCAACCATTCCCAACTGCTGGGTTAGAAAAATTGAGTCTACCACCTCCTCTCTCTGACTGTTGTGTTGGGGCAACCGAGATAGAGCATCAGCCAGAAAATTCTTCCCTCCAGGCAAATACTTGAGGGTAAAGTTAAACCTACTGAAAAACTGAGCCCACCTAATTTGTTTAGGGTTCAACTTTCTTGGGGCACACAAAGCCTCTAAATTCTTGTGATCTGTCCATATTTCAAATGGCTGAGATGCCCCCTCTAGCAAATGCCTCCATGTCAACAAAGCCCATCGTACCGCGAAGGCTTCCTTTTCCCATACATGCCAACATCGTTCTGTGTCTGTAAATTTACATGAAAGGTATGCACAGGGTCTCAGCCCCCCCCTTCATCTTTTTGTAATAAAATCTCTCCAGTCGCGACATCTGAAGCGTCTACCTGTATTACGAACGGCTTCATAGGATCGGGATGCTTCAACACAGGCTCTGATGTAAATAATGATTCTAACTGTTCAAACGCCTCTTGACACTCCGCGGTCCATTGTAACATTGCCCTGGGTTTTTTTACTTCTTTTTGATCCCCTTCTCCCTTTATTTTTAATAGGTCAGTGAGGGGTAACGCCACCTGTGCAAAATTGGGGATAAACTGCCTGTAAAAATTTGCAAACCCTAAGAAACTTTGCAACTGCCTCCTAGTTCTCTGGGATTCCCAAGCGATTACATCTTGCACCTTTGCTGGGTCCATTTCTATTCCTTTACTTGACACTCGGTACCCCAAATAATCCAACTGTTCCTTATGAAATTCACATTTTGACAATTTAGCATATAATTGATTTTGCAATAGGCGTTTCAACACTTCTCTCACCAATTTTACATGCTCTTCCATTGTTTCAGTATAAATCAGTATGTCATCTTAGGTAAACTAATACCCCTTTATACAACAAGTCATGTAACACTTCATTTATCAAATGCACGAAGATCCCAGGGGTCCCATTTAATCCAAAAGGCATCACAAGATATGCAAAAGATCCCAACTGACAATTAAACGCTGTTTTCCATTCATCTCTTTCTCGAATTCGAACCCAGAAATAAGTCTCCCTTAAATCCAGCTGGTAAATATTCTCCCCTTCGACAGGTAAGCCAGCATGTCTTTCATCAGTGGTAAGGGGTACTTGTTGGAGATACAAATAGCATCCAGCCCCCTATAGTCTGTGCACAGCCTCAGAGACCCATCCTTCTTGGTTCTGAATAAAACAGGTGCATAAAACAGGTGCAGCCACTGAAGAAGAGGCGGGCTGAATAAAACCCTGCTCTAAATTCTTGTCAATAAACTCCCGCAAAGCCTCCAGTTCTTTGGGAGTCATGGAATACAGTTTAGTTTTGGGCAATTCTGCCCCGGGTTCCAGTTCTATGGCACAGTCTGATTTTCTATGAGGCGGGAGTTGGTTTGACTCCACTTCTCCAAATGCTTCTTTTAAATCTTTGTACTGCAAAGGGATGGGAGAAACCGCTTCTGCCAACTCCCCCCCTAACGCTTTGTTCACTGCCCCTACCAGTTCATCCCCAAGCTCTTGGGGCATCAGACCCTTATATATCCGATCAGCAAATGTCATTTGGCCCGTAGTCCAATTCACCTGGGGATTTTAGGCCAATAGCCAAGTTAGTCCCAACACTATGGGTTGATTGGAAATAGGAGCCACCACAAACCTCAAAGTTTCTTCATGGGCTCCTATTCTCATCTGCACTGCTTCGGTGTAATATTCCACTGGGACCCCACACATCTCTGGCCCATCAAGCTGGGTGAAAAGTATTGGGTTCTTCAGCTTCCCCACTTGCTTCCCCACTTTCAATCTCAACCCAGCTACTATAGCAGGATGCATTAGGCATCTAGTGCACCCCGAGTCTAACAGTCCCACAATGTTCATACTATTATGGCCTCCAAGCGTCTCTATTTGTAAATCCACGAGCATTGCCAAGCAGGTTCCACTCACCATAGGATCCTTGCACCCATCCTCCGTAGCCTGCCCTCTGGCACCAATTGGGGCAGGCTCTCGTTTCCCACCGGCTCAGCTTCCCCTTCAGTCAAGTCCTCCTCACTGGAAGGGTTGTTATAATTGCCCTCCAAGGCAGCAGATGCTGCTCCTTGGACTTTTGGCGCTGGGTTCTTAGTATTGCTAGCTCCAGCCTTGCTTCTCCCCGCAGCCGCTGCTCGTGGGCAACTTGCAAAGCGATGCCTCTCCTTCCCGCACTTAAAACACAAGCCTTGCTTCACCCAGCGCTCCTTTTCGTCGTCCCATGATTTACATACCCCCCTTCTGGACATGGTGATTGGCGCTGCTTTTCCTGCCGCCTGAACCTGGGGTTTCTGCCTCCTCGAGGCATAATCTTATGTCTTCCACTTCACCGGCAAGACAGATCCACTCCATCAGCGTCTGTGGGTTCCCTCTAGCAGGGACCATTCCAAAATCTCTTGCTGCAGTCCTTCTTGGAAGTGTTCAACCTTCAGAGCTTCCGGCCAGTCTGTTAGCTTTCCAGCCAAGCTCCTAAATTCCATAGCATACTCAGACACCGATCGAGCCCCTTGCTTGATATGCTGTAAACTTGTTTTGGCCTTCATTTTCCCCAGGGGGTCCTTGAATCTCTTCCACAACATGGTCATAAAATTACGAAAATTCCCCAACTCTGGCGAGTCACTATTGTAAAGTTCCACCAACCACTCGGCTGCTTCTCCCACGAGCTGAGCAGAAACGTGACTCACCTTTGCTTCTTCCATTGGGAAATTGTCCTCAAACTCATCCATAAAAACCCTTACATGGGTCAGGAAGCAAGCAAGCGTCTTAGGTTCTCCAGAAAACTTTACCTTTAGATCTCTTCCTCCAAAGGCTTCGCTCCTCCCCAAAATCCTTCAGCGTTGCTGTCGTGACGCTCTGCTAACAAGAGGGCGAGCAGCAGTTGCCCCTGCTGCCCTGCTTCCTCCGAAGAGTCTGCATCGCTCTCCCCCTCCGTAATCTTTGGGGAGGCAACTCTGGAATCCGCCGCTTCCACCCTGTCAGCTGTCCCCCGGCTCTCACGCTGGAGCAGCTGTTTTCTGCAGTCCTGCCATCTGTCTTTTCAGGGAGCTCATCTCCCCCTCCATTATATCCATTCGCCCTTCTGGCGCCGAGAAGCTTGGGTTGGAGTCACGTCTTCACGTTGTGACCCATCGAGCGGAGTCTGTCTCCACGCTCTGCCCAACATCCCGGGCCCACGATCGGCCGTGCCCTTCCATCAGCCGAGAGGAGGGTATCTGGCTCCGGAGTGGGAAGAGTCGTTTCCTTCGCTCCCCCGATTTTTAAATGTCCTGTAGCAACCTGAGTAGTTGCTGTCCCCGACATTTCTGCTGCCTCGAAAGGGGCCTCTCCAAGTTCTGAAGTTTTGTGCTGACTTTCATCGTCCAACATGGTGTCTCCATGTAAGACATCAAAATTTTTCAATCTGCTCTTTCTGTGACAATCCATTCCTTTGATATTAATTTAGAAACTCTCATCACAAGCCATGGTAGGATATGAAAAAGTTATTTAATTAATACAAGTGAATAGAATCGATGCAAAGAGCAGATTGAGCAAAAGCGCATGCAATCACAACTTTAAACATGCCAGTTCCCACTTACTCACCAACCCCTCCCCTACCGACTCAGTTCCCGTAACTCTAAACTGTTAGTCCTTTGATGATCCCAGCTGAATGGCCTTGGAGTCTGGTTCCTGTCTCTCCACCCCCACATTCCAACGCCTTGCATTCCCTGCCTATCTCTAAGGCTTCTTCTAACGTCCTGCAAGCATGCTAATTACTGCCCATCTACCTACTAACTACAACCCCCATCTACCTACTAACTACAAACCCCATCTATCTCTGGAAGGATGGCAATGGCATCCTGACACAGATATTGAGAAATTTAACCAACACCTACTAACTGACAGGTTTTTCAGGGAAAATGTTTTCTTCTCTCATCAAATGTAACTGTAGCGCCCCCCCCCCCAATACAGAAGTAGAATTCCCAGTTTGTATCCAGTTAAAACGTTCTGCTGGTGAACACAGGGCCAAAAGAACTTACTTATATCAGTTCAATTCTAAGTGCTTTTGTTTACAAAAATTATCTAGATGTACTTCAATCTAGATTTTATGCCAGTTCTAGCACAGGAATAGAACTGGGGAGCAGATTTTCGTACAAACCATAACTGCATGCTGTACAACTCTACAATAGTTGTAGAAGACATGACAATACAGGATTCTGTTTCTGTTTAGGGAGTTGATTTCAGAAAGGAGCACGGAAAGGAGGATTATCTCCCGTGGATCTGGAAGATGCCACAAATGCACTGACAGCGCTTCACTTAACTCTTATTTCTGCTTGTCAAAGAAGGCTGTGTAGGTGCTGAACTGGTGCCTGGGCTAAATAATGTGCTGGATGAGGTCAATACGCTGGGATAAAATAGGGGTGCAGCTTGCTTTTACCCATGTTGAATTACAGAATTAACACGCATTCCCCCTAAAAGGTGAAGGTCTAAAATGTAGGATTTTTTCAAATAGCTTTTCCAATTGTCACACAACTAGCCTTAGAATACTTTTACCATCTTTGGCTACTCAACCTTTCCTTGATAATCTGACCAAATGTGTGCTTTGTAAACTTTTTCATAGGGTTGCAATAATTCACTGTACATGAGTGCCCTCGAAGATGAACAAGGAACCTCAATTAGTACATAATAAAGGTATGCAAAACAGACACCTCCACTAGGAACATTCTCAGGTGGTCTGTGCATTTTTCAAAAGTTTATCATCTAAAACAGGAAGTGATTTTTGGTGTTCCAGATCCAACATAAGCTTATCCTTTTTATTAGCTTTTAAATGATTTTATGTACACATACTGTTTTGTACCTTACATGACATTAGGGACTTGCTTTGTGCCGTTATTCTGGCATATTTAGGTGAAGGGTGGTTAGAAATGTCAACATTAAGTAATATACAAGACATATCCAAGGCTGCTGATGCCCATTTTATTATTTTCCTTGCATAAACCAGCAGATAAGTTATAGGTATATATCTATATATTTATAGCCCATATATAATATAGGTAAGAGAGATACCTATAACACTTTTGTGCACCACACAGATCACTTTTGGGGATACTTCCACTGAGTAGTTTTAAGATGTGGAAACATCAAGATGTCACCTAGTCAGTTTGAAGATGGAAATACACAAGCACTCACATTCATGTCTTCTCCAGTTAAGAATGACACATTAACCAGCTTTAAGGATAATTAACCAGTTTTAAAAAGAAACTACTTTCACAGTTTGTTTTTCTCTTATTTATTTATTTATTTATTTAGGGAGCAAATATCACAGCTTTCACTGCCTGATAATGGAAGGCATATCCATCTCTGAAGATATCCATCCCTCTGTATTTGCTTTGTCTTCCAATCTGACCCAAGGTGACTGAATGGTGTGACCCACTTAGGAACTTACAGAACACTTATCAATTTGAAAAACATTTTCCTTATTCCGTCTCATATCTCCTCTTTGTCTATTCCCTTAAGAACATACAGAGAGAACGTACTCCATACAATACACAAATCCATCCTTATGCCAGCATGTTTATAATGAGAATGGCCACCTTGAGTCAGACTGAAAAAAGTTTCTATTTCAACAAGAGAGTTGGCTGGCTTCGAACTCGGAAGTTAATTCTTGAGTGTTGATCCAGAAATGTCAGCATTTTTTGCAGTCTTCCAGCCATCTCTTCCTGTGTTCATCACATGGTGCTTTGCCTCTGTGGTAAATACACCAGTGCAACCATACTGTGTATCACAACAAGTCTGTATAATGTACTCCAAACCCTATGAAGTAAATACGATGAGACAATCTTTCAAGGCTTCCTTTCACACTGGGTGAGAGTTCAGCGAACACAGAATTAACCATAATCCCTGATCAAGACACAAACTGAAATTCAGTCCAACGCCCAACGGTTCTCTCTCTTCCAAGCTGAGTCTCTTTTTGCAAACTGAAGCTGTTGAACACCAGCTATAAACTAGGAAATTCAAGATAGCCACAGGTAAACCATCCTTAGCTTCAATCCTCTCTTGTGTCCAATACAGTAGATAATGAGATGGCAGGCAGGGTTGCTGCAAGAATTTCAATTCGATAGGATAGGAAGCACTCTAGAAACTACCACACTCGCAGGTAGTCCGGGTTCACGCAGCACACAAACCGTGGCCTATGAAGGGACCACCAAAGGCTCCTTTCCACGGCATGATGCCTTAGCGATGCTTCCCAGGGGCAGAAGCTGGACCCCAAACCCATCAGTCCGTACCGCAGGCCGGGCCCTATATGCGACCCTTCCCGAGGAGACCCTCCCTCGCCCCCTCTTCTATATACGTGCTCCCCAGGAACCGGGAAACCCCAGAAGCGCCGCCGCAGCCTCGGGGGCCGGGGACGCGCGCTGGAAGCGGGGCACCGGGCGGGCCGCGGCCTCCAGACGCGCCCCCTCCCACATGGCTCCGAGGGTCCCCTCCCGCTCGCCCACGTCCTGGAGCGGCCCACCCATCCCGCCCTCGCGGGAGGCGCCGCGCTCACCAAGCGGGCGGCCTCGGCCCACGTGCGCTCCTTCTTCCTCCGCTGCTTCATCTCCTTCATCTTCCTCCGGGCGGGCTGGGCGCGCGACGGGGACTCCAAGCAGGCCGCGGGCAGCGACGGGAGCGCGCCGGGCGAGGAGCAACCGTTAGTCGGGCGCGGCGCGGCGCGGGCGCGGCACGGGCGGGCGTGCGGGGGGCAGGGTGTGGGCGCGCGCCCCGGGCGGCTGAGGAGAAGCGCGAAGTCGACGGGGAAGGAGAGAAGGCGGCTGAGGCGACCCCGCGGGCGCGCGCGTTAAGGAATGCAGCGGTGGAGGCCCGACATAACAACCGGAGGGGAGGTCAAAGGTCTCCGCAGGGGCGGGCGGGAAAGGAAAAAAAAACGGAGGAGGAGGGGCGGACGGCACTCGAGGAGAGCCTGTGACGGAGGCGCGCTAGGCCCGAACGGTGGCCGCGGAGGGACAACCCGCCCCAATCTCCGAGACGCGCGCGGGCGAGGGAGGGAGCGAGCGAGCGTTCGAAGGCGAGCCAGCCGCGGGGGACGACGGGAGCTGCAGTCCCGGAAATAAAAGGAGGGAGAGGCGAGCGAAGGGGCGGGGTGACGGCCGCGCTACCCTTCCCAGAATGCTCCGGGAAGAAGAACGCGGGTCCCCAGAAGGCGCTGGCCACGCCCTCTCCTCGCGCAGCCGCCGCGGTGCACGACGGGTAGGGCGACGGCTGGGGAAACCGAGCCTTCTCCCACCAGGCGGCGCCCAGGCGAAGGCCACTCCCGGTAGCCGAGAGGTGGGGTTACGGGTACGGCGCGGGAGGAGGAAGAGCAGCGAGCATCTGGCATCCTCTCCGCCACGCCGGGTGGCCGAACGGGGCCGGGAAGCCCAAAGGGTCCCCCAGAAGAGGGCGAGGACGGAGGGGGCGAACGCCGCCCGGGCTGGAGCTTCTCGCCCCGCAGATCGGGCTGCTGGGAGCCTCCCTGAACAGAGGGGGCCTCGTCAAGGTTGGGCGGGACTGCCCGATCCATTCTGGGACCGAACAGAGGTGGACACCCTCGGCCATCTGTCGTGTGACACACGCACACATTGTGTTTGCGGGTGATAGCAGGAGTCTGGAAAAGGAAACAGGCAGGGGGGTTTTCACTCCGGGTGAGGGGCTCTCAAAAGAATGAAGTTGAAGGAGTGAAATAAGGGGAATGGCTGCAAGAAAAGTGGAAATTAGGCAAAGATGCAGGTTCCCAGGTAACTCCAGATCACCAAAGAGGGATTGGCAAAGGGTCAGCATGCAAGGAGGGCGACGGCCTGGGATCCGCCTGCCCTGCAAAGGTCTCCAGACGCGGAAGATTGAATACCGCCAGAAAGAAAATCCAGGCTTACAGTCTTGAACTCTAAAGGGGTGTTTTTCAAACTTGAAGGTGAGTGGACTTGAACTCCCAGCATGCTGGGTGGGAAATTCTGGGAGTTGAAGTCCACCCATCTTACAAGTTGCCAAGTTTGAAAAACACTGCTCTAAAGCAAGCAGCAGTAGCTACATATTAGGATAGGCACAGTGTCATTTTAGCAGAGGCGGTACTCTTGCTAGCAGGGGGGTTCAGGTAGTCCTCGTTTAGCGACCACAATTGGGACTGGCAACTTGGCCATTAAGCAGTCGCTAAGTGAAACTGCAACTGCTTATGATCTTCCTTCAGCTTTCCTTTGCTTGACAGACCTGCAAAGGTCAACGCAAGGATTGGTCGCAAAGTTACTTTTCATTGCATTTTTTATACTTTTTCAGTTGTAACTGAACAGTCACTAAACGAGTCAGTCACTGAACTTTAGTTAAAGCAATTAGGCTGTTAAAAAATTGGCTACATTCTAACCTCCTTTGAAGACAGACACTGGAGGAAAGACCTCTGCTTGTATACAGTAGCTGAATTCTGCTTGTTTTGTTATCTGCCTGGAAAATTCAAAGGAATTGATCTTTTTACCCATGTTATGCTAAGAATGGAGGAAAAGGATTAAATGGCTCACAGGAAGGCCCTTTTGTGAAGTAGATCACTCAAGTCTGAGAACTCGCAAAGCATATTAATACCAGCTTCAGAGGTATTACACAACTGCTGGTACAACCCATTAAACTGGCAGATTTACGAGATACAGCCTTTTTGTGGTGGCCCATGGTTGTGGAAGTTCATTCCAAATAAGATGGCCCTTTCAGTCCAGGCATTCAAACAGGCATTGCTGCCTTGGCTTTATGTGTTTACAGCTTTAAATCTTGTGCCCTTTCCCCTTTCTATACTGATATATTACATTGTGCTTCTGTTTAGATTTGTAATGTTTTAGGTGCTGCCTCTTAAAAATCACAATGCATCAAGCTATTATGAATTATTAATATAAAGCTGGCATGTATGTATGTATGTATGTATGTATGTGGTGTTATAAATAAATACAACATTGCTACAAATTCAGGGAAATGTGTTACTTTACATACAATAAATCCAGATGATTTTTATTATTTTTTTCAGGAGCACTTTTACATTCCTAGACAAGAGAGGCTATTATAGATACAAGCTTTAAATTCATGAACAGAAAAAGAACTATTGACATTGCTCTTTATGTACAGATAAAGAAAACAGTAGTCGGTTAGGTATAACCCCAGGAAGGAAACATTTCTTGCAGAAGACAGTAGCACCTCTCATGTCCCATCCATTGGATAATATTCCTGTGTGAGTCCCACTGAAACCAAGAGAAGCTTATTCGTTCCAATGGGACTTACACAGGTAAGGAGCCCAGTGAATGCAATCTTCCATAGGCCTTAAGGGGTCCCCTGTCTGTCCAGCACGGTACCAACTTCTAGAATTCCTAGCTGGCATGGGATTTGAAGAATCAGTTCAACACCCCTGGGGATACCAAGTCAGGGAGGGCTGCCTTAGATAACAAGGCAGTAGCTGACACCGCAGCTTATTAAATATTTCCAAAGGGGTGTCAGCTTTAGAGAACATCAGAAAACACTCTAGAAGGACAGTACATGAAAGGTAAGATGGAGAAAAGTTTTAGACACGGGGAAAGCCGTTGACTTAAAATTGTTCAAAGTGTCTTAAGTTAGAAATGCAGCCGTTAGGGAAATAGTTAAGTGCCCCCTCTTCTGTTTCCACTGAATTCTCGCCAAGCAGGTTGGTAGAGCTCTGATCAGGCCTTGTCTGCCCTGCCTGTTCACAGTAAAAAGCAACAGGATGGTGCGTGGCTTCAACTTTGCATACTTTATAATCATCTTTGGATTCATTGTCACTGAACTTCTGCACATAAGTCAGTCAATTGTTTTCTTTAATTACAAAGGGAATTGAACACGACAGCAAAGTAGGGGATGAACTTGGCAGAGTAACAGTAAGTGGCTCTCTTATGGGACTCTACAAGACCAACCCGCTCACCAAATGAAGGAAGGTAACCCCGTGTCCCTCTGATCCACGTACGAGCAATGGCTAATCGGCCTCTCTCCAGTCCAGAAGGTCTGTGGAGCAATGCTGGGCCTCCTGAGGCACCATGCCAGCAAGATGCCCCTTGGGATGTCCTTACTCACGGGGTGGCAGACCGTGGAATCACTGTGCCCCCTGAATAGAGTGACTCAGAGAACACACAACAAGGACACAAAGAAGAGGTCTTATGTTTGGAGTATGTCTAAGACAAGTTCTCATAGACACATGCACACGTACACGCTCATACAGTTGAGGAACATGGACATTAAAACGTTCAGAGAAGCTGATGAAAATATATTCACAGTACAACCGTCAACGTAAAAAAAACAACCAGACAACTGAACTTGCAATTTGCAACAATGTTGAATATACAAACTGAACTATAAAACAATAGGGGGGACGACGACAGTCTTCAGCCTTTTGACCCCACCCTATTCAGCAGCATCTCACTTCCCACACACTGCTTGGTAGCCAGCCAGCCTGCCTGCCTGCCTGCCTACGAGGCTTGGAGCGAAGGGGGAGAGGAGCAAGAGTCCCCCTCAATCGAGACGTCTGTTGGGAGCCTCACCCTCCGAATCCCTTTCCCCTCCAGCTTTGCTCAAGCCTAATGCTATAATTGATAGGAGAGCACAACCCCTCCAAAGGTTTCGTTTCTTCCGGGAGGGAAACTGGAGACCCTTCCTCTACCCTTCCACGTAGCTTACGTGGACGGCGGAAGACAAAGGAGCATCAGCCGCAAAACGCTCCCAGGTTGTAGTGTACTAGAATGAGATGGCGAGCAGGGGAAAATGGGAGATGGAGCCTGGGAGCTGATGTAAGGATTACTGTTAGACCAGGTGGTCTTCATGGCTGAGGTCTCCAGGAACTGATCCACCTGGAACTATTTTTTTTATTAATCCTTGCAAACAGGCAAAGGATCGATGAACTTCCTATTACTTCTCTTGCAGAAAAAAGGAGAGCAGGTTTCGAAAGCTCACCCTTGGTCTGCATTTCTACAAAAAGCGTTTGCAGTGCATTTCAATCTCCCCTCTTTCCCAGTTTATAGGCTTTTCCAGCCCCTCACCCCCCACCCCCCCACAAACAAGGTGCCAGTCTTTTAATGGAAAGGGGGAAAAGTCGTCATGGCTAGCAAAATCCTCTTGTCACTTCTCAACCTCGGTATATTTTTAGGTGTCATTGAGGTGATTCCACCAAGACTGCCTTTGGCTCGAAGGGTAAGGGAGCCAAGTGCGACAGAACGACCGTAAAAGGGAGAGAGAAGGCAATGGGGCAAGGGGACCCACGTGCTCCTCTTGGCTTCTAACACACACTAGTGTAACTCATGCATTTCGGATTTCCTAACTAAAGTCTCATTCACCTCAGACCCCACTGCCCAAGGAACAAATGATCCCTTGGGGCAGACGAGACGTCCCTCGTAAACCTGTCCCACCAGATGCAAAATGGCTGCAGAAGGGGCTGTGGCTTCTTCTCAAAAGGCAGCATTTTGGACTTTGGCCTTTAAGTCCCCCTTGCAGGTTCTTACTTGCCTCCGTGTTTATGGCAAAATGTTAGCCGTGCCCTGACCGGGAGCAGCTGGTTTTACTTTGGGACCAGCCCGCGAGACTGGGGATAGAGCTGAGAACCAGAGGCGTTGGAGGGAGAGCCGCTGGGCTTCCTTCCAGTTTTAGGCCTGAAAAATACAAAATCAAGAAAAGAAGCATGAAGGAGAAGCACCTTCCTAAAAAAAACTTCACAATGTATAGGTAGACCTCGCTTAACAACCACAATTGGGACCGGAATTTCAGTTGCTAAGCAATGCGGTCATGAAGCAAATCCGACCTAATCTTATGACCTTTTTTGGGGTGAGCGTTAAGTGAACCATGTGGTCGTTAAGTGAAGCATGCAGTTCCCCATTGATTTTGCTTGCCAGAAGCCAGCCAGGAAGGTCGAAAATGGTGATCACGTAACCACGAGACGCTGCAAACGTCATAAATGCAAACCAGTTGCCAAGCGCCCAAATCATGATCATGTGACCGCAGGGATGCTGCAACGGTCATAAGTGTGAGGACCAGTCATAAGTCCGAACTGTCACTAAATGAATGGTTGTTAAGCGAGGACCACCTGTATTCATTGTAGAAAACAAAATAAAGATGACAAATCATGATCTAAATTGTATTTTTAGAAAGAATTCAATTTGTTATATATTTATGGCTAACAAAAGTAACTATCTTGTTACTACTAACCCGTGCTTTGACTGTCTTAACTGATAGTCAAAGCACGGGTTACGCATACATGAGACTTCCTTCGGTGATCACATTTAGAGAGACTGGAGGGAGCATGCTGTTTTCTGTGCTTTCTCTATGCCTTAAATTTTAGAAATTCCTGCATCTCTAGCAGATACTAGCTTTTTTTACAGAAATCTCTTTCCCAATTAAAGTGGCTGACAGCCAATTCAGCCCATCCAACTACTCAGGCCTGTAAATAGACAGTTGATTAAAATACAAGCTCACCGGGATTTTGATTTCTTGTTCGACGTACTCTCAAAAGTAGACGCATCTACTTGGATCTCATCTTCATCTTGCAAAGCTGCTTCTAAAGCTGCCTGGACTTTGGGGGCGATGGCTGGGCCCTCGTAATCCCGTGTCGTCCGACTAGGCATATCCAGTTCCAGCAGGACAATGTTTTCTGCCTAAATAGTCCAAAGCCAGACAATATCCCCTTTGAAAGGCAGGCATTTTTGACCACACCTTCTCTGATAAAATCACTGCATCTCCAGTTGGAATTTTTTTTTTTGGGGGGGGGAGGGGGGAGAGAAGCATGGCCTCTGCATGTGTCTTCCTGCAGTAGAAGAACCAATGTTCCTCGCAAGCAGAGATACAATATCAATTGTCATCATGGGTCACAAGGAGCCCCTCTAATTCAGGATCTTTCTGACCAAAAGCAGACAGCCAGGAGACACTTGGGGAAATTGGCAGCCTTGTCACAACAGCATTCCTGGTGTCCCATCGTGACTCCTTTCCAGTAGACACCATTGTAGACATCCATCATTGGAGACCAGCTACCCAACTTCTCTTTACTCAGCTACAGGCCATGAAGGACACTGGAGGCCAGTGACCTCCAAAGGGAAATTACACTCTTTTTGCGGGATGTAAGTGCCTGCCCTTCCACCGAGTGGACGCTTTTCTTATTTCAGGTAACGGCTACCCTTTACATGGCTCCAACTTTTATTCAGATCTCCCCCACAAAAGAAGTCCGAGCTCACCCTGTACCGAGCTTCTGGGCGGACCATCATGGACATCCTAGCGTGCTGACTCAAGGGCCTCTTGTACCCCACTGCGGACACTGGCCTTTTCATCATCTGCTGGTTCCTGGGAAGGGAACAGGAAGTCAAACAGACAACACCCTCTCTGTTTACAAGCAGCCACCATAAGATCCAGAGAGCCCCTCCGACCAACACGATGTTCATCTCTCGATGCCCCCCACCTCCATAACTGCCATCCCTGCATTTTTATTCCTCTTTTTAAATGCCACTCTTGGCTGAGTGGGGTATTACCAAAGGAACACACCACTGTTGCCCAACACCAGAAATGAAAAGGATACCTCCATCTTAGCCACAAAGAATCAAAGATTTCACCTCAGGAACCGCAACGTCCATCCCAATAACGTTATTGTGCACACCCAGTAGGACTTCACAGTTCTCACTTTCAGTTGTACAGACTATTTAAGATACAGCACTAAGTGCAGAAAACGGTGCTTCTTTGAAAGCCCCAGTAGTTAAGGACAACTCACTCCAATCGGGTGATGGGGTGAAGTTTCCACTGGTCCTCCTCCTCATCAAAGAAAGACCTGTTCATGATCTTGTTCTTCTCTTCTAAGGGAATGAAGTTTTCAATAATCAGGTGCCTGTGTGAGATCAGCAAAGGACAAAGTGAGATATGGCTGCCTTGTGGGAATCCAGAAGATGCTTCCTTGCCAGACCACATCTTCCAGGTAGCTAAAGTAGATAAATTCATTCTCGTCTCTGGGGCGGCTGACCATGAAGCCCCTTCCATCCCAAGTTCGGGACCTTAACTGTAACAAATGGTTAGCTGAAACATACTTCAGCTTCAGCTCCCGGGTCAGTTCATTCTGGGTTTGCTCCAGTTCTTGTCTCTCTTTGATGTGCTCCTCCTGAAGGTCATGGATTTCAGCCTTCACGGCTTGCAGCTTAGAAAACAGCTGGAAGAGAGGAGAGTTGCAGAGAGTGACATGAACAGACAAGGCTGCCGCTGCACAAGGGAACCTGTATGGGCATGACATTGGTTAAGAGTGGTGCACTTGGCCTGCAGTATCAAGTCCCTATTCACAACACCACACGGGGATCACTGGATGATCTTGGGCCAGCCTCTCTAAAACAGACCACCCTGACAGGACTGAGAGGGGAAATCAAGGCAGTGCACATCCCCATCCATGCTGCTTGACCTTACAGAAAAAAGGGTGGGATGCAAGCAGGAATTCAGAGAAAGGGGGGGGGGGAAACCACCCACCACTTTGTTTTATGGCTGAGCAGACCTCAACCCTGCATTCTGATCCAGATTCTGATTCCCACAAGTCCCAGCTAACATACCTGAATGCTGGTGGTGAGGGAAGCTTACTTGATAACCACAAAACCAGGCAGGGAAAATGGTACAATGCACCAATAAGTTCTTCTCCACAGTCCCTTTGAAGTACAGGTAGTCCTCAACTTACCACCATTCTAACGGCCGTTCAAAGTTACAACGGCACTGGGAAAAGCGACTTGCGACTGGTCCTTGCACTTATGACCATCGCAGTGTCCCCATGGTCACATGATCAAAATTTGGACGCTAGGCAACCAGCATGTATATACGATGCTGCAGCGCCCTGGAGTCACGTGATCGCCATTTGTGACCTTCCCAGGGGGCTTTGGACAAGCAAAGTCATTGGGGGAAGCTGGATTCGCTTAACAACCGTGTGATTCGCTTAACGGCCACGGCAAAAAGATTATAAAATTGGATGCGACTTGCTATACAACCGCATCACTTACTGACAGAAGTTCTGGTCCCAATTGTGGTCATAATTCGAGGACTACCTGTACATAAGCGAAAGTCCTAGAGGACTCGCTATTTCAAATCTGCCACTTCTTGCCGCTGTTGAGGCAGGCAACCAAATCTTGAAGTGTCTTATGCAGACCTCCCCAGTCAACAAGGAGCCAACTCACCTTTTTTAGTTTTTTAGTTTTTATGTCCACCTCCTGCTGTAAGGAGCTATAGGTCTCCTTCAGCTCCAAGGTCTCTTCATCCCGACTTTCCATCTGCTGTTGGATTTCTCGTTCCCGTCGTTTCTGTAGGAAATACAAAGAACTTATAAAACTTCTCAATTTACTAATCTCTATGTTTTGGTGGTGGTGGTGGTTAAAAAATCGTTCACACTGAACGTATTGGCTGAAGAATCAACTCGTTTCCTGAGATGGGACTTTCAGCCTGTTCGTGCCAAAATAAGTGTCAATGAATTAAAGGGCCCCTCCCAAGTCAATGAGGCTCAGGAGCCTATCCAATATACTAGGCTCTCACACCCTAACTGAAAAAGTGTCAGTGCTGATTCTCAAAAGAGAGTGGAGCATTAACTGATTATACAGAAATTTAAATCCGATGAAAAGCTGGAAGGAGGTAAAGATGGTGGCCTTCACCATTCGGGGGTAACTTTTATCAGATTAAATACTTGCAAATGACAATAATTTTTATTTAATTAGTTTTCTATTGCTTAGAGAATTCAAGTAATAAACTTCAGGAACTTTACACCTGAAACAAGGAAGTATGAAAAGAGGGAAGGGCAACTTTATCCAACGAGAATATCACATAGCGAGTACATCATTAGTCTAGACCAGTGTTTTTCAACGTCAGCCACTTTAAAATGTTTGGACTTCAACTTCCAGAATTCCCCAGCCAGTACAAGTCACAAGTCACTTCGAATGTTGTAACTTCAAACGGTCGCTAAACGAAAGGTCGTAAGTCGAGGACTACCTGGGAAAATGGGCAGTTCTGTCTCCATCTCACCTGCTCAGCAATCTCTTGCCGCTTCTGTTCCAAGATTTTCTGCTGCTCATTTGTGTGATCGACAATGTTTTTCCCACCAACAAGAAGCTTACTTTCCATTGCCTTAAAAGCAAAAATTGAAGAGGGGGCAAGAGGAGAAATCCCAGTTCACAAAATTAGAATATTGCAGATATTATCATTGTCTCACAACTATAATTCCAGTCAATTTAAAGTTTAAAGAAAACAACATTCTTCATTCATCCTACACCTGGCTGAAGTTTACCAAAATGAGAGCCTGTTCCAGATTCAATTGATAAAAAGCTACTGTAAGTTGAACACATTTAGTTCCGTTACTGATTAACAGTAAATTATGATATTCCCTAGAAGTGCGGCAAGTAACCTATTTATTTATTTTATTTATATCACCTATCCTTTGCTGCATTTGGGTTGTGAATATTTTACATATACAATGTCTTGATGAACAGGTCATAAACATCACCTCAATAGAATAAGAACAATTTTCACCTTTATTTCTGCATGCCTCAAGGTTTAATTCTAACACAGCATGCACATACATATGGCAGTTTGAATTTTCTGCATACACAGAAAAGAGCACGTTACGCTGGTTAATAACGAATGTAAAGATGCTGTATTGTATAAAAAGCATCTTACCTTGATTTTGGCACCCAGCTTTTCAGCTGCTTCTTTTTCGCGTTTCAGATCTTCCATCTTCTTCTCCTTCTCCTTCAGCAGCCGCATCTTGTCCTCGGCTACCAAGCTGTGATCCTCCAGGATGGCTTTCTTCTCTATTTCCAGCTTCTCTTGCTGCTCTTTCCAGTAGTCATCTTTGTCAACCCCTTCCTCTTCTTCGCCCTCCTCCTCCTCCTCTTCCTCCTCCTCTTCCTCCTCCTCACCAATATCTCCATCTCTCCCCCTCTCCTTCTTCTTCCTCTTGCCAGTGGACCTTTTTTCCAGCTGTGCCTTGAGTCGAGCAATTTCTTCTTGGAATTCCCGTAGGAGTGCATCTTTGGGATCTTCGTTGACTCTTGGCTTGTTCTTGATGTTCTTGGCACGGTTGGCATATCGCAAAGTGGTCAAGGTCTCCTCGACATTATATGAGGCAGGGCCAATGTTGGCTACCATCACAGTCTTGGCATTGCCACCCAAGGAATCCTGAAGCAGCCGGGTGAGCTTTGAGTCCCGATAGGGGATGTGAGTGCTTTTGCCATCCACTAGGGCAGATATGACATTGCCCAAAGCGGAGAGAGAGAGATTGATCTTAGTTGCTTCCTTCAACCTTTCCCCCTGGGCTCCTGTCTTAGACTGACGCTCACTGCCTGCAAGGTCCACCAGATTAAGTTTTCCAACACGTATGTGGTTCTCTCCATCAAGCCCAACCTCACTGCATTCAATTGTGATCACAAAAATGGCATGGGAACGGGAACTGTGTTCATTCATATTGGTAGCTCCAACCGAACGATTCTGGTTTCCTACATTCATAACATGTTCTATTTCTTTGACACTTTTTGTGACAAATGAGGATAAATCCTTTACATAGACTCCCGTATCTGGCCTCTCTTTCAATTCCAGCCTCTTGGACTGGTCCTTTGATAGTAAGTCTCTGATTTCTTCTTGGTAGATCTCCAAGTAAGATGCCCTCACCAGATACTGCTGGTTCTGAGACCGAGAAATATGGGTGAAGATGTGGTCAAATGAATTGGGAATGACCCCTCTTTTCTCAGGGTCTCCACGCACACCTTCCATGGTGTACGTTTTCCCTGTCCCAGTTTGCCCATAAGCAAAAATGGTTCCATTGAACCCCTGGAGTACCGAGTCCACCAGAGGCCGGAAAGTCTCGTCATACAGTTCAAACTGTTTGGAATTCCAGTCATAAACAGCATCAAAGGTGAAAGTTTTTGGTAGCTCATGAGAAGTTCCCTTGGGGTTCTTCACAGATACCTGCCCCAATTTCACATCTACTTCAACCACTTGTTCATAGGAAGCCACTTTGTCTTTGCTGTTCATCGGTCGGCATCGTACTACTACTCTGACCGACTCTGAGCACTTTAACTTCAACATGACAACAGATTAGTACTAGGACAAAATTAACTGATGACAGAATCACGAAGCCCAGAGGTTTTTCTAAGCCTAGAAAGAATACAGTGCAATAACAGAACATCGTGATAGACACCATAATAGTTAGCAATTAGAATTCACAGCAAGCAGAAGTTCCTATTGTCTAGTACATAGCTTTCCAAACTGTGTGTCGCGACACAGTACTGTGTCGCCTGCAGGGCCTAGGTGTGTCGTGTGAAAACCCGGAAGCGCTGATGGCGTGCCACCGCTGCCGCGCCATCAGCGCTTCCGGGTTTTCGCACGGCACACCAGGACACCGCTGCCGCTGCTGCTACAACATGCAAAAACCCAAAAGCGCCGCACTGGCGGCGGCGCGCAAGACCCGGAAGCGCGGCAGTGCTTCCAGGTTTTCGTGCACCGCCACCGCAGCACTTCCGGGTTTTCGCACGCCGCTGTTGGTGTGTCACCAACAGGAAAAGTTTGGAAAGCCCTTGTCTATTATAACACTTTTATTTATTTGTTTGTTTGTTTGTTCAATTTGAATGATTACCAACAACTCTGGGCGGCTCACAAGTAAACACACAGACACAAAAAGAAACAAAGATAGTTAAAGATGGCAAAGATGACAAAAATCCAAACAGGGTTTTTTAACGCAGGGCTTTCCCAAACGTTTTTCTTCATTACCCAAAACCGCTTATCAGAAAGTCCTTTTTACCCAATGTAGGTAAAACACTTTAAGTCAATTTAAATGTCCCTGTTGTGACTGGGTAATGGGTTCGTGTGCCATTACCCAAAGAAAAACCACTTTTACCCAATTTTGGGTGATTTACCCAGGTTTGGGAAGCACTGGAATAAAGCATTACAGAAAGATATGAAAGTAGTATCTCCTTTTTCAGCCTTATAGTTAACAACAAGAAATAGGATAAACGGTTTGGTTAAATGGGAAGGCTGTAGTTTCTATTCCACTCTGATCATTATTGCACAATTTATTTATTTAATTTTTATCCCACCTTTATTATTTTTATAAATAACTCAAGGCGGCAAACATACCTAATGCTCCTTCCTCCTCCTCGGACAACCCTGTGAGGTGAGTTGGGCTGAGAGAGTGTGACTGGCCCAAGGTCACCCAGCCGGCTTTCATGCCTAAGGCAGGACTAGAACTCTCAGTCTCCTGGTTTGCCATTGGCTCCTTCCTAGGGCTGAGAGACAGGGATTGGCCCAAGGTCACCCAGCCGGCTTTCATGCCTAAGGCGGGGCTAGAACGCTCAGTCTCCTGGCTTGCCATTGGCTCCTTCCTAGGGCTGAGAGAGAGGGACTGGCCCAAGGTCACCCAGCCAGCTTTCATGCCTAAGGCGTGACTAGAACTCTCAGGCTCCTGGTTTGCCATTGGCTCCTTCCTAGGGCTGAGAGAGAGGGACTGGCCCAAGGTCACCCAGCCGGCTTTCATGCCTAAGGCAGGACTAGAACTCTCAGGCTCCTGGTTTGCCATTGGCTCCTTCCTAGGACTGAGAGTGAGTGACTGGCCCAAGGTCACCCAGACGGCTTTCATGCCTAAGGCGGGACTAGAACTCTCAGTCTCCTGGCTTGCCATTGGCCCCTTCCTAGGGCTGAGAGACAGGGACTGGCGAGATTCAAAGATACTCTCAAAGCTAATTTAAAAAAATGTAATATCAGCATTGAGAACTGGGAAGCCCTAACTCATGAGCGTTTCAATTGGAGGTCAGCCTTTATTAATGGCGCTATGGACTTTGAAGAAGCACGAGTACAGGGCGAAAGGGAGAAAAGAGCTAAAAGGAAGGCACGTCAGGCAAACCCTCATCATGACCGTCTCCCACCAGGAAACCTATGCCCTCATTGTGGGAGGTTGTGCGGATCCAGAATTGGCCTTTATAGCCGCTTACGGATCCACTGTTAAAATTTTACCTTTGGAAGACAATCTTACTCGGCTACGAGTGATCGCCAGTGATGATGATGGCCCAAGGTCACCCAGACGGCTTTCCTGCCTGAGGCGGGACTAGAACTCACAGACTCCTGGTTTCTAGCCCAGCACCTTAACCACTAGACCAAACTGGCTCTCCAATTAACAATTCCAATTAAATAAATGTTGACTTTAATCATATGCATATTCTGGTCCTCTCCCAAATATATTTTAAGGATTGGAAGTACCACTTTTGCAGTAAGGTCATTTGCAATGGCGCTTTTAGTCTCCACAGTTGTAAAGCACAGACAGAAAACCTTCAGGACATACGGAAACCCAGTCCTATCCATGTTTCCCCACTGCCCGACTCTTAAGCCTGCAACTAGGGTTGTGTAGGAAGTGGGGAAGGTGGCCTTGACAGAAATATGCAAGAATCGTTCCCTAGGCCAAAGGGGCCGAAACATTTTTCAAGTCCTGAAAAACAAGATAGTATTCAGAAGCAGCTCAGGCAGACGCCTCCCTGATTCACTGGCAAATCACACTTGCAAAATTCTGTTATCACAGCCAATAAAAGTAGTTTTAGCCATTCTGTGATTTTCTGGTCTGGTCTGGTCTACCTAGTGGGGCTGACAGATTGCTAGTGGCAGTGAAGAACCAAGGACCTAGCGCCTGTCGGTTGGGACGGAGAGAAGCAAAGCGCCCATTCCCAAGTGTGTTGAACTACAAATCAACACAATTCCAGTTGGTATGCCTAAGAGATGAATATGATAGGCTATTCTAACATGTCAATCTCTTTACTAGTTCCCAAAGCTTAGACTAACCAAATCATCCCAACATATTAATATTATTATTATTAGTAGTAGTAGTAGTATTTTATTTAATATATATTAACATATATATTGTTATTAGATAATATCAGAGCCAGTTTGGTGTAGTGGTTAAGGCACCGGGCTAGGAACCGGGAGACCATGAGTTCTAGTCCCGCCTTGGGCACAAAGCCAGCTGGATGACCTTGGGCCAGTCCCTGTCTCTCAGCCCTAGGAAGGAGCCAATGGCAAACCAGGAGACCAAGAGTTCTAGTCCCGCCTGAGGCACGAAAGCCAGCTGGGTGACCTTGGGCCAGTCCCTCTCCCTCAGCCCTAGGAAGGAGGCAATGGCAAACCACTTCCGAAAAACCTGGCCAAGAAAACTGCCGGGACTTGTCCAGGCAGTCTCCGAAAATCGGACACAACTGAACGGAGTAAAAACAAACAAACATATATATTAACATTGGTTAATATCTGCAACCATCCTTGGCCCAAACATGCAGACTAAGTAATATGGTAATAAATATTCTCAATTTCCAAAATTAGCATTATTAAAACCAGGATGTTCTTGCAAGGGTTGTCCGTGAAGAAGCAGCTCTTCCTAGTGTAGCTATGCCACATGCTATCCAGGATCACTTCCGTTTTAGATTCCGGAAAACCAGCCTACGGTTTCTGCTCTTCTTTTCCCCTTGAAACTATTTAAAGTCACCTTCATAAGTATTAATTCATAGTGCAATAAAATTTAAAAGGAGTGCCAGGAAATGACGAAATTCAAACCGTTCAGGGGACATCACATCAGTTGTAGTGCCACACAGACTGCAGAGAAAAAGACAGGAATGATACCAAGATTCTGTTTCTGGGCGTCTCCAGGGAGGTGGTGGGGACCATCACACAAGGCCACATGCCTCCAGGCCACACAACTACCTACCATTTTAAGCTCTCTGCCACTTGAGGAGCAACATCTTGACTACCATCACAGCTTCTGGGAACAGAGATCACAGCTGCCCCAAGTCCTGCTGAGCCCAACCCATTCCTGGCCTTCTGTGCCTGCTTTGCCTGCCAGATGGCTCCAGATTTTGCTTTCTTCCCTAAAGGTACGTACTAGCTCGGAACAGGCTGACAAAGACTGCTGCCGCCAGAGGAACTGCACTGACTCACACCTTACCCTACTCTGAACTGAGCCATCCTGTTATACCACCAGGTCATCGGTAGAGCTTAATTTACGGCAGATCTCACCAGGACTTTACCCAGGCATCCTTTTTCAGTGCAAACCTTACTCTTCCATTGAAAGTCCGGTCCGGCAGGATGGGCATGCTCCGGGTCCCGTCCGCCAAGGAATGTCGGCTGGCGGGCACCAGGAGACGTGCCTTTTCTGCCATGGCACCTGCCCTCTGGAACATCCTCCCTCCTGAGATTAGGATGGCCCCGACCCTTTTGGCTTTCCGGAAGGCCTTGAAGACCTGGTTTGTGCCCGGGCCTGGGGCCCCGTGTGTGCGAAGGGCCCCGTTTCATGGCTGTGCTGACACCGACGGATTTTAATTATCTCTTGGCTGTATTTATATTTAATTTTCTGTATTGTTTTAATTGTTTGGTTGTTAGCCGCCCAGAGTCACTGGTCTGAGATGGGCGGCTATATAAATTTATAAATAAATAAATAAAACAGTGGCAGGGTTTCTGAGCAGCGCTGAATGTCTTTGCTCTTGTTCTGTACTCATCCACCAATAGAAAGGCTTCCAGATCAGAGGACACCTGTTAGTTATTAGACATTCCTCATGTCCTTCAGGAGAAAGTCAGTACCATTAGCACTGAGCAATTTTTGATTTAAGGTGAAACTGTCTTTGAGCTGAATTCCAACCGGGTGACTTGGTCACATCCCTGTAGTTTTCTTGGCAGCCAAACCAAGTGCTTTGCTAATGCTCTCTTGCAGGACGTTCTTTCAATTTCCTAGTTCTAGCTACATCTGGAAAAATCTGTGGCACAAACCAGATCTGCTTTTAATTTTTTAAATCAGCTAAGGATTAGGCACTGCCATGAAGCTGGGCAATGTTTGACTAATGTATTGTCGAAGGCTTTCACGGCCAGAGTTCGATGGCTGTTGTGGGTCTTCCGGGCTGTGTGGCCGTGTTCTGGAAGTTGTGGTTCCTAACGTTTCGCCAGCATCTGTGGCCGGCATCTTCAGAGGGCAGGAGCACAGACAGAAGCGAAATCTCTGTGCCCAGGCAGAGTTACCAGGCAGAAGCGAAATCTCTGTGCCCAGGTAGAATTACCAGGTAGAGTCTACCTGGGCACAGAGATTTCGCTTCTGTCTGTGCTCCTGCCCTCTGAAGATGCCGGCCACAGATGCTGGCGAAACGTTAGGAACCACAACTTCCAGAACACGGCCACACAGCCCGGAAGACCCACAACAGCCAACGTTTGACTAACTTTCTGATTTTTTGTCATCCTTGAGCATGGGAGCCCTCTGCAACCTCATGTTCTCCAGATGTATTTATGACTTTGCATTTTGTAATTCCCATAAAGGGGGACAATGGGAACTGATGGTTGACACATCTACAGTGCTGCCATAACCAAATTGTGGAAGTCAGCAAGTTAAAGCAAGGATACACATTTACCCTGACAGTCCTTCTAGAAACAGACACGAACAAGGAGGTGCTTTTTTGGAGCACCAAGTAAGCAAATTACGCTGTGTGTAGTCTGTACTATCATCCAGCAGGACATACCCCACTCACACTCTTGCAAACAGGCCTTGCACAGAAACTCCGTCCTATCCTGTCACAACCGTTTTAGAAAGTGCTGTCCAGAAAAAGCACTTAATCTTATAAAAGCCAGCCATCTGGCCAGATCCCAAACTGATTCTAATCCACTAGCGGGAAGCTTCAGGCTGCATTTTCAACTGGCCGCCGTCTAAAATACAGAAGCAATTCAAATCCTGCTTTCTTGGAATGCAGGACAAGGTTGGGCCTAAAAATCAAGCCCTGGTTACCACTGGGAATTAAATTAATGTGGCAGTTCAATCATCAGCTAATTGTTTGTGTGAGAAATGAAGGAGACTAATTCTTTTAATTGGTCTCTTGCCCTGCAGGGGGTACATCGTGGGACTGATTTTACTGTCATTTTAGACACCCCAACAAGGGGCCCTGCCCTGGTGCCTCTGCATGGCTGGCAGCTCTCTGTTCAAAGAAAGATTATCTTGCTATATGAACATGTATCTGCAGGTGTAATTATGTGCCTTTGTAGCATCACCTGTCTTTTTTAATAATTCCATTTCATTAAGTAGGTTATTCATTCATTTCTTCTCTCACCAGATTTCCCATTTTATTTTTAAACTACTTTTAATCTACCTCTCAGGGGGCAGGGATCCCTCAAAACAGTGATCCCTCTAATTGTGGAGGTTTTAATTTTTGGTTTATATATACACTGTAAGCCACAGAGAACTGTTTTGATTGCAGCGGGGCAAAAGTATGATTGATAAATAGATAAAACTGCTTGCCAGACTTCAGAATAAATTGCATCTGTAAACTAGTATTAAAAGAAACACACAGGCAGCCGCAGCTAAATATATTTTTCCATTATTGTACCAATTTTAATATCATCTTCATAGGGGAGGAAACCCAAAGGGCCACTGTTGGTAATATCCTGTCTCTGCTATACATTGGCATTATGACTCTCTTAACGCCGCCCTGGGAAACTCATACAAAACCAGGCAGTCCTTAGACAAATGTGGCCCCAAGGTATTTTATCATAACTGAATTGAAAGGATCATTTAAATTTAAATTGAAAGGTATTTTATCATATATGAATGAAAGGATACGCTGAGAATGTCCACACTCAGCTTGGTTTACTCAGCAGCAGAGTACTGTGCCCCAGTGTGGCTTAATAGTCCGCACACAAGGAAGACTGATACACAACTGCATGAGTCAATGCGCATGGTTAGTGGGACGATACGACCTACTCCCACATACTGGCTGCCTGTTTTGAGCCATATACCACCTCCGGATGCAAGACGAAAGAGCGCCCTTCTTCAAGAATATCGGAAGATTATTGGTAATCCCCAGCTACCAATACTAAATGACATAGCCTGCTTGGAGTGAAACAGGCTGAGATCGAGACATCCAGCCATTTCTACCGCTAAAGCTCTTCTAGAAGACAATTTCAATATCCGCAACACTTGGAAACAACATTGGCTAGGAAACTGCCCTCCACAATGCCGAAGCTTGCCCTGCATCTTGGAAAAACCACCTGGATTTGACCAGCCCCGTGCGATATGGACAACCTTGAACCGAATTTGCACGGGTCATGGTAGATGTGCAGATGCCCTTTATAAATGGGGCAAAACAACAGCGAATTGTGACTGTGGGGCCGAAAAACAAACTATCCAATATATAGTGACAGAGTGTCAAAACCGAGCCTACAATGGAGACTTTGCTGATTTCCTGGCTGTGACAACTGAAGCAAAAATCTATATTTGTAACCTAGACATACGTTTGTAATTTTCCTGTCTATATTTTATATTTCATATTTATTATGCTCTATGTTTTTTTTATTGTAACGCAATGTGAATGTGCCATACGATAAATAAAAAGCTGAATTACTTCTACTGATTACATATCACAAATAAAACCTCCACTTAATTTTTTTTGTATTTTATCTGATTCTTTCTCAAATCTAGAGGTTTCAGCCGCAAAACCCAAATAAACTATAGAAATATGCGTATACATCAGGCAAATGTTATGTTTTTGCTATTTGGTTTTTAAAAAGGTTACAGGGTAAGGAAGTACTTCAAAAACGCAAGAGACTTACAATTCATATCATACTGAAACAAATCATATTCTGACTTAGCACAATATGCCAACCAAGCCACTATGGCTTGTTCAAGAAACCACAGCTTACTGTAAATGGATTCTTACAGCATGAAAGACAAAATCAAGGAAGTCATATTACAGTTTTGTGAGTTGTGTGAACCTAATTACAGTGCTTTATTCAAAACACATGAAAATGAGCAATAGCTTAGCAAGATGACCAGATCTCCATCTGCCTTCTCTTCAAGAAACCAACCTTTGTAATGCTGTTTGTTATTACTTTTTATTTTCCTGATTGGCCACACCAGAGATAAAAAGGCTGGAGAGAGTGTTCAGTTACAGTGTTAATGACTTTACCTTCCCGAGGCACTAGAGGGCGCCATAATCTATTTTATTGTTAAGAAATGGAGGAAATTAATTTGATATTTAAAGATCTCTAAGTAAAGGTAAAGGTTCTCCCCGCACATTTGTGCAGTCGTGTCCGACTCCAGGGGCCGGTGCTCATCTCCGTTTCTTAGCCAAAGAGCCAGCGTTGTCCGAAGACGCTTCCACGGTCATGTGGCCGCATGACGCGCACGGAACGCTGTTACCTACCCACCGAAGTGGTACCTATTCATCTACTTGCATTTGCATGCTTTCAAATTGCTAGGTTGGCAAGATCTGGAGCTAGTGCGGGAGCTCACTCCGTCACGCGGGGCTAGGGATTCGAACCTCCAAACTTGCGATCGACAAGCCTGGCATCTTAACCGCTGAACCACCACGCCCCTCTACAATGCTGTTATTCAAGTCTTGGAGCATTTCTCAGAATTTGTGGAGTCCAAATTGTCACAAGAATCGAGAGAAACTGATAAGGCTGAAAACTACCCTAAGAGTAAAGAGGTTTCTCCAAATAAAAAGATGAGAATTGGTGACTTACACTTAAATAGTCAAAGGAAAATTGAGTTGTTGAAAGTTGAAGATAAGAAGACAGTGTTGCCACCACACCATGATCAAGAAAGAGAATTAAACTCGAAGATTTTGAACAAATATTTGGGCTTTTTAAAGCAGATTGTAGAATTTGAAATTGACAAGAAGAAAGCTCTGTACATAATACTGAGACATGTAAATGCCTTGGTTTACTTTGAAGTGGGATAATTGTCTAAATGTGTTTATCAGGATGGTTTCTTAAAGGTTTGGATACATGGTTATGCTGTTTTGAAAATTCTTACATTTTTGGTAAATGCCTAGGTTATTGTTTAAATGTGGTTATCAGGATGGTTTTTTAAGGGTTTAGATAAATGTTTATCCTGTTTGGATAATTTTTATATTTTTGGTTAATGTTAGTTTAGTTGGCAGATAGAAGCAAATTATAGTGAAGAAGGGTAGTGTTTGTTATTATATATTAGGTTCCAAATTATGTTTGAAGGGTTTTATATGTTTTTCTTTAATTGGGAGGGTAATTTTGTTTTAGAAGGGAATGTAATAATGAGAATTTAAATGCTTTATAAAAATAATGTTTACTATAATATGAATTGGAGTAAGAGATTGATAGTGATTTATGTATATCTTTGTTATAGAAAGTCAGAAGTCACTTTGTAGTAGTTTGTTTTGTGTGTTTTCACACCTTTTTGTTCTGTTTCTTTTTCTTTGTAGGCTTCTTTGTTTCAATCTTTTTAGTTTTTATGTATATTTTGAAAATGCTTTAATAAAGGTTTCTTAAAACGAAAAAGAAACCAACCTTTGTTATGGTTTGGCCGTAATAAAATTTTGGAGGACCACACCTGCCATCATGTCCATCAAATTCTGATCTTCCCAATAGTCTTCCTTTTCTATGGAAACCAGCCAGTTACAGATATTCATGTATATATCTATTATATTATATAGGTATGTCCAAGGGCCTGAAGATCCCTAACTTCACCTCTGTCAAAAAAACTGGCAAAATGCAAGAGAGCCAGAGAAGGCCCTTGATCAAGAATAACATCTACTTGATGTAAAACAGCTTTTCATTAGTCAAAGTAGAAAGATGCCATAGGTAAATTACATTTGTTCTAAGACAAGCTGGAAAGCTTTTAGTCTATTCCCTTGGAAATGCAACAGGCAGCCCCAAATAAAATGTAATACAAATAAGTAAATGGAGTATGTCTATGAAGGTTCTCAGTCATCCAGGTGGAATTGTCTGTAGCTTGAATCATGTCAACTGGATTTCTATTTTCTCAGTGGAAACGTTTCGCTACAGAAAAGTAAATGGAGTGTTTCCTGTTCAAGCGGCCTTTTTCAACCATCAGGCCGTTAAGCATTCACTGGCTACAGACAAGCATCAGAATGGCCCGAACCACCAACACAAAGCTCTTCCTTAGAATGAACCTTGGGCCAGTCCCCCTCTTTCAGCCCAACCCACCTGCCCTAGGGAACACCCTCCCCACCCCCAGAGATCCGACGGGCCCCCATCCTTTCAACCTTCCAGAGGGCCCTTAAGACCCAGCTCTTCCCCCAAGCACTGGGATGGGGGGCAGAGCGGGATGACGATGTGGTGGGGGGCATCAGGGAAGTGTGGTGGCAGTGCCAGGTTGTTCAGTTCTTGGATTGTTTCTTTGGCCTTTATGGTTGCATACGTTGTTTTGTTCTTGGGTTGTAAGCCGCCCAGAGTTCGGTTTTAAGATGGGTGACTATACAAAGGTAATGAATGAATGAATGAATGAATGAATGAATGAATGAATGAATGAAAAAGAAGAAGGGAGGGAGGGCCAGCCAGCCGGGTGACTCCGGGCCAGTCCCTCTCTTTCAGCCCAACCCACCTCACAGGGTTGTTGTTGCGGGGAAAAGAAGAGGCAGGGGGATTCGGGATGTTCTCCGCCTTGAGCTATATATAAAAAAGGCGGGATGAAAATCCAAAGAATAAAAGAAGCGGATAAAAGCCCAGCAGAGCCAGGAACGGGTAAGGAAGGGAAGAAAGGCGCGAGCAAATCAAGGCATAGACGGGGCACAGCGCCCGTCCTCCGTTGCCCGGGCACCCCTTGCGCGGCCCGGCAGGCGACGCCCCAGGCAACGGCTTACCTCGCGATCGGCTCCGGCTCCGGCTCCCCCGCCGGCCATGACCGCCGCAGCGACGGGCCCCGGCGCCGCGCCCAGCTGCCCGAGCCTGGGGGGAGAGAGAGGGGCTCACGCGGCGGGCCCGGCCTGGACGCCCCCGCCCGGCCCCCAGGTAGGCCTGCCCTGCTGCGGCGCCCGATGGGGTGTGTGGTCCTCCCTTGCTGGGGCGCCTGGATGCGCGACCCCGAGGGAGACGGGCCCTGCCCCGCGGCCGCCGCCTCACCTGCGCCGCCCCAGCCCCGGCCCCCGATCCGGCGCGGTGGCGGCCCCGTCGCCGCCGCCGGTGCTGCCGCTGCCGCCGCTCACTTCCTTGGCAACGCGGCCGCCCGCCCACAAGCCCTCACTTCCGTAGCGACGCCCGGCCTTGCCTAGCAACGGGCGGCCTTCTGCCGCGCCCGGGTGCCGCGACACCCCGCCCCTCCCCAGGGCGACGGGGGGGCAAGTTCCGGGTGGCTCGCGTTTCCGGAAGGCGGCCGGGTGCCCGTGAGGCGAGCCAGGCCCGGCTCGGGGGAGGCCTCCGGTTCCCGCTGGGGCGCCCGGACGGGGCCTGAGTAGGATCCGACGAGCCGGGGCTCCGCGCGGCGTCCAGCCCGGCCGGCCTTCCCGCGCAGTCCGCGGTCGCCTGGCCGGTTCAGCGCCCCAACTGGCCCCGGAGGAACGAGCCCCAGCGAACCCCGAAGTCCTGAGCTCGCGGCCCCCGGTCCGCACGGGTCGAGTCTGCACGGCCATAGGCTCCTGGCTTAATCCCAACCGCGGATTACCCCCACGGGGCGGCCACGTGAAAGCCTCCCCCGGGTTAAACACTGATCAAAGTCAGCTGTTCGTGTTGTATGAACGTGACTGCAAGATCTTCAGCTGACCGGGATGATGATGATGATGATGATGATGATGATGATGATGATGATTAATAATAATAATAATAATAATAATAATAATAATAATAATAATAATAATAATAATAATAATTGTATTAAGCTTCGAGGTAGACCAGACTGGGAAACCAAAGTAATGCAAGCCCATACTACTTTTATTATAAGGTTACAGTAACAGAATCTTGCACGTCTGAATGCACTCTTTAAGACAAAAATGAAGTCAGGGAGCCCCAAGAATCCAACAGTTCAAGCCTGAGCTACAGATCTTCTCCACTATGGCAAGAGACCAAGGACTAGATGATCTTGAAAGTCCCAACTCAGGACTGTCATTGAATCATACAGAGCCGCTTGGAGCTCCAGGGACATGGTTGCAAAATGTGGCCTTTGGAGGAAATGAGAACACCACTCGACATTGGGGCCACTGTCTGACTGGCTTCCGTGGATCAGCACTGTCTCTTTTTTTCCTGGACCCAAGAGATCCTGAAGGCGTCTTCAGCATCCTAGTGTCAGCCCTCTAAAGTAGACCAAACTTGAAAACCAAAGACACACAAGCTGATACTACTTTTATGATACGGTTCTAGTAACAGAATCTTGCAAGTCTGAATGCCCCCTTCCCTTTATCCTAGGGAGGTCAACTCTGAGAGGCTTTCTCAAATTTCTCAAAGAGTCAGTTTGGTCTAGTGGTTAAGGCAACGGGCTAGAAACCAGGAGACTGAGAGTTCTAGTCCCGCCTTAGGCACGAAAGCCGGCTGGGTGACCTTGGGCCAGTCCCTGTCTGTCAGCCCTAGGAAGGAGCCAATGGCAAACCGGGAGGCTGAGAGTTGTAGTCCTGCCTTAGGCATGAAAGCCGGCTGGGTGACCTTGGGCCAGTCCCTGTCTCTCAGCCCTAGGAAGGAGCCAATGGCAAACCGGGAGGCTGAGAGTTCTAGTCCCGCCTTAGGTATGAAAGCCGGCTGGGTGACCTTGGGCCAGTCACTCTCTCTCAGCCCAACTCACCTCACAGGGTTGTTTTGGAGAAAACCCGCCCAGAGTCTACTGTCGTGGAGATGGGCGGTGATAAATTTGAATAATAAATAAATAAATAAATAATAAAAATAGGAGGAGGAAGGAGTATTAGGTATGTTCGTCACCTTGAGTTATTTATAAAAATCATCATCATTCATCATCATTGGCGATCACTCGTAGCCGAGTAAGATTGTCTTCCAAAGGTAAAATTTTAACGGTGGATCCGTAAGTGGCTATAAAGGCCAATTCTGGATCCGCACAACCTCCCACAATGAGGGCATAGGTTTCCGGGTGGGAGACGGTCATGATGAGGGTTTGCCTGATGTGCCTTCCTTTTAGCTCTTTTCTCCTTTTCGCCCTGTACTCGTGTTTCTTCAAAGTCCATAGCGCCATTAATAAAGGATGACCTCCAATTGAAACGCTCATGAGTTAGGGCTTCCCAATTCTCAATGCTGATATTACATTTTTTTAAATTAGCTTTGAGAGTATCTTTGAATCTCTTTTGCTGTCCACCAATATTCCGTTTTCCATTCTTAAGTTGGGAGTAAAGTAGCTGCTTTGGAAGACGATGGTCAGGCATTCGAACAACATGACCGGTCCAGCGAAGTTGATGTTGGATGATCATTGTTTCAATGCTGGTGGTTTTCGCTTCTTCTAATACGCTAACATTAGTCCGCCTATCTTCCCAAGTAATTTGCAGAATTTTTCGGAGGCAGCGTTGATGGAATCTTTCAAGAAGTTGGAGGTGGCGTTTGTAGAGGGTCCATGTTTCACAGGCGTACAGAAGGGTTGGTAGTACAATGGCTTTGTAAACAAGCATTTTGGTCTCCCTGCGAATGTCCCGATCCTCAAACACTCTACGCTTCATTCGGGAGAAAGCTACACTCGCAGAGCTCAGGCGATGCTGAATTTCAGCGTCGATGTCGGCTTTTGTAGATAGATGGCTGCCGAGATAAGAAAAGTGATCGACATTTTCTAGTGACACACCTTTAAGCTGGATTGATGGCACTGCAGAGGGATTGGTTCGAACTTGCTGGTAAAGCACTTTGGTTTTTTTAATGTTAATCGAGAGGCCGAGTTTTTCATATGCTTCTGCAAAGATGTTTAGGATAGTTTGAAGATCTTCCTCGGAGTGTGCACAGACTACGTTATCATCAGCATATTGAAGTTCTATAACAGAAGTTGCAATTACCTTATTTTTTGCTTTCAGCCTACTAAGATTAAAAAGCTTTCCATCTGTTCGATATATAATTTCTACACCAGTAGGAAGTTTCTCTTCAACAAGGTGCATAATCATAGCGATGAAGATAGCGAATAAGGTTGGAGCAATAACACATCCCTGTTTAACGCCGGATTCCACTTTAAATGGATCGCTTTGAGAGCCATTGTTATTCAGGATTGTTGCCATCATGTCGTCATGGAGTAACCGCAAGATGTTCACAAATTTATCAGGGCATCCGATTTTCAGAAGGATGGTCCAGAGAGCAGTACGATTTACAGTATCAAAGGCTTTAGTCAGATCAATAAATGCCATGTATAGAGGGCGGTTTTGCTCCTTGCATTTTTCTTGAAGCTGTCGTGCAGTGAAGATCATATCCACTGTTCCCCTGGAAGGGCGGAAACCATTTTGCGTTTCAGGGAGGATGTCTTCTGATACAGATAGGAGACGGTTTGCAATTATCTTTGCCAGGATTTTGCCTGCTGTGGCTAGAAGGGAGATGCCTCGATAGTTTCCACAGTCTGTTCTATCACCCTTTTTAAAGAGAGTGATAATTATGGCATCCCTAAAGTCTGCTGGAATCTCCTCCCTCATCCAGATTTTTTCAATGAGCTTATGAAGTTGTTGTGTAAGTTCAGGCCCGCCTTCTTTAAAGACTTCAGCAGGAATCCCATCAGGTCCACTAGCTTTGTTATTTTTCATTTGTTTAGTGGCTTTACTGACTTCCTCCAAACAAGGGGGTACTGCAAGCTCATTTCTTATTTGTTTTTGCGGGATTTGCAAGAAGACTTCATCAGCCACAGTAGAGTGACGATTAAGGAGATTGTAGTAATGCTCTTTCCAGCGCAGTGCAATAGACTCTTTGTCCTTTAGAAGTTTAGCACCATCTACTGAGCGTAAGGGATTTGTACCATGGTTTGTTGGTCCATAGATGGCCTTTATGGCATTAAAAAAGCCCTGTGCATCATGAGCATCTGCAAAATGTTGGGTTTCTTGGGCTTTTTTTATCCACCATATGTTCTTAAGTTCTCTAGTTTTTCTTTGAACTTCTGCTTTTGCACTGGCGTAGATTTTTTTCTTAACGGCACAGTTAATATCTTTTTGCCATATCTGGAAGGCTTTCCTTTTCTTGTCAATAATATGTTCAATCTCACTATCGTTCTCATCAAACCAGTCCTGATGTCTCTTAGTCTGGTATCCGATAGTTTGTTCACAGGCTGAAATAATAGAAGTCTTCAATTTACTCCAGTGTTCCTCAACGTTTTCAGGAAGTTCCATAGGCAGATGTTCCTTGAGAGTTGATTGAAAGCAAGCTCGTTTGATAGGATCTTGAAGGGCCAGTGTATTCATTTTACGCCTTGGTTTTCTTCCTTGGAGCCTACGATGAGGGACAATCTTTATGGCCATCGTGGATCGAATTAATCGATGGTCTGTCCAGCAGTCATCGGCGCTCGTCATGGCTCTGGTGAGAAGTACATCACGGCGATCTCTAGCACGGACAATTACATAATCTAAAAGATGCCAGTGCTTCGACCGTGGGTGCTTCCATGATGTTTTAAATTTATTTTTCTGGCGAAAGAGTGTGTTAGTAATGACAAGGTTATGCTCTGCACATTTAGTCAGAAGTAAGATTCCATTCGTGTTGCTGTTGTCAACTCCTTCTTTCCCAATGATCCCTGGCCACAAATCAAAATCACGCCCAACTCTTGCATTGAAATCGCCCAGGAGGATAATTTTATCCTCCTTTGGTATCTCTGATAAGATGGTGTCCAGCTGGGTATAAATTTTTTCCTTGATATCCTCATCTGCATCTAGTGTTGGTGCGTAAGCACTTAGGATAGTTGCCTGTTGGTTTTTGGCGAGTTTTATTCGCAGAGTTGAGAGTCGTTCGTTAATCCCAGTGGGAACTTCTGACAAGAGCTTCACAAGGTCGTTTTTGATAGCAAAGCCTACCCCATGTATTCGTCGTTCTTGTTCAGGCAGTCCTTTCCAAAAGAAGGTATAACCTCCTTTTTCTTCCTTCAACTGTCCTTCTCCTGCTCTTCGAGTTTCTTGGAGTGCTGCTATATCGATATTAAAACGTCTCAGCTCCCTTGCAATAATGGCAGTCCTACGTTCAGGTCGTTCACTATCCATATTGTCTTGCAGTGTCCGTATATTCCATGTTCCAAAATTCATGTGTTTTTTACGACCGCTAGATGGTGACCCCACTGGTCGCGGAAATCCAGTCAGGGAGAAAAATGAGGCAGACTATGTTTAGGGCACCTTTTCTAGCCCCCTCCCCATATGGGGTGAGCAGAGTGGATCCTAAATAGGGCTGCTCAGTCGTGGATACAGCTGCCGAACTACTCAACTGCCTCGATCCTTGAGTCAGGGCGACTGAATCCGTATCCACCGCCCATGTGCTGGTCCATGACTAGGAGCTTCCGGATTTCACAGTCCTGCCCCCGTTGCCATTCGTCAGTCGCCATGGGACTTTTGGTTGTTTTGGGTTTGGTGTGGTTGGAAGACGCCTGTGCGTGAATTTGTTTTATGTGTGGAGATCGGTGCACAACGATCAGCACACAACCTTCGCAGAAAAAGGCTCTAATCCAATGGCATGGATACCATGACGATTGGTGACCTTTTGTCTGCTGCAGCCTTCATCCGCCTTCACAGCCGTTGTAACAATACACCTTGTTATCTTCCGCCTGTTCTGCCGTTGAGGACTTTCTTGGATCGTTCTTTGTCTGGTTCCTCCCCCTGGACCTTACCGCCATGGGTGACCCTGCCAGGAGTACATGACTCCCGATGGCTTCGCTCACAGGGTTCATTGGGAACACACAAGCCCACTCACCACAACAAGGTGACGATCCAGCGAGTGAGTTTATAAAAATAATAAAGGGATAAAAAGAAGTACATTCCTGCTTTGGATTCAGATTTCTTTTATCTGACTGTTATCTTGGTAGCAGCTCTTCCTCCTGTTCCTCAAGGTTACCCTGACGGCCCACTACACCGCCCGACTCTAAACAATTCTGAGCGCCTGACAACAGTCAAGCAAAGAAAATAAAATAAAACCAATAAAACATCAAAGATGAAGATGGCAAATGCAATGAAGTGCGGGGTCTCACTGTCCCTCACCAGCGGCCTGGGTGAAGAGCTTCTAAAGAACAGCAGAGTGGGGCATCCGGATCTCGGGGAACCTTGTTCCAGAGGGCAGGTGCTGCGACAGAGAAGTATAATTGCAACTTTACTCTGTGTTAGTCAAAATGAGCCCAGTTCCAGGTATCACACAGAACAAAAACAGGCCACAAGGATTCAGGAGGCTGAAAACTATCCTATAAAGGAGATATTAAGGAAACTGGAATTGGTTATTTCTGAGAATACTCACAGGGCAAATAATACCTTGTATTAGGTAATTTAAAGCTGGGTTTGCACAAGACGCCAGCTAGGCTGAAATTGGGTAGAGTAATATGTGATTCTACATGTTACGTGAACTTTTCTGTTGTCTTAGCATGTTGTGTGAATTAGGCCATTGCAAATAAACCATAATGTGATTTCTTTAGGCCCTGCATGTTATGTGAATGTATTCGTGTTTTCTTAACCCAAGTTTAGGGTTAAGTGTGTTGTATGAAACAGCCACTGGATTATCACACACAAAAAGTGCATAATGTATTTTCCTATCATCCATGAATGCGGGACCCAGAATAATAATCTTAATTTACAGGAAGACAAGTTCTGGATCAGTTAGGAAAACCAGTGACCACTGTCTCTCAGATAAGCTTTCATCTGGATCCAAGACTCCCAATGCTATAAAAATCAGGAGTCTGATAGCACCTTTTCCAACTTAAAAAATTTATTAGAAGACATAGGCTTTTGTGAGGTACAGTTCACTTCATCAGATGCATACAGTGGCTACACCCTGGTTCTTAAACTGTTTGACCCAGTTACCCCTTTTCTCAGTCGCAAATAATGACATCTCCACAAAAAAATACACTGTTGTTTTACACAAGCAACTTGGGGGCAGCAGCCCTAAACTAGATCCTCTAAGCACAAAAAGCAATCACAAATTGCTCCAATGCCCCAGGATATGCCCAGATTATTCCCAGTTGAAGACCCCCTGGGCTAGACTGATGTAGGATTTAAATTGGGGGGAGGAAAAGGTGGGGGGAGGAAGGGTGGGAAAGGCAGCATGGCTATGCAGACGCAGGTTACATGTGGGACAGGTTATAAGTACCCTATCAATTAACAGTTGTCCTGTGTTTGTTAAGGCCTTGTTAATCCATTGTGTTTGTTAAGACCTTCTGAAATTGCTCAAAACCTTAGTATATGAGTTCAACCATTTTTCACTTAATGGTGCTGTTTTCTAAAACAGCCTTGAGGTCTGCTATGGAGTGTCCTGGGAGACTGAAATGCTCTGATAATGCCTTGTCCTCATTTGAGTCCTACCTGATGTCAGACTTGTGTCCATTAATTCTTTTGTGTAAAGTTGTCCCGTTTGTCCTACCCAGAATCCAGAGGGGGCTCGCTGGCAGATGATGGGATAGGTCACATTGGAGGAGGAACGTGGGAAGGCACCTCTACTCTTGTAGGTGTACTTTTGGGGGCCCGTGACTGTTGCTGGTGTAAATGTGAGGGGAAAGGAGACATCTGGGTCTGCTGCAGGGTCTGGTTCCCACGTTGGCATCCTTGTCCTGTTGTTTCTTGTTGCTGAGAATCTGCTTCAGGTTGGGTGGATGTCTGTGTGCACGTAAGGGCCTGCCACCCAGGGCTCCAGAAAGCGCAGGGTCGTTATCCAGTATGGGCTGTAGCTGATTAATAATGCGTTTGAGTGGTGGTCTACCAGTTGCCACCTACAGCTCAAGCCATCTCATTCAGCTCTCCTCCTACAATGCCCTCCAATGCTGTGGTTCTATGAAACATTAATTTCCTGCTCTTCAGCCTGAAAGGCTGCAAGCATTGTTTTCAGTATTTTGTAATACGTTAAGAGTTGGTGCTCCCAAGGGTACAGTCCAAACAGGGTAGAAGAAAAAGCTGATGGGAAGGGAAAGGAAAATAAGATAATTCAAACAACGGTCTTTAATGCATTACATTATGTGGAGCAAGCAGTGATGAAATTTGGGCTACTTAGGGAAACTCTGATGATCTGCCTCAACTCTGTTCCTCTTCCTCCCAAGGAAGGTGTGTTCTGGCGTCTCCTGGGTGGAAAGACACAGGACAGCTGATGGCAGACAACGGGGAGTGGAAGCGGCTGCTTTTCACGACCAGCTCTTTCCCATGATGCAACACCTACACTGCATTTTTACAAATGTACAAGCAGCCCTCATGTAATGACCGTAATTGGGACTAGAATTTCTGTCACTAAGTGACAGTCATAAAGTGCAACATCATGTGACCGCGCTGCATTGCGATGGAAATTCCAGCACTTCCAGTTGCTGCTGCTAAGTGAATCACCCGCGGTCATTAAGCACAACATCACGTGACCCCGACTTGCTGCCGGCTTCCCCATTGACTTTGCTTGTTGGAAGCCGGCAGTGATGGTCGCAAATGGCGATCACATGACCACGGGGGCGCTGCAAGTACAAGGACCAGTTGTACTTGTTCAGCGCCATCAAGTTCGGTCACTGAATGAGTGGTTATTAAACGAGGACCCTCTGTATTCACTGGAATTCTAAATGCATTCATCCCACATAGAACTCAGGAGGTTAAAGTAAAAATGGAAACCTTTTCAGGGTGAAAAAAAGACAGTGGGGCAGATATGGGTGTGCTATCATTGCCTCCTTAATTCAAATCCTGGGATTGCCTGGCTACAGCGTTAGCCCAGGAAAGTACACGCTTTCTTTAAAGACATGCCAACTGGTACAACAACTTGAACCCTTGCTCCAAAGTACCGTTTTGGCTTCAGATTCAAACCACATCAATCTGACAGATTTAAGGCAATTAACCCGAGAGCCAGTCTGAGGTCTCACGCAATCACTCTTACTTGCAAGTTAACTGAAACCAGCGAACACCATTTCTTCTACTGTTTTCAGTTGGTGATGTCAGTCAGGGGGAAAATACGGTTGTTTAAAACTTGCTTTATACAAGGCCATCCCGAGGCTCAGCCGCTCACGCCTGGGTCACCTCGCCACTGGCCGACTGCCATTCGTTCCACGCAAGGCTGCCTGGGAGACCACCTAGAAATCGCAGCTACTCCAGAATGTAGTGGCAGGAGCAGCGATGGGCAAGCCTTGCCGTATCCATGTAACACTCTGCTACGTGAACGGCACCAGTTGCCCTTCGGCTTCTGGGTGCAATTCAAGGTGCTGGTTATTACCTGTCAAGCCCTACACGGCTTGGGGCCTGGGGATCCAAGGGACTGGTTATCTCTGCGGTGTCTGCCTGTCCTATTCTGGCAAGGTCAGCCTGTTCGAGTATCGTCAATTAAACAATGCCATCTAGTGGGACCAAGAAGGCGGGCCTTCCCTGTTGCTGTATCTGCCCCTTGGAGCAGTGTCATCCTCCCCCCACCCCCGCCAAGATATCTGCATGGCCCCCACCTTGCTGGCCATCAAATGATCCTTAAGAAGTTATGACCCCAGGCCAGGGCCTAGGTGATTTGGATGGGTCCCCTTTTAGAGGTGGGCATAGTGGAGATATGCTGTGATTACACATTGGTCATGGTTTATGATTGGTCATGTATTTATTTTATATTTTATTGTGTTTTTAGCTTGTGAAGCTGCCCAGTCATTCAGAATTGGGTGTCTTAGAAATGTAATATAGAAATAAAAATAAATAAATGTGATATTAGTACCTACATTCTGCAAGGGGATAAATTCTTCAAATGCATATGGAAGAACCTGAATAACCCATTCTGCGCAAGAATTTTTCATCTTTAAAAACAGAAACTTGCAAGCACCTGTGTAAGACCCAACAGTCCTTTTGCCCCTAGTATCAATCTAACTGGATCCACATCAATATATTTCCACATTTGGAAATTTCAGAAAAGAAGATAGAAACCTGGCTATCTGAGTCAAATCATTCTTTTCCCAAGAATATGCCATCATCACATTTTGATTTACTCTGACCAGAATTAAACCTAAAGCTAGGAAGAACATTTAAGGAATACAAAGACACAGGAAAAGTGGTGATTTATTATGAAAAAAATACAAAATTATCTATACAATTGGTTTTTTTAAAATAAAAATAAAAAATACAGCTTCCAATGTCATACGTAGCACTCGGTCAGTGCTCTTCACCCTGAGCCAGCCCACAAATGGAGATTACATAGGCACTTGTGAAGCTGAACTGCACAATATTTAGCAAACCAGAAAGATGTACCAAACCCATCCTCCTGTAAGCTCGAAAGACCAACACCGTTAAAGTAACTGTAATTCATTAATAATTACAGACACTGCTTGGCACTTTCTCCCGCATGCTTTTTGATATGCAGCAGCAGGATGAAGGTCAAGTAACACAGATTCTTCTTTCTTTCAGTAGATCTTTCAGACTTTGAATTTGGAAGCTCAGGAAGATGAACGCCTAGGCTTCCACGCATAAGAGCGAGATCTTGCATGGGTCGAGACGTGACAAATTTATCAATAGCATGGAGGGAACTGTCAGCCTTACGAGGTAGACCAGATCAGGAAACCAACTCCGCCAGGACTATCTCCTTTCCCAGGAGTTAAGAAACGTTTCTGTCCTTTTTGTTTGCATAACGGGTTTTAAATATTTGCTTCAAGGCCATTTCCCTGGCTCTCCACCGGAACAAAGAAGGGAATTGACGCGTCAGTCAATCACCATTAGTCCTGAAAGCTAATGGAAGCTCCAAGCTCTGTGAACAGGGGCAGTACAGCATTATACACTAGATCAGTGTTTCTCAACCTTGGCAGCTTGAAGGTGTGTGGACTTCAACTCCCGGAATTCCCCAGCCAGCCATGCTGGCTGGGGAATTCTGGGAGTTGAAGTCCACACATCTTCAAGTTGCCACGGTTGAGAAACACTGCCCTAGATAGTGGAGGCAGGGAATTGGGGAGGACGGGTGCCTTCCTGCTTCATCGGAGAATTTAAGGCCAACCTACTGTTGAATCTTAGGTGAGAGGGTGGGAGCTGCAGTAAAATTACTCGCTGCAATTGTAGACAAAATGCAGGCTTATAAATTTATTCTAGACCGAAATGTTATGTGGCACTGAAGAAATTCCCTGCGTTTTCATAAGCTTTTTAAATATATCTAAGAAATTCAGCTGTTCATGAAACAACCAGCCAGTTATTTCTCAAGATACCACGTTACTTCTCCTACCCCTCATCAGAACTATACCACTATTGGGGGAAAACACGTTCAATTCAGGTAAGCAAAGTTGGGGGGAAAGATCTGACATCGTACTCCAAGATTGCCTCTTTTCCATTAATGGTCTTTGCAACCAAAATGCTGCTTTCCCCCAGAATCTCTAGCAGGCAGGGGAGAAGATCCCTGAAGTCAAGGAGCCTTTCCATACCCTCCTATCATCTCCTCAGCCTTTCATAGGATCACTTGGAACGTTACTGGGAGATGGGGGGGAAAAGCATCTCTAGCAGCTTACATGGATAATCACCGATGCAGTTCCGAGGGGATAGTGCTGTTCTACTAAACTGGCCGATGCTGCTCCACAAGCTGTGCTTCTGCATCTTCAAGGGCAGCCTTAGGGAGAGCAAACTGCAGTCGATCCCCAGCCCAAGGACAAGGGCTTGAGTCGCGCTCTTCAGTACCTCCTGGACGCAGGAAAGGTGGCAACTGGTGGACCAGCCGAAGCTGGCCGAAGATTTCCTGGGCCTGGCCTCCATCTGCACTCCAGTAGGAGCCACCCATCCAGGAAAAAAACAGTGGCATACCAGATCCTTCAGAGGTAGGACACTTCCGCCTCCAGCAATAGATGGAACCTCCACGGGCCCAGCAGCTTTCTACAGAAGCAGTGACTCCATCCGACTGGGAGTTGGTCTGACCGTTCTTCCCTACCCAGGCAGAGTCAGGGCATCTCCCCCATCGCCTGCCTGGCCAGGAGCGGAGGAGGAGTAAAGTCGGCATCATCGGCAAACTGAGACTTAATCCCGGTCCAAGGGACGACCTCTCCCAGTGGCTTCATCTACCTGTTAAGGGAGATGGAGAGAAAGGACCGAGCCCTGAAGCACAGCATTGTTCTTATTAGTTTGAGCCAGCCACTTAGCATCTAGTGAATCAGGCATCGTACAGTTTTTTGTACTCTAAAAATAAAGTATTGGATGCATAAGTGAAGGTCAGGGTCCCAGAAGACACCTGTTCAGCTGGCATGTTTAAGACGGAGAAAGGCAGACCTGTTGCGGGAGGCTCTAATTCGGATCCCTGGCATTGGACCAGATGGCCTCGAGAGCCACTTTCAATTCGCTCTTTTTGCATTTACGGAAGGAAGGGTTTAACAGCAGCACCTGGTCAAGTTAAACGGAGCGTCTTCCCATGGCGACACTCTGGCACGTTGGGCCATTTGCTGGGGGCAGGCCTGGAGCGTGAGGGGTGGTTCCCCTGCACTCACTCTGGGCAGGGGTTGGACTAGATGACCTTGTAGGTCCTTCCCCCCATTGGATTCTATGATTCAAAGCAAGCAGCAGCTGAAAGCAACTTCTGAAGGCATTCAGATTTAGTGGACGGGATCCCTGCCGCTACAGACTGCCAATGAAACGTTTTGTGGTTTATAAAAAAAAATTAAAATACTTTTATAACCCTTAAAAGCCAGTCAAATGGCAGAGGCAGACGGAGAAAAATGAGGTACTGGCGCTGCCGAGAACCACCATCAACAAAAGATTCCGCTGTAGCCTAGGACTGCACACCACCAGGAGAACCAGCCCTTCTCTACAATTAGGCGTAAGTAGAAGCCAAGAGTTCACCCCCCTTTCTAAGATTTAGAGCACTGAAAGCTGACTGGTTATTTCTGCTGACACCTTTTAAAAATTCACAGCTTCAAAGCTTAAGAATGGCAAGAAAGCCTATTTCTCTTTCAAACTTTTAGCTTCAAGAGAGGCCAGACCGGATTTTCAGGAGAGATGGCAAAGAAAGAGACACATTGCTAACCAAGCTCTCAGAATCATAGTAGATACTCAGATTTATGATTATGTGCCATCAAATCGGTGTCAACTCTTAGCAACCACATAGATTTTCTGCATGACGTTTTGTCCCGAGCCTGGTCCTTCAGGTCTTCCAACGGTGCCCCCATCGCCACTGTAACTGAGTCCCTCCACCTTGCTGCTGGTCATCCTCTTCTTCCCTTTCCTTCCACCTTTCCCAGCATCAGAGCCTTCTCCAGAGAGCTGGGTCTTCACATAATGTGTCCAAAGTAGAATAATTTGAGCCTGGTCATTTGTGCCTCGAGTGAGAACCCTGCGTTGATTTATTTCATGATCCATTTATTTTCTTGTCTGTCCACAGTATTGTCAGGTGTCTTCTCCAACAAGTTATTTGTTTGTTTGTTTTCTATCCCACCTTTATTATTTTTATAAATAACTCAAGGCGGCGAACATACCTAATACTCCTTCCTCCTCCTATTTTCCCCACAATCACCACCCTGTGAGGTGAGTTGGGCTGAGATGATTCCTTGGAGATTATTTTTCAGCATTTAGACGTTATTTCTGTAAAAATAAATTAAATGGGCAAATTAAACCATCTTCTGTTTGTCAGTGCTGAACTCCAGAACACTTTCTGTGACTTACTGTCCGTGCCATCATAACATACTGTGCACTAAGCAAGCACCAGTTGAGACACTAATTCTGACTGAGGTAAGAAGGCCGTGAAAAAGGAGGGAGGAAGTTCAAGTAGCATATTCAGAGGATTCCTTGATTCAACCGTAGCAGGGAGAGAATGGGATTTTCTGAGGAGAAGAAAAGAATGGCACCAGGATAAATCTGCAGAATTTACCAGAGGCACGCTTGCTTCCGACGGGGTTTTGTGTTAAGCCGAGTTGTGTGTCACGAAACCCAAAGCATATTGTCCTCTGTGGGCTACAATTCATCTCGCAGCGTTGGTGGGTCGTCCATGCCAAAAAAGGAGGAAGGCCTCCCGTGCACATCCCGCTCCCGTTTCACGAAGGCAGTAAAAGAGGAGACGCAGTTGCCGATGAAATGATCGGACTGGCCAAGAACGTACAGATCTATCTGGGCCACTTCAGGTTGCAAATGGACCACTTTTATCTGCAATGAGAAAATAGGCACAACACATTAATTACACCGTTCCTGGAAATGAGGGGCCACAAGCAAATAGCAAATGAGGTTCAGAGGTCCACATCGCCTCAGAGCCGGGATGTCTGGCAGCAGCCATCCTTAATCTGCGGCACCCCTGGTGCATTGTAGAATTGCATAATATTCATTTTTCCCGATTATGATTTCCTACAGCCAAACTATTTTTAATTTGCATAACCATTTGGCTTTCCTAATTTCAAATGTGAAAGCTTTTTTTCTATCAGGGTTTATTTATTTATTTATTTAAATTATATGACCGCCCATCTCCCCCCATGGGGAACTCTGGGCGGTTCACAATAAACAAGTTAAAATAAAATCTAAAATATCTAAAATCAGTGTTATACAATAAAATACATATTCTAAAATCCAGATGGTGATGGAATAATTAAAAGGACAATTATAAAATTAGGGGATTAGCCACCCCCATGAGGAACTATCCCTTCCTCCTTTGGTTGGTCTTTTATTTAGTCTTTCTGTCAGTCTGTGTCTGTCTGTCAAATTTATCACCGCCCATCTCCCCCAAGGGGGACTCTGGGCGGTTTACAATAAGATTTACAATTTAGTCTTCTCAAAACAACTATCTTCCCCAAACAGTTTATACTATAATCCATTTCATTTAAGATTAGCGGAACAAATTTGTAAGTCACAAGTTCTGCTGGATTGTGTGTGTGTGTGGTTAGCTGTATCCGCCATGGGGTTTTGCTGTTTACTTTCATTCTTTTATAATTATTGTATCCTGTTTTTATGTTGTTGGTTTTATTGTACACCGCGAGGAGTCGGGCAGCATCTAAATCGAACAAATTAAATTACATTACATTTTGGGGTAATGTACTTCACCATTTCACTCAAAATGGTGAGTTTTGTGCTTAACAATATATAAGATCAACCCTTGCAGAGATAAATACAATTTTCTTGGGTTGGGATGGAGGTTACCTTTTGCTTGAAAAACTGCTGTATTTCTTTGGTGTAGGGCTCCGAGTCCGTGGCCACATACACGGCTCTTGCCTCTGTCTTCCTCACCCAGAGTTTGAGGGCTCGCTTGATCTCTTTCAGGTCTGGCAAACACATATCCATGGTCAGGGGCGCAGCAGCATTTCGATCATAGCCCACACACTGCGGCGACGCCATTAAATGGGACCCAGCGGTGCCCTCCTTCAGCATGTTGCATGCATTTTTCTAACAGGAGACAGAAAGGAGGGAGGAGAACACTGTCAGGACTGGCTACTAGTCATTGCTTCTATGGGATGAGCTTCAGGGATCGATGATTTTGTACTTCCTGATACCAACGGGGAACATGAGGGGGAAGACACTATCGCACCCATGTCCTGCTTGTAGGCTGGCCCTAGCCTCTGGATGGACGCTGGGGGGAAGGAGGAGTTGGAGGAGTGGACAGCCAGCCTAACGTCATTACTTGGGAAAACCACATAGTGTATCATAAAGAGATTGATCTGTTGGCACTTTGGAAAGAATGCAGCGATTCCCTAAAGTCAGCAAGGGGCTGTCCAGAAGTTGTCTGATCACACTGATCTTATCCCTTTCCTGGTTGGTTAGCTGGTTGAACTAACTGCTTCAGCACACCGTGGATTGTGGTGGACCTAATACATCCAACCCAATCCTTTATTACATCAATGACCAGATGTCATAATATATCCTCCACTTCCACAAAAGCATCTGACAAAGTATTCCAAGATACTCTGATTAGTATCAAGTTGGTTAAGTGTGAGCTGGCTGGCATACAGGTAGTCTTCGACTTACGACCACAATTGGGACCAGAACTTCTGTCGCTAAGAGAGGCGGTCATTAAGTGCGTCATGCCCGATTTTACGATCTTTTTTGCCATGGTCGTTAAGCGAATCATGTGGTCGTTAAGCATCATAAGTTTGAACAGTTGTTTAAATGAAAGGTCGTAAGTCGAGTACTACCTGTATCTATTAGGTCCATCTGGAAAAGTGTGCTAAAAAATTGTGCATCAATGGTTTCTCATCAAACTGAAATGATGTATCAAATGGAAAAGCCAAGTTTGGTCCTAGGCTGGCACCCCTTTGATTTTTGTCTTAATTGCTTGGATAAAAAAATGGAGGGAATCCTTATCAGATTGGGAGATCAAACAAAACTAGGTAGGGTAGTTCAAATCCAGAAGACAAATAACAATTAAAAATACTAGAGAAGTGGGCAGAAAATAACAGTGGCACTTAATAGAAAGAAATGCACAATTCTTCATTAATGAGAAAGAAATCAAATACAGAAGTATGTGAGGTAGATGGGTGTGGAATACTATGTGTAAAAAGGATATTGAGATTGTAATTGATCACATGGTGAGACATGGCTGCTAAAACAGCAAAACCAATTTTGGGCCAAATCAGCGGAAGTCTAGGAAGTACAATATATTGAGTACTGTATCCAGTTCCAGGCACCCCATTTTAAGAAAAAAGGGGCAATGAAGATAGTCAGAGGATGCTGAAGCTCCCAAACTAACAGCTGGACTCTCCCTGCTCGTTTAACATCTGCGGGAAACAGCTGGGTGAGATCTACTGGCACGTATCAGGTTGCTGTTGACTCTCAATTGTACATCTCTACCTGGGCTGTCCAAGTGCTTTTCCAGCGCCTGGAGACAGTGGGGGTCTGGATGGGGAGGAACTGGCTTCAACTCAACCCTGACAAGACAAAGTGGCTGTGGGCTTCAGGGCTTCCTGTATCTAGCCCGCCCTCCGGAGCTGAGGCGGGTTTCCTCGCTCCCGACCTTCCGGAAGAATGTGAAGACCTGGTTCTGTTGCCTTGCTTGGGATGGGAATGCCAACAGTTCCTCCTGGGGGTGGCTGGTGCCATAACACCCTCCCTATTATTAAGATCTATTGCCCTTGGATTTTACATTTATTCTGTTCTATTGAAATTGTAATTTTATATTTGTATTTTTAACTTTGCTTTTATTGTAAACCGCCCCGAGTCCCCCGGTTGGGGGAGATGGGTGGTGATATAAATTTAAATAATAAATCAATCAATCTGGTGATTTCCCATCATTAACTTTGAAGGAGATTATACACCCCCAGGCAGAGCTGATGCTCCATCTGGAGGTCCTCGTGGACTCGCAGCTCCTGCTCGAGGAGCAGGTGGCAGCTTTGGCCAGGAGGGCCCTGGCACAAATCCATCCTGTGTGCCAGCTGTACTCATCCCTTAGGCCCTGCCCATGGACACTCATTGCAATGTGCTCTACACAGGGCTGCCCTTGAAAAGCATTCTGAAGGCACTCCAGGAGGCTTCTGGACGCAATTCAAGGGGCTGGTTGTCACCTTTAAAGACCTACACAGCATGGGGACAGATTACTTGTGGGGCTGCCTCTCCCCGATGGTTTCTGCCTGTCCCACCAGGTCTGGCACAGCAGGCACGCTCTGGGTCCCCTTGATGAGACCATGTCACCTGGTGGGCCTAGGAAGTACGCCTTGTCATGGTACCTGCCCCATGGAACAACCTCCCCCCAGAGATGCAGACAACCCCAGCCTTACTGGCCTTTGGAAGGCCATGAAGACCTGGCTCTTCCCCAGGCATTGGAGCCAGGCTGTTATTCTGGGAGCTCTGGCATGGACACACGGCAAAGGTGTTCCGTGTTTTCAACGAGAGGGTCTTGACCCAGGTCGATGAAGGTTCTCAGTCATCCAGGTGGAACAGTCTGTGGCTTGAATCATGTCAACTGGATTTCTATTTTCTCAGTAGAAACGTTTCACTCCTTAAGGAGTGAAACGTTTCTACTGAGAAAATAGAAATCCAGTTGACATGATTCAAGCCACAGTCTTGACCCAGGTCTTTGTTTGTTTGTTTGTTTTATTGCTGATGTTTTATACGGTATATTCGCCACCCAGAGTTTTGCCTTACTAATTTGATTAATAATAAAAACAGGTTCTTATAAGTTCTCTCTCGTCTTTGTCACTGGTGTGGTAGCCGAACACAAACACAATCATGGGGAACAGAACCCTGATGAGGCTCTGCCAGTCACGTACCCAGTCTGAACCCACACGCAAGTGGATTCCCACGTAGGGCCTGATTAGGAGTGAATCAATATAGGACTCTCCTTTGCCCACCATCTTATCAGACCATACCACGTAGCGGTGCAGGGGCCGGTACTCTTCCAGAACAGGAAACTGGGCCGGCGCACCCGGAAGAGCAATAACAGGGTGTTCAGAGGGTGGAAACCTAGGAGAAAACGGAGCAGACATAGAAACACAGAGATTCATTCTTTTATTCCTGGTGGCCAAAGGAAAGAAAGACCTGCCAGCCTGGCTGAAAGTCTGAACCAAGTGGACAAGAGAAGCACAGAGACGTTTTAACTTTAATGTTTTGGTGGAGGTAAACCACTCCGAGCCTTCAGGAAATGAGCAGCAGCAGATAGATAAATCCCCACATTTCCTACACTGGCAATGTTACCTAGTACAGGCAGTCCTCGACTTACAACTACAATAGGGACCAGAACTTCCGTTGCTAAGGGAGGCAGTTGTTAAGTGAGTCACATCCATTTTTATGACCTTTTTTGCAGTGGCTGTTAAGCGAATTATCACGGTCGTTAAGTGAATCAGTCTTCCCCCATCGACTTTGCTTGTCAGAAGCTGGCCGGGAAGGTTGCAAATGGCGATCATGTGACCTCGGAACACTGCAACCGTCATAAGTGCGAGCCGATTGCCAAGCGCCAGAATTTCGATCATGCGACCACAGGAACATCGCAACAGTTGTGTGAGAACCGGTCGTAAGTCACTTTTTGCAGCGCCGTTGTAACTTTGAATGGTCACTAAATGAATGGTCGTAAGTTGAGGACTACCTGTATGGTAATAAAATGTTTGCAATCCAAAAAGCTAGCTCAGGGAACTCTAACCACACAAGGAGAGAAATGAATAAACAAACGATCTTGCTCTGTAGGTGTCAAGCAAGTAACTCCAGCAACTGGCAAAAATAAGCTGCATCACCATCTTACACAAGGAATGAGGCGGGAAATAATCTTCAAAGCTCAACCTGCAAAGCCTTGCTTGGTGGAAATATACCGGAAGGCATTCTAATGAATGACATCAGCACAGACAGATCAAGCCAGGGATTCCCAGTTTGGAGAGATGAGGGCTGCACTTGGTCTTTGGGTGGCTTTCTACTCGGCTGCCATTAAATCTGAGAGGCAATACGCAGTTTGGCAACAGATCTTCCCTGTTCGCACTTGTTAAAAAGGTCTCAATAATGGATCCATCCTCCCTTGAAAGAGGATACCCCAAACGCAAAGCACCACTAAAAGTTCCCATGCAGCTATATCTGCTTCCTGGAAGACAGAGGTAAATAAGGAAAGAGAACTTACAACACAGTTAATAAAAATATTATTTGTCTACTTTTATTACTGTGATGTAGTGGTTAAGGCATCAGGCTGGAAACCGGGAGACTGAGGGTTCTAGTCCCGCCTGAGGCACAAAGCCAGCTGGGTGACCTTGGGCCAGTCACTCCCTCTCAGCAATGGCAAACCACTTCTGAAAAACCTTGCCAAGAAAACTGCAGGACTTGTTTAGGCAGTCTCCGAGAATCGGACACGATTGAACGGATTAAAAAAACAATTCAGTTATGGAATTTAGCTCAGAAATACAGAGCGATTCTCCAGACACCTTGCAGTGCTTTGGGGAGTGGGGGTGACCTTGTTAAGAAACCAACACTAAAACACACTTCCCTGTAATTTAATCAGGGGCTGAAAACTTTGCAAAGAATCAACATACTAAAACTTACTATGCTTCTTTACTGCCCAACATTTTGTTGAAATCAAAGACAACCCTAGATGAAATCCAGTCTTTCTTCTCCCAGCCTCAGTGATGAAGTTATCTATCTATCTATCTATCTATCTATCTATCTATCTATCTATCCATCCATCCATCCATCCATCCATCCATCCATCCATCCATCCATCCATCCATCCATCCAATTTTGCCGCCGCCCATCTCCCCCCGGAAGAGGGATTCTGGGTGGCTTACAAAAAAGCTAAAAGATTTAAAACGCAATAAAAGCATAAAAATACATAAAATATTAATATATATATACAGTATATACACAATATATAAATATAAAATGGAATCTGTAATTAATCTGTAAATAGTAATGCTGTATTAATGTGCCTTATTTTAAAAAATATTGCTGTACTTTGCTTATTCAAGGTGGGAAGGCAGGATGCATGCCCCTCTAACCTTACTATGAATTAGATCAGTGTTTCTCAACCTCCGCAGCCTTAAGGTGTGTGGACTTCAACTCCCAGAATTCATTGTGAATGCTGGCTGGGGAATTCTGGGAGTTGAAGTCCACACACCTTAAGGCTGCGGAGGTTGAGAAACACTGAATTAGACTGTCTACCCAGGATCCTGCCCCGTGAGCCACCCCCAACTTGCACTTGCTACCTTTGGTTCCAGTCGTCCTTATAAAAGGCACTGAAGGACAGGCCTCCGAACAGCTCCGACCTATCAAACTCCACAGCAAACTGATCCCAGAAAGGCCCAAAGGGGTTTCCATCCTGCAAAAACAATGGGGGACGTTGATTCACGACAGCAGGCCGAGGCCGAGGCCGAGGCGGGCAGGGGCAGGGGCTCCTTCCTGGCATCTCAAGGCCCCCTCCTGAAATCTGCACACCAGCTTGACAGCTGAACTCTAAGGCTGAATAGAAACAGGGAGACAAAACGGGGCCAGAAAGGATTCACAAAGCATATTGTTTGGAACACAACGGCCAACAAAACGGGAAAGGCAATAGGAGTAGGAAAGTTCTGGAACTCCCCCCGATCCTCAGGAGTGGGGAGGACTCCTACCTTCATAGGACAGGTCTTTTTGTCAGCACTTCTCTGAGCTGCAACTTCAAAGCAATATGCCACTCTCTTGCCAGGCGGCCACTGGGTGGGTGCCAGCTTTTCCATAAATTCCTCCAAGCTAATGACTCGGTGGTATTCTAGGAGAGGCGCCAGCTTGAAGTATTCTTGGTACGGAACATGCAGCTACAACAAAAAGAAACCCAAGTTTACAGAAATACACTGAACACATAATTACTCAACAATAACAAATCCACATCACAGTGAAGGAAAAAGTGCCAGCTTTCAATTCAAAGCGGACAAATGGGCAGGATGGATATACTCTTGAACCAAATAAAAAGGTAAAGGTTCCCCCCGCACCTTTGTGCAGTCGTGTCCGACTCTAGGGGCCGGTGCTCATCTCCGTTTGTTAGCCGAAGAGCCAGCGTTGTCCGAAGACGCTTCCACGGTCATGTGATCGCATGACACGTGCGGAACGCTGTTACCATCCCACCAAAGTGTTACCTCTTTATCTACTTGCATTGGCATGCTTTCGAATTGCTAGGTTGGCAAGAGCTGGGGCGAGTGCGGGAGCTCACTCCGTCACGCGGGGCTAGGGATTTGAACCTCCGAACTTGCAATCTTCCGATCAACAAGCCTGGTGTCTTACCCGCTGAGCCAACACACCCCCTTTGAACCAAATAGTGTGCCTTGAAAAGGGAGCTCACAATGACCTCCACAGGTACGTCAAAAGCTCTGAATGCAATCCAAACAACCATTACTCACATTCGTGTAGGGAGGCCTGTGATGCCGGTACTCAATCCACGGAGGCACGGCTAAAGTCCGATTCATCGTCTTAGCAAACGCCAAAGCACCCAGGAAATGGTCTGCTTGATTCCCAAATCTCCCTTGGAAGAGAACATAAAATACCGTTTCTTACTCATTGGGCAAGGAAACAGCACCAAGCCTGGACAGGCCTGATGAAGAACTTTCTCCTTTCATTATAGTGAGTTGAACCGTGAGGCTGAAATTAAAGGCACGCTCAAGTCAAGCTCAGCTCCTGCTTACAAGGGCGGCCATACAAATTGAATGAATGAGTGAGTGAGTGAACGAACAAACGATTGGGCTTTAGATACGCTGGAGGATTGATATATTGAACAAATTGATAAAGCTGCCCAACTCACACATTGCTAGATCCAGAGCAATTGCTTAGCTCAGGAGAGCCGGGGGGGGGGGGGTCCTAGCGGAGAAGGTGCTGGACCAGGAGTGGGGAGACCCAGATTCTTGTCCCCCTTCAGCCATAGAAGCTCCTGGGGGGGGGGGGGGGCTTTGGGCTGGTGATGCTGCTTCTCAGCCCCACCTACCTCACAGGGTCGTTGTTGTGGGGGAAGCTAGGGGGAGCACTCGGTTTGCCCCCTTGGGCTCCTCTACAAAAGGAGCGGGACGGGCATCCCGTAAACCAGGCTCAAGCTTTGAGATGCCGACCACATCCTCCGGACTCGGGAAACGGACGGGTAGAATAGAAGGATTTCGTGGGGGTCAGACTTGTGTAAGAATTCACACCCCCACTTTGTGGGGCTTTTTGTTGTGGTGAGTTTGAGCAGCGAAGCCGGGGCGGAATCAGCTTCAGCGCAAGAAAAGCGTTTCCCTTTGGGAAGAAGGAAAACAAGCCGGCCAGGTAGGGATGTAAGAGGCCATTTTATCCATCGATCAAAATAAATAAAATTAAAATAAACGAACTGAGCTGCAGAAGACCACGAGGACCACCGACCCGCCTCTTCCCCTTCAGAGTCACCTTCCCCATAAAGGCTGGGTTAACAGCGGGACTCCCATGTCGCACGGGGATGATGGGAGTTGTAGTGCAGCCTCCAAAGGAAAGCGTCCCGCCTAGAGGGCGCCAGGTTGGAGGCCGGCGGTGCAGGGGCGGCAAGGCGAGGGGAGCCGGGCAAGCCCACGCCGTTCCATGCGGAGGGCCAGGAACGGGCCGCCCCGAAGGGAGGGAAGACAGCGGACCCAGGCCTCACCCATGCAGGGGCAATAGAGCAGGTATCCGGCAGGGTCCCAGCCGCCGCCGTCGGCGCCGCCGAGGCGCGGGAGGGCGAGCAAGAGCAGGAGGCCGGAGCCCAGGCCACCGAGAGCCGCCATGCCTCCCAGGCCGAGAGAAGCCGCGTGGCCTAGCTAGACCCCCCGGGCCGTCTCCATGGAGACCGGTTCTCTCGCCACGCCCCTCCCGCCAGGCCCCGCGCGCCAGGGAGGGCAGACCGAGGTGACTTCCGGTCCGCGCCGGAAATGGCGCCTTGGAGGCCTTGAGGGGCGCGAGCCTGCCCGCGAGAGGAAAATAAAGGCTGCCGGGCCGGAGGCGCCGCCGTCGCCTCGTCCCCCCCGGCGGCATCGTCGCCGCCTTCCCTCCCTCGCTGGCGCCTCCCGCCATGGGGCCTCCGCCACGCCCGCGGTTCCTACGGCAACCCTCGGGCCCTCCTCCCCCCCCTCCTGTGTCTCAAAGCTCCGGGACCGGACAGCAGAGGGGAGCCACTCCGGCGGCGGCGGCGGCGGCGGTGGTGAGCGAAGCACAAAAAGCAGGCAGGCAGGCAGGCAGGCAGGCAGGCAAACGGCATAAGGGGGCCCTGAGGGCCGGGCGGGAGGCGGCCGCGCTCTCCGAAGTGCGCATGCGCGCTGGGGGAACGGCTCGGCGGGGCCGGTGGAACAATTCGGGCCCCCTTCGCGCCCGTGGATCGGGGCCCCCGCCTGCCTAGTCTGCCCCCCACCCCGGAGTATCCCCCTCCAAGGCCGGGGGGGGAGACCGGCCGAGGGGGGGGGGCAGCCGCGGTAGAATCCGGGCCGGGCTTCCAAGGGAGGAGTAGACGCGGCGAATGAGGGCAGGAAGCGCCTTTGGACCTTTTTCTTTAAGTTGGAGCCGCGTTATTTTGGGCGGGGGGGTCCTTTCTTGGATGTGGGGCACCCTCGCCTTCCTCTGGACCACCGTTTCTCAAACTTGGCCACTTTTAGACGAGTGGAGTCCAAATCCAGCTGGGGAATTCTGGGAATTGAACTCCACCCGTCTAAAAGTGGCCAAGTTTGAGAAACAGTGGTCTGGATGGAGCCACATCTCAAAGCTGGAAAGCTTCAGGTACCATCCAGCGGGGCCAGAAAGGCCCCTTCTCTCCGTCCTGCTCTGTGCAAATGCCCTGCTTGGTCTCTGGAGACCTTTGGGCAAGAAGAGGGCAACCCCCCCACCTAGACGGACAAATGGCACACATTCCTTTGTTCTGCTGCCACAAGAGAAGAAGAGAACCGGGGGACAGTTAATCAACCTCCTTCCAAAAGATTGAAATGTAGGAGTGCATAATAGAGACTTCCCCCCCCCCATAATAGCATCTTGGAGTTCCTATCCTAAAGATTTCTTGTGTGATTCTCTTATCTTTTGGGAGCGACAGGTAGTCTAATGGTGAAAACTGCTTTTTAAATAGATACAGATATATACCTGCACACAGTGTTTCCATGGAACAGATTGTGTACGCTTTACAGCTGTTTGCTGCAAATGAGATTTTATGTGATGCAGAATGCTGGTCGGGATAGTTCCCGGCCTGATTCAGTAGCCCTCTCCTTGGCCGTGTTCATCCCACATGCTTCTCTGTGGCAAATTGGATCATAGCATGCTCTGCTCAGTTTTCTGGGGTCACACAGCACACGGTTGACTAGTTTGTAGTTTACTGTGTCATGTAGACACACCTACGCATTCCACAAAAAGGATATATATTTGCTGCATTTTAAATGAGGAAAGCTACCCATCAGTTCAGCAAGCTTGCTGTGATAAAGAGGGGAAGGCATAGGAAAATTACTGGAGCTCAGGGCCTGTGCTCATCTCTTTGAGGTTATATGACCTTGTCCTGTTTGACTTACTTGGACTGGGTGCAACTGAGTGAAAAGCTGCCGTGTTTGCTCACCAAATTCCTAAGCAGGTACACAAACATTGTGTGTCTCTGTATGTGTACTACCTGCAACCCTAGTTATGAATTAAAATAGGGCTGAGCCAGTCACCCTTTTTCAATAAATACTGAAGTTTTTAAAATGTCTGAGAAGCATATTTCCAGTTTGAGATAGCTGTGTATTTTCAGCAGAGTACTCTGATGCGACTATGTTCAGGTAACAGAAGAGGACGTGTGCTGCTCCAGGGAGCTGACAGACTTCCAAGACAGTACTTTATTTGCTTTCGAAGTCATTTAGAAATAATACTATTGTTGTGATGGAATTAAATCCTTACTTATAAATAAATAAATATAAATACATTAGTTTTAATAATAATAATTTGGTGTACTGCATGTGTAACTTCATCCAATTCTTACTCAGAGTAAGTCCAGCAATGTTCATTTTTTATTTGTTCCCTGTTATGGACATTCTTGCATTGAATTAAGTAGATAAACAAATAATTGATCTTTGTCCAACCTTCATCTTCGCTGTAGAATTGGTTTCCAGTTCAGTCATTCTTATCCCCAAATATATTTTCTCAACAGCAGTGAGGAAAAATACAAAACAAGACAGTTCAGTGCTTTCTCCTGTACTGAACAGTCTGCAAGGTCATCCTGGCAGCTTGCCTTTATTAGATGGGGAAAGTAACTTAAGATAATGTTATCGCGGTGAAGTTTTGCAAAAGTTAAAGAGCGCCTCATACTGAATCCAAAACTTGTCATCTCAGCAAATAAAGCCACAAGATGAACTAGTGTAGAGCCAACTACGAGACATTCCTGCGGTGAAAAATGTACAGTAGTACAGTCTTTTCATTACAGAAAGACTACCACCATTGACACTCCAGATAGAGGTGGTTGTTTTTCCCCCTGAGTATTGAGATCAGCATTTTCAGGGATGGGGGAAAAATCCAACCGCTTCTTAAGGATTGATGCTGACAGTTTGGAACTGAAACCCTGGGGCTTAAAATTAGGGATAGAATAAAAGACGGGTGCTACTCTACGGTTGCAGGCCGTTGCTTCCCTTACGAGTGCCTTTGTCCCTTCCAGGTGCAGAACTCTCTCTACTGAAGCTTTTGAAAAGGGTCGGTGGACGTGACTGGACCAGTGAGATGCCCATGAGCAGGAATTCTACTTTGTGTGGCCCTCCTCTGTTAGGCCTGCCATGACAGCATTCTTCACCAGCGTCCCAAACTGGATTCAAGATGCAAAGCAGGAGGAGGAGGAGGTGGGCTGGAAACTAGTGCCCAGACCCAGGGCTCGAGAGAGCGAGAGCCAAGGGAAGTGCCAGTATGAGCTGTCTGAAGCATCCTTCCCTGGTGTGGATAAACTGAGAGCCAGCCCGGAACAGAGGCCTTACTGCTGCCCTCAGCTGCACTGTGGCAAGGCCTTTGCCTCCAAGTACAAGCTCTACAGGTATGCGATGTAGTTGGAGGGTAGCTTAGGACTGGAGAGGCTTGGGTTCAAATCCTCGCTCACTTGGTTTCGGGGGCGGGGTGGGGAGGGGACACAGGTTGGCAGGACCGGTAAGATGCGTTTAGCAACCAGTCTGTTACAGCTTCTGCCATCTCTCTCGATGTGGCTTGTGGCAGCCCTTGGTTGCCCTCGTTCCAACAGTCATTAATCCCCTGGGAGCAAGATGGACGCTTCAGAAAAGAGGGCACAAATTCCTGTCTCTCTTTTGTAGTGCAGTATTCTTCCCTGCAGGGTACGTTTTTTTGCCCTCGATTTTGCAATTGCAAGACTAAAGGTCAGTTCTGGGGAAGTGTTAGAAGGTGAATCTATGGGAACGTCTCTCTGCTGGACAGCCAGGGATGCAAGAGGGAGGAAAGTTGGCGGGTGGCTGCTTGCTTGGGAAGAGGGATGGGATTGAATGGGATTAATTTAGGCTCCTCTTTGGCTTCGCAACGGGTGCATTTCACAGCGGAGCGGGAGCCACTTGCTGAAGCGCCGCCTGCCCTGGCTTCATAGTGTCTGGCTGGGGGCAGAGCAGAGCAGTAAAACGGTTGCCATTTTTGCTTCTTTTCCCGGAAAGGCACCTGGCCACACACTCTGCCCAGAAGCCCCACCAGTGCATGTACTGTGAGAAGATGTTCCACCGGAAGGACCACCTCCGCAACCACCTGCAGACCCACGACCCGAACAAGGAGGCCCTCCACTGTCCCGAGTGCGGCAAGAACTACAACACCAAGCTCGGCTACCGGCGCCACCTGGCTATGCACGCCGCTGCCAGCGGGGACCTCAGCTGCAAAGTGTGCCTGCAGATGTTCGAGAGCACCCAGGTCCTGCTGGAGCACCTCAAGGCCCACTCCCGCAGGCCGCCGTCGGGCAGCGCGAAGGAGAAGAAGCATCCCTGCGACCACTGCGACCGGCGCTTCTACACCCGCAAAGATGTGCGGAGGCACCTGGTGGTGCACACGGGCCGGAAGGATTTCCTGTGCCAGTACTGTGCCCAGAGGTTTGGCCGCAAGGACCACCTGACCAGGCACGTGAAGAAGAGCCACTCCCAGGAGCTGCTGAAGATCAAGGCCGAACCGGTGGACATGCTGGGCCTCCTGAGCTGCAGCTCGGCGGTGGCGGTGAAGGAGGAGCTGAGCCCGGTCTTGTGCATGGCGTCCCGGGACGTGATGAATGGCAAGAGCTTCCCTGGGATGCTTCCTGTGGGCATGTATGGGGCCCACGTCCCGGCTGTGCCCGGCTCCGCGATGCCCCACACGTTGGTCCCCAACCCCCTTCCGATGGGAGTGAGCTACCCTCTGGACTCGTCTTCCCCTCCGCAGCCTCCCCCGAAGTACCAGCTTGGATCTACCTCGTACTTCCCAGACAAAATTCCCAAAACTGAGGTGGACAGCTGTGTGGCAGAGCTCCCTGGAGGCCTTTCGCTGGTAGCCGGTGAGCCGTCCTCCTCCTCGCCTCAGCCCCTCACCCTGGAGGAGACGCTGCTCTCCAAGAGCCCTGCTCTGCTTTCCGAAGCGCTCTGTGCTGCTAACATGGACTTTTCCCACCTCCTGGGCTTCCTCCCCTTGAACCTCCCATCGTGCAACCCGCCTGTCTCCTCGGGGGGGCTAGTTATGGGTTATTCCCAGGGAGAGACCCCGTCCCTCCTCACCACTCTGCCGCCGCAGGAGCCCTCCTCGGGAACCACGCCCTCCCTTGGCTTCGGAGCGCTTCACCCGTTGCCCTCGATGTTTTCCCCGGGCCTGGGTGCCACCACTTTGCCACGTTTCCACCAAGCATTCCAGTGAGAGAGCTGGCAAGCAGAGCCCCTCTGGGCACGCGGATAGGGGACTGCAAACGTGCTCAGATTCGTCATCTTTCCAGCTTTGGGCTGTGAAAAGCTTGAGGAAGGACTGGAACTGCCCCATACGTTTCAGTGTATGCCCCAGTCCCGGACAGGGAGTAGCTTGCAGTGAATAGAGTTTCAGGTATTTTTCTTTCTACATTGTTGGTAATCAGGAGCCACACATCCTGCTGATCTTTACAGGGGTTTTCAGCCTTGCTCCGTATTAGGAGGAGCTTAAGTCCGGGTCTGTCTCAAATTCGGGCCCAACCCATATTCTGCAGTTCTGTGTCTCTTGGTCCAAGCGGCAGAACTTCCCCTTTCTCCCCCCTCCCCCCCTTCTGTGGTTATTCCCGTGATGCCGAGCGTGTGGCGTGAGCAAATCAAACTCTCTCTGGAGCCGTTTCCTTGCGACGTATTCCTGCAGGATCATGTTTACTCAACCATTTCCCACTATTACAAATCAGGTAGTGCCACAAACAGAGTCAGTGTTTCTGGCACAGCTAATACACTGTTTACACAGTGAAATCAGATCGCTCTGGTTTCACCTCACTACTACTTCCATTTCTTCCCCTGTGGGGAAAATAAACTGACTTGGAAGAGCTTCAGCTTTTGCCAACTTAGTTTAGCACTCTAGGCGTGTGTTTGTTTTCCCCCCAAATTTCCGAGCAGGCCAGAAGGATCCTCCAACGTAACAGGTTAACTAGGATGTCAGGGCGTGGTGGTAGCAGCCGTCAGCCGTGGTCTCTTCCTTAAAGGTCATCCCCATTCTGGGACTCGCTGTTCGGGAGCGAGGCCCATCGTTCTGTCCGGGTGAGGTTTCTTTTATCATCTCCTTGGCCGTTCAGGCACAAGCAGGCTCACTGGGGGATGATAGTGTTTGGCCTTTCGGCCTCAAGGAAATCGTTTATTTCAGCTTCCCGGGGCCTTTGGGGCGTTTCTTCCTAGTCCGTGCAAGTCATCCTTGCTTTTAACCAGCAGCACCCACAGTGTGCAGCACACCACCCTTGGGGGGGGGGGGACGGGGACGAAGGCATGGGGCTCAGCTGAGGTGAGGCGGCCTTGCTCTTCTGCTGATTCGGCACCACCGAGGCCCCCTTCTGCTGAGGGGGAGTTCCGTAACCTTTGGGGTGGGACGTGTAACCCCACGGTGTCTTGTTTTCCTGCCCCGTTCCTGCGAGGTTGGCTTGCGTCCTCTAAGCTCCAGAGCCTGATGCTCCCTTCGGCCTCCCTGGAGCCCCAGTCTTGCGCGGAGTTCCTAGTGTGAGCTCGGTCCCCGAGCAGCACAGAGCCAAAGGGAAGCGAGGATCGCCCCCTGCAACGTTTGCTTCCTTCTGGAAAGTTAACCAAAGCAAAAGGTGAAGCTGTGAGCCTGCAGAGGTTTCCTCTTGTCCGAAGCGCTTGGCCGCACCAGGAGCCGTTCCTTGCGGCTTGGGTCTTCCTTAGCAAGTTCTGGGAGATTTGGAGTTGGCGGAAACTTTGCGGGAGAGCTGGGCCCTTGGGTGCTTCTCCCGTGGCGGCGGCTTCTCCTTCGTTCTTGGCGCTTCGTCTTCCTCTCAGTTCAGAGGCGGCCGGTGTTCGAAAGGTCAAGGCTGCAGCTCAGCCTCCCGGTCTTCCCAAGGGCTACAGAACGTCACTCCGAAGGGGTGGGGGGATTTGGGGAGGAAGGACAACAATGGGAGTAGGAAGGGAGCCCCCAGCCCCCCCTCAGAATGTCCATGGGGGATTAGAGTGACTCTGAAGGGCTTCCCGTTCCCATTCTCACCCTTAACTCCCCCCTCCAAAAAAACCAGCTGGGACGCTGGGGTCTCTCCTGCAGCTTACAGCTTGGCCATCTCTGTCTGTCGGTCTTCCCTGACAGTCTCCAGCTTTTTCTCAGCCACCTGGGTGGACTGTCCCGTATGTATTACAGTGAATACCTCACAACACCCGTTCTCTGCTCTTGTGTTATTGCCCCCCTTGCACGCCCCCAGAGGGCTGCCTGCGGCCTCGTTTGGAGTCGGTCCACCGGCATGCGTTTTGGGGTACCGTATCTCCACGGGCCCCTTCCTTTTACCTCACCTGCAGGGGGCTGAGCCAGGGGTGGGCTGCAGCTGTCTTACCCGCCCAGGTATGTTAAGGTTATCTCGGCAATAATTTCTCCGATGCATTTGTTGGTCTCTCTGAACGCCCGTCCTTAGCAGATGTGTTAAAAAAAATCTGTTGACCCGTTTGTTGTAATTCCGGATTGCTTTTAAAATCTAGCCTCCATCCTCGCCAGCTTCCAGCGTTTGCTACTTCGTGTGCAGGATCCCTTCTGTTGTGGGCATCAGGCTGGGCTTAGACAGCCTTTCACTGATTGTGTTCTTCATTATCTGTTTAATGTTGTGTATAATACTTACCTCAGCTGTTGTATGTGGGACTGAGTTCCACAGGCCATGCTTCCTGATCTTTGTTGTAAGACGTTGCCTTTCTTATTTCAGTGTGTGCCTTGCACTGGGTAAATTGGAGAGTGCCCGGGCTTCTCCTGATGATTCAGTATTTTTAAATACCTCGGTTGCATTTCCTGTTACTCTCTTTTCAGAAACAGTTGCACATTCTCTTCTTATGCAATCCTCATCACATCCCTACCTCGAAACTTACGGAAAAAAATTCCACACTTCAGTTTCTTCAGGATGGCATTTGACTTCTACATAGAGCTGATTCAAGAGATCATATTTGCTGAGTTGACTTCATTTGCAGCTTTTGGCAACTGCCGCCTCTTCTGTTGCCTTCAGCTTTATAGTTTAGCAAATGTTACGTTTAAGAGAGTGTTCCAGGTCATAAACCCTCCTCTGCTGGAGTTGCTTGTTGTCCCTTTGTTTCATTATCCAACCAAAGAGATAGGAGTTAAAAAAAAAGTCAGAGCATTTTTGGACTGCAGACTTGACATTCCTGTTTGTATCAAAAAATGACTCAAAAGTTAGAAAAAAGAGTGGGTTTTTTTCAGCCATAGATTCAACATGGATGCTGAAACAGCAGCACTAGGTTAGATTCGTAGTTTGTTCAGCCTGATCTTCTGCAAACCAAATCTGTCTGCTGCTGCTCAGATTGTACAGCAGTAAACGACGGCATTCAGTGAAAAAGTGGTATGAGAAAAGGTGGGGGAGATTTAGCTTCAGTCCTCTTTCCAACGAAAGAGCTGTAAGATCAAATGTCCACATGTAGTACCGATCCACTCACTCTCCAACTCCAGGCAGTAGCTTTCCAAAGAAAGGTGGTGATACTGTAGATTGGCCATTGCCCACAAAACATTTACTTGGTTTTGGTTTTTCTGTTGCATTATGGTCAATGAAGCTTGTTTTGCATTTTGGGGGAGTACCGAAAAGGGTATTTATCCACGTAGCTACAGATGTAGCCTTTTAAAAAACAGAGGATATAATGTTGTGCCTCGCAAATCCAAGAATGTGTTGTTGCTTGTATTTGGCTTACAGTGGTCCTCTGCGAGGTAAGAACTTCCATGGACTGACCAGTCTCCTAATACAGAAAATAAAGTGGTTCTTTCAATCACAGTGTTGAAGAAACAGGGTGAGGGAAAATGATATAATGATTTTCAATAGTAGGGAAAAGGCAGGTGCTGTCCTAGGCAGCTCTCAGTCCTGAACCAAAGTCCTCCTGGTTTGGGGGGGGGGGGGAGAGGGGAGATGTTGCATTACTTGCAAGTTTCACCCTGGAGTAAAATTGACCAGATCTGAAGCCAAACGGCCTGGCCGGTTTCACTGCTGGCTAATGAGCACTTAAAGGGGAACTGACAGATCCCTCCCCATGCCAGAAGGAGAAACGCCCTTCAGTTTGCTCTTCAGAGTAGTTTGTACGTGATCTCGGATGATAGGGGCACGTGAAAAATTAGATAGCTTGAGGACCTTGCCTTGCAACTTGCTAATATTTCCTTTTGGTGATGGGTTTATGTATTAATCTATTTCCAGACATGATCACATAATGGCAGGTAAACCACCACTGTGCCATTAAGCGGGTGGTGTGGAAAAAATTCTATTAAACTGTGTCAGCTGGCAACGAACTGGCCTTTAATTGTGCTTTCCAAATGGCCGGGTTTTTTTTAATTCTTAAGCCACGTCCTTGCGCTTGCTCCTAAACATGGTCTGCGGAAATGTCTCTTGTTCATTGATGTAGGATTTATTCTCCTGCGATGGGTTTATCTCCACTGAGCTATTAGCACGAGATGGCAAAAAAAGGTCTTTCAGGGGACGATACCTTCATTTTTCCCAAGCTCCTAGAACTGACAACTGGTAACTCAACAATGAGGGGACCCCATCCATGCCCTGGAAGAGTGTTTCTCAACCTTGGCCACTTGAAGGTGGGTGGACTTCAACTCCCAGAATTCCCCAGCCAGCATGGCTGGCTGGGGAATTCTGGGAGTTGAAGTCCACCCACCTTCAAGTGGCCAAGGTTGAGAAACACTGCCCTGGAAGATATGATAGGAGCAGGCCTTTAGGGAGAGGCCTCTGCTAAGGTAGATGCCAGCTCTTGCCACACAAAAGCTAATAACAAGGCGGGGGGGGGATTTTTAAGGCATAGTCGAGGGGAATTAGGCAAAATGCTTTGTTTGCTTTTCTTGGTAATCCCCTCTCCTCTCTTTCTTTTAACCTTTTTATTAAGGAAAGTCAAGTACCTTTTGCGCTATTGATGCCAGGTTTAGCTCATACCGTCCTGTCTGTACTTCCTGGTTTTTTCTTTTTTCTTTTCAGTTTTGCTTCGTCAGCTGCTGGTTTTGCTCTTTTGCAAAGCTAAATCATGGGAACGACATTTTAGGCTCCTTGTTCTCAGACCGAGTCAGTTCTTCCCCTTTGCTTAGCAGTAAGTTGAGTGACTTTGTTTTGCCAGTTTTGTTTGGATCTGTTTTCAATGTATATAGCGAATCTCAAATTATTTGTACCTTCTCTTTAACCGGTTAAAATCTTGTGATTCCCCCCCCCCCCAGCAAGTTACTCAGGGTTTGAAAGCAAAACCTACTTTGTGCTCCTGTCCCCAGAACCTTTCCTCCTCCTCTTCTGTATTCGGAATATGCCTTGGTTTGTTTTCTTGCCATATTCAGGAGGTTGCCCATCCCTAGAAAAACATTCTGAATTCTTCCCTCACCGCCAGTGGGATTAATTTTAATTTCCCCATTAGAAAGAGGCCATGCCTAGTCCTAACTTTTCAGTCTATGGGAATCAGTACAGTACTTAAACAGAAAATACCCCCATTAAGGTGAATTGTTTTAAGTGAACTCTGTAGTAAGAGACCAACTTTCTCTGTGTTTGCTTGTTTGTTCTCCTAATTAGCGGCCTTGGGGGAGACTTCTTTTATTTGACCCCTCTGTAATTCTGGTTTGTTTAAAGACTTTCTGCATTTTATAGTATGGGGAATATAAACTTATTTTGGATTGTAGGTCCCATTGTCCCCTTATCATCGGGCATGGTAGCTGAGGCTGATAGAAGTTAAAATCTAAAATATCTGAAAAACATCAAGCTCTCTGCCTCTGCGTTATGCTCACAGCTAGTCCACGAACCAATTCAGAAAGTTCCCTCCCCAGTTGGTGCGTTTTATGTTAGTGAATCCAACTTCCCACAATTATTTATGAAATTTGCTACATTGGGACTTTGTCACAAGAGGCCAAGTCAAGAGTGGGAGTGGGGGGAACGACACAAATTTGCAGTCCAAAGGAACAGTGCATGTTCTCCCCCCACCCCCCCTTTAGACAAGCTGAAGTGAAAACAATTTCCTGCCCAATTTTATGGCTTGCTCTCAGTTTCCCTCGTTAAATTTCCAGGAGTTGTGGTTTGGTTAAAAAAATACTGATGTGGCGTGTTAAATGAGATTTTTTTTCGTAGTTAAGTATAACAAAACCACGCCTCGGGGCAAGCTGAGGCATATCACCTCGGGTGGCCAGCCCCGTCCCATGTGCCAGCAGCATGTGAAAACAGCTGGCCTTCCCTGCTGATGTGCGAGGATTGCAGAGGGACAGGGATGACAGCAATGGAAATACGGCAGGCGGATGTAGGATGGTCTCACCCACCCACCCAAAAACAGCCCTCAGAACCCCAAATCTCAAGAGTTTATGAACTTTCTCTGGGTTGGCCTGGCCTCTTGTATTCTTGCCGAATGATGATCATGTATCATATGTCTGTACCGGTGCAGAGAGGACAACAGAGAGCGCCTGTCAGGCAGGACAACCGTCTCACCTCGATTTGAAGAGCAACTAGGAATTCAGTCCTTTACATCATTGTCCCTGCAATGGATGCTTGTTCCTCCGAGCAGCAAATGCTGGTCGCTTACACCAGTGTTTTCCCAACCGTGGCCACTTGAAGATGTGTGGACTTCAACTCCCAGAATTCCCCAGCCAGCCATGCTGGCTGGGGAATTCTGGGAGTTGAAGTCCACACACCTTCAAGTGGCCACGGTTGGGAAAACACTGGCCTACACAGGTGGCTTCATTGCATAAATGTGTGTTTGTTCAGAGCTGGGCTGGAACAGAGGCCGAGTGGGCCGTTTTGCAACGCCTCCCTCTCCATACCTTCCAGTGCTTTAGCCCACCTGAGCTGTTTGGCCATTGACCCCCGAGTCTGCCCACCCTCCGTCCCCCCCCCCAACCGCTATGGCCTGAAACTGAACTCTCACCCAAATCTAGCACTTTTTCTAAACACAGCAAACGACCTCTTTTATCCGAGTATTGTAGGACTTCTTTCAAGTCCCAGTTTTTAAAAGATTGAAGTGCCATTAGGAAACCTACAGCCCATCACTGTTCAGTTAGGTTTTTCTTTTGTCTTACAGAATTAAGTCAAATTTGAAAGAGGGTGTCTTTGTTTTTTAAATGAAATTGCTTATTAAAAGGTTTGGAGTATGACGTCTTCTGTCTGTTTGCGGTTCACGTAATCCGCTGGCTGTGCTACACATTCGGGGTCTACCGGTGTGGAAACAACATTGGGCCACTTACAAGTGCAAACAGCTTTTGCATGGGAACAGGGAGGACTCGGCTTCTTACACGTATTGTAGTAGTTTGCACAATGGGAAGTGGGTTGGAATCCCCAAGCCGAGTTTTTAAAGGGCTTTTTAAACCCTGTGAAAAACGGGGCCTCGCTGGGTACCCCGTGACCACTTTGGTTCATACACCCATGGTGCAAAAACAATCAGGAATCAGTGGTGCGCTAATAAAGTGCTGTTTTTTCAATCAGATGGACTTTTACTGGTCAAAGTAAGTTCATGGGAAGTGTGAAAGCAAGTGAAAATTCCCCAGCAGACTGAGGGAATTGAAACAAACACCAAGCTGGCTGGAGCCCGAATGAGGGGGGGAACGAACAGGCCTGGAGTGGAATTGCTGCTTCAGCTGCATTATGCGTGCACGCAAAGTTGCACTGCTGACAGTTGACAATGGGCTACCGAATCACACTGCGTATAGCAGAAGGATGTGGTTCTCCCGTAAGGGGGAGGGCGTTAACACGCATTGCGGCCCTTTGTTTCCAATTCTATGTGTGGTGTTAATTTCGCCATCGTGGAAGAGAACCGAGTAGCCTTTTTTTGGCAAGAGTTGGTGCACCCATTTGTGAGAACCAAAGAGGTTATTGTCTGTCGCTGTTTTTGGGTCCTCCTGATCCCCATCCTGCTTGCTTTTTGCAAGGCAAGTAAAGTATGAAGATTTTGAAACACGGCGTGAGCCAGTGACCACCATGCTGATTGTCCAAGGCACTGTCTCCCAACCTCGGCAACTTTCAGGTGGGTGAACTTCAACTCCCCGCATGCTGGCTGGGGAATTCTGGGAGTTGGAGTCCACCCATCTGAAAGTTGCTGAGGTTGGGGAACGCTGGTCCAAGGGCTCCATGGCCCAGTCATTCTGGGAACTGAAGACGAGGCTGACCCAGCGACTCCCTTTTTTAAAAACCAGGCGGGGCCAGGGAAGCTAGTGGGATTTAAGACACAATTTATGACTTGAGAGTCTTAGCGGTAATACAAGAGAGCCGTCACAGCCGATTCCAGATCCATCAGATTGCAACTTCCTTCGTGCCTAGAAAGCATCAGTGCAAAAGTGCTGGAAGGCGCAAGGCTACAGAAAGCTGCCAGAGAAATTCTAGGACTATCATTTCCTTGTTAAACCAGCATAATCAATTGTACTCCAGGTGGCCTCTCCTTTTACCCGGCAGGCAGGCTGTGGCAGCAATGGCCTGACGAAGTTAGAGGGATCCAAATTCCTCTGGCCTCAATTTACTCCTGTAAGGAGTACAAAGGATTCAGCATCTCCAACTCCCAGACAGACATTTCCCCTCATCGATGATGAAGCACGAAAGGCCAGATGCCGGGTGGGGAGGGCATTGCCCGGACCACCCAGTGCCTGTAGGAAAGCATCCTCCCCACACTATTCCCCTCAAAGTGGAAATGTCATTTATCAAATGAGCACACATTGCCAAATTAGGGAAAACCTCCCATTTTACAAACATCTGGTTGTGCGCTCCCCGCTTCCACTCCTGCATTCTGTAACCAGACTAATTTCCCAACGATGTGGCGAGAGTTACCTGTGAAGTATGAAAGTGTCACCTTGCGTGTTACCTTGAAAGTCTGGTCTTGGCAGGGGATCAAGAATAGCTACAAGATGAATCGGACAACAGCGTATTTATTTACATTTGGGCTCAAACAATACATTAAAAATACAAGGCTGACAGCGCGGCTAGAGCAGATCTGATGGAGCAGAGAAGGGGAAAGTGACCCACTCAAGTATTGAAAGTCAAGCCAAAGTTCACCAAGGAATCGGCCTGAACCGCAAATCCTGCGGCTCTTCTCAGCCCAACCTTGGTTCTGGCTGATGTGACCTTGGTGTGGTAAGCAATGAGATGGCGTGGGGAGGTGGCAAGGGGCAGGCATGGTTACAGCCCCTTCATCCATCCACGAAGGGCAAGAAATGCTGGGGTGGGGGCAGTGGAGGGAAAGGGACGTTAAAATAGACATCATAATTGGTGAGAAATGCATGTTTGCTTATTCTAAGATACACTCACAGAAAACGGAAGTGTTTTTCTCCACGTAGTGCACATATGTTTCACCATTAGGACACATCAGGTAGAAGAATGGAGATTTTTAATCCTTGGATGAAAACACTCCGTGAACTGCTCTAGGTCTCAGGAAAAATCTCATTGCAACTCGCTTTTTCAGCAGTTTTAAAAATCAAACCCATTTTCTGTTAACACAGAAAAAGGTGGTGTTTGTCCAAGAAGTGTCTTTAACTGTCTTCCAGCAACTAGATTCAGGGGGTGATTTGCAAACTCCAAATCAGGACAAGCAAGCTTCCACCTTCCGGATTGAAGAGTGTTTTGCTTTCAGCAACAGGAAAAGATTGGTGGGTACGTGAATAAATTCACAGATCACTTTCCAAATACGCCGTTTGCACAGAGATCAAGAAGGGACAGAACTGAATGTCTGATTTCTAAGGACAGACCTGAACAGGGGAAGAACGTGACTCTGCCAGGACTGCCGGGGGTGCGGCTGGGGTGGAGGTTTCACAAATACCTGCAGAACCGGGGCAGGCAATTCCTTTCCGAAATGCAGGACTCGCCCAAGTCCCCTTCCACATGGCCACAGGAGTTCTCTGTGTCTGAGCCACGGATTCCTTGGCACATGAACGTGGCAACGTTGCTTGTTTTTCTGCTCATGGTCCCACATCTCACCCAAATCCAGGAGTTAGTGGGGAGGGTCCAAGAAGTTCCCCCAGGACTTCTGAGCTGCGTTCTCCAGTTCGCTGGCCCGTTCCGTTTTCAGAGCAACGGTTCCGCATCCCTTATAATTCATCATTTAAAACTCAAGGTACCGTTGCTGCCTCGGCTGAGACTTTCGGCAGAAGAGAAAGCGGGAGAGGCAGGTTGGAAGATTACAGTTTGAAAGCCCCTTCTGAAAAATTGCACTTGTCTCGTTCCGAAATAGCACCTCCGCAGCACCTGGACAGAGAGTTGCTGAAACCAGACCGCACGAGTAACATCAGCAAACCATTTCTAGGAACCCTCCCGGCAGGCTGCAGGGCCCGCCGTCTTCTCCCCAGCACAGGCATCGCAAAAGGCTACTGAAGAATCCCTCTCCCCGAACTTGAGAGTAATCACTGCAATCTTGGATTATTGTCTTGATTTTGAAAATTAGACGAAGGAATATCCTTTGAAAGGGATGGACTGGAGTTTTTTTAAAAAATCCATTATATCCGGAATAGAATAAAAATTAAAACATAAAGAATCTATACACCCTTCCCCTCCAGGAGATCCCCCGATTCCGCGGACACTGTGCCAAAGATTACATTCCAAGAGTTGAACTATGTTTTATTTCCCGTGGCCTGCTCCCAAAGGATTTTGTTTCCTGGGGAGAAACAGGAAAAAGTTCCCCACTTCCTTTCTAGGAGGAAACCAAAGCGTAGTGGCATTGTGCCATCGGGTGTCACAGCGCCTTCAGTCTATTTTCACAGCAGCATAAATTTTGCGGACAAACATGTAGGCTGCATAGAAGCCGATGGTCCCCGTCAGGAGCCAGAACGACAGCACCATGAGGGCTGTGTAGCCAAAATACAACAAGGAGGGAATAAACTCCACAATGTCCAGCTGGAAAAGAACAAAAATGAAGTTAGAGGGGGGGAAAGAAGGGGGTCGGGGGGGAAAGGGGGTCGGGGGGGAGAGACAGCTCATCCCCACCAGCCCCCCTTCACCAGGAAAGAACAGTTCAGGGGCTCCCCCAGCTCCCCAAATATGTCGCCCACCTTTAAGAATGTGTATTTTTGCCGCCACGTAACCCTCTCCCTGAGCTTGTAAGGGGAAGCAACTTGACCTGCGCGGACTGCAAACAGTACCTTGTTCACAAAGTAGAAGATTGCATAGATCAGCACGTAGAAAGCGGATCCTCCAGACACCAGGAAGGTCCTCCACCACCACCGATAATCCTGCCAAATTGAGCAGATCCACCCTGCGTTACTCTGCCGGGGAGCTCCACGGTCTTGGGACCTAAGACAGGCAGGCTGCCCACACAGGTGGGAGACGCCCGGCCGATCGTGAGGCAACGTGTACAGCTAGAACACGTTTTGGGACAACAGGCTGCGCACAGGGAACATTCGCTGAAGTCACGGGACAGGACAGACAGGCCTTGGGTTAGCCCTTCGAGTTGCTCCAGACAAGCAGCACTAACTCTATCTTTATTGTAAGGTTACATCAACACAGTGTTTCTCAACCGTGGCAACTTGAAGACGTGTGGACTTCAACTCCCAGAATTCCCCAGCCAATTCCCCAGAATTCTGGGAGTTGAAGTCCACGCATCTTCAAGTTGCCACGGTTGAGAAACACTGCATTAACAGCGAGGCTGAAAGTATTTCTCCCCTCCTCTCCTTTTACTCCCTGGAAAACTAGGGAGGGTCCTTTCTGAAATGCTTCCCACGCGCCCCCCCTCCTCCTGTGGACGGAGATATCTTTTACATGACGGTGGTTCAGTCTGTGGCTCTTCCTCCTGTCTCCCAAGGTCATTCCCCCATGCCATTCCACCTTGTCGTTGGAAGGGCCTGACGGGAGATGACTTCCGGGGAGCTGAGGTGAAGAGATGCTGTGACCCAGGACTGATCTAGAGCTTAATGGATGAGTCGGTTTGTCCCTGGTTGTGGCTGAACTGAGGCATTTTACATTTTTCCAAACATCCCTTGGGAGTGGCGGCTGGCTTTTTCCCTGCTTCAAATCACACTAGACTTCACAACGTTCTCATGTTTCTTGTGGAGCCAGATACATGCAGCTCCAACTTCTTCCCCCCCAAAAGCACACAACCAACTCCTCCTCCTCCCAGCACAGAGAAAAGGAACATGCTCATTTCTCCCACTGGGTTGATAAATGCTTTCTGCCCAGGTCCTTTCTTTGGATCCCAATCCGTGCGCCTGGCTCTGTAAGGCACAGAACCGTCACCTGCACATCGGAGGCCTGAGGTCTCTGGGCCCGTCATAGACCTGGGTTCCCTGCCTTGCGACCCCACCCCACGCCCTCGTCCCCCTTACCTCAGCACAGAGCTGGAAGTACACCATGACGATGCTGATCTGGGAACAGGAGACCACGAGGATGATAAATACCAGGAATAAGAAGCCAAAGAGGTAGTAGAACTGGTTCTCCCAGATGGCCTGAATCCAAGAAAGGCACATACACAAGGACTCGTACAGGATGCTGAAATAAATCTCTGAAGCCATTTCCCCGAGAGGAGGGCGTTACGGGAAGTGCCTGCCCATCCAAAGGAGCCAAATCCAGTAGCTCCGTTCTTAGGAGTGGCCTGACTTAAGACAAGGGGGTTCTGCAAGGCTCCGTCTGCCACACCAACACCCCTTAAGTGGCCTCCAGGCCGCTTGCGAAGTGGAGGCGGCCACAATTTGTGGCTCGGTTTGGAGGGCTTAAGGGAGAAAATGGATGCCTCAAGCCATGCAAAGGTTTAATGCACCCGTTTTGTCCCTGAACCCCAACAACTCTGCTCATGCTGATTGTCACTACCCACACTCCTTCAGCTGTGGCCTCACAGGATATATAAATATGGATATAATTATGATCCGCCCGAATCAATACATTGCAGAAGGAAGGCCTCTTCACTGAAGATTATGGACCACAGTCTACCACACTGGTTCAGTGTGGTTGGTAGACAGACACTTTTTGCCTCGCCAGTCCGGCCTGGAAGAGTCGCTGGTCTGAGATGGGCGGCTATATAAATTGAACAAATAAATAAAAATAAAGCCCCCGGGTTTCTCCCCCTGATGGGGGATTAGAACCTGGGTCTCAAGCGCCTTCCCCACTGCACCACATTGGCTCTCAAAGCTCTCTCAGGCCGTAAAGGGGACAAAACGTGGTTCCCACAGTTCCCCCCTCCTCTGCCCCAAACGCTGCTCTTCCTGGGTTCTCACCACACACTGGATTGGGCCAAAATAGATCCGTGTGTTGGGGGAAGCCAGCCTTTATCTTAGTAGGCTGTGTAAACCAGATCACCGATTGTGATCAGTTTTATTTGTTTGGGCAATGAATGTTGTGCATTAAAAGGCGCACAGCAGCTGGGGACCTGAGGGTGGCAACAGTACTCACGCTGAAAATGAAGAAAAGTTCAATAAACATGGCTCCAAAGGGCAAAATTCCAGCCATGAGGATCCTGTGAAGAAGGGGGGGAGGGAGAGAAACAGTTATTATGTAAGCACATGATCTTCTTCAAACAGATCCCTCAAATGCTTAGATAACTGCTACTTCATTATCCTCTGTTTAAAATGCAGGCGGCTTCCTTGATCTCAGATCAGCACCCAGCCAGGTTCACGCTTCTGCAACACGGTACAGGCAGGATATAAAAGTAATCCTTTATACTCTGCTGTCCCCTTATTATTGTAATTATTATCAGATTCTTATCCCGCCTTTTTATGTATAACTGAAGGTGGCAATCATACCTAATCTTCCTGCCTATTTCCCCCACAACAACCACCCTGTGACGTGGGTTGGGCTGAGAGACAGGGACTGGCCCAAGGTCACCCAGCCGGCTTTCCTGCCTAATGCGGGACTAAAACTCTCAGTCTCCTGGATTGCCATTGGCTCCTTCCTAGGGCTGAGAGAGAGGGACTGGCCCAAGGTCCCCCAGCCGGCTTTAATGCCTAAGGCGGGACTAGAACTCTGTCCCCTGGTTTGCCATTGTCTCCTTCCCAGGGCTGAGAGAGAGGGACTGGCCCCAGGTCCCCCAGCCGGCTTTCCTGCCTAAGGCGGGACTAGAACTCTCAGTCTCCTGGTTTGCCATTGGCTCCTTCCTAGGGCTGAGAGTGAGTGATTGGCCCAAGGTCACCCAGCCAGCTTTCCTTCCTAAGGCGGGACTAGAACTCTCGGTCTTCTTGTTTCCCATTGGCTCCTTCCTAGGGCTGAGAGAGAGGGACTAGCCCAAGGTCCCCCAGCCGGCTTTCCTTCCTAAGGCGGGACTAGAACTCTCAGTCTCCTGGTTTGCCATTGCCTCCTTCCTAGGGCTGAGAGACAGGGACTGGCCCAAGGTCACCCAGCCGGCTTTCATGCCTAAGGCGGGACTAGAACTCTCAGTCCCCTGGTTTGCCATTGTCTCCTTCCCAGGGCTGAGAGACAGGGACTGGCCCAAGGTCCCCCAGACGGCTTTCGTGCCTAAGATGGGACTAGAACTCTCAGTCTCCTGGTTTGCCATTGGCTCCTTCCTAGGACAGAGAGACAGGGACTGGCCCAAGGTCACCCAGCCGGCTTTCCTGCCTAACGCGGGACTAAAACTCTCAGTCTCCTGGTTTGCCATTGGCTCCTTCCTAGGGCAGAGAGACAGGGACTGGCACAAGGTCCCCCAGCCGGCTTTCATGCCTAAGGCGGGACTAAAACTCTCAGTCTCCTGGTTTGCCATTGGCTCCTTCCTAGGGCTGAGAGAGAGGGACTGGCCCAAGGTCACCCAGCCGGCTTTCCTGCCTAATGCGGGACTAAAACTCTCAGTCTCCTGGATTGCCATTGGCTCCTTCCTAGGGCTGAGAGAGAGGGACTGGCCCAAGGTCCCCCAGCCGGCTTTCATGCCTAAGGCGGGACTAGAACTCTCAGTCTCCTGGCTTGCCATTGGCTCCTTCCTAGGGCAGAGAGACAGGGACTGGCCCAAGGTCACCCAGCCGGCTTTCCTGCCTAAGGCGGGACTAGAACTCTGTCTCCTGGCTTGCCATTGGCTCCTTCCTAGGGCTGAGAGAGAGGGACTGGCCCAAGGTCACCTAGCTGGCTTTCCTGCCTAATGCGGGACTAGAACTCTCAGTCTCCTGGTTTGCCATTGGCTCCTTCCTAGGGCTGAGAGAGAGGGACTGGCCCAAGGTCACCCAGCCGGCTTTCATGCCTAAGGCGGGACTAAAACTCTCTGTCTCCTGGCTTGCCATTGGCTCCTTCCTAGGGCTGAGAGAGAGGGATTGGCCCAAGGTCACCCAGCCGGCTTTCATGCCTAAGGCGGGACTAGAACTCTCAGTCTCCTGGTTTGCTATTGGCTCCTTCCTAGGGCTGAGAGAGAGGGACTGGCCCAAGGTCACCCAGCTGGCTTTCCTGCCTAAGGCGGGACTAGAACTCTCAGTCTCCTGGCTTGCTATTGGCTCCTTCCTAGGGCTGAGAGAGGGGGACTGGCCCAAGGTCACCCAGCTGGCTTTCCTGCCTAAGGCGGGACTAGAACTCTGTCTCCTGGATTGCTATTGGCTCCTTCCTAGGGCTGAGAGAGGGGGACTGGCCCAAGGTCACCCAGCTGGCTTTCCTGCCTAAGGTGGGACTAGAACTCTCAGTCTCCTGGCTTGCTATTGGCTCCTTCCTAGGGCTGAGAGAGGGGGACTGGCCCAAGGTCACCCAGACGGCTTTCAGGCCAGAGGGAGGACCGGCACTCACAGTCTCCTGGCTTCTAGGCCGGCACCTTCACCGCCACACCAGACTGGCTCTCAAGACAGCCACGGTCCTTATTATCCCCAACTTGCAATGAGGTCGGCCCGGAAGACTCACCCGACGAACCGGTTCATGTACCACCTCTGGTCTGGGATCTGCCTTGGGATCTGATTGGTCCGCACAGGATTGTCATACGGCTGCTTGCGGAAGCCGAAGTAGTAGCCCAGGTACACCAAGGGCAAGGAAATGCCGAACCACATGCAGAGGAGGGCCACCATGGTGGGAAACGGGACCTGGAAACAGGAGCCCAATCCTCAGGACGGTGGCCGAGCAAAGGCTCCCCAGCAAACTCCTGGCGGGGGCCCACCCCCTCCTCTCCCCCGCACACTGCTGGGAAAGGCTCACCCTGCGGTTTTCTTGGGACACTGAACAACCAACTCATCACCTAGGCTATGTCATACAACACACTCAGCTAAAATGTGGCTGGCTCATTTTTGTAGTTTCTATCTCAGTGTGTTGGGCAAACACAGCCTATTAGGGGGAGTAAACTGCAGGTAGTCCTCGCTGAACTACCACTCATTCAGCGACTCTTCGAAGTTACAACAGCGCTGAACGAGGGGGACTTAAGATAGGTCCTCACAGTTGTGGCTGTCATAGCATCCCCGCGGTCACAATTCAGGTGCTTAGCAACCAGCTCACAATTACAAGTGGGCATCCTCCAAACTCAAAGCAGAGAGAGAAAGTTGCAGAGGGAAAAGGGAGTGGCGAGGAGAGACATACCGCGCCCGAGGAGTGCTTGCCCCAGATGAAACAGTTCAGGATGAAGCATATTCCAAAGACGACTCCGGGGTACAGCGTGGCAGTCTGCAAGGGAGAGAGCAAGGCAGGCTTAGCGGTGTCCCGCTGCTGGCATCCTGTGCCCCGTTTCGGCACCAGGCAGCCCCATAGCTATTTGGAGCCGGGCTGTGCAGGGGACCAAGAGGCTGAGCTGCTGATCCAGGAATCACAGCTCCGGTTCTTCCTCCTCCCCTGCTTAGTCAGCATTTCGGCCTCGGCCTCTGCAGCAGAGAGACGTGGGTCCCCAAGGCCAAGTATCTGTAACTGCTTCTGTTCAGCGCCCCAGCTGCTGCAGGGAGAAGGCAGAGGGCATCCCCGGGACACACCACAGGGTCTCACAGCCGAGGAGGCACTCCAGGCCAGCCGGCCAGAAGCAAGTTCTGCAAAACCACTTCCGCTGCATGGCTGCATCAAATGAGCAAGCCAGGGGTTTTTTTTAAGGCAGATCTACAAGCACCCAAGGAGCCCTGAGGCCGGATCAGGCCAAGGGTTCATCCAGCCCTGCATTTTGTACCTCGCAACAGCCAACCAGTTGAATTTGGGGAGCTTGCAGACCAATAGGAGGACGCCTCCCGGCATTTGCTTCCCACCAGCTGGCATTCAAGGCCTCCTGCCTGCGGTTCCAAGGACATCAACGGCTATCAAGACTAGTGGCTACTGCAGTGTTTGCCAACCTCGGCAATGTGTGGATTTTGACTTCCAGAATTCCTCGGCCAGCATGCTGGCTTAACCTTGACAACTTGAAGATGTGTGGACTTCAGCTCCCAGAATTCCCCAGCCAGCATGCATGCTAGCTTGGGAATTCTGGGACTCGAAGTCCACACATCTTCAAGCTGCCAAGGTTGAGAAACACTGGGCTACTGGAACCATTTCCAGCTTGGAAATGTCCAGCCTCCCTTTAGCAATTCGGTAGAGAAGCACCAAGAGGCCGAACCAGGTCGGAAAAGGTCATGGCTGAGCTGGGTGTTCCAGCCTGAGCAAAGGAACCTGCATCAGCACTTTGTTCATTTAAGAAAACATCTGCAAGACTGCTTGTGAAAAGTAGAGACGGAAAAGGAAACCATCCCCATTCTACCTTTTATTAAGGCAAATGCATATACTGTCATTCCATCTATATGCAGCAATCAAAGTGTTTCATGAACTACGCAAACTGACATGTCACACTTACATAATTGCATGCACCCTGGTTAGGACCACGGATTAAAACGGCCTACCTTACTTGGGGAAATACAGCCTTGTTCATGTCTGTGGTTGGACAACCGTAAAGTGCAGTCACCTGCGACAGCCACTTCGCCTCTCCCAAAGAGATCTCACCTCACCTGGCCCCAGCCGGCCCCACCTGCTTGTCCCGACCGAGAGTCCCCTCCGGGTCCCCCAAACACTCCTTCCCCTCCCCACCCAGAGGCGGCCGCTTCACTCACACAGAAAGCGCCTTTCTTCCAGCGATGGCCTTTGAGGGTGCGGTGCAGGCGCCCAGCAGAGAAGCCACCGAAGACCCTGTAAGCCGGGGAGGGGAAACAAGGAGGCCGGTTACCTCCCATCCCCTTCCAGATACCGCCGGAGGAGCAGGCGCAAGGCAGCAACCGCACTCACCCCATGAACATGAAGAGGAAGCAGGCTGTGGTCATCAAAGCCCCCCGGCTCGAGGGAGACAGCATCCCCAGCATGGCCACAACTGGAAAGCAAGAGGCGGCGCGTCAGGGCTCGAAGGCTGGCGTCCTGCTACCTCTGGGCTCCGGAAAGCCATCGGCAGGCCAGGATCTGTTTTGCCGATTCCCTTCCCGCCCCCAAACCAGCCGTGGTCCAAACACAGCGTCTCTACGTGCAGAAGCTAGTAGTTCAGAATCTCTCTGAGCGGTTTGCCAGTCACTGAATGCGGAGCGGATGCCGTCGTCCCGGTAGCATTAAGGTGGAATGCCACAGCCTGCTCTAGAACTGGGCCCAGGAGTCCACGGGAAAGGGATGGAAGTGGGCACGGCAGCAGAGGCATCGCGAGGCGGATGGAAAAGGAGGAGGGCAGGACAAATAGAGGTGCAGAAAAGGATATGGGAATTTAGGGTACGAGGAGGTCCTGCCTAATTTTCAAGGCCTGCTGAAAGGAGGACACAGACTCTTGCCCTTCTGCCGATTCAGAGCAAAGGCAGACGGGTGCAACAGACGTTTCCCAAGAAGCCGGGGACTGTGGGAGCCTAGTCTTCCTGAGGGACTCTATGAAATCACTAAGATGAAAAACAGAGAGGAGGGATTTGGACACAGGAGCGAAGGGAAAAGCAAAGGATGCGCAGGCTCAGAGGGGGGCCTGGGGACCAGGAGACTGGGCCAGAGGGGCCTGAAAAAAGCAGAGCTTGAGCTGGGATTTAGAGGAAGGACACAAAGGGACGCCATGCTCGTGTTCTGGGAAGCAGCACAAGTGCATCACGGGGCCATGGAGACCGGGCGGGGCCTTCCGAGCGAGCAGGAGTCGGGTGCACCACCGGCAGAGGGAGGCACGGCGGTCGGCCAGAGCCGGAGGGAGAAGCCATGGAAGGCTGTGGAAGAAGACCAGAGGGACCACCTGCTTGTTCAGCCCAGAAGTCTGTCCCTTTTGAGGTCCCCTCGCCTTTCCACATCAGAAAAACACTCTGGCCCGCTAGGCGATACTCACAAATAACAATCAGGATCATACAAAAAAGCTGGATGCCGGAGCCCAGGAGGGAGCTGAGGATCATGGGGTACTGAGGCGGCCTGAAGACATCGCCGTGCACCAGCTTCCAGCCCGACTCCTCCATGGTGTCTTCCTGCAGGGGTTCAAGTTGGGCCACAGGATGAGTGAACGTGCTACGACAATCTGCCCCCTCCACACACACACCCTTTCTTTTGGAGCCCAGCCTGCCTGCATCTGAAACACCCCCTTTCTTGTAAGAAACAAGAACATACTGCATTTATTTATTTATCACATTTATATCCCGCCCATCTCCCTCACAGGGAGGGACCCTAACATATTGCTAAGATACTCCTGAACCGGGTTAGAACCTAACATGCATAAATTCCAAACTGCTCAGGGTCTCTCTCCATCACGGTAGAGGTCGTTAACATGAGGCATTCGCTGCTACGAGACATGCTACTTCTGCCTTAGAGGGCTTTAAGCAAAAACCAGGCGGTAGCGGCGGCGGCGGCAGCAGCAGCAGCAGCAGCAGCAAACTCCTCCAGAAGCTTGCCTCGAGTGCAGGGGACGCCTTGGCTCTTCTCTCCTTCACTAGTTTTCAAGGGCAGCCTCCCCCCACCCACCCCTGAGAAGGATCCCCGTCCCCGCCTGAGCGCAAGCTTAGCGTACAATGTCGTCTTCCTTGTTGTAGTTGGCAATATCTTTCCGCAGGGTTCGGATGATGATCATGCTGAGAATGCCTGTAAAACAGAGACCCAGGATGAACCCCATCCGAGCACCCACGGGTCAGCACTCCCCAGCTGTGGGGGAGGGGGGAGGCAAGGGGTAGGAGGGATTCAAATGCTGAAGACCCTCCCTTGGGCTCTCAAGTGGGTTTACTGCCGTTTGTCTGCACGGAGTGGGAGAGACACTTTGGCCAGCCAAGAGCTGCCTCCTACATCAGCGACGCGGCTGTTCGGGGCATTCACCTTCCCGTGGGGCACATGGGCGCTCTTGCCAACAGCAGAGGAAGCCATTTACTCCTACAGAAGCCACTGGCTTCCTCAACACAGTCCACGACGTTTCAGTCCTCCTTTTGCTTCATGAAAAATCCCCGGGGTTCCCCATTCCATTAGATAATTGCCCCAGGCAGCTTGCTTTCGGCAGGCAGCGACCTGCGGAAGCCTGGAGGATGGGCCTTGCCCAGCCAAGTAAATGCCAAGGCAACGAAAGGGAAGGCGAAGACGATCTCTGATCCCGTATCCAGGAAATAAACGTAATCAGGAAAGCTGAACTCGAGGCTTCCCAGCCTGCTTTTTATTTCAAGGATTAGTTATTGTCCTTGCTCGGGGGCTGTATGGCTGTTTCGGTTAATTTTACTTTTTATTTCTGAAAAAAAATCTTGTAAATTGCCCTGGGAGGGCAGGCTTGAAAGGTAGGATCAACATATAAAAATATGTTGTTATTAAAAAAACAACAACAACAAGGGTAATTCAGAGATCCTGCTGGGACCCGCAGTCCTACCCCTAGCTGCCAACCTGTTCAGGTGTAGCTGGCTTCCCTCTCACCTGAAAGGAAGAAGACCACCACCACGGAGTTCACAATGGAAAACCAATGTATCTGCACGTCACTCATGGTGAGGTAAGTGTCCCAGCGGGAAGCCCACTTGATGTCGCTCTCCTGCAAGGAAAGGGGGGGGGAAGCAAGAGTTTGGCCTGAAGTGGCTCTGCTAAAGGCCGGTCTCGCGGCCTTTCCTGATTTACGGGCGGCTGTTCTAGGAAGTGCCCTCAAAGCCCTTTTCAGCATCCGTCGAGACACAAGACGACAGGAAATCACTGGGAGAGGAAGGGAAGGCCCACTGCCCTGTCTGCTGGCCGGGAAGGGAGCTGCAGGGAGCGTGGTTTCCCTCCCTCCGTCCGTCCGTCCCTCCCTCCCGGAACCAGCGGTGGCGCTGAGATTCCACCCTCCCCCCACCCAAGGGACCACAGGATGGGCCTTTGCGGGCGTAGAAGGAATGCTGTTGCGCTGCCTATTTTTGCCATCTGTTGCGCTGAGCAGATGGGGCACAGGGCTCCAATGCCAAGGCGGCAGAGTCGCTTCACCCTGAACACGCCCGTTTGGGCTCAGCCGTCCAGGAAAACTGACCGCCGCCTCTGCGGTTGCGGCCAGGATGGGTCTGCCCCACGGCCGAGAGCTCTGCTTCCAGCAGCCACCCAACCTTCCTTGGGCAGCCAGGGCAAGACTAGACCGGATTAGAATCTCTCGGCGTTGTGGGCCATTTTTAGAGATCGGCTCAGGAGAAAGTATTTTAGCAGCCCGAACCTTCCTCCACAGCTCCCCTCCCCCAGATCCAGGGCCCCCATTTACCCTTCCTTCGGGAAGGACTTTTCAATCCTTGGCCCTCAAATTCCTTGTGGCTTCCCCCCAAAACGGGACGTCCCCTCTTCCTGCTCTGCCTCTCACCTCCCAGTGCACCGAATAGGTGAAGAAGAGTTCGTTTGGCTTCTTGGGGTCAATTTCTTGGGCGGAGGCGCTGGCAGCTTCAGGGAGGACACACACCCCCTTCTCGTCCACCTTCATATCTGCGGACCAACGACGTGGGTCAGGACAGCCGACCTTTCTTTTGCCAGAGGCCCAGACCTGGGCGATCAAGGTAAGCTTCGAATTGTGGCCAAGCTAGCAAGGATGATGGGAGCCAAGGTCCGAAGGCCCTGGAGGGCTCCAGGTTAGAAACAGCCAAGCCCGGCAGCATGGCTCACTTCGCAAACCTCTCCCCCATCGGGGGGAATACCGTCTGAACGTTTTAGATCCTGGCTACACCCAGCCTAGGATTTTCTACCAGGGTTTTGCATTCACACTTAACACGAGACAGGATTTTAAAACGATGGGTACTGAATAAGCCACAGTGGCCTGTGCGACACGTTCCCGCTGAGCCAAACACAGACCGACCATGTCACGGTCTGCTATCCCTCAATGGTTCCCCGACTCGGGCAGGTGTTTTAGCCCACCCCTGTTCTGTGGGAATACCAGAAAATGCAGGGTTCTTTGAAGGCAAAATACTGAATGTGGGCCACAAAGCTTCAACAGAGTTATGGGGACTCCGTAGAGCTCCCCTCCTCCCAGAAAACTTCCTTAAGGCACCCCCCCAACAGGGAAGGCCACCTCGCCCAACCCTTCATTACTGCTACAGGCAGTACAGGATCAGGGCAGCATCTGGGCAGGGCAGGGCAGGGCCGGCCAAAGGGAGAACAGCTGCCGTCCTCTTACCGGCAAGCGCAACGCTCTGCGGAATGACTTCGAAGCGAACCACCCGATAGGTGGGCTCCTGGTTCTCCTCCACCTCCTCTCTGTGGTAGTAAAGGATGAAGGAAAGGTGGTTGTGCAGGAAGAACTAAAACAGATGACACAGAAATACGTATTAGAGGGCCTGGAACAGGGAAAGGCAATTTGGAGGAGACCGAGGGCGGGTCCTCCCCAACTATAGGTAATCCTCGATTTACAACCACAATTGGGCCTTATATTTATATTTTTATGAAGAATTTTGCTTTTATTGTATTTTAATCTGTAGTTGTTTTAATTTTATTGTTAAACCGCCCAGAGTCGCTCTTAGTGAGATGGGCGGTGACGAAATATGAAATATAAATAAATAAATAAATAAAATAAAAAACTTCTGTCCCTAAGCAAGGCGATTGTTAAGTGAGTCGTGCCTGATTTCACAACATTTTTTTGCCACGGTTGTTAAGTAAATCACTTAGTTGTTAAGTGAATCCAGCTTCCCCATTGACTTTGCTTGTCGGAAGCCGGCTGGGAAGGTCGCAAACGCTGCAACTGTCGCAAATACATGCCGGTTGCCGTGCCTGAAATTTAATCACATGAACACAGGGACGCTGCAACAACCGTAAGTGCGAGGACCGGTTGCAAGTCACTTTTTTCAGCGCCACTGTAACTTCAAACAGTCGCTAAACAAACGGTCGTAAGTCGAGGACTACCTGTAGTCTCTGGATAGGGCTCCTTAGAGAGGGTTTTTCAAACTGCGGAGGTTCCATGAGAACTTGATGGGAGTTCTATGAGTGATTAAGGATTTTTTAAAAAGTTCACACAAATGCAGCTCATTTTCTATCACCTGAGTTTTGCCACTCAATCGGGTCTCCAGGATTTTTTTTAAAAAAACTAACAGGTTCTGTGGCCTGAAAAAGTTTGAACCCTTTTGGGGGCCAGGGCTCTGCCTCACACAAATGCCCCCCAGGCATTTTACAACAAGGGAGGCTGAAATGCAGAAAGGCGGCAAAGCAAATATATCCACAGAATGAAAGGATTTGGTCATTTTCTCCTGCCCAAAATAATTTTAAGCTGGATAAAAACAGGATGACTCACGCCTAGTCATAATTGATTTGGCTCTCAAGTAATATATTCAGATTTCCCACAACTAGTTGGTAACAATTGGGTGCCAGTCAGGAAGTAGAAAATCAAAAGCCACCCACTGCTGTACAAAAGACTGATCCAAGAGACGAGCAATTTATTATAGAGAACTGGGCAGAAGTGTTTCCTGACATCTTTGAGGGCCTGCTGGCTCCTTTGGAATGCCCATCCCTGTCAAACGTGGCCACAAAGTATGAATGCATCCACATCATTATTAATTAATGCCAGCTGCTAATCTGCCTTCCTGCTCTTTAGGGCACATTCCCTAAAAGCCCCCTTGCATGTTCCTGCAAGCAAGGAAATGCTTCAGAACTCTCCTTCTGCTTCCCTCGCTATTGCATGGGAAAAGGAAGCCGTTTCTAGTCTTCAGATTTTAGAATCCGGAAGGTCAATTCAGGTGAAAAAGACAGGGGTTCCCTTGCATCAGAGTGTAACTGGGCAGGGGAGAACACATGCCTTGCCTTTCTAGAGCGCGAAAAAGTGTATACTAGCTCTGCAGGTGTGCAAAACTGGATTTACATGCATCCCCTGGCCATTAGTGCCTGAATCTGCTTCTTGTGCTGTTCGTTCTTTCCCCTTCTGTACAGGTGGTCCTTGGATTATGACCACTCATTCAACGACCACGGCGCTGAATGAGGGGGACTTACAACCAGTCCTCAGAGTTCTGGCCGTTGCAGTGTCCCTGAGGTCACATGATCACAATCCAGGTGTTCAGCTTGTGATTACGACACTGCAGAGAGCCGCAGTCACGTGATCGCAATTTCCGATGTTCCCTGCCGGCTTCCCACAAGCAAAGTTAACAGGGAAGCTGGCAGGAAGTCAGAAGTCGCAGTCACGTGAGGTCCCCACTTAATGACCCACATGGTCCTCGCTTAACAGCAGCAACTGGGACTGCCAGGCTCGCTGTCACTAGGCAACACAGTCACGTGATGTTGCGTTTTACAACCGCGTCACTTAGCAATGGCAATTCCGGTCCCAACTGCCATCGTAACCCAAGGCCTACCGGCATTGAGCTACTGAGCTGTAAGCCTGGAAGGAGGCATTTATCGGTCCTCACGGTCTCACACCAGCGGAGCCATTCAGCACTCTGTGAATGCCAAAGTGTTTGCTAGCAGGGAACGAACGTGCTATCCTGTATGAGTCATGTGGATGACCCTGCCACAGGCCAGGCCAGGCCAGGCCTGGTGAGCATCAAGGGCGGGGTAGCTACAGCCTCCGGTTTAAGGCTCCGTAGGAATGCAGCTCGGCATTGGAAGCAATGTCTGCTGCGTGTGAACTTGTACAATGGGTTACATTTGCATCCTATGCCTCAACAAGCTTCCCCGGAGTACCGGTTCTTTGCTACCTGGACCCCAAGCCTTGGTGTTGCCTACTCTCTGCAACAGGACTGGTTCAGTTTTCATTTCTAGACTAAGCGTCTACCGCTCTGTGGGTTTCTCTGGCTGTAATCCTTTCTGGAACGAGACTCAGAATGCAGGTAGTCCTCGACTTACAACCACAATTGGGACTGGAACTTCTGTTGCTAAGCGAGGCGGTTGTTAAGTGAGTCACACCTGATTTTATGACCTTTTTTGCCGCGGTCGTTAAGCGAATCTGGCTTCCCCCGACTGCTTGTCGGAAGCTGGCTGGGAAGGTCGCAAATGGCGATCACATGACCACGGAACGCTGCAACTGTTGTAAGTGTGAGCCGGCCGCCAAGCACCTGAATTTTGATCACATGACCACAGGGCCGCTGCGACGGTCGTAAGTGTGAGGACCTGTCTAAGTCATTTTTCCCAGCACCATCGTAACTTCAGTCAATAAACGAATGGTCGTAAGTCGATGACTACCTGTATATAACTACACTTTTACAATTCCCAATCCATATTCAGTACAAGGCAGCAATATCCCAGGAGCTGCAAGGCGGAGAGCGCGAACCACCCTGAAGATATAGAGAAACATTTAATTTCAGGGGAGAGGACCAGCCCTGGAAACCTGTCTCACAGCCCTTACAGAAACTTCTGCTGCTCTTATTCCTCTCTGGCACCACAGAATCCCCCGATCATGTTGAGAGAGAGAATGATTCTGCAAGACCCAAAACTCATCTCCAAAACGGCTTCTATTCCACTGCGGCTCTAGAGCGGGCTTAGATTAACCCTTTTCTATTAATTTCAGTGGGAGGGAATTTGCTAAATGTTTTTTTTAAAAAATGCCAGGGGAGGAAAAATAAAAATTTATCTCTTCTTTCGTTCTACCCTGCTGAAAGAATGCATTTCCTCATTCTCCCACAGATGGCAAGGGAGAATTACCAGTCTTCCGTTCACTTGCACTGATCTCCGGAATGCAGGGAAGGTAACGCTAATCCATCATCTGCCTGGAGACACGCCCTTCCAAAGCACGACACACAAGCTTGCTGTAAACCTCTTCAGAGTTTCTTTACTGTGGACGGGTTTGAGCAAGACTCAAAATTCCTATTCTCAATACCTTAAAGGTAAATAGAGAGAGGGTCCTGTCCAGCCAGAAGCTGGGTCACTCCTGAGGAATCCACCGATAACTCAGAACAAGGGATGGAGCAGAAGGCCCCGTCAAGCCTCCCTAAACGGCTCCCCCTCCCCCAGTATTCACTGGCATCTGTACCCTGTTCTTCTCCATGAACCCAAGCCGATAGCCATGCTCAAACTGGAGGTCCCTCTCCTTGTTCTTCTCTTCCTCCTCACGGTTCGAGTAGAATTCCAGCCTTGTGGCCACTGGCAAGTTATCGGCAATGCTGCAATGACAAGCCCTGGGGTCAGGTCAACTGCCTTCCCTTCACCCTGAAGGACCCACCCGGCCCCACCGAAGGCCCTGGCAAGAGGACTCACAGGTGGACGTAGTATTCCTCCTGGATCCGCTCGACCACGAGTTGGCTGCCCTCCTTGGTCAGGACAACGGGCTTGTTTGGAACATTGCACAGCACCTCACACTTCTTTTCGATATTCATGAAAACCTGGAATGGAGTGTTGACAATCCGGTCCCCCCTCAGAACCTCACCTATAAGCAGGGCGCGAGGGGAGGAAGAAGGAAACAATTCAGAGGGTCCCTTCCTTGGTGGCAGGGGACCCGCCGAGTTTTAATCTCTGACATCTCCAGTTAGCAACGTGGTCGGGGATCAGGGCTGCTAATTCAAGGAGCCAATGGGCGGACTAATGGGTACCCCAGACCCGTTTTGGCAGCCCCTACAGCTCCCCGAGGTTGTGCACACCAAAATTTGGCAGTAGAATGGTTTTTGATAGGGTGACTGTTTTGCAGTTTTTAAAAACAAAATGAAGACTAGAACAGGTGTGTTAAGCTTCTGCCAGCTTAAGGCCTCAGTTTTGCCTTCTTTATTTACTACTTATATCTCACCTTTCAAGATAACCATAATCCTAAAGCAACTTATGGGCAAAATAAACAATTGTAAACACAAATAAATATTATTTAAAGCCAAACGAACAAAAGCATTTCTAGGACCCTGACTGTGGGGCAACTGGTGGCAGAGAAAGGAGGAAAATTTCGCCGGAACAGATTCCTGTGATAGTCTTTGCTGCCTTCCCTCCCACAGGACCTCTAAACCCCCAAAGGAGCTGAACTTGCTCAGAACAGTGTTTTGGTTCCTGCTCAAAAAAGTTTACTTTGAGGTTGTTTGATATGACTGCACAGCTTGAAATAGTGCCACCTGACACGGCCAAATTTTGCTCTCAGGCAAGTTTTCTCGCAACGTTGAAACCCTCAAAACATTTAAGTATTTTTGCGTACCCCTACAAGACACTAAGACAGTGTTTCTCAACCTTGGGTACTTTAAGATGTCTGGACTTCAACTCCCAGAATTCCCCAGCCAGCCTTGCTGGCTGGGGAATTCTGGGAGTTGAAGTCCAGACATCTTAAAGTACCCAAGGTTGAGAAACACTGCACTAAGAGACGCTGGAGATCAGACACATGGAAGTGTCAATCTTCACGAATGCCAAACAAGAGGTGCCAGCACATATACCACATGGAAGGCCGTAGGCTACCCTAGGGAATGGAGCACTGGGGCATTACCCAAATTCTCAGCTTTATACGTGATGGTGCCAGGCCGGCAGAATGGTAAGGAGTAATACTCATAGGGTAACTGGGTCCGCGAACTGGTGAGTTTCACCGCCTGGAAAAAGAGAAAGAAAGAGATGCCATCTGTCCCAAATCCCCATATCCAAGTGGAACAAAGAGCTTCCATTACAAAGGTCACACATGCCCCAATCCTTTTCCTTCTTTTGCCAAGAAAACAAAGTCTGTTTTACAGATGAAACATTACAGACAGGATGTTTGGCTAGGAACATTGTTGTTATGCTCAGGGCTTTCCAAACATAACTGCTGTTGTTCTGGATGCTCCTGGGAGAAGATAAAACCCACAGCTTTAGGAGATGGGGAAAGGAGAAAAAGAACAATCTAAGAGGCTGCTAATCAGCCCAGAGCCCATGCATTAGTGGTCTTGGAGAACGTAACATCCTGCAGTATTCGATCCAACACATTCGAAAATGCTGAAATATTGACAGGAATAGACAAAGTTCTCAGCTTATTGTGGGTTGTTTTTCTGGGAATAGAACTCCTCAATCATGAAAGATCCAGCATCCATAATAGCTAGAAAAACCACTTAGATTGGCTGGGAATGATGGGAACTATAGTCCAGCATATCTGAAGGATACCAGGTTGAAGAAAACTAATGCAGAGCATTCAAAACCCTTCACATATTTTACCACAGTATCCCTGTAAGGCAGAGCTTTCCAAACTTTTCACGTTGGTGACACACTTTTTAGACATGCATCATTTCGTGACACACTCTTACAGCAGGGCACAAGGCAGGCACTAGGACCTGCGCGGAATCACAGCAGGTTTGGAGGCAGCCAGGCACAAGGCAGGCACTAGGACCTGCACGGAATCCTGGCAGGGCTCGGAGGCAGCAGCAGCCGGGACACACCCAGACACTGCAGCCGACACACTAATGTGTCGCGACACACAGTTTGGAAAGCTCTGCTGTAAGGTAACTCTTACAATGATCTAGTATTATTTTTGTTTTAGATTCCTTTTCCAACTCACCTTAATGCTACAGTGAGTCAGGACAAAAATAGTTCCACATGAAAATCTGTAAATTACTGGGGCCCAGCAAAGGTGAAATTAAGCTCTTTTTAGGTTTCATGGAGTGAAAGAGAAGTGTATTTTCTCACTGTAATCAAAGGGCTTTGAAGGGCTTAACAGGTGAGACTCTGCTTGGGGTGCTGTGAGCCAGAAGCTCAGATAAGGCAATCAATGACACTCTCAGAATTAACACACAGTGTAAACAGGCCTACAACTGTTAAAAGTAGCTGAAAAGTAATAGTTCTGCCAATGCAAACAACAAAGCCGCCTGCCTGTCCCTGTGAGGTGCTGGGCAGATCTATTGGGACAGTTATTCCCAGCATTTTCCAGTTGCCACCCACACATTTCAAGAACTGCAGCCCTCTGCATAGATGAAAGCTTAATTTTTTTTCTCCCTCAGGGCGATGACATACTAGCATGATCAGACCTGGCCAGGATTCTAAATCTGGCCAAATTGTAATGTAGAGGTAATGAAACTCAGTGCCACCCTACCTTGATTTCTACAGGAGCATTCCGGTGAAAATTGATGGGAGCAACTCCTGGCACGTAGAAACAACTCACCCCATGCCACAAGAGGAAGAGGGGGCATGCAAGCCTCTGCCAAAAAGAGAAAGGAGATGTTTGTCACCAGAGCAACCTCTGTTGAGAACACTGGGAGGAAAGAACCAAGGAGGAACATCTTCAGGTTCCTGTGCCACCACCCTTGGCAAGCCCTTTCTCCAAAAAAAAAAACAACAACAACACTTCATCAGACCTAATCTGGTCGGAAGAGATAGTCCTGCAAGTTAGCCCAAGGCAAGTCAGCACTTTGAACTGGACCCAGAAACATATCATCAACCACTGCAGCGACCAGAGCATTGGTATGACGTGGCTGAATCTGCTGCCACTTGTGAGCAGATGACACGCTGAACTCTGTGGCAACTGAGGTTTCTGAAATGTCTTCAGCGGTAGCCCCAAGCAGAGTGCACTGCAGTGACCGATGAGCAAGATGACGAGGGCGTGAGTCAGAGCTTCCTGATCCAGGAAGGACTGCAACTGGAAACCAGCTGAGGTACATAAAGACTCCCTTGACTCCCTGGCACTGCCTGATATTCTAGCAGCAGTCCAGGAAGATCCCCCAATCATTGATTCGCATCTCTGTCAGACTGATCACTGAAGAACTACAATTGCATCTTGCAGGGATTTGCTTGGAGCTGGCTTGGAGCCATTTAGAGTCGCCAGGCACCGGGTCATGATTTTTACAGCATCCCCAGCTATACCTGGGTAGTGAAGTGTAAGTCAGTATCATTAGGATACTGCTGATACCACACCCCAACCTGATAGTGGTTCCGTGGAGGGTCAGGACAAAGTCCTAATGCACCTCATGCTGGGGCAATTACTGTCTTGAGTGTTCCTCCCCATTCATTCAAACTGGTGGAACCACTGCAAAACTCCAGAAGAATACCATGGTCAGTGGTATCAAATGCTGCTGAGGGGTCTAACAAGGTCAGAAGGGGCACGTTCCCTCCCTCAAGATCCCAACAAACGTCATCCACTAGCGTGGCCAATCCTGTTTCCATCCTGGGCCTGGAACCTGATTGAAAAGGGTATAGGAAATCTGTTTCCTCTGGAGAGGTTGGAGCAGTTGTCTGAAGTGGCTGGCTCAAGAGCAAGCTACATTATAGTTCAGCCATGCAACCCCTCACAAGTTGTTCAACCACTCTCCCAGCATTTAGTCAACATGGCCAATAGCAAGGGGTGCTGGGAAATGTGGTTCTCCAACATCTAGAGGTATAACATTGGCACTCGTGATTTAGTGCAATTGCGATCCTAGTCCAACTCTGTGTGCAAGGAAGACAAATAGAAGCCCCACCTTTATTATGACTGTTTTGGGGCCAAACAATTTCAGACTGAACTTGTCTGAATCTTCTCTGACATTTTGCAAATGTCAAACCCTACAGGTAGTCCTCGCTTAATGACCACAATTGGGACCAGAATTTTGGTTGTTAAGCAAAGTGGTCATTAAGCGAATCCAACCTGATTTTACGACCTTTTTGTGGCAGTCGTTAAGCGAATCACAGCGGGCATTAAGCGTGTGGTCAAGCAAATCACATGGTTCCCGATTGATTTTGCTTGCCAGAATCCGACTGGGAAGGTTGAAAATGGCAATCACGTGACCACAGGACGCTGCGACGGTTATAAATGTGAACTGGTTGCCAAGCACCCATATCGTGATCATGTGACTGTGGGGACGCTGTGATGGTCGTAAGTACGAGGACCAGTCGTAAGTCGTTTTTTCCAGCACCGTTGTAAGACCGAACCGTCACTAAATGAATGGTTGTTAAGCGAGAACTACTTGTATATTCATTTTGCACGTGCAGGACATGTTTGTAGAAAATCTTCTAAGTGTTGATTTAGCTACCTGCTGATTGAAACGGTATAGGTAGCAGCAGCAGCTACAGATTTATCACCTGGGGCACCATTTGGCCTATATTCAGTGACCCTAACAGTATTGTTTATTACAGAAGCTTCCATAAGAGTCAGAGCCTCTCTTTCTGCAGAACATGGAAAAGCTAGTTGGGAAAAATGGGGGCACACTTTTCTCTATCATATAATTTCTAAGTAAATCTTTACACATCTCAAAATCTGCATCTCCAAGGACATTTGACTACTGCTTTCCCTTTTTTAACAATACAAATGAAACTGTATGTATAAATCTAACAAAACCTCATATAAATGTAAACATAAAAGGGAGAAAACACACTCCAACATTATACTTTCCTACAATTCAGATATGCTAACTACATCTTTGTAGAAAGTATTATAACTCAATTTTTAAATAACAAATTGAACTCTGACCACCTGGAATTGTGTTGTCGTAGTAGTTTTTCCTTTCCATCCATAAGGAACCAATTCAAAGCCTGAGTTGACCAATTTAATTTAGAAACTGATATACAAGCTTGCTTCCAGGAATACATTATTGGCTTTTTTGCAACTATCCAGCTTGTCTATGAAGGTTCTCAGTCATCCAGGTGGAACAGTCTGTGGCTTGAATCATGTCAACTGGATTTCTATTTTCTTAGTGGAAACGTTTCACTCCTTATCCAAGGAGCTTCTTCAGTCTGAGTAAAGTTAGTAAGGGAATCCTTAAATATGTTTCTAGGCTGGCTGTGTGACCTTGCACCTGGGGCTAGGTCATGGTTATTTTTGAGATGTTTGTTTCTAAGTCCCTTTATCATCTAAAGGAGGATCGTTAAGATTACCCTGCTGCTGTTGAGCTTGTGAAATGGTCTTAATCTTCCTAGGCACAGAAGACAAAGCAGGAAGGAAGATAGGGGAAAGGTTATGCCTGAGGCCCCCACCTCTATTCAAGGAAGGATTTTCCAAGTTGGCATGAATGGATTCCTTGACCCCTCTCTCAAACCACCTATCTTCTCTGTCTAAAATGTGAACATTAATGTCCTCAAATGAGTGTCCTTTTTCCTTTAGATGAAGATAAACTGCTGACTCTGGTCCTGTGGTGTTACTTCTCCTGTGTTGGGCCATCCTCCTGTACAAAGGTTGTTTGGTTTCTCCAATGTAGAGTTCAGAGCACTCCTCACTGCACTGGATTGCATACACTACATTGCTTTCCTTGTGTTTTGGAGTTTGATCTTTGGGGTGTACAAGCCTCTGTCTCAGTGTGTTGGTGGGTTTGAAATATACAGGTATGTGGTGTTTGCCAAATATCCGTTTGATCTTTTCAGACACGCCAGCCATGTAAGGAATGACCAGGTTCTTCCGTTTACTCTGAGTCTCAGCCCTATCTGTCGCTGTTTTAGGTCTGGTAGACTTAGATTTGGTGAAGGCCCAATTTGGATATCCACAGGCCTGCAGAGCTGTTCTCAGATGCTGCTTTTCATTCTTTTTGGAATCCATGGAGGTGGGGATGGTTTCTGCTCTGTGTGACAATGTCCTGATGACTCCTAGTTTGTGCTGCAGTGGATGGTGGGAGTCAAACATCAGGTATTGATCTGTGTGTGTGGGTTTCCTGTAGATCCCTATTTCTAGCTTGCCACCGGTCCCAATGAGGACTTCACAGTCTAGGAATGCCAGTCTGTTGTCCTTGGTGTCTTCTCTGGTGAAGCTAATGTTGGCATCTATAGTGTTTATATGGTCCGTGAAGGCCTGTACTTCCTGGGCCTTGATTTTGACCCAGGTGTCATCCACATACCTAAACCAGTGGGTGGGCACCGTTCCCTGGAATGTGTTGAGTGCTTTCTTCTCCACTTCTTCCATGTATAAATTGGCCACAATGGGTGACACAGGAGAACCCATGGCACAGCCGTGTTTTTGTCTGTAAAAGTCACCTCTGTATGTGAAATAAGTGGTGTTAAGACACAGGTCCAGAAGATGGCAGATCTGGTTTGGGTTGAGATGGCTTCTCCTTTCCAGGGTGCTGTCCTCTTCTAGTCTCTTCCTGACAGCGGATAGAGCATGAGTGGTGGGGATGCTGGTGAAAAGGGAGGACACATCAAAGGAGACCATAGTTTCATCTGTATCCAGTTTCAGGATCTTTGCTTTGGAAACAAATTCTTCCGAATTATGGATGTGGTGTTCAGAGTGTCCAACTAGAGGTGCTAGTATGGTAGAGAGGTGTTTGGCAATGTTGTATGTTACCGAATTGATGCTGCTGACTATGGGTCGGAGGGGTGTTCCTTCCTTGTGGATCTTAGGAAGTCCGTAGATGCAGGGGATGGCTTCTCCAGGATACAGACGGTGGTAGGTAATCCTATCGATGGAGCCATCATGTTCCAATTGTTTCAAACTGTCTATTGCCTTTTTCTTGTAATTGTTGGTGGGGTCTCTTTTCAGTTTTTCATATGTATGGTGATCCTCCAAAAGTGAGGTAATTTTATTGTGGTAGTCTGCAGTGTTTAGAACCACTGTACATCTTCCTTTGTCAGCAGGTAAAATGGTGATGGTTTCATCTTTGCTGAGGGCTGTCAGGGCTCTCCTCTCTTGGACGGTAAGGTTGGGGGGAGGAGGTTGAGCACTGGACAGAGCTGCAGATATTTTAAGCCGGAGTTGTTCTGCTTCTTCAAAAGGTAGGTGGTTGTTGTGGATGGCAGATTCTGTGGCTGTAATGAGCTCCACAACCGGAACTTGCTTGGGAGTGATGGCAAAATTAAGACCTTTGGCTAGGACATCTCTCTCTGGTTGGGTAAGTTCTCTGTCTGAGAGATTTTTCACCCACATGTTCTTTTTGTCCTCTGTGGTCCTGTTGTTGTTGTTCCTCCCAGCGGTTTCTCCAGTTCCTTGTTTCTGCTTGCTGCGAGAAAGAAGAATGTCAAATTTCTTAGTTTGCCTCTCCTTTGTCTTGTGATGCTGGGCCAGCTGTACTTTATTGCCAAGCTGAATAACTCTATCCAGGATTGGGTCAGGAAGGGTGGCTGTGAGTTCCTGGTGAAGGTTTTCAAAATTGTATTGCAGGGCATCAATGGTGAAGTGGACTTGCCTTATTCTTTCATTTAGAAGATGTCTTTGTGCCTGCTGCAAGATCTGATCTGCTCTGTGACCCTTAACTGTAGATTGCAGGCGTAGGCTTGTCGGGATGAGTCTCTGTTGTCTGCATCTGAGGTTAAAACGTAGGTGGTTTCTATAGTCTGCCACCTTTCTTGCTGTCTTCTCGAATTTCCTTACCAACTTCAGGGTTTCATCCCCAAAATGTATGGCAATATGTCTATGAAGGTTCTCAGTCATCCAGGTGGAACAGTCTGTGGCTTGAATCATGTCAACTGGATTTCTATTTTCTTAGTGGAAACGTTTCACTCCTTATCCAAGGAGCTTCTTCAGTCTGAGTAAAGTTAGTAAGGGAATCCTTAAATATGTTTCTAGGCTGGCTGTGTGACCTTGCACCTGGGGCTAGGTCATGGTTATTTTTGAGATGTTTGTTTCTAAGTCCCTTTATCATCTAAAGGAGGATCGTTAAGATTACCCTGCTGCTGTTGAGCTTGTGAAATGGTCTTAATCTTCCTAGGCACAGAAGACAAAGCAGGAAGGAAGATAGGGGAAAGGTTATGCCTGAGGCCCCCACCTCTATTCAAGGAAGGATTTTCCAAGTTGGCATGAATGGATTCCTTGACCCCTCTCTCAAACCACCTATCTTCTCTGTCTAAAATGTGAACATTAATGTCCTCAAATGAGTGTCCTTTTTCCTTTAGATGAAGATAAACTGCTGACTCTGGTCCTGTGGTGTTACTTCTCCTGTGTTGGGCCATCCTCCTGTACAAAGGTTGTTTGGTTTCTCCAATGTAGAGTTCAGAGCACTCCTCACTGCACTGGATTGCATACACTACATTGCTTTCCTTGTGTTTTGGAGTTTGATCTTTGGGGTGTACAAGCCTCTGTCTCAGTGTGTTGGTGGGTTTGAAATATACAGGTATGTGGTGTTTGCCAAATATCCGTTTGATCTTTTCAGACACGCCAGCCATGTAAGGAATGACCAGGTTCTTCCGTTTACTCTGAGTCTCAGCCCTATCTGTCGCTGTTTTAGGTCTGGTAGACTTAGATTTGGTGAAGGCCCAATTTGGATATCCACAGGCCTGCAGAGCTGTTCTCAGATGCTGCTTTTCATTCTTTTTGGAATCCATGGAGGTGGGGATGGTTTCTGCTCTGTGTGACAATGTCCTGATGACTCCTAGTTTGTGCTGCAGTGGATGGTGGGAGTCAAACATCAGGTATTGATCTGTGTGTGTGGGTTTCCTGTAGATCCCTATTTCTAGCTTGCCACCGGTCCCAATGAGGACTTCACAGTCTAGGAATGCCAGTCTGTTGTCCTTGGTGTCTTCTCTGGTGAAGCTAATGTTGGCATCTATAGTGTTTATATGGTCCGTGAAGGCCTGTACTTCCTGGGCCTTGATTTTGACCCAGGTGTCATCCACATACCTAAACCAGTGGGTGGGCACCGTTCCCTGGAATGTGTTGAGTGCTTTCTTCTCCACTTCTTCCATGTATAAATTGGCCACAATGGGTGACACAGGAGAACCCATGGCACAGCCGTGTTTTTGTCTGTAAAAGTCACCTCTGTATGTGAAATAAGTGGTGTTAAGACACAGGTCCAGAAGATGGCAGATCTGGTTTGGGTTGAGATGGCTTCTCCTTTCCAGGGTGCTGTCCTCTTCTAGTCTCTTCCTGACAGCGGATAGAGCATGAGTGGTGGGGATGCTGGTGAAAAGGGAGGACACATCAAAGGAGACCATAGTTTCATCTGTATCCAGTTTCAGGATCTTTGCTTTGGAAACAAATTCTTCCGAATTATGGATGTGGTGTTCAGAGTGTCCAACTAGAGGTGCTAGTATGGTAGAGAGGTGTTTGGCAATGTTGTATGTTACCGAATTGATGCTGCTGACTATGGGTCGGAGGGGTGTTCCTTCCTTGTGGATCTTAGGAAGTCCGTAGATGCAGGGGATGGCTTCTCCAGGATACAGACGGTGGTAGGTAATCCTATCGATGGAGCCATCATGTTCCAATTGTTTCAAACTGTCTATTGCCTTTTTCTTGTAATTGTTGGTGGGGTCTCTTTTCAGTTTTTCATATGTATGGTGATCCTCCAAAAGTGAGGTAATTTTATTGTGGTAGTCTGCAGTGTTTAGAACCACTGTACATCTTCCTTTGTCAGCAGGTAAAATGGTGATGGTTTCATCTTTGCTGAGGGCTGTCAGGGCTCTCCTCTCTTGGACGGTAAGGTTGGGGGGAGGAGGTTGAGCACTGGACAGAGCTGCAGATATTTTAAGCCGGAGTTGTTCTGCTTCTTCAAAAGGTAGGTGGTTGTTGTGGATGGCAGATTCTGTGGCTGTAATGAGCTCCACAACCGGAACTTGCTTGGGAGTGATGGCAAAATTAAGACCTTTGGCTAGGACATCTCTCTCTGGTTGGGTAAGTTCTCTGTCTGAGAGATTTTTCACCCACATGTTCTTTTTGTCCTCTGTGGTCCTGTTGTTGTTGTTCCTCCCAGCGGTTTCTCCAGTTCCTTGTTTCTGCTTGCTGCGAGAAAGAAGAATGTCAAATTTCTTAGTTTGCCTCTCCTTTGTCTTGTGATGCTGGGCCAGCTGTACTTTATTGCCAAGCTGAATAACTCTATCCAGGATTGGGTCAGGAAGGGTGGCTGTGAGTTCCTGGTGAAGGTTTTCAAAATTGTATTGCAGGGCATCAATGGTGAAGTGGACTTGCCTTATTCTTTCATTTAGAAGATGTCTTTGTGCCTGCTGCAAGATCTGATCTGCTCTGTGACCCTTAACTGTAGATTGCAGGCGTAGGCTTGTCGGGATGAGTCTCTGTTGTCTGCATCTGAGGTTAAAACGTAGGTGGTTTCTATAGTCTGCCACCTTTCTTGCTGTCTTCTCGAATTTCCTTACCAACTTCAGGGTTTCATCCCCAAAATGTATGGCAATATGTCTATGAAGGTTCTCAGTCATCCAGGTGGAACAGTCTGTGGCTTGAATCATGTCAACTGGATTTCTATTTTCTTAGTGGAAACGTTTCACTCCTTATCCAAGGAGCTTCTTCAGTCTGAGTAAAGTTAGTAAGGGAATCCTTAAATATGTTTCTAGGCTGGCTGTGTGACCTTGCACCTGGGGCTAGGTCATGGTTATTTTTGAGATGTTTGTTTCTAAGTCCCTTTATCATCTAAAGGAGGATCGTTAAGATTACCCTGCTGCTGTTGAGCTTGTGAAATGGTCTTAATCTTCCTAGGCACAGAAGACAAAGCAGGAAGGAAGATAGGGGAAAGGTTATGCCTGAGGCCCCCACCTCTATTCAAGGAAGGATTTTCCAAGTTGGCATGAATGGATTCCTTGACCCCTCTCTCAAACCACCTATCTTCTCTGTCTAAAATGTGAACATTAATGTCCTCAAATGAGTGTCCTTTTTCCTTTAGATGAAGATAAACTGCTGACTCTGGTCCTGTGGTGTTACTTCTCCTGTGTTGGGCCATCCTCCTGTACAAAGGTTGTTTGGTTTCTCCAATGTAGAGTTCAGAGCACTCCTCACTGCACTGGATTGCATACACTACATTGCTTTCCTTGTGTTTTGGAGTTTGATCTTTGGGGTGTACAAGCCTCTGTCTCAGTGTGTTGGTGGGTTTGAAATATACAGGTATGTGGTGTTTGCCAAATATCCGTTTGATCTTTTCAGACACGCCAGCCATGTAAGGAATGACCAGGTTCTTCCGTTTACTCTGAGTCTCAGCCCTATCTGTCGCTGTTTTAGGTCTGGTAGACTTAGATTTGGTGAAGGCCCAATTTGGATATCCACAGGCCTGCAGAGCTGTTCTCAGATGCTGCTTTTCATTCTTTTTGGAATCCATGGAGGTGGGGATGGTTTCTGCTCTGTGTGACAATGTCCTGATGACTCCTAGTTTGTGCTGCAGTGGATGGTGGGAGTCAAACATCAGGTATTGATCTGTGTGTGTGGGTTTCCTGTAGATCCCTATTTCTAGCTTGCCACCGGTCCCAATGAGGACTTCACAGTCTAGGAATGCCAGTCTGTTGTCCTTGGTGTCTTCTCTGGTGAAGCTAATGTTGGCATCTATAGTGTTTATATGGTCCGTGAAGGCCTGTACTTCCTGGGCCTTGATTTTGACCCAGGTGTCATCCACATACCTAAACCAGTGGGTGGGCACCGTTCCCTGGAATGTGTTGAGTGCTTTCTTCTCCACTTCTTCCATGTATAAATTGGCCACAATGGGTGACACAGGAGAACCCATGGCACAGCCGTGTTTTTGTCTGTAAAAGTCACCTCTGTATGTGAAATAAGTGGTGTTAAGACACAGGTCCAGAAGATGGCAGATCTGGTTTGGGTTGAGATGGCTTCTCCTTTCCAGGGTGCTGTCCTCTTCTAGTCTCTTCCTGACAGCGGATAGAGCATGAGTGGTGGGGATGCTGGTGAAAAGGGAGGACACATCAAAGGAGACCATAGTTTCATCTGTATCCAGTTTCAGGATCTTTGCTTTGGAAACAAATTCTTCCGAATTATGGATGTGGTGTTCAGAGTGTCCAACTAGAGGTGCTAGTATGGTAGAGAGGTGTTTGGCAATGTTGTATGTTACCGAATTGATGCTGCTGACTATGGGTCGGAGGGGTGTTCCTTCCTTGTGGATCTTAGGAAGTCCGTAGATGCAGGGGATGGCTTCTCCAGGATACAGACGGTGGTAGGTAATCCTATCGATGGAGCCATCATGTTCCAATTGTTTCAAACTGTCTATTGCCTTTTTCTTGTAATTGTTGGTGGGGTCTCTTTTCAGTTTTTCATATGTATGGTGATCCTCCAAAAGTGAGGTAATTTTATTGTGGTAGTCTGCAGTGTTTAGAACCACTGTACATCTTCCTTTGTCAGCAGGTAAAATGGTGATGGTTTCATCTTTGCTGAGGGCTGTCAGGGCTCTCCTCTCTTGGACGGTAAGGTTGGGGGGAGGAGGTTGAGCACTGGACAGAGCTGCAGATATTTTAAGCCGGAGTTGTTCTGCTTCTTCAAAAGGTAGGTGGTTGTTGTGGATGGCAGATTCTGTGGCTGTAATGAGCTCCACAACCGGAACTTGCTTGGGAGTGATGGCAAAATTAAGACCTTTGGCTAGGACATCTCTCTCTGGTTGGGTAAGTTCTCTGTCTGAGAGATTTTTCACCCACATGTTCTTTTTGTCCTCTGTGGTCCTGTTGTTGTTGTTCCTCCCAGCGGTTTCTCCAGTTCCTTGTTTCTGCTTGCTGCGAGAAAGAAGAATGTCAAATTTCTTAGTTTGCCTCTCCTTTGTCTTGTGATGCTGGGCCAGCTGTACTTTATTGCCAAGCTGAATAACTCTATCCAGGATTGGGTCAGGAAGGGTGGCTGTGAGTTCCTGGTGAAGGTTTTCAAAATTGTATTGCAGGGCATCAATGGTGAAGTGGACTTGCCTTATTCTTTCATTTAGAAGATGTCTTTGTGCCTGCTGCAAGATCTGATCTGCTCTGTGACCCTTAACTGTAGATTGCAGGCGTAGGCTTGTCGGGATGAGTCTCTGTTGTCTGCATCTGAGGTTAAAACGTAGGTGGTTTCTATAGTCTGCCACCTTTCTTGCTGTCTTCTCGAATTTCCTTACCAACTTCAGGGTTTCATCCCCAAAATGTATGGCAATATGTCTATGAAGGTTCTCAGTCATCCAGGTGGAACAGTCTGTGGCTTGAATCATGTCAACTGGATTTCTATTTTCTTAGTGGAAACGTTTCACTCCTTATCCAAGGAGCTTCTTCAGTCTGAGTAAAGTTAGTAAGGGAATCCTTAAATATGTTTCTAGGCTGGCTGTGTGACCTTGCACCTGGGGCTAGGTCATGGTTATTTTTGAGATGTTTGTTTCTAAGTCCCTTTATCATCTAAAGGAGGATCGTTAAGATTACCCTGCTGCTGTTGAGCTTGTGAAATGGTCTTAATCTTCCTAGGCACAGAAGACAAAGCAGGAAGGAAGATAGGGGAAAGGTTATGCCTGAGGCCCCCACCTCTATTCAAGGAAGGATTTTCCAAGTTGGCATGAATGGATTCCTTGACCCCTCTCTCAAACCACCTATCTTCTCTGTCTAAAATGTGAACATTAATGTCCTCAAATGAGTGTCCTTTTTCCTTTAGATGAAGATAAACTGCTGACTCTGGTCCTGTGGTGTTACTTCTCCTGTGTTGGGCCATCCTCCTGTACAAAGGTTGTTTGGTTTCTCCAATGTAGAGTTCAGAGCACTCCTCACTGCACTGGATTGCATACACTACATTGCTTTCCTTGTGTTTTGGAGTTTGATCTTTGGGGTGTACAAGCCTCTGTCTCAGTGTGTTGGTGGGTTTGAAATATACAGGTATGTGGTGTTTGCCAAATATCCGTTTGATCTTTTCAGACACGCCAGCCATGTAAGGAATGACCAGGTTCTTCCGTTTACTCTGAGTCTCAGCCCTATCTGTCGCTGTTTTAGGTCTGGTAGACTTAGATTTGGTGAAGGCCCAATTTGGATATCCACAGGCCTGCAGAGCTGTTCTCAGATGCTGCTTTTCATTCTTTTTGGAATCCATGGAGGTGGGGATGGTTTCTGCTCTGTGTGACAATGTCCTGATGACTCCTAGTTTGTGCTGCAGTGGATGGTGGGAGTCAAACATCAGGTATTGATCTGTGTGTGTGGGTTTCCTGTAGATCCCTATTTCTAGCTTGCCACCGGTCCCAATGAGGACTTCACAGTCTAGGAATGCCAGTCTGTTGTCCTTGGTGTCTTCTCTGGTGAAGCTAATGTTGGCATCTATAGTGTTTATATGGTCCGTGAAGGCCTGTACTTCCTGGGCCTTGATTTTGACCCAGGTGTCATCCACATACCTAAACCAGTGGGTGGGCACCGTTCCCTGGAATGTGTTGAGTGCTTTCTTCTCCACTTCTTCCATGTATAAATTGGCCACAATGGGTGACACAGGAGAACCCATGGCACAGCCGTGTTTTTGTCTGTAAAAGTCACCTCTGTATGTGAAATAAGTGGTGTTAAGACACAGGTCCAGAAGATGGCAGATCTGGTTTGGGTTGAGATGGCTTCTCCTTTCCAGGGTGCTGTCCTCTTCTAGTCTCTTCCTGACAGCGGATAGAGCATGAGTGGTGGGGATGCTGGTGAAAAGGGAGGACACATCAAAGGAGACCATAGTTTCATCTGTATCCAGTTTCAGGATCTTTGCTTTGGAAACAAATTCTTCCGAATTATGGATGTGGTGTTCAGAGTGTCCAACTAGAGGTGCTAGTATGGTAGAGAGGTGTTTGGCAATGTTGTATGTTACCGAATTGATGCTGCTGACTATGGGTCGGAGGGGTGTTCCTTCCTTGTGGATCTTAGGAAGTCCGTAGATGCAGGGGATGGCTTCTCCAGGATACAGACGGTGGTAGGTAATCCTATCGATGGAGCCATCATGTTCCAATTGTTTCAAACTGTCTATTGCCTTTTTCTTGTAATTGTTGGTGGGGTCTCTTTTCAGTTTTTCATATGTATGGTGATCCTCCAAAAGTGAGGTAATTTTATTGTGGTAGTCTGCAGTGTTTAGAACCACTGTACATCTTCCTTTGTCAGCAGGTAAAATGGTGATGGTTTCATCTTTGCTGAGGGCTGTCAGGGCTCTCCTCTCTTGGACGGTAAGGTTGGGGGGAGGAGGTTGAGCACTGGACAGAGCTGCAGATATTTTAAGCCGGAGTTGTTCTGCTTCTTCAAAAGGTAGGTGGTTGTTGTGGATGGCAGATTCTGTGGCTGTAATGAGCTCCACAACCGGAACTTGCTTGGGAGTGATGGCAAAATTAAGACCTTTGGCTAGGACATCTCTCTCTGGTTGGGTAAGTTCTCTGTCTGAGAGATTTTTCACCCACATGTTCTTTTTGTCCTCTGTGGTCCTGTTGTTGTTGTTCCTCCCAGCGGTTTCTCCAGTTCCTTGTTTCTGCTTGCTGCGAGAAAGAAGAATGTCAAATTTCTTAGTTTGCCTCTCCTTTGTCTTGTCTTGTCTCTCACAAGACAAAGGAGAGGCAAACTAAGAAATTTGACATTCTTCTTTCTCGCAGCAAGCAGAAACAAGGAACTGGAGAAACCGCTGGGAGGAACAACAACAACAGGACCACAGAGGACAAAAAGAACATGTGGGTGAAAAATCTCTCAGACAGAGAACTTACCCAACCAGAGAGAGATGTCCTAGCCAAAGGTCTTAATTTTGCCATCACTCCCAAGCAAGTTCCGGTTGTGGAGCTCATTACAGCCACAGAATCTGCCATCCACAACAACCACCTACCTTTTGAAGAAGCAGAACAACTCCGGCTTAAAATATCTGCAGCTCTGTCCAGTGCTCAACCTCCTCCCCCCAACCTTACCGTCCAAGAGAGGAGAGCCCTGACAGCCCTCAGCAAAGATGAAACCATCACCATTTTACCTGCTGACAAAGGAAGATGTACAGTGGTTCTAAACACTGCAGACTACCACAATAAAATTACCTCACTTTTGGAGGATCACCATACATATGAAAAACTGAAAAGAGACCCCACCAACAATTACAAGAAAAAGGCAATAGACAGTTTGAAACAATTGGAACATGATGGCTCCATCGATAGGATTACCTACCACCGTCTGTATCCTGGAGAAGCCATCCCCTGCATCTACGGACTTCCTAAGATCCACAAGGAAGGAACACCCCTCCGACCCATAGTCAGCAGCATCAATTCGGTAACATACAACATTGCCAAACACCTCTCTACCATACTAGCACCTCTAGTTGGACACTCTAAACACCACATCCATAATTCGGAAGAATTTGTTTCCAAAGCAAAGATCCTGAAACTGGATACAGATGAAACTATGGTCTCCTTTGATGTGTCCTCCCTTTTCACCAGCATCCCCACCACTCATGCTCTATCCGCTGTCAGGAAGAGACTAGAAGAGGACAGCACCCTGGAAAGGAGAAGCCATCTCAACCCAAACCAGATCTGCCATCTTCTGGACCTGTGTCTTAACACCACTTATTTCACATACAGAGGTGACTTTTACAGACAAAACACGGCTGTGCCATGGGTTCTCCTGTGTCACCCATTGTGGCCAATTTATACATGGAAGAAGTGGAGAAGAAAGCACTCAACACATTCCAGGGAACGGTGCCCACCCACTGGTTTAGGTATGTGGATGACACCTGGGTCAAAATCAAGGCCCAGGAAGTACAGGCCTTCACGGACCATATAAACACTATAGATGCCAACATTAGCTTCACCAGAGAAGACACCAAGGACAACAGACTGGCATTCCTAGACTGTGAAGTCCTCATTGGGACCGGTGGCAAGCTAGAAATAGGGATCTACAGGAAACCCACACACACAGATCAATACCTGATGTTTGACTCCCACCATCCACTGCAGCACAAACTAGGAGTCATCAGGACATTGTCACACAGAGCAGAAACCATCCCCACCTCCATGGATTCCAAAAAGAATGAAAAGCAGCATCTGAGAACAGCTCTGCAGGCCTGTGGATATCCAAATTGGGCCTTCACCAAATCTAAGTCTACCAGACCTAAAACAGCGACAGATAGGGCTGAGACTCAGAGTAAACGGAAGAACCTGGTCATTCCTTACATGGCTGGCGTGTCTGAAAAGATCAAACGGATATTTGGCAAACACCACATACCTGTATATTTCAAACCCACCAACACACTGAGACAGAGGCTTGTACACCCCAAAGATCAAACTCCAAAACACAAGGAAAGCAATGTAGTGTATGCAATCCAGTGCAGTGAGGAGTGCTCTGAACTCTACATTGGAGAAACCAAACAACCTTTGTACAGGAGGATGGCCCAACACAGGAGAAGTAACACCACAGGACCAGAGTCAGCAGTTTATCTTCATCTAAAGGAAAAAGGACACTCATTTGAGGACATTAATGTTCACATTTTAGACAGAGAAGATAGGTGGTTTGAGAGAGGGGTCAAGGAATCCATTCATGCCAACTTGGAAAATCCTTCCTTGAATAGAGGTGGGGGCCTCAGGCATAACCTTTCCCCTATCTTCCTTCCTGCTTTGTCTTCTGTGCCTAGGAAGATTAAGACCATTTCACAAGCTCAACAGCAGCAGGGTAATCTTAACGATCCTCCTTTAGATGATAAAGGGACTTAGAAACAAACATCTCAAAAATAACCATGACCTAGCCCCAGGTGCAAGGTCACACAGCCAGCCTAGAAACATATTTAAGGATTCCCTTACTAACTTTACTCAGACTGAAGAAGCTCCTTGGATAAGGAGTGAAACGTTTCCACTAAGAAAATAGAAATCCAGTTGACATGATTCAAGCCACAAACTATCCAGCTTGTTTATGATTCTCCAGATCAGAGCCCTTCATAAAATAAATTTGGGGGATCTGATTTTAAAATACATTCATATCTTTAATATGTACTACTACATTCCTATGCCTGCAGAATTCCTCATTCCAAGTGGGAAGTTCCAGATTGGGTTGAGCAATCTGTGGTTGATATACAGCCTCCCCAGGCCACCAAAATGTGCAAAGACCATCTTTTTTGCCTCTCTCTCTCTTTGGGGACACTATCATGTCACCACCACATCCTCTGTGGCTTGGAGAAGAGGAAAAATGAGTGTTTACCTTCCTCCCTCACCAACCCCTAAAAAGACTGTCCACCCCTGTTGTAGGATAATATGACTCTATTCAAACTGCATTTGAATATTTTGAGTACTAACAGCCTGCAGTGGGTAAGGACTATCACATAGCCTTCATACAAGTATATAAAGGCCACTGCTGTTTAAGTACAGGTAATCTTGCTGAAATACCAATTATTTTAACAGGACTCTGCAAAAAGTTCCTCACATTTTCTATCCACAGCAAACGTAAAATTCAGAAAAGAACATCTTAAGATGGGCACAATGAATTGGTGAAAATAAGGGGGAAACCAAAATAATAATCAGCTGCTTTCAGATAAGAGTAATTTATATGAATAAAATCCAGGGAATCCCAACCATTCATCTCCCTTAAAATATATGACAATTTAAAAGAGAATAAAACATAATGCTCCAAGTATTAAAGTGCACTTTCAAACAGGTAATATAAATAATACAGCATGAGGAATCCAACGTATATGCTGATAGGCAATCACAACATCACCATCACAGATAACTGGAAGCATGAATCAAAAGTAATTCATTTAACAATGTTAAATCTTTAATAGGAAAGCATGGTTTGTTGTACCCATGTGAAGTTTCAGACACATTATGCAAAGTCCTCAGTCTCTGGAGAAGCCTATAATGCTGGCAAAGGTGGAAGGAAAGAGAAGAGGACGACGACCAGCAGCAAGGGGGAGGGACTCAGTTACAGTAGCCATGAGTGCCCTATTGGAAGACCTGAAGGATTACCTTAGGAACAGATAGTCATGGAGAAAATCTATCTATGTGGTCAGTAGGAGTCAACAATGAATTGATGGCACACCAGTCAATCAATGCAAAGACCCCACTCCCTTGAGAAGTCTATAATGCAGGAAAGTTGGAAGGAAAGAGAAGAGGAGGACGACCAGCAGCAATGGGGAGGGAGTCAGTTACAGTGTCCATCTATCAGAAGACCTGAAGGACCTGGTTGGGGACAGATCACCCTGGAAAAGGTTGATCTATATGGTTGCTAAGAGGTGACACTGACTTGATGGCACATAATCAATCAATCAATCAATCAAAATCCATGTAAAGCACTTGGCTAAAAAGCTGGTGGATCTGGACCCTGGTGCGGGAATCCAGTCTGAGTGCCACCATGGGCCCTGCTGAAAGTAAATTCCCTGGCGCTCAGCAAGGAACACTTTCTAGAAAACGCGCTTAGACTGGGCGGCGATTAGACACGGCCAGTAAGGAAGCAAACGGGCACCTCCTCCTTTTACACCTGATAAGCCCCGGGATTAAATTAATATGCGGACATTACAATGGAGGCCAAACCGAGCGCAGCAGGGCTGCCATAGGAACCCGCCGTGGCTCGGTTAGGGGGGCTGCCACATCGTTACGTGTCAGAAGAGGGTCTCTGGATTGTGGCGGCAAGAGAGTTCACCCTCCCCAAATGCCCTCCCCGCTGAGAGACCCCCCGCCCCCCAGGAGATTCTGGTGCCCCCGTCACGGGGGGAACCTGATTTCCTCCCCTGCACAAACCGCCACAACCTGGCCGACGCGACCCCGGCTTTCCCCGCTCGCTGCCAAAGGCAAGGCAGGGGGCCGCGGGAGGGCGATGCCACTTCCGTGACAGGACGCTAAAGGCTCCTCTTCGGCCACCTCCGAAGGGCCCGGCCGGCCAAGAGACCCGCGGGGCCCCGGGGCGGCGGCTGGGAGCCCCCCGGCGGCGGCCCTCGCCCTCCCCCCCGGCCGGCCCCGCGGGCCCAACCGACGGCTCGGCCCTGTCGCCCCGCGAGCCTCTCCCGCAGGGCCCGAGCGCCGGCGCCCCACTCACCAGAGCTCCCGAGGCCGCCATCTTGGATCCACGTGTCGGCGGTGACGTTGCCGGAAGTGGCTCGCGGTTGGCCGAGGCGGCCGGTCGCCATGGAGACGGCCGCTGTGAGGGAAAGGCCGGCCCGACCTCGCCTGCCCTCAGGCTATTCCTCTTCCCCTCCCTGTTCCCGGCGGGGTTCGAGCCCAGCGCCTCCAGCTCTTGCCGAACGGGACGGGAACGGGGCCGGTCGAGGGTTCGGAAAGGGAGGCATTTCCCCTTCTCACCATCTTCGTTACTGGCAGAGTAGGTGCTCTTTCCGCCATCTTTGGTGCGGGCGACTTCAGGGCGGAGGCATACCGGAGGCGGCGCCATCTCTATCGCGGGCAGGATAGCTAAGAACCATCTTTGCTCATGGAAATTGTGGGAAGGGTGGGCGCCATCTTTGTTAAGGGTAATGCTGGAATTCGGGCCATAGAGGTTTTAAAGGTCTTGGAGAAAACTTGTCTGTGTGGTCACTAAGAATCAACATTGGCTTAATGGCACATAATCATCATAATCAGGCTTTAAGGGCACGTCTTCTCCAGTGCAGATATAATTTTCCATGCCCATTTTAGATTGGTGGCCTTCACACAGTGCCAGATTTGGTTTAGCGTGTTGTGTGAACTCAGCCACTGTGGCTTGCCAATTGACAGTCATCACATTTTGGTGGAAACTCAGAGTCAATTTGCTTATTCAATAAACCTTGTGTAGACTAAGCCAGGGTGCAAGCCCAGCCTCAGTCCATAACCCAGTGTTTCTCAACCTTGGCAAGTTTAAGAGATGTGGATTTCAACACCCAGAATTCTGGGAGTTGAAGTCCACATATCTTAGAGTTGCTAAGGTTGAGAAACACTGCTGTAACCAAACCTATAATTGTAAATGTGACTCTATAAAAGTTGTTTTTTAAAGAAAAAGAATGGGGAAAATAGCAAAGTGGATGAGTTGGGCGAAAGTGCACTCTTTGAGATTCACACTTTGCATTAATCCTGCTGGATTGGATTGTTGTGGATAAGCCACAACAGGCTGGGCTAAAGACAAGCTGGCTTGTGGCTAAATAAGCTTGTTGGGCGCCTCACTGCTTCATTCTCATAACAGCTAAAACAGCTTAGTTTTATCTGCGGTTATTTCTTCTGTCATTCTTCTGTCATCACTAATCTGTGATTCAATATATAGTATATGATTTGGTACAAGTCCAGAAAACTGGTTAATTCAGAGTCAAGCACTGGATCAGTTTAGTAAGCAATAAGTCAGATTCCTATGCTTTACAGCAGGGGCCGGCAACATCAGGCCCGCGGGCCATATAAGGCCCGCGGGGCTCCCGCCCGCAAACCCCTCCCCTTCCATGTGATTGGCTCCCGCCCGCAAACCCCGCCCCCCAGTGCTTGTGATTGGCCCCCGCCCACAAACTCCAGCCCCCGGTCCACGGAAATCCCAGAAACACCCCCCCCCCCGGTCCCCGGTTATAAATATCCAAATGGCCCTTGGCAGAAAAAAGGTTCCCCACCACTGCTTTACAGTAATGGGTTGTGCAAACCCAGCTAGGGACTGGATCCACACAGGACTCTGCACCATAAATCATGATTTGCAAACGACAGTGGTTAGAGCAGACCTGGTACACTAAGCCCAAATCAATCCAGATGATAGCTTAGTGTAATGTGTGAACCCAGCCACCTCTCCCACTAAAAATGTGATTTCAAGGTTCAGCGTTTGATAGATAGATGCACATCACTCCTTTAAAGATTTTCTCCCCAGGCAAAGGGTGTAGTGGCTCAGCGGGTAAGACGCCAGGCTTGTTGATTGGAAGATCGCAATTTCAGAAGTTCGAATTCCTAGCCCTGCGTGCGGAGTGAGCTCCCGCACTAGCTCCAGCTCTTGCCAACCTAGCAATTCCAAAACATGCAAATGCAAGTAGATGAATAGGCACCACTTCGGTGGGACAGTAACAGCGTTCCGTGTGCATCATGCCAGCCACATGACCGCGGAAGCGTCTTCGGACAACGCTGGCTCTTCGGCTAACAAACGGAGATGAGCACCGGCCCCTAGAGTCCGACACGACTGCACAGATGTGAGGGGGGAACCTTTACCCCAGGCAAAATAGGAACAGCTGCTTTCTCTTAAAGACAGAAATAAAAATAAGGGAGATGTTGGGAATGAAAAGAAGGTTGCCAGGGAAAATAAGGAATTATTCAAGGAAAAACAAGTCTTCTGTGGGTTGGGAAAGGACTTGGGTAAACGAAAACAGAATTAATCAGCCTTCTGTCTTCAGGCATATCAACAAACCATTAGTAATCAATCCTTGGGGGCAGGAATAGCATAACCTTCTGAAGAGGTGTTAATAAACATAAACCAAAGTTTGTTGCTTGATGTCTATGAAGGTTCTCAGTCATCCAGGTGGAATTGTCTGTAGTTTGAATCATGTCAACTGGATTTCTATTTTCTCAGTGGAAACGTTTCGCTCCTTATCCAAGAAGCTTCTTCAGTCTGAGCAAAATTAGTAAGGGAATCCTTAAATATGTTTCTAGGTGGCTGTGTGACCTTACACCTGGGGCTAGGTCATGGTTATTTTGAGATGTTATTTCTAAGTCCCTTTATCATCTAAAGGAGGATCGTTAAGATCACCATGCTGCTGTTGAGCTTGCGAAATGGTCTTAATCTTCCTAGGCACAGAAGACAAAGCAGGAAGGAAAATAGGGGAAAGATTGTGCCTGAGGCCCCCACCTCTATTCAAGGAAGGATTTTCCAAGTTGGCATAAATGGACTCCTTGACCCCTCTCTCAAACCACCTATCTTCTCTGTCTAAAATGTGAACATTAATTTTTCCTTTAGATGAAGATAAACTGCTGACTCTGGTCCTGTGGTGTTACTTCTCCTGTGTTGGGCCATCCTCCTGTACAAAGGTTGTTTGGTTTCTCTAATGTAGAGTTCGTTGAGAGTTTGTTGTCTTCGTTGAGAGTTTGTTGTCAAAGTTATTTGTCTACAACAATGTAGAGTTTGTTGCTTGATGTATGGGTTCATATGTTCAAATAAATTACAACTAACCTATACAAATTATGCTTTAGCATCACGTGTGATCTCTGCCATCATACCTGAAGCCGCTCATGTGTTTTTAATAACTGTGGATGTGTTTCGCGTGTACACATTTGAGCTAGATAGTTCCAAGTAACCAGGTTAGGTGAGGGACAGATTGTCATGGAGAAAATCTATCTATGTGGTCGCTAAGAATTGACAACAACTTGATGGTAAAATAATCAATCAGTTCCAACTAAAAGCCAAGAATTTTTTGATTTTTTGAAAATAGTTGTCATACAGTTATCCTTATATTCTGTTAGAATCATTATTATGTATAGCTTGCAATGATTTAGAATTTAATACCATTGTCTCATAATTGTCCCTAATTTGGGTCTTTGTAATTAATCAAACCCTTGTTACAATTAGGCATATTTCAAGGAACAGTTCCACATGAGGAACCACTCCCAGCATTAAGAATCAGTTGACAAAGCTTTTATAAGGCCACTAATTAATCAAAATATATATTCATGTCCCAACTTAATCATCCAAAGGATATGCTTCTTTTTCTCTCTCTCTCTCCCTCCCTCACATATATACACACAAATGCTCTTGTACGTGCACACACTTTCTCTCACACACCCCTCCAGGCACTTCCACCATAACGGTGGGGCTTCCCAACAGTCGTCAAAACCTCGAGATAAAAAGTCTTCATTCTTTGAAGTGGTTTCTGCTGACTGCAGTCTGATGAGGTTTCAGCTAAGAGCAACGGGTTTGCTTGGTTCAGTCCCTCATCCAGCTGTACCTCAAAAGCAGCCGAGGAGAGACCTTCACTGCTTGCACGGAGGAAAAAGTCTCTTCTCTAAACCACGGATTGTCCACACCAAAACCTTCGATCTGCAGCCTCGCTGTGCAGCACACTGGCAACTCCCGTCTGGCCGCCCAGCCCTTCTAAGGCTGTTGCTGGTACTGCTTCTCCGTGCCGGTGAAGAAATCCTCGAGGATGCTCTGGATGTACTCGAACGTTGGGCGGTCCTCCGGCTTCTCCTTCCAGCACCGCATCATGATTTCATAGAGCTCCTGCGGGCAGTCTTCCGGGCACGGCATCCGATAGCCACGTTCGAGGGCGCGCATCACTTCCAAATTTGACCTCCCTGGATTAGACAAAGGAGGAGCCGGGATGAACGTCCTAGCGTGAAACCCAGCTAAGAAGCTCATCAGAGATGATGCTCTTCAGGAAGAGAAAAGAAAACTTGGAAGGGAATTCCTGCACGTAACGATGCCCCTCTCATACGGACTTGTCAGGGGTCCAAAAGCGAGGGGAATCATTGGCGCAGCCGGCCTGGTATGATCTCCTTTTCCTGAAAGCTGTTCTCCCCAAATCTTCCATGTGATTCCTACAAAGGGATCTGAGATCCTGCAAAGGCTATGCCCCTAAGCCCTCCCTGGATGTTGCCATAATCCAGGGCTGTGTCACTTTCTGGGCCCTCCTCAAAGGAGCAGGATGAAAAATGAACACATTTTTAATTTCAATGCAACTTAAATTGCATTAAACCAAACCAAGTTATTTATCTCTTTTTAGCATACGTTTCTTTAGAACTACGGTTCCAAAACAGGACATGGCATAGGATTAGAACCCTAAAATTAAAGCATTAAAACCTGGGAAACATAGAATAGCAATGAGGGACACCACAGCACAGACTTAATTAAAAACTTGGATGAAAAATTATTATTATTATTATATATAATAATATAATATAATATAATTAATATAATAATATAATATAATATAATATAATATAATATAATATAATAATATAATATAATATAATATAATATAATATAATATAATATAATATAATATAATATAATGTAATATAATATAATATAATTTATATTATATTATATTATATTATATTATATTTATTATATTATATTATATTATATTATATTATATTATATTATATTATATTATATTATATTATATTATATTATTATATATATGCCGTCTGACTCCCAGTGACAAGTCATCACCCAGCACCAAAAACTTACTTGGCACCTGCATAATATTTACTCTTTTTCCATACAGTGTTTACACAACCCACCAGACCAGATGAAAATGGGGCTGGGTAGTTTGCAGGTCAGTTGCCAGAGGGAACCTAGTCATTGGCTTAGCATGTAGTCTTAACCAGGCCATCACATTCCACCATGAAATAGTTTATCCATTTTTTTTAATCCTTCAATCGTGTCTGATTCTTGGAGACTGCCTGGACCAGTCCCTGCAGTTTTCTTGACAAGGTTTTTCAGAAGTGGTTTGCCATTGCCTCCTTCCTAGGGCTGAGAGAGTGACTGGCCCAAGGTCACCCAGCTGGCTTTGTGCCCAAGCGGGACTAGAACCCTCAGTCTCCTGGCTTGCCATTGACTCCTTCCTAGGGATGAGAGACAGGGACTGGCCCAAGGTACCCCAGCTGGCTTTCATGCCTAAGGCGGGACTAGAACTCTCTGTCTCCTGGTTTGCCATTGGCTCCTTCCTAGGGCTGAGAGAGAGGGACTGGCCCAAGGTACCCCAGCTGGCTTTCATGCCTAAGGCGGGACTAGAACTCTCAGTCTCCTGGTTTGCCATTGGCTCCTAACTAGGGCTGAGAGAGTGTGACCAGCCCAGGGTCACCCAGCTGGCTTTCATGTCTAAGGTGGGACTAGAACTCTCAGTCTCCTGGCTTGCCATTGACTCCTTCCTACGGCTGAGAGACAGGGACTGGCCCAAGGTCACCCAGGCGGCTTTCATGCCTAAGGTGGGACTAGATCTCTCAGTCTCCTGGTTTGCCATTGCCTCCTTCCTAGGGCTGAGGGAAAGTGACTGGCCCAGGGTCACCCAGCCAGCTTTCGTGCCTAAGGCGGAACTAGAACTCTCAGTCTCCTGGTTTGCCATTGGTTCCTTCCTAGGGCTGAGAGACAGGGAGTGGCCCAGAGTCACCCAGCCAGCTTTCGTGCCTAAGGTGGGACTAGAACTCTCAGTCTCCTGGTTTGCCATTGGCTCATTCCTAGGGCTGAGAGACAGGGACTGGCCCAAGGTCACCCAGCCAGCTTTCATGCTTTCATGTCTAAGGCGGGACTAGAACTCTCAGTCTCCTGGTTTGCCATTGCCTCCTTCCTAGGGCTGAGGGAAAGTGACTGGCCCAGGGTCACCCAGCCAGCTTTCGTGCCTAAGGCGGGACTAGAACTCTCAGTCTCCTGGTTTGCCATTGTCTCCTTCCTAGGGCTGAGGGAAAGTGACTGGCCCAAGGTCACCCAGCTGGCTTTGTGCCCAAGGTGGGACTAGAACTCCCGGTCTCCCGGTTTCTAGCCCGGTGCCTTCACCGCTACACAGGCAGTCTCTGAGAATCGGATACAATTGAATGGATTAAAAAACAACAACAGAAGGGCAGGTTTGTCTTCCGGACCAAGAGCCGCTGGAGGCTGAATCTGGCTCTCCTTCCCCATCTCCCTTTTCTGCCCTTTGCCAGAGCCTTTCATTTTAGGGACCCCATTGCTTAATGCACCTCACTATTTGCCACGAATGGTCAAAGGGCTCTTTCACTACTCGCAGCAAAGAGTTGCTAGCTTGCCAGCCACACTGGCTTAGGGAAATCACTTCAGTTACAGCCCACCTGTCCCTTCCTTCCATTTTACCAACATCTCCAAATGTGACCTGCTACAGTAAAGTGGCTACAGACAAGCAAATACGAGACCCATAAAGTGGTGGTTGGTGTATTCCCTGCTAAAACCGAAGAAGAGAAGCCATCCCACCAGTTTCCGGGGGCAGGGGGGAACCTTTCCTGCTGCGCACCTGGATACGGCGTCCGCCCGTAGGTGATGATCTCCATCAGCAGGATCCCAAAGGACCAGACGTCGGACTTTATTGTGAAGGACCCGTAGTTGATGGCTTCAGGAGCAGTCCACTTGATGGGAAACTTGGCGCCTGCCAAAAGTCCAAACCAAGGAAGTTAGATTCAGCCTGAAAACAGCGGCCACAGCGAATGTTATAGGTAAAGGTAAAGGTTCCCCTCGCATATTTGTGCAGTCGTGTCCAACTCTAGGGGCCGGTGCTCATCTCCGTTTGTTAGCCGAAGAGCCAGCGTTGTCCGAAGACGCTTCCACGGTCATGTGGCCGCATGATGCGCACGGAACGCTGTTACCTACCCACCAAAGGGGTACCTATTTACTGTATCTACTTGCATTTGCATGCTTTCAAATTGCTAGGTGGGCAAGAGCTGGGGCGAGTGCGGGAGCTCGCTCCGTCACGCGGGGCTAGGGATTCGAACCTCCGAACTTGCAATCTTCTGATCGACAAGCCTGGCGTCTTACCTGCTGAGCCACCACACCCCCTGAGCTAATGTTACCTTAACAAAAAATGAAATGGGGAAAAATACAAATGCTATTAACTAGTTGCCTCCCCAAATGTGTGAATGCTGCAGACAGGGCTGCATTAGCGTTCTAATCCTGCATAGCATCCTTCTCCTTGCCATGTTGGGGGGCAGCTGGGGAGGAAGATATATTTTTGTTGTTTATTCGTTCAGTCGTTTCCGACTCTTCGTGACTTCATGGACCAGTCCACGCCAGAGCTTTCTGTCGGCCGTCACCATCCCCAGCTCCCCAATGGTTGAGTCCGTCACCTCCAGAATACCATCCATCCATCTTGCCCTTGGTCGGCCCCTCTTCCTTTTGCCTTCCACTTTCCCTAGCATCAGCTTCTTCTCCAGGGTATCCTGTCTTCTCATTATGTGGCCAAAGTACTTCAGTTTTGCCTTTAATATCATTCCCTCAAGTGAGCAGTCTGGCTTGATTTCCTGGAGTATGGACTGGTTTGATCTTCTTGCAGTCCAAGGCACTCTCAGAATTTTCCTCCAACACCACAGTTCAAAAGCATCTATCTTCCTTCGCTCAGCCTTCCTTATGGTCCAGCTCTCGCAGCCATAGGTTACTACAGGGAATACCATTGCTTTAACTATGCGGACCTTTGTTGTCAGTGTGATGTCTCTGCTCTTAACTATTTTATCAAGATTTGCCATTGCTCTCCTCCCAAGAAGTAGACGTCTTCTGATTTCCTGGCTGCAGTCAGCGTCTGCAGTAATCTTTGCGCCTAGAAATACAAAGTCTGTCACTGCCTCCACTTTTTCTCCCTCTATTTGCCAGTCATCAATCAAGCTCGTTGCCATAATCTTGGTTTTTTTGAGGTTTAACTGCAACCCAGCTTTTGCACTTTCTTCTTTCACCTTCGTCATAAGGCTCCTCAACTCCTCCTCGCTTTCAGCCATCAAAGTGGTATCATCTGCATATCTGAGATTGTTAATGTTTCTTCCAGCGATTTTAACTCCAGCCTTGGATTCCTCAAGCCCAGCACGTCGCATGATGTGTTCTGCGTACAGGTTGAATAGGTAGGGTGAGAGTATACAGCCCTGCCGTACTCCTTTCCCAATCTTAAACCAATCCGTTGTTCCGTGCTCTGTTCTTACCGTTGCTACTTGGTCGTTATACAGATTCCTCAGGAGGCAGACAAGATGACTTGGTATCCCCATACCACCAAGAACTTGCCACAATTTGTTATGATCCACACAGTCAAAGGCTTTAGAATAGTCAATAAAACAGAAATAGATGTTTTTCTGAAACTCCCTGGCTTTCTCCATTATCCAGCGGATATTGGCAATTTGGTCTCTAGTTCCTCTGCCTTTTCTAAACCCAGCTTGTACATCTGGCAATTCTCGCTCCATGAATTGCTGGAGTCTACCTTGCAAAATCTTGAGCATTACCTTACTGGCATGTGAAATAAGTGCCACTGTTCGATAGTTTGAACATTCTTTAGTGCTTCCCTTTTTTGGTATGGGGATATAAGTTGATTTTTTCCAATCTGATGGCCATTCTTGTGTTTGCCAAATTTGCTGGCATATGGCATGCATCACCTTGACAGCATCATCTTGCAAGATTTTAAACAGTTCAGCTGGGATACCGTCATCTCCTGCTGCCTTGTTATTAGCAATGCTTCTTAAGGCCCATTCAACCTCACTCTTCAGGATGTCTGGCTCTAACTCACTGACCACACCGTCAAAGCTATCTCCAATATTATTATCCTTCCTATACAGATCTTCCGTATATTCTTGCCACCTTTTCTTGATCTCTTCTGCTTCTGTTAGGTCCTTACCATCTTTGTTTTTGATCATACCCATTTTTGCCTGGAATTTACCTCCGATGTTTCTAATTTTCTGGAAGAGGTCTCTTGTCCTTCCTATTCTATTGTCTTCTTCCACTTCCGCACATTGCTTGTTTAAAAATAATTCCTTATCTCTTCTGGCTAACCTCTGGAATTTTGCATTTAATTGGGCATATCTCCCCCTATTACTGTTGCCTTTTGCTTTCCTTCTTTCTTGGGCTACTTCCAGTGTCTCAGGAGACAGCCATCTTGCCTTCTTGGTTTTCTTTTTCTTTGGGACGTTTTTTGTTGCCGCCTCCTGAACAATGTTGCGAACTTCTGTCCATAGTTCTTCCGGGACCCTATCTACTAAATCTAGTCCCTTAAATCTATTCTTCACCTCCACTGCATATTCCTTAGGAATATTAGTGAGCTCATATCTAACTGATCTGTGGGTCTTCCCTATTCTCTTTAGTCTGATTCTAAATTTTGCAATAAGAAGTTCGTGATCTGAACTACAGTCAGCTCCAGGTCTTGTTTTTACCGACTGTATAGATGTCCGCCACCTTTGGCTGCAAAGGATGTAGTCAATCTGATTTCGGTGTCGACCATCTGGTGAAGTCCATGTATAAAGTCGTCTTTTAGGTTGTTGGAAGAGAGTGTTTGTTATGCACAGTGAGTTGTCTTGGCAAAATTCTATCAGCCTGTGTCCTGCTTCATTTTGTTCTCCCAGACCATGCTTGCCTGTAATTCCAGGTGTCGTCTGACTACCCACCTTAGCATTCCAGTCTCCTGTAATGAAAATAACATCTCTTTTTGGTGTATTATCTAGTAGGTGCTGCAGATCCTCATAGAACTGATCTACTTCTGCTTCTTCAGCATCTGTGGTTGGGGCGTATATTTGGATCACTGTGATGTTAAATGGCTTACCCTGAATTCGAATGTATGCATGAAAGAGTGGGTTTCCTTTCTCTGCAAAAGTCTTTGCTCTCCTTATATTTAGCTGGGTGGGGGACAGAGCTTTGATGGCATCATGGTGGCTGCCATCTTGACTTTTTTGAACACACCCTGCGGAACCCCCCCCCCCGGTCCAAACTTTCACTTCCTGGAAATGCCGGGGACCCTGAGACTATCTTAAGGCTCTCTGGTTGGGGAGAATCGGTGTGAAGTCAATGTCCACAAGTAGGGGGGATGCACACAAGGCCCGTTTTGGTTTTGCACCTTCCCGCGCGGTGTATTCGTTGTCCTCTATCACTCTGGCCAAGCCAAAATCTGCAATCTTGCACACCAGGATGGCTGATACCAAGATGTTGGCAGCTCTCAGGTCACGATGGATGTAGTTCCTCTGCTCAATGAACGCCATGCCTTCTGCCACCTGGAACGGCAAGGGACAGCTCCATTAAAGGGAGAGCCACGTCTTTGGTACTGACTTTACAGCATCTGTGGATTGTCCCAATCAAAAAGATTCAGGGTGGTGCATAAGAAGGAAGATGACAGCATAATAACCATGAATAACATAACTAACTATAATAATAATCACTTGGCCACTGACAAGGACAAAGACCTGCGGAAATAAAGCAATGTGCAGAGTGTCCATGGAAACGCCATGTGAGGAGGGGGCCGGGGGCCCCAGTCCAATGGCCCGTTCAGAGAACCACTGTGGGCCACGGGGCACCTCTACAAATGCAGACCTGGGTTCAGAGCTCCACTCCACAGCCACCCAATAGAAGCTACAATTAATCCATTTGCATTGTGACGTTCTCCATAAATGACACCATCTGCAGGGCTGCAACTGGGGGGGGGGGGGGGGGGGGGGCAAGCCGGGCATGTGCCCTGGTTGCCGTGCTGGGGGGGGCGCCAAAATGACAAAATAACCCATGGGGGGGCACGGAATCCACGTTTGCCCCAGGTGACACAGACCCTAGTTCCATCCCTGACCATCTGCACCATAATGTCATCGTACACACAGTTGACATATGCACCATGGCATCACAAGGCAGATTGACAGCATGTGCAGATCACATTATGTGCACCCTGACATCAGCACACCAGTGAGGTCCTCCACACCATACAATAACACACACCTTGGCCTCCCCATGCAAATGGCACTGTATTGTGTGCCCCGTGATGTCACCACGCAACTGGCAGTGATTACACAATTCACATCATTTATTGAGGGTGTCACAGGTCATGTCACTTGCTCCTCCTTGCCCCTCCCCCCGCAGATGCCCTTTAGAAAGGAGGGTGAGAATTTTGTAAGATAAAAAGGCTTTAATCCGGTCCTTCACAGAGAAGGAGATGTATAAAGCCATCCTCCTAGATACAGGTAGTCCTCGACTTATGACTGTACGTTTAACAACAGTCCGAAGTTACGACAGCCTCGGAATGGGTGGTTTACGGCCTGTAAAGCACTTCCGAGCATCGGAAAATGTTGCACCCCCCAACGGTCACATTATTGTATTTCGGGCACTTGGCAACTGGCTCACATTTATGACTGGTTGCAGCATCCTGCAGTCACATGATCACAGTTTGCGACGTTTTTTGCCGTTTACTGGCAAAAAACGCCCTTTGGGGAAGCTGGATTTGCTTAACGACCACCATAGAAATGGTCGTAAAATCGAGTCCGGTCATGTGGTGACTCAACTTACGACTGCCATGACTTACGATGGAAATTCCGGTCCCAATGGTGGTCATAAGTCGAGGACCACCTGTAGATGGAACCTGATCCTCTTAATATATTTGCTTGTATCCCACAAAGCTAAAGACTCTCGAGCTGAGCTCAGCTGCTGGTGACTGCTCAGACACATCCAGTGCGCTCGTCAAGTGGCCTGCCACGGTCTCCTAAGATATTATTTCCACTTCTCCGACTGTCCTTCAGACTCGGGATGATGGTCTCCCATCCAAAGACGGACCAAGCCCAATCCCGCTTAGCTTTTTGGAAGCAGCTTAAGCTGGCTAGGGGCTTCCATCTCGTTGATGCTGTTGGGGGTGGCAGAATAAGCAGGACTGTTCGGGGGGAGTCAAATGACGCAAACAGTAGGCAAAAGTCAAGCTTGCTTCCTGATTACTTCTTAGACAGGTCCACGCAGTTTTCTTGGGAAGCACAGACGCGTAGTTTGCCATGACCTCCTTCCAGGAGTTTTTCCGACCTCCCAGACCAGCCTACAGCCCCCAGGTTCCCTGGTGGTCTTCCACCCCAGTGCTAACCGTCTGATTCTGCTTAGCTTCTTCCAAGGTCAGCCAGCACTGCCCCCCGCTAAACAGCCCCGTCTACTTCCTTGGAAGGCAGCCTCGCCTCTCACTAAGGGGCCATCAGCCTCCCCCAGGAGGGTCTGGACCTTGCAACACACTCACCTGGGCAGAGAAGTCGATCAGCCTGGGGAACGGCTGCCTGTGCCCTTCCTCGCTTTTCAGGAAATTCAGCAAGCTGCCTGTGGAGAAGGAGGAGGCCTTTTAAGGAGACCCTTTATGGCTGGCTGGGGAATTCTGGGAGTTGAAGTCCACACGTCTTCAAGTTGCCAGGGTTGAGAAACAACGCTTTAAGGCAAGGAGCACATTTCTGGGCCTCCCAAACTTTTCTTGTTTCGAGGAGAGAAAACTTAATTAGGCTCTCAGTTCATCGCTAGGAATGTGCCTCCAGCTTGAACATAAAGTGATGGAGGTCTCTCTCCCCTTCCACCTCTGAAATGCCTCCTTTATACATGTAGTCCTCGACTTACGATCATTCATTTAGCGACCGTTTGAAGTTACGACGGCACTGAAAAAAGTGACTTATGACCATTCCTCACACTTACAACCGTTGCAGCGTCCCTGCAGTCATGTGATCAAAATTCAGGCGCTTGGCAACCGGCATGTATTTACAACGGCTGCAGTGTCCTGGGGTCACATGATTGCCATTTGCGACCTTCCCAGCTGGCTTCCAACAAGCAAAGTCAATGGGGGAAGCTGGATTCGCTTAATGACTATGTGATTCACTTAACAATCACGGTGATTCGCTGTCAACTGCAGCAAAAAAGGTCGTAAAATCAGGTGCGACTCACTAAATGACCGCCTCACTTAGCGACAGAAGCTCCGGTCCCAATTGTGGTCGTAAGTCGAGGACTACCTGTATTTCAAAGGATCAAACCCACCTTCCCCCCTTGATGCCTGCAGATGTGTTGGGCCTTGCTGGCTGGGGAATTCTGGGAGTTGAAGTCCACACGTCTTAAAGTTCTTGCGTGGGACCAAGGAAGGGATAGTCACTCGTGGGGATGGCTAATGCCCTAGAGAGCTCCTCTTTTACATTAGATTAAGTAAGATCATTTTACCACCTTTGCCTCTGGATTCTAATCTTGTTTTATAATTTTTATTTTAGATTTTATGTATACTTTCTGTTTTTGTTTTTACTATTTTATTGTAAACCGCCCAGAGTCCCTCCAGCGGAGGGAGATGGGCGGTGATATAAATTTTACAAATAAATAAATCAATAAATATAGTATATATTCTACCTTTCTATGCATATATAATGTATGTAATATGTAATTTTATATTGTTATTATTGATATTTATTGTTTTAATTCTTTTAAATTTGTTGTGAACCGCCCAGGGTCCCTCCTTTTGGGGGATATGGGTGGGATATAAATGTAATAAATAATAATAATAATAATAATAATAATAATAATAATATAAACGCTTCAGAAACACTTCCAAATACACTAAACATCTTAAACATAATAATACACAAAGTAGGATTGTGTATTTAACCCAAAACATTGTACTTATCTCAAATTTTTAATATAATAGTCTTTATGGCAGTCCGTTCTTAACTCGGAGTGGTCCATATACTGGGACATTCTTAAACCTGCTGTGTGCTCTTCCTCCCACATTCAGGAAACTCCAGGGGCCACCTAGTGCATTCTTCCCTAACATGCAAATAATTCTGCAATAATTACGGAAAGTTTGTTCTGAATCCTCTGAGTTCTCTGCATATTTATTCAGAAGGAAGTTCCTCTGATTAATTCCCCCCCCCCCGCCAACTGGCATTAGATCACACCGATTGTGAATAAATACCCTTACATTAGCAGGGTTGCTTTCCCCCCCCCCTTCTTAATGCCTCTGTTCTTCCTGTACCATATCTTGTCACTTCCTCAGCTGCCCTTGATTCACTGCTCTCACTTCCTCACAGCCACCTGTGGCGGCCGACACAGCTCCGGTGGCTCATGCCCCTTGCATGCATGTTGCGTGGCCACAAAATGAAGAACTGAGGCCCTTACATCTTTAGGAGAGCCAGCTCTACCGGCAATCCCAGGAGGGCCAAGGACGGCAAGCAGGACTATGTGTCTTCAGGATGCTATCGAGGAACCAGTCAGAACTGATGGCATGACTGGGATAAAGCCAATCCAGAGGGATCTGTCCTCACTCTAGCAGTGTTTCTCAACCTTAGAACTTTAAGAGGTGTGGACTTCAACTCCCATGCTGGCTGGGGAATTCTGGGAGTTGAAGTCCACACCTCTTAAAGTTCTAAGGTTGAGAAACATTGCTCTAGCTGCATGTTTGCATGCAAAACCCAGGAGAGAAAATTGTGCTTTTGTGCTGGGAAAAAACCTGCTGTGTATTGCTCTCCACAACCTGGGCCATGTCAGTCAGTTGGGACTATACCTCCATGGAGGTAGAAACTCGGGGGGGTTGTAGCCCCAACACATCTGGAGGGCCCCAAGCTGAGCCAGTCCGCGGTGCATAAGGTCGGCTCCCACCTTTCTCCATGAGTTCGGTGATGATGTAAATGGGCTCCTCCTTGGTCACCACAGCGTGCAGTTTGACCAGCTTATCATGCTGCAACGTCTTCATGATGTTGGCCTCTTCCAGGAAGGCCTCCACCGACATGCACCCCGGCTTCATGGTTTTCACAGCCACTTTTGTGTGCGCATTGTAGGTGGCTGGGCAGGTGAGAAAGGGAAGCTTCAGAAACACAGGTTTGCATCGGAGCAGGACGACAATGTGATTTGCGGTTCCACTCCAGCACAGAAGGAAAGCAAAATATGGGGACCTCTCAAGCACTGAGCCCATCTATTTGAGATGGGTGGCCATATAAATTGAATGAATGAATGAATGAATGAATGAATGAATGAGATCTCAGCTGAGTGTGGCGGCGGTGGTTTTAAAGTGTGTAGTCTGTGCCACGAAAAAGACAGATTCAAAAATCTAGGAGCAAAGCTTGGGGCAATCCTGTCTCAAGAGCACCCTGCATGTAGAATACTAGCCCAGCTCTAGGCTTCCTCGCTAGTTTTCTTCATGCAAGAGCCCAGCTTGGTCGGATCCAAGTGTGGGGCGTTGGTGACCTTACCAATCCAGACTTCTCCAAACTGCCCAGCCTCCAGCTTCTTCTCCATTTTCAGGGAGGTCCGGGGGATCTGCCACGCATCCTTCTCCCAGGGTTTCTCGGGCTTCGGCAAAATGCAGGGGTGGGTCAGCTTCTGGCACAACCCATCAGCTTGGCCTGAAGGAGAACCCAGAGGAGATTCCGCGTGTCACCCAAGACAGCTCTCAACGAGAGGACGGGACCGGGGGTGATGTTTATCTAGACCAGTGATTCTCAACCTTGGCAACTGGAAGATGTGTGGACTTCAACTCCCAGAATTCCCCAGCCAGCATGGCTGGCTGAGGAATTCTGGGAGTTGAAGTCCATACATCTTCCAGTTGCCACGGTTGAGAAATGACTGTCAGAACCCAGATCTGGCTACTCAGAGATTGTCTTTGGACAGGATACTTATCTGGTGGCTAAATTAACCCATTTCCCGGGGTCCCACATGAATAAACCCAACTGGCTGGGTTGCACCTGATTGGGTTAAAAGCTTTAGCATGTTCTGCAAAGACCTCGCAAAGTCTCACTAGTTATGCATGTTGTGTGAACCCAGCCACACAGTATATCACACACACGTGCATCTCTCTCACAAACACCCGCCACCCTTCCTTTCTGATCAGCTGTGGTGGTGGGGAATGATAAGGCCTCCAGTTTGGGGCCAGTAGACCCTCGGTGGCTCCCTTCACACAACCTCCTTGACCTGGTTAATGAACTGTCCCATTTCCACTAACCAAGTAGGCTGGCTTGATTATGGAACATGCTAACTCCCCAAAACATTACGCACGGTTGATATTAACCACATCTATCTGTATTCATTTTGTTAGATTTTTACCCTGCCTTCTCTCCATGATTAAAGGCAGCCTACGCCCTTCTTTTAATCCCTACAAGAGCCTGCCCCCCATCAGCCCCCCATTTTACATAGGAGCCACTGGGAAGGAGCTTCCTTCCCAGTTTAGCCAGGCCATGATCTCCTGGAGGATAAGTTTTATTTTTACAGAATGCCAGAACATCCGAGGAACCCCTGCATCTTTTGCACCGGCTTCATGCTTCCTGGCTGGACTACCTCGCAAGGCTGACAACAGTCATGATTGTCAGCCTTGCGAGGTAGTCCAGCCAAGAAGTGCACCAGAAGTCCCAGCTCTAACTTTATTGTAAGGTGACATTAACAGAATCTTGCAAGTCTGAACATGTATCTTCCCCCCCCTCGCCTTTACAGTCCAGGAAACTAGGGAGGGTCCCTTCTGAGATGCTTGCCAGGCCCTCATTCCTGCTGCGGGCTCAGCTGCCTCTTATCTGACCGTTGCCTAGTCTGCGGCTCTTCCTTCTGTCTCCCAAGGACATTCCCACAGACTGTTACAATTGGAAAGAGGCTGTGTCATCCTCTCCCGACCCCAGTTTCTTGCCCAGGTCTGCAAAAAGGGGTTGATTTTCAACCCTGGAGCAAAAGGACGGAGTTTTTTTTCCCAGTGCAGAACACGGCATGGCTGATGCCGGATTTGGGGGCCCACCTTTGTAGTGGCTGATCAGCTCCTGCAGAGTCCTGAAGGTGCTCCGTGGGGAGATGTAGAATCCCCCGTTGTCCAGGGTCCGAATCTTGTAGTGTTTCACCACATCCACTCTGTTGTGGGAATCGAAGTCTCTGACGGAGAGGGAGTAACTCCCTGGAGCAAGAGAGAAAGAGGAGCTAAAAATGAGGACAGTCTTTCCACCAACCGCTTGAAAGAGAAGTACATGTGGGCAGATATAAAGTCTCACTTTCACCCCCTGCCTAAATAGTTGGTGGTTGGTGGTCAGGCTGGCTTCTGGCCAAGGAATAAACAAAGAGACTGCAAATGTCCACCCTTCAGATGAGGCCTGTCCTTCATATGGTCTAGCCACTTCTTTCGTGGGATTACAAAAATTGTTCCTCCACAGGTTGATTGGATTTCAAGTAGAAACGACCCTTGGGAGGTCACAGCAGGTGGCAGGACCCTGCTAAATGTGGCTGATCTCAAAAAAGTTGAGCAAGGGGGGACCAGCTTAGTACTCAGATGGGAGGCCCTCAGGAACGCCAAGGACTGTAGGCTAGGCTGGGGCTTTAAAAAACCCTCAGAGAAGGCCCAGTAATTACTGGAGCTAACCCTGGCTTGAAAGAGTCTTGGGAGAGCACAATCCCGCCACTTTCTGCGTGGGGAGAGAGAAATGGGTCCCCCCCTTCTTTTTCCCCTCTTGTGTTCCAAATCCCTCCCTGGAGCTGCTTTTTCCCCAAGATGCAAAGATCAGAGGGAGGGAGGGAGGAAGACCTGCTGGGCATCAAACCCACATCCACATTTTCTCTCTCCCACTCTGGTTTTTCAGGGCCTTAAAATCTTGAACAGGGTTCTCCGAGGTGGTGTCCGGCAAATGCGTTGGACGACAACGCGCACCGTTCCCTCCCAGCCAGGACAGTTCGTTCTTTTCTGGCTCTCCTTGATTTCGCTGGCTGAGACCTCAGTTCCCGCTTGGCAATGAGAGCCAAATGCCAGTCTGGCCAGTTTCTTCATTCTCCAACATCCCAAGCAGATCAGAAGGAGGCCAATTTAACTCCAATTTCCAATTTTATACAGAGGCTGAAGCTCCCATGAGCTGCATCTCCAGACGCGTAGAGTGCTAGTTTGGTCTAGTGGTTAAGGCACCAGGCTGGAAACCAGGAGGCTGTGAGTTCTAGTCCCGCCTTAGGCACGAAAGCCGGCTGGGTGACCTTGGCTCAATCCCTCTCTCTCAGCCCTAGGAAGGAGCCAATGGCAAACCAGGAGACTGAGAGTTCTAGTCCCGCCTCAGGCACAAAGCCAGCTGGGTGACCTTGGGCCAGTCCCTGTCTCTCAGCCCTGGGAAGGAGCCAATGGCAAACCAGGAGACTGAGAGTTCTAGTCCCGCCTTAGGCATGAAAGCCGGCTGGGTGACCTTGGGCCAGTCCCTCTCTCTCAGCCCTAGGAAGGAGCCAATGGCAAACCAGGAGACTGAGAGTTCTAGTCCTGCCTTAGGCATGAAAGCCGGCTGGGAGACCTTGGGCCACTCCCTCTCTCTCAGCCCTAGGAAGGAGCCAATGGCAAACCAGGAGACTGAGAGTTCTAGTCCCGCCTTAGGCACGAAAGCCGGCTGGGTGACCTTGGGCCAGTCCCTCTCTCTCAGCCCTAGGAAGGAGCCAATCGCAAACCAGGAGACTGAGAGTTCTAGTCCTGCCTTAGGCATGAAAGCCGGCTGGGAGACCTTGGGCCAATCCCTCTCTCTCAGCCCTAGGAAGGAGCCAATGGCAAACCAGGAGACTGAGAGTTCTAGTCCTGCCTTAGGCATGAAAGCCGGCTGGGAGACCTTGGGCCAGTCCCTCTCTCTCAGCCCTAGGAAGGAGCCAATGGCAAACCAGGAGACTGAGAGTTCTAGTCCCGCCTTAGGCATGAAAGCCGGCTGGGTGACCTTGGGCCAGTCACTCTCTCAGCCCTAGGAAGGAGCCAATGGCAAACCAGGAGACTGAGAGTTCTAGTCCCGCCTTAGGCATGAAAGCCGGCTGGGTGACCTTGGGCCAGTCACTCACTCTCAGTCCTAGGAAGGAGCCAATGGCAAACCAGGAGACTGAGAGTTCTAGTCCTGCCTTAGGCATGAAAGCTGGCTGGGAGACCTTGGGCCAGTCCCTCTCTCTCAGCCCTAGGAAGGAGCCAATGGCAAACCAGGAGACTGAGAGTTCTAGTCCCGCCTTAGGCACGGAAGCCGGTTGGGTGACCTTGGGCCAGTCCCTCTCTCTCAGCCCTAGGAAGGAGCCAATGGCAAACCAGGAGACTGAGAGTTCTAGTCCCGCCTTAGGCACGAAAGCCGGCTGGGTGACCTTGCGCCAGTCACTCTCTCTCAGCCCAGCTCACCTCACAGGATTGTTGTTGTGGGGAAAATAGGAGGAGGAAGGAGTATTAGGTATGTACACTGCCTTGAGTTATTTACAATAATAAAGGCGGGATAGAAAATAAATGAAATCAAATCAAATCAAATCTTTGACCTTTGAATAAAATGGTTTAGTCAGAAAAGGTGCCCCGTGCTGCCTCCTGATCTTTAGCCACCATACACCAACATGGCCTCCTCCTCCAGCTTCTAACGTCTTTGCTGGCTCTGGGTGCCTAATCAATCAGTGCCAATGCTTGATGCCAAGAGGCATTGCAGGAGACGACATCGGGGCGTGATCTTTTTCTATGAGCCAACCCCCCTCCCCCAAATGCTTCTCATGAGATGCCGCTGACTTTAAGGAATCCTGCACCTGAAATTAAAAAATATCTTCTCTCAGTAGATGGCAATGCCTAACGTCTCCGAAAAGCTAAGCGGTTAGGATTTGGATGTGAGAGCGCCAGGAAAGCCCAGGGCTGATGGCTAGAGCGGGCAGTCGAGGAACAGAGGACAGAGGTTGGCACCGAGGAGAAGGGACTTCTGCACCCTTGCCAAGAAACTCCACGTTCATGGAGTCTTCCAGGATTCAGGCTCAACTCAGAGGCAGCTTTGTCCCAAACAGAGAGAGCAGAATCAGAACGCGCCCCCGGAGCTTTCCTGACGCGTCGGCAACGGGCCATACAGCCGAAAGACACGGGGTAGGAAAAACTGGCTCTGAAAAATAGATTTTTTTCCGTAAGAGAGTGGATCTACCCGCCCCTCCCCCCGGAAAAGGGATCTACCTTTGGTTGTCTCACTGTCTCGGATCATGAAGGACCCGATGAAGTTTCCCGGAGCCAGCAGCTGCCGCTCGGAGTCCTTCCGGCTGATGCCTCTCAGAAACCACCTAAGAGGACAGCAAGGATCGGGTGGTTAGAAGGAAATCAGGAGCAAAACTCTTTCTCTTCTCCAAGATCCTGGCAGGAAAAAGGCGTTTGGAGGACCTTTTCAGAACACGCTACCTTTGCATTTTTACAGCTAAAAGGGAGTCTGGGCAAGAACTGGTACTCTTACCTTGGAAGCCAAAAGATCTTTGACTTCTTTTTCCCCATCCAATATATTTGGAGATGCTGAGTTGGGGATGTTATTATATTTTTACAATGAAAAGCTTACGTCTTCTTTAACTTCTTTTGCGTCTTCTTTCCCGACGGCCCAGCTTCCTCCTCAGCAGAATTCTTCCCCCCGAAAGGGAGGGGGTGCACTCTTTCCTCCGAGGCCGCGGCGGCTGCTCCTTTCTTCTTCGGTCCGGGGGTCTTAGCGCTGCTGCTTCCCGCCTCCCTGCGCACCCTGTTCGCTGACTGCGGACAATGAGCGATGCGGTGGCCCTCTCGACCGCACTGGAAACACAACCCGTGTTTCATCCGGTGTTCCTTCTCTTCGTCCCATGGATTACGTACTCCCCTTCTCGCTGGGGGGATGGCCGGCGCCGCTTCCCTCCTTTCTCCCGCTCGGAGTCTTTGGAGTCTCTGGATTCGCTTAAGGCGATTTCTCCTATCTTCCACTTCACCAGCAAGGGAAATCCACCCCATCAGGGTTCCAGGGTCCTCTCTGGCCAGAGACCACTCTAAAATCTCTGGGCGCAAGCCGTCTTGGAAGTATTCAATCTTCAGGGACTCCGGCCAGTCCACCAACTTCCCCGCCAGTCTCCTGAATTCCATGGCATATTCAGAAACCGGCCTGCTTCCCTGCTTAATATGCCGCAAGCTCGTCTGGGCTCTCATTCGAGAGAGGGGGTCTTCGAACCGCCTCCTCAAAGCGACCATGAAACTCTTAAGGTCCTCTACCTCTGGCGACCGGGCGTCATGCAACCCCGTAAGCCAGTCCGCCGCTTCCCCTTCAAGTTGAGCCGAAACGCGTCGCACTTTGGCCTCTTCTGTGGGGAAAGCTGCCTCGAACTCACGCATAAAAGACCACGCATGGATCAGGAAGGAAGTCAGGTTCTCGGCTTCCCCGCTGAACTTTACCTTCAAGTCTCTTCCTCTGAAAGGCTCCTTCCATCCCGGGACTCCCTTTGGCGGCCCCGCCGGGCCCCAGCCATAAGAGGGGCCCGCGGCCTCAGCCGCCCCGCGTCCTTCAGCCCCCGCAGCCATCTCCCTGTCGCCGTCCCCCTCTGCCGCAGGCTGGGGGGGGGCAGCTCTGAAACTCCCCGCTTCAGCACCGGCAGCCCTTCTCAGGCTCATATTTCGAAGCAGCTGCTCAGTGGTTCCCTGCAGACTCGCAATCTGACCTCTCAGGGAACTGGCTTCCCTTCCCACTTTCTCCATTCGCCTTCCCTGCGCCGGTAAAGAGGGAGGGGGCCTTTCCAAGGATCCTTTCCAATGCAAAGACTAGACTGAGAAAAAGCCCGCGCAAACGGCAGTTACATCTTCCACCTTGTACCAGCCCCCCCCCCCTTGGGGGATTCCCTTCCTGACAGCCCCTCCCTACATTCTCAGTTCCCTTATTTTCCAGTCCCAAATCCTTCACTAAGGAGCTGATAGGCCATTCGCCATTCGGACTGGCCTTGGTGCCCAGTCTTTGGACTAAACAACCCTAATCAACTGTAGCTTGAATCATGTCAACTGGATTTCTATTTTCTCAGTGCAAACGTTTCGCTCCTTATCCAAGGAGCTTCTTCAGTCTGAGCAAAGTTAGTAAGGGAATCCTTAAATATGTTTCTAGGTAGCTGTGTGACCTTACACCTGGGGCTAGGTCATGGTTATATTGAGATGTTATTTTTAAGTCCTTTTACCATCTAAAGGAGGATCGTTAAGATCACCATGCTGCTGTTGAGCTTGTGAAATGGTCTTAATCTTCCTAGGCACAGAAGACAAAACGGGGAGGAAGATGGGGGAGAGATTGTGCCTGAGGCCCCCACCTCTATTCAAGGAAGGATTTTCCAAGTTGGCATAAATGGATTCCTTGACCCCTCTCTCAAACCACCTATCTTCTCTGTCCATTTCACAAGCTCAACAGCAGCATGGTGATCTTAACATCTTTCCAACTAGATACCAGATTTTTAACTTTCTGAGAATATGCTGAAGGTGGCTAAAAGACCCCCAGCCCCAGCCTGTTTTGCCTGGCTACTATTGGTGGGGAAGAAAATACCCCACGGCACTCTGTGCATGCTCCTTGGAGCCCTTGCAATTTGTGTAATCTTTTCCTCCAGCTGGAACATTTTGCACCCCAGGCTTGTGAAAGCCAAGAGTTACTAGTAGTTTTTGCTTTGCTTTGTTGTGTTTTCTAAGTTTGTCTGTGCATGCACGTGTGCTTTGTCTGTTTGTGTGTCTGAACCCTTTTTTGTGCTCTCTAAGGAAGAAGCTCCCCTGCTTCTACAATTTGCTCCTAAATGAAGTTTAACAGGCTTTTGTTTAATGAAGTTTAAAATCTAATGGAGCATGCGTCTTTGGAACTCCTTGCCACTGCAAAGGAGGTGACAAGTCATGGCTAAATGTGTGTACCAATTTTTCTTCCTTTTTCTTGAAGCCAAGGAAAGGAAGGCAAACCATTTTTTGAAGAGAGCCAGTTTGGTGTAGAGATTAAAGGCGCCAGGGTAGAAACTGGGAACGTTGAGTTCTAGTCCTACCTTTGCTGCAAGGCAGCCAGCAGGGTGATTTTGGGCCAGTCATTTTCTCTCAGCCCTAGGAAGGAGGCAAGGGCAAGCCACTTCCGAAATCACTGCAGGGACTCATCCAGGCATTGGCCAGGAGTCAAAATTGAGTCAAAAGCACAAGAAAGGTCAAGGGAGAAGCCCCAGCCTCATGTTTTCAGAAAAATAAAATGTCATGAAAAGTTTCCTACTCTTATTGTTTTGAGGCTTTAGTTCCCTGAAAACAAAAGCCCTGAAGCAGTACCTTTCTTTTTCCACTCTGTCCTGCCCCAAAGGTGCTTTGTATTTCCTTTGTATTTATAAAATCTTAAAGGTTCTGCATGATCTCTGTGCCTCCTGCCTCCTCTCTAATTTCGACCCCCATGCTCATGTCTATGTGTGTGTGTGTGTGCACACGTGTAGCCTTAAGTCGTCCCAAATGGTCTTTTGTCTACCAAGTCCCAGTTTATCTGAGCTTCACCTAACGACTTCAACAGCTACTAGCAACTTCAACCTCACAGCGCTTACATGTGAACATGTGACATACAGTTGGAGACTTTTTTTCATTAACCTCCCTTGTAAACCGCATAAAAGGATGCCAGCCAAGCAATAGGTATGCATGCTGGAACGATAAATTGAACTAAGCTAGCGAAAAGGAAAGGGCACCACCAAATATAGCAACAGGCAGTAAAATCTGAATGAACTTTAACCAATGTTTCCCAAAACAACAATCTTCTACTGCAACTGCTGGATCATGGTTATTATTCTCAAACTTACAAATAAGGATGTGCTTAAACACTATAATGTTGCTGAAAATAACAGCATCTCAGTTCTTGTATCTCTTTTCCACCTCTGAACCTTTTGTTGAGTGAACTGTCCTTTCTTCCCTAAATAACAATGTCTGCTAGCACTTTAAGCTACTCAAAAGGTTTCTTTACCTTCTCAATTCTGAGAAGGTAAAGTTTTATAGGACCCCCATGCTTTTCTCTTAACTTTCTCTTCTCTTGCAAGTTTATGGACTTTGACTTTTCCCATCTCTTCAGGGTGATCTGCTAAGAATGCCTCTTTAGCAGAAGCCTCCTAGATAGACCCTCCTTCTCCATCCCTCTGTTCTACAGTTTGCCCATTTCTTCACAAACTAGGCTATAAGGGGCAGACAGGTGGGAGGGAAGCTTATATTTCATTCCAGGATGAGCAGACCAAGACCCCACCACAAAAATCCTGATGGGCAGATTAAAATTCCTGTATTCTCACCCCATGGCTTCTCCACAAACTGGCGACTTGACCCCAGACCAGCCTTGCAGCTACCTCAAGATCTACCTCAAGTCTCCAAATAGAAGATCATCCTCCAGTCAAAGTGAGAAAGAGCTCTGCAAAAACTCTACCAAAAGGCTTCAGGTGTCAGGATGGCAATGGCATCCTGCCAAAGATAGATGGGGTTTGTGGTTATTAGGTAGATGGGGTTTGTGGTTATTAGGTAGATGGGCAGTAATTAGTTAGCATGCTTGCAGGATGTTAGAAGCCTTAGAGATAGGCAGGGAATGCAAGGCCTTGGAATGTGGGGGTGGAGAGACAGGAAGCAGACTCCAAGGCCGTTCAGCTGGGATCATCAAAGGACTAACAGTTTCAAATTATGGGAACTGAGTCCCTAGGGGAGGGGTTGGTGAGTAAGTGGGAACTGGCATGTTTAAAGTTGTGATTGCGCGGGCTTTTGCTCAATCTGCTCTTTGTATCGGTTCTATTCACTTGTGGAGCCCTTGGTGCTCTCTGAACCTTGTTGTTTTCTTGCAGATGTTTCATTGCCAGACTAGGCAAAATCTTCAGTGCGAAAAGGGATTATTAATAAAAGAACTTTTTCATATCCTACCATGGCTTGTGCTAAGAGCTTCTAGATTAATATCAAAGGAGTGGATCGTCACATCAGGTGCTTAGGGAAAGCTGATGTCCCCTTTCTGCACACTCCCACCCAAGCGCTGGTAAGAATCAGAGAAGGAAGCATTAGAGGCTGAATTATAAGTGAGATTAGGTTTTTCTTTGTCTCTATCTCGCTCTCGCTCTGCCACATCTGGTTCCCTTTTTCCTTTCCCATTGAAGGCAAGAGCTCTCATTTCTTCTTTGACATCAGTGTCCCAAGATTTCAAGCTGCCTAAGTTAAACAGTTGCAACACCAAGAAAGGAGTCTTTCAATGTTATGGAGACATTCCTGTTTCCCCAGCCAGGGTGTTAGACTGGGCAAGTGCTTGCTGCTCATTCCCTGGGTTAGCACAGGAGCCCAAGAAGGAACATACACTGGAAGCAGGGAGGAAAGGATGTGTGGGTTCTCCTTTTGCCCCACCTGGCGCTTTAGCACAGGCACGTGGTAGCATCCTCCTGCACACAATATAAATGCATCTGACTGCTGGGCCAGGGCTCCAAGTCAGACTGCCTCCCATAAAATGGCATGGAATTTTATATGAGGAGCTCAGTCTGCAATATTGCCATTATAACTTGTTAAAGTTATTTGTTAAAGTTATTCTATGTAGATTCAAACGAATGGAGTTTCTTCACTATGAATCTCTAGCATGGAAAGTGGAAAATTCCAAGTTTCTCTGCTGTAAGCGGTTCCCACAACAAAAGCAGTAAATAACAGGTGTTGCTGTTCTTCTAGCCAAAACATTGAAGATAGTAAATCCTTTTCCCATGAGAACAGAGTCTCGAGGGAAAGCCAATATGCAGCACCGCCATCCCATGGCGGTTTATAGTAAGTACAACTGTTACTAAAATGTTAAGCTGAAAAGTGGCCTAGCCCATATTAGCCAATCAGAATGGTGAACCATGGGTATAATTCAGCTATGAACTATGGGTACTCATCTCACTCATGCTTTTTCTATGCTTCTTTTGACTGCTATCTACATGTACTTTGTATTTGAACTGTAACTACGCCTGGTCTTTGCACAGACCATGATGTTTTCTTTCCTCACTTCTGGTGATGGAACTCTGCGTATGCTTTGTTTTTTCCTTTTTGCAATAATGCACCATACATCCATTATTGCCTTATGCTATCAATAAAGATATTGTTAGCCTTAAAACACGTTGTTTGGATTACTCAGCGCCTGGAACCCCAATAGCCAGCATCACCCCCACATAACTCTGTGAACAGATAGCATGTGATACAGCACCAAAGCAATTGGCTCCCTACGCAGAGAATTGCTAGCAAATAGTCTCCAGAGTCGGTTAGTTCTAGACCAGATTCTTATAGCCTAAGGTGGGGTTTGTATAGTAACCAGGACAGAATGCTGTACTTCTGCACCTGAGAGCCAAAAGAAGAGATCCATTCTGCACCTACAAGACCCCAAAAGCTGCAAGAAGCCATGGACTGAACCCTTTGACGTCTATGGGAGATCATGCTAGGGGGAGGGAACACCTTTGCATAACAGCAGCCAAGCTCTCCTATATAAAGAGCTTGTGGGGGAAATACACCTGTGGCCACCTTCCAACCAGCATACTCTTTACCTGCTCTTGGGAAATAAAGTGTTCACCTCTGTTCCAGCAATTGCCTGTGCTGCTTCATTCCCGGCTCGGGACGAACCCTTGGTAAGATTTCCTTCCAACACTGGGAACCACAGTTCCCCATCATTGAGAAGGCCACTCCAGAAGGGCAGCACCTCATCCATCCTTGGAGAACTCCAAGGAGTCTCCTGCAAAGCCAGGATTCCTTCCCCCCAAGCTACTTTGCTGCAAAGGGGGCTCTCCCAAAAGACCAAAGCAGATGTGTCTTTAAGCACGTGGACCTCTGCAGTCCAGAGCAGGCCCGCAACTAGGGTCTGTGTCACCCGGGGCAAACATGGATTCCGTGCCCCCCCCCGCAGGGTTGAGTCCCCCCCTACACCCCCAATGCAGACCCCCCTCCATGAAGCAGTGTGTGGCTCCCCCGGGACAAGCGCCCCACTCCTGGCTGCGATCTCTCACGTGCCCCTGGCTCCGGGGGAAGGACCCGCTGCACCCCCATCTGCCCATCCGGGCCGGGTGAAGCGAGCTGCCGCGGCCAGCCCCGGGGAGTGGACGAGCCCAGCCGTGCAACGCCCCAGCAGGACCCTTTGCGGGTGGCGGGGGTGGCAACAGGAGCACGGGCTGGCCGTCGAAAGAGGCATTTTGACTCCCCCCCGCTTGCCCCCCCCCCCAGTTGTGGCCCTGGTCCAGAGCCGAAATCAGGTGGGTATCCAAGATAGAAGTGTTCTGCCGAGAAGATGCCTCCATTCGATAGGCAGGGAGAAGACTTACTCTTCCGTCTCCAGTGAGTTGACCTTGGCCACATAATTGCTGGGAATGTAGCCCACTTTCCCCGTCGACAGGGCCTTTGCTCGCCACCACTCTCCCGACCTGGAGAGAGGGGGGGCAGAATTAGGTACATTTCCCAACTTCCCAAAAACTCAGCAAGTAATTATTATTCTCATGGGATTCATGTCATGGGGGAAAACAAGTCTTGTCCTGCACTTTCATATAAGGGCATACCAAAGAAAAACAGAGAACAATCTACAGGTGGTCTTCGACTTACAACCGTTTGCTAACGACTATTTGAAGTTACGACGGCACTGAAAAAAGTGACTTATGACTGGTCCTCGCACTTACAACCATCGCAGCATCCCTGCAGTCGCATGATCAAAATTCGGGGACTTGGCAACCAGCATGTATTTACGATGGTTGCAGCATCCCGGGGTCACGTGATCACCATTTGCGACCTTCCCGGCCGGTTCCTGACAAGCAAAATCAATGGGAACCTGCATGATTCACTTAACAACCACGCAATTCACTTAATGACCATGTGAGTCATTTAATGACTGCGGTGATTCACTTAATGACCATGGCAAAAAGGGTCGTAAAATCAGGCACAATTCAACGACCGCATCGCTTAGCGATAGAAATTCCGGTCCCAATTGTGGTCGTAAGTCGAGGACTACCTGTAGACATAATCTGATTCTGGAGCTTGGGTGGGATGCCCTTTACTAGTGTTTCTTCTAATAGACATTTCAATATATTTTGAAAGTAATATTTCCTAAGCGTTGCTATGTACTGTATGATGATAATGATCTGTGACCTATACCAGTGTTTTTCAACCTTGGCAAATTTAAGATGTGTGGACTCCAACTCCCAGAATTCCCCAGCCAGCATTCTGGGAGTTGAAGTCCACACATCTTAAAGTCACCAAGGTTGAGAAACATTGACCTATGCTGCCAATCAGTCTCTGCAGCCCCTACCAAGCTGGGGGTCAACTTGCAGCCCATGCAGTGACCAAATAATAATAATATGTGCTTCTCTGGCAGGTGGACATAGGTCCGGATTGCCGCCTTTCCTCGTTGAAGTTATAAGGCGGAAAGGTGGCAATCCGGACCTATGTCCAGTAGGACACTGAACATATCTAGTAAAGTAGAAAGTAGGACATTGAACATATCTAGGCTACAAACTGGATTAGAAACATTGTTTTTCCCCAGGGAAATCCGGAAGCAGTAATTCTTTCAGGGAAGCTAGAGGCAGAATTCTCAGCACCCACACCAAACAACCTTTTCAGGATGCTTCGAGGAAACCAAACCAACGGACCATGCAGAACTGGCAGAGGTTGGGAAGTTCTGCCTCCAGAACGCCTAAAAGATGCCCTCATTATTTCAGACGGCAGCACGGTGCGCATAAAATTGCTCCAGGAACGGAGCTGTTCGTTGTGCGTTCTGGCTCATATCAGCCTCTAACCCACATCCTCAGCGGAGTTTGCCGCTTGAATAAAAACAGGTCCTGGTGCATATCGTTCCTGCAGGCTACCCCCAGTGGGGGGAGACCTGGGGGAGAAATTCTCCTGGACTTTCAACATACTGCAGCCATGCCAAACTCCAAGCGGGGAAGAATGGCCACAGGCTTGGAGGGATCCAGCACGAATGGGAAATGATGAGGTCGGAGGTCAACCAGGTTCCCCCAGAAGCAACCGGTGGGCATCAAGAGGCGCTGGTTTCCCTATCAGCTCTTCCATCATTCAAGCAACAGGGTGGAGCCCAGAACTTACTGCTCTAGGATCTTAAGGTGGTCGCCTTTCTGAAAACTCAGGTCCTCCCTGTGCATGGCTTCGTAGTCGTACAAGGCCAAGACGATGAAATCCTCCGATCCTGGGGAAGCGAGCAAACGTTTGCATTCACGCAGCTCCAGGTTTAGCGTGGAGACAGAAGCAACACCTCCTGGCCAAGGGCTTCACCTGCCGGCTTGTAAGAGAGCCGCAGGGTCCCTGCATCCAGGGCGGGGAGAAATCAACTCCGTTCCTCTTATGCCCCCTTGGGCAATGGGCCAGGGGCCAATCTTACCAGGGGTGCAGCAAGGGGGAGCCACGGAGGAGAATTTGCAAGGACACCCATAGGTGTGGGAAGGGGGAATGTCGAAAAAGTCAAGATGGCAGCCCAGGCCCTGCGATCCAACTCCGGAAGCATCTTCAGGACGCAACACAGGTCAATAAGAGGCAGAGCTCCTGTCACTGGGTCAGCCATCACCGGGAGATTTTTGACCCTGCTCCCTACCCCACCCCGCCCCACCCCACCCCACCCCTTAGATGTGCCTGGGAATACTGTAAAGTCCTGCAAAAGGTTGCAGACATGTAGAGTCATGCTAGCAAGCACCCTGTTCTCACTCCTCTGGGCTGTTTATGTTTTTTTAAAAAAAACATACCACACCTGGTGAATTAGATCAACATCTAACTTCCCCATTTGAGAGCTGGCTGGGCCTCAAGCCATGCAGGATCCATGAGCAAAATCCTCCCCCCTCCCACTCCTCGCTTGGACCCCTTTACTTTAAATCAGCTTTGGCCAATCCAGATGCTTTAAAACAGGGGTGGGGAACCTTTTTTCTGCCAAGGGCCATTTGGATATTTATAACTGGGGACCAGGGGTGGGGGTGGGGGGCGGGGTTTCTTGGATTTCTGCAGACCGGGGGCCAGAGTTTGCGGGCGGGAGCCAATCACAAGCACTGGGGGGCGGGGTTTGCGGGTGGGAGCCAATCGCGTGGAAGGGGCGGAGTTTGCAGGCGGGAGCCCCGCGGGCCTTAGGCGGGAGCCCCGCGGGCCTTATATGGCCCACGGGCCTGACGTTGCCCACCCCTGCTTTAAAAGTCTCAGCCTGTCTTGGCTGTGCTGGCAGGGAAGTTTCAGAGCTCGATATCTGGAGGGGTTCATTCCCATTACAAAAAGGGACATCTGTGATATTGATAAACCAATGAGCTTCTCAGAAAACAATGCTCTCCAGGTGGACCTTGGGTTATGAACCCAGCATGGATGCCCACAGGGTACGGTAAAAAAATATCAAGATGGTAGCTGTGATGGTGCAGTTGAAGCACCCATTTTTATGTGTGTGCTAAGTAGAGCTTTGACTGCACCCTTGAAGCCCAGGAATCTACTCTCTGCTCTACTGGGAGATACATACCATCCATTCGTTGGGGCTCCCCAGTGCTGGATCCTTTCTTGCCCTGGGATGCAAAAGAGAATAATTATTCCTTAAGCCCACTTTATCACCAGCTTGGCACTTTAAGAGACAAAGAATAGGAAGAGATCATGTTGGAGAAGCGACGACACAGTTAGCAAACGTGAACTGAGCCCAGGAAGGGAAGAAGGGGTGGGGAAAATACTCAAGTCTGCCCTGCCTTGATTCTCTTGGCATAAGAGGGAGGGAAGGGAAAGTGATCTACTCTTTTTTGTGGGTTTTGTAAGCCACCCAGAGTCTCCTGGAGTGGGTAGCCGTGTTAAATCAAATCAGTTAAATTAAAACAATGCCAGGCTTTCACGTTTCTTTGACCTGAGGGTATATCAATAAAGTGAGAGCCAGTCTGGTGTAGTGGTTAAGGCACCGGGCTAGAAACCGAGAGACCCTGAGTTCCAGTCCTGCCTTAGGCATGAAGCCAGCTGGGTGTCCTTGGGCCAGTCCCCTCCCTCAGCCCTAGGAAGGAGGCAATGGCAAAACACTTCTGAAAAACCGCGCCAAGAAAACTGCAGGGACTTATCAGAGAATCAGACACGATTGAACGGATTAAAAAATAAAATCAATAAAGTCAAGTTTTAGTATTTCTCTTATACTGAAATGAGAGACCCCCCCGCCCCAGGCTTACACATTGCTTGATGGTGGGCTCGGTTGTATAACGGACATCCAGAGCAGAGTCTGAGTTCTCTCTTGACTTCCCCTTTCCTGGAAGATCACTTAGTTTGGATTCCATGCAGCCCATTCTGGGAGGAGAGAGCAAAAGAGAGAAAGAGAGAGATCAGTGCTCCGTTTCATTCCCCTTCAGCATGCAAACAAATGGACTGGCCAAGGCATGACTTCTGCCCGTGTGGCTGCAGTTCCGCTGGGATTTCACCCAGATTTCTGCATCTCCACTGGGATTATTCTTGTTCCAAATTTCGCCACAAATTGTCATTCAAGCTGCTCTCAGATAAGAATCTATCCTCTTGCCTGTACAGGGAGTCCTTGTTTAGCGACCACAATGGGGACCAGCAACTCAGTCGTTAAGCGAAGCAATCGCTAAGTGAACCTGCGCTGGTGCTTATGGTTTTCCTTCAGCTTTTCTTTGCCTTACAGACCTGCAAAGGTCATCAAGGCGAGGATTGGTCGCAAAGTGACTTTTTCATCACCGTTGTAACTGCGAACGGTCGCTAAAGGAGGACTAAACACTATGCAAACTTTCCTTCTATAGAATGATAACATTATGACCAATAACAATAACAACCGCAGCTGTTGCCATCTTGACTTTTTTGACCGCCCTCCCCTGCAGATACCCCGGCTTGAACCAACCCAAGATCTGACCTACATGCTTATGTCCCCATGATGTTGATCCTTTCTGCAAGGAAGCTGACCCACTTTCGGCCCAGCTGCCATCCAGGAAAAAGAATTGCAACAACCAGCCACTAAGGGCAGGGCATTGGGGGTTCTTTCACCATCTGCGAGCCGAGGGGCAGATTCTTTTTCTCAGTACAAAACCCACCCGGCCAGTCAATGCCACGGGGGCGGGGGCATGGTGCAGCTGGGTGCCAACGTTGCACCTCTTTTACAACAGCCACAAAACTGTTTGCTCATTGTTCCAGTAGTTGCACTTCAGCTAAGCAAAAAACGGTAGCCTCCTCCTCCTCCTCCTCCTCCTCCTCCTCCTCCTCCTCCTCCTCCTCCTCCTCCTCCTCCGACAGTTGGCCATCTTGTTCAGCAGGGCTTGTGAGCTCCCTGAGAGGAAGCCAAAGTTTGCAGCAAATCAGCTGGGGGAACCGATTAGACTGTGCAAATATGGTTTTCAGCGCCAGCGAGCCCCCATTTGCATCCCCGTCAACAAAGGCACCGTGCAGAACCACGGTCAGCAACGGTTCTGCGCCTACTTTGCATCCAAACAGGCACCTTTTCTTATTCCCTCGCAAACAAAGGAACAGTACGTCAGAAATTCTGAATTCAGGCTCCAGCCATATCCCGTGAAATAATTATTACCAGAGGCAAAGGAATTTTGTCCCAGAAGAAACACAGGTTGCGTTTTCAGTGGGAGGTTCTGACCGATAATTCCTGTCATTTATGGCCACGGTGGTCCCTGTTTCAGCTTTCCGTGGGAGCCGCCAAGCAAGTGCGAACTCAGGTGCTTCCCGTTCCTTGCCTATGGAAAGCTAGCACTTCAGGGAGAAGGGCTCTGCCTCTCACGTAGACCTCCACTCTAGGTCTGGAAGCTGAGCCCCCTGAGAAACAGTTAAAGGACCCGGGTACGTTTAGCCTGTAGTTTAATCTTAGTCTTGATGAGGGTGAGAGAGGAGAGTGCAAAGGCTGGCTTGAAACTCAACATTGAAAAAACCCAGATCATGGCATCTGGTCCCATCACTTCCTGGCAAATAGAAGGGGAAGAAATGGAAGCAGTGACAGATTTTATTTTCTTGGGCTCCAAGATCACCGCAGACGGTGACTGCAGCCATGAAATTAAAAGACGCTTGCTCCTTGGGAGGAAAGCTATGGCAAACCTAGACAGCATATTAAAAAGCAGAGACATCACCTTGCCGACAAAGGTCCGTATAGTTAAAGCTATGGTTTTTCCAGTAGCAATGTATGACTGTGAGAGTTGGACCATAAGGAAGGCTGAGCACCGAAGAATTGATGCTTTCGAGCTGTGGTGCTGGAGAAGACTCTCGAGAGTCCCTTGGACTGCAAGGAGGTCAAACCAGTCAATCCTAAAGGAAATCAACCCTGACTGCTCATTGGAAGGACAGATGCTGAAGCTGAAGCTCAAATACTTTGGCCACCTAATGAGAAGAGAGGACTCACTGGAAAAGACCCTGATGCTGGGAAAGACTGAGGGCAAAAGGAGAAGGGGACGGCAGAGGATGAGATGGTTAGGTAGCATCACCAATGTAACGAACATGAATTTGAGTAATCTCCGGGAGACAGCGGAGGACAGGAAGGCCTGGCGTGCTCTGGTCCATGAGGTCACGAAGAGTCGGACACGACTAAACGACTGAACAACAACAACAACGTTTAGCCTGTAGAAGAGAAGACTGGGCAGACAGGACAACAGTCTCCAGCCATCTGGAGGGCTGTCCCACAAGACCCATCCTCCACAGCTCCAGAGAGCAGGGCCAGAAGCAATGGGTTAAAATTACGAGGAAGAAGGTTCAACTAGACATCAGCCAGAGGAACAGGCTGCCTCTTTCAACAGAGGCCCTTGTGGACCCTGCACTGAGTAGAGCACCGGACTAGATGATCTCTAAGACCCCTTCCAACTCGATGATTCTACGAATGCAAGGTGATGTATGGGCATCTTCACCTTTACTCTAGTGTGCCTCACAACAAGGCTGCAGGATAGCAGCTCCCCAAAGCTCGCCCAGCCGCTTTCATAGCTGACTGGAAGTTTAAACCTGGCGCTTCCTTCTCCATTTCCTCCAGCCCCGTTGGACTACAGTCCCCATCATGTCCAGCCCCCAGCTCCAGCCATTACCCCACAGGGGCTATTTTCGCACAATAATACTGAATTAAGCCATTTCCCGGCTTCACACCAGGCACTGACCTGAAACGAACCCAGCCCGCCGGGTTCACGCAGGCCCTGCCACGAAAACGAGGAGCAAAGATTAACACTAACCCAGGCTTCGTATGCTGTGTGAATGCAGCCGTGAGGTCTTCACCAGCCCCGTCTCCAAACAAGCAGAAGTTTGTGGAGTCCTTAGTGCTCTCTGAGCCTTGCTGTTTCCTTGCAGACGTTTCATTGCCAGGCTAGGCAACATCCTCAGTGCGAATTTTGTTGCCTAGCCTGGCAATGAAACGTCTGCGAGAAAACAACAAGGCTCAGAGAGCACCATGGACTCCACAGTTCAACCCTGAGCTACAAATATTCTCTTCGATTGGTAAGCAGAAGTTTGCGGGGAAAGAGTGGGAATTAGGAACTTCCCCTCAACTTGCCTGGCAGGGGGTGGCGGGGGGGGACACCCAACAGATAGTTCCCCAGTGACAGGTCACCGCCACAGCCACCACATCATGGGAGGGGAGGCAGTGGGGAAAGGCCATTTCCTTCCGCCCTGGTAGGGACCCCTCCAGGAAGTCACACAGATGCACAAAAAGCAGAAGAACCTTTTCTCTCCTTTTTTAATGCCTCCGACGGGAATTAAGCAAAGTGTCTGTGAGGCAGACCCCTGCAGAGGCCAGGGAGGTGGGACTGGCACCCCCAGGAGAAACACTGACCTCAGCAGGGCAGGAAGCGCTGAAGGGAAGAGGGCAGAGAAGCAGGTGGCTGCCAGGAACCGGGGGCATCTCCGCCTCCAGCATCAGAATGGCTGCCAAGGGCACATCAGAGAAGGCTGCCCCCCAAGTCCCAGCTGTTACAGGGCTAGCTAAATGCCACCTCCCCCAACCTGGTGCCCTCAAGTCATGCTAGGACAACTCAGAGAGGGCTCTCTGCATTGCCCACCGGGTGTTTGGTGGCACGTTATTCTTGTTGGTGTCTGGTTACGTGTTGCTGATTTTACTCATTTTACCTTCTCCTCTTTTTGAACTGTAAACTGCCTTGGGAGCCTGGCGGGTGGGCATAGACGTTTTTGCAAATAAACAGAATAAACCCACGTGCGAAAGGCCGCAGACCATCCTGCTTGCTCAAGCGAGGGGCGCCACCGCCCACGTGCAGGAAGTCAGCAGGAGGAACGGAGCGTAAGCTGTGGGTCCTCGGATGTGAGCAGCGGCCCTCTCCCGGCAGTTCTGGGAACCTTACGACAGCCTTTCCCCATCTGGCAGGCGGCTGAGAAGCAATTCCGCGACAGCTGGAAACCCCGGAGTTTCAGCCCCAGGCGACCTGCAGATTGCCTGGTGGACAATGACGGCTCTCTCTGAAGGAACAGCGAAGCGGCCATTTCAGCTACTGCCTCTCCCTGCTTTCCTGAAAACATTATGGGTGCAAACTTTGGAGAGTTGCAGGAAAACGACCGCACCCCATATAAGCAGATGCCACATTCCACCCTTGGTGTCTTAAGGTACCACTCCACCAGGAGGTTGAACCTGAGGTCCTCCAGATGTTGCCTCTAGTTCTCCACCGACTCTCCCACTGGGCTCTGGAGCAGACATAGCCTATGAACGAGCCACGCTTGTCCAGAGTCACTCTACATCTGTGCGGACTTCTGGGAGAATTCTGGGAGTTGAAGTCCACACACCTTGCCAAGTTTGAGAACCGCTGCTCGACATCCTATGCCAACAGCAAGCAAGCTACTTGATGGCTAGTGGGTTGCTCTTCAGCCGGGCCTTCAACGAGGGAGAGAGAAACCCGTCACTTCACCACACTTGACAACTCTTATCTTTATGTTTTATTGATTTTATTGTGATTTCTTTGGTTGTTGTGAGCCACCCAGAGTCGTTGAGAATCGGGGAACATTTAATATTAATTTAGGAAAAACCTAAAGACCTGGTTTTGTCATCATGCTTGGGGTGGGGTGGGGAATAGCCAGTCTTGGGGTTGGCTGGTTTCTTAGATCTGCCTCGATCAGCCCTACCAGCTCATGGGATAAGTAAGACCTACCATTGTTTGGATCTGATTGTAATTATGTATTTTTACTGATTATTGATGTTATTTATGGTTTTTTTTATTGATTTTATTGTGAACCGCCCAGGGTCCCTCCTTGTGAGGGAGATGGGCGGGATATAAATGTGATAAATAAATAAAATAAACATACAAGTTTAAGATGATATTATTATTATTATTATTATTATTATTATTATTATTATTATTATTGAATTTAGAGATGGCCGTGGGGAAGGGTAGGAGAAATCCATTATTGAGCTACTTGGAGAAACGATTACAAATTGAAACCAGCAGGAAAAAAAAAAGTCTATGATGAAAGAGAGAGAAATTCAGATGAGCTTTCAATATTCGGTTATTCCACCCTACAACCATCAGGTAGATTCCTAGAATCCCTGCAGGTTCTATTTCTGGACCTGGCCTACCTCAGTTGCAGTGAATCCACAACCCCAAGCAGGATGCTGCCCTTAATGTTTCCTTTAGGGCAAACCTGCCTGCTCCTGTTGTCAGAAATCCCCAAGGGTTGGAGAGAGAGGTTTCCTCCATCGTGTCTTCCCTCGTAAGTGGACCTTCCATCCAGGGCTGCATCCTGAACTCCAGGCCTTCTGCAGACAAAGCTGACCCTCTACCCCTGAGCTAAAGGCTTTCCCCAATGAGGAGGAATTCATCTGCCCCCAGCCGAGCCCACGGGAATTCTGCAACTGACTTCCCTGAAGCAAAGGCTGCTGGGTGTCCCTGCATGTGAAAAAATGAAAAAATGGTGTAGGAAGCACCTGGGCTTCGCTGCCCATTCCCTGACCAGAGCTGCTCAGAAGCAGAAGAGGAAGAGGCTTATGCCACAGTCCAGTGCATCTCTTGTTGCCCAAACAAGAGTGTGCTTCCCTTTACACCAGTGTTTCTCAACCTTGGCCGCTTGAAGATGTCTGGACTTCAACTCCCAGAATTCCCCAGCCAGCCATGCTGGCTGGGGAATTTTGGGAGTTGAAGTCCAGACATCTTCAAGCGGCCAAGGTTGAGAAACACTGCTTTACACACTTTCTGCGCTGGCTTTACGCCAGGTTTCAATAAAGTGCCAAATAACCATCTGGAAACAGCCGCCCTCAAAGCCACAGGACGTTCGAGAAAAGCGATCCGGTCTCTGGTCAGAGGCTGGAAACAGGACCGCAAGTAAAAGTAACCGAGGAGAACTTGGCCCCATGCAGGAAGCCTGTGCAGGGCTGATTAAAAAGGGGGTGATCTGGGGAGAGGGATTCTCGCTTTCCGTATGAACACAGTGAGTCCATCTAACGCTGCCATGAGCCACTCAGAAGTTCTGCAGCCGTTCTGCACTCAGAAGTTCTGCAGTTGGATGGGAAACTAACGGAGATCTGTTTAGTTCTTGGTGCTCTCTGAGCTTGGTGGTTGGCTTGCAGACGTTTCGTTGCCCGACTAGGCAACATCTTCTAGCCCTGAAGATGTTCCCTAGTCAGGCAACGAAACGTCTGCAAGAGAACCACCAAGCTCAGAGAGCACCAAGGACTCCACCGTTCAACCCTGAGCTACAGAGGTTTTCTTCTACTGGAGATCTGTTTGCTCAGCTCTCGGGATGGCCCTCGCTAGGGATCCCGAGTGGATGCTAAGGAGCTTGGATTCGAATCAGCACCAGCACAACCCTGGCCGGGCACTCAAAATCCAGATTTCAGCAGAACATCTTGGAGTCCAGGAAGCCTCCCAGTCCTCCACCGGAACGAATCCCGAGGCCATCCGGTCCACCCGCTGGTCGGCACAGGAGTCGGATCAAAGCCTCCCCAGATACAGAGATGGTGAACCTGCCTCCTCTTGAACATGTCCAGGGAAGGGGAGCCCACCGTCCATGACCGCTCTGGGGGTTTGGCCTTCCTCTAACCTTCATCCAGACTCTGCTTTCCCATGATTAAGACTGTTGTTCCCTTACCTGCACAAAAGAACGCACTCTTGAATTTCTTCTGTCTTTCAGATACCCATCTTCCCCCAGGCCTCTTTTCTCAAGACCATACCCATGTCTTTCCATCTTTCTTCACAGAGTTTCGCTGTCTGTCCCCATCAACCGTTTGGCCCTTCTCTCCTGTTTTCTCTCCATTCTTCTTAAAGTCCAGTGTCCAGAACTGGCCATAGACCTCAAGGTGGAGCTTGGCCAAAGCAGCACAAAGTAGAATGATTATTTTTTCCGATTTGGAAATTCCATACTGTTGATTCAGCCTAAAATGGCATTTGCTGTTTTCGCAGCCATATCACGCTGCTGCCTCATATTCACCTTGTTGCGATTCCAAGACCCTTTTCACACAGCTTACAACCGAGCCAGCTATCACGTAGCCTAGATCCTTTTCCTATGGGAAGCACCTTGCATTTGTCCCTCTTAAATTTAATTCTAATCTCTAATTCTGAGTTCTACCCTAACCTACCAAGATCAAAGGAATGACTCTCCTTCAACCCTGGGGCACCCATGGAGGGTGGGGGTCGCAAAAAATCAAGATGGTGTCCACCACCACACAATTGAAGCCCCACCCCTCTTACAGGTAGTCCTTGCTTAACAACCGTCCGTTTAGTGACGGCTCGGACTTATGACGGTGCTGAAAAACCGACTTATGACAGGTCCTCACACTTATGATCGTTGTGGCGTCCATGACCGTCGTTGTGGTCACATGATCACAATTTGGGTGCAGCATCCTGTGGTCATGTGATCGTCATTTTCAACTTTCCTAGATGGCTTCTGGCAAGCAAAATCAATGGGGAACCGTGTGATTTGCTTAACAGCCATGTGGTTCGCTTAACGACCACTGGAAAAAAGGTCGTAAAATCGGGTCGAATTCACTTAATGACCGCTTCGCTTAGCAACCAAAATTCTGGTCCCAATTGTGGTCAACCATGCATTACATCTTTTTTTAAACTCTGCTGTGGATGCCCCTGAGTGTAAACCTGGATCAGGGTGATTCCAAATAATCAGCATGCTTCAGGAGCTACTACACTGAAAAGGCCATCATCTGCTTCAGACTAATCCTTAAAGCTGGACTGCGAGGCACAGAGCAGTTGGCATCCCCTAGTTTAGAATGAGTTCTTCCGGGCATAAGCACGGGAGCAGACAGCTCCAATGGGTGATACTTCTCAAGATTGCTGCTCCCAATTCTACATGATGCTTATGACTTCTTGGCTGCCCCACTGCCGCAAACTGAGCCTCTGCATATCTGCGCACGGAGGACCACAGCTCACCAGAGCAAAGAGCGGGAGAAAATGCGCAGGAGCAATTGCAAGAAATCTCGGGAGCGTGCTAGCAAATATCCAGGCACGGCAAGCCCTCCAGGATCCAGATCCCCAAAATGGAGAAGAGCAGGCGTGCAGCTTCCTATCCGTTACACCATTATTCATCAGGCAAATATGACCGAGTCCCTCCCATTCCGCCCTCTCTGAATGGGCTCTTTTGCTGCAAGGCAGGTTTTAAGAGGAACTGTGAGTTCTTCATTCAGCATTTCAATTAATTTCACCTACACGTATGGGGGGTGGGGGAGAGAGAAAAGGAGGAAATAATCTTGCACTCACGCCATCTTCCTTCTGGAACTTCAGGCAGTGATTTACTTGTTGTCGTCGTTTATTCGTTCAGTCGCTTCCGACTCTTCGTGACTTCATGGACTAGCCCACGCCAGAGCTTCCTGTTGGCCGTTGCAATCCCCAGCTCCCCCACGGTCGAGTCCATCACCTCCAGAATATCATCCATCCATCTTGCCCTTGGTCGGCCCCTCTTCCTTTTGCCTTCCACTTTCCCTAGCATCAGCTTCTTCTCCAGGGTATCTTCTCCAGGGTATCAGGGCACCTCAGACTACAACTCACATAAATCCCAGCCAGCAGGGCCAATTTTATATATATATATATATATATATATATATATATATATATATTGTTGTTGTTGTTGTTGTTTATTCGTTCAGTCGTTTCCGACTCTTCGTGACTTCATGGACCAGCCCACGCCAGAGCTTTCTGTCAGCCGTCACCATCCCCAGCTCCCCAATGGTTGAGTCCGTCACCTCCAGAATACCATCCATCCATCTTGCCCTTGGTCGGCCCCTCTTCCTTTTGCCTTCCACTTTCCCCAGCATCAGCATCTTCTCCAGGGTATCCTGTCTTCTCATTATGTGGCCAAAGTACTTCAGTTTTGCCTTCAATATCATTCCCTCAAGTGAGCAGTCTGGCTTTATCTCCTGGAGTATGGACTGGTTTGATCTTCTTGCAGTCCAAGGCACTCTCAGAATTCTCCTCCAACACCACAGTTCAAAAGCATCTATCTTCCTTCGCTCAGCCTTCCTTATGGTCCAGCTCTCGCAGCCGTAGGTTACTACAGGGAATACCATTGCTTTAACTATGCGGACCTTTGTTGTCAGTGTGATGTCTCTGCTCTTAACTATTTTATCGAGATTTGTCATTGCTCTCCTCCCAAGAAGTAGACGTCTTCTGATTTCCTGGCTGCAGTCAGCATCTGCAGTAATCTTTGCGCCTAGAAATACAAAGTCTGTCACTGCCTCCACTTTTTCTCCCTCTATTTGCCAGTCATCAATCAAGCTCGTTGCCATAATCTTGGTTTTTTTGAGGTTTAACTGCAACCCAGCTTTTGCACTTTCTTCTTTCACCTTCGTCATAAGGCTCCTCAGCTCCTCCTCGCTTTCAGCCATCAAAGTGGTATCATCTGCATATCTGAGGTTTATAATGTTTCTTCCAGCGATTTTAACAACTGAACAAATAAAAAAACAAGAAAACAACCTTGCAGGATCTTGAGCATTACCTTACTGGCATGTGAAATAAGTGCCACTGTTTGATAGTTTGAACATTCTTTAGTGCTTCCCTTTTTTGGTATGGGGATATAAGTTGATTTTTTCCAATATGATGGCCATTCTTGTGTTTTCCAAATTTGCTGGCATATGGCATGCATCACCTTGACAGCATCATCTTGCAAGATTTTAAACAGTTCAGCTGGGATACCGTCGTCTCCTGCTGCCTTGTTATTAGCAATGCTTCTTAAGGCCCATTCAACCTCACTCTTCAGGATGTCTGGCTCTAACTCACTGACCACACCGTCAAAGCTATCCCCGATATTATTATCCTTCCTATACAGATCTTCCGTATATTCTTGCCACCTTTTCTTGATCACTTCTGCTTCTGTTAGGTCCTTGCCGTCTTTGTTTTTGATCATACCCATTTTTGCCTGGAATTTACCTCCAATGTTTCTAATTTTCTGGAAGAGGTCTCTTGTCCTTCCTATTCTATTGTCTTCTTCCACTTCCGCACATTGCTTGTTTAAAAATAATTCCTTATCTCTTCTGGCTAACCTCTGGAATTTTGCATTTAATTGGGCATATCTCCCCCTATCACTGTTGCCTTTTGCTTTCCTTCTTTCTTGGGCTACTTCCAGTGTCTCAGCAGACAGCCATCTTGCCTTCTTGGTTTTCTTTTTCTTTGGTACGTTTTTTGTTGCTGCCTCCTGAACAATGTTGCGAACTTCTGTCCATAGCTCTTCCGGGGCCCTATCTACTCAATCTAGTCCCTTAAATCTATTCTTCACCTCCACTGCATATTCCTTAGGAATGTTAGTGAGCTCATATCTAACTGATCTGTGGGTCTTCCCTATTCTCTTTAGTCTGATTCTAAATTTTGCAATAAGAAGTTCGTGATCTGAACTACAGTCAGCTCCAGGTCTTGTTTTTACCGACTGTGTAGATGTCCGCCATCTTTGGCTACAAAGGATGTAGTCAATCTGATTTCGGTGTCGACCACCTGGTGAAATCCATGTATAAAGTCGTCTTTTAGGTTGCTGGAAGAGAGTGTTTGTTATGCACAGTGAGTTGTCCTGGCAAAATTCTATCAGCCTATGTCCCGCTTCATTTTGTTCTCCCAGACCATGCTTGCTTGTAATTCCAGGTGATTTACTTAGTTTTACTTATTAACAGTGGGATTAATCTTTCTCCCATCTTTCTCCCGGCTTTGTCTTCTGTGCCTAGGAAGATTAAGACCATTTCACAAGCTCAACAGCAGCATGGTGATCTTAACAATCCTCCTTTAGATGATAAAAGGACTTAAAAATAACATCTCAATATAACCATGACCTAGCCCCAGGTGTAAGGTCACACAGCTACCTAGAAACATATTTAAGATTCCCTTACCAACTTTGCTCAGACTGAAGAAGCTCCTTGGATAAGGAGCTAAATGTTTCCACTGAGAAAATAGAAATCCAGTTGACATGATTCAAGCTACAGACAATTCCACCGGGATGACTGAGAACCTTCATAGACAACAGTGGGATTAAGTTTGCCAAACCACCTTTAAAAGTCTAATTAAATGCCCACTCCAGGAACGGGAATGGTTTGTGGCCCGAGGCCCCCTGCAACTTTTGGGGAGGGTCCAAGATGGTTGTGGATGTGATGGGACAAGGGTGCAGAATAGGTGGGGCCTCATCACGCCCCGTGGATGGAGAATAGGATTCTCAGGGACTGCAAAAATGTATGTGTATGTGTGTGTGTGTGTATGTATGTATGTATGTGTATATATATATATATATATATATATATATATATATATATATATATATACACACACACACACACACACACACACACACACACACACACACACCTGCATCTTCTGCAGTGAAGAAAATACACACAATTTTGGTTCTCTGCAATTTCTTATCCTTTCAGTCGCTCTTTAGTCCGCTTATCACCAATAGCCTGGTCGCCTCTCTGTCCAGTTTCCTCCTTTTGACCCATTCACATTTTTTTATGTCGCTTTTATTCGAGATTTGCATCTCTTTTCACCTGCTTGCGTCCCCCCCCCCCCCTGCAATCTCATGTTCCTTTTCCTTGTCCTTGTTTTGGAAAACTTCCATTTTCTGAAGCAGACTTTTCTCTTGGGTATCTTTCTGTGCCTGTAATATCCATTATAGCAAAGCTTCTATTGTTGTTGTTCTGAGAAATCCCCAAGTGTTTTAGAGAAATCTGTACTTTTTTTGGCTTTACCTGCTGATTTCCTCTTTTGAGGTCAGATGCAAAGCTGCTGGACTTTCTTGAGAGTTTTCCACTGACATATAAATCAAGTTCACTTCGAAAGAGCCAGTTTGGGGTAGAGGTGAAGGTGCGGGGAAACTGGGGACCGGGAGTTCTAGTCCCCCGCTTAGGCACAAAGCCAGCTGGGTGACTTTGGGCCCGTGCCTCTCAGCCCAACCTACCTCACAGGATTGTTGTTGTGGGAAAAATAGGAGGAGGGAGCATTATGTATACCGCTTTGAGTTGTACAAAATAAAAGTGGGATATACATACAATAATAATAATACATCTGATAACTGGTCACTGTTTTCAATCACTTCAGTGACAGTCTAATGCTCACTTGGGTCTTTACTCTGATGAAGTAATTTAAGTAAAGGTAAAGGTTCCCCCCGCACATTTGTGCAGTCATGTCCGACTCTAGGGGCCGGTGCTCATCTCCGTTTCTTAGCCGAAGAGCCAGCGTTGTCCGAAGACGCTTCCGTGGTCATGTGGCCGGCATGACGCACGCAGAACACTGTTTCCATCCCACCGAAATGGTCCCTATTCATCTACTTGCATTTGCATGCTTTCGAATTGCTAGGTTGGCAAGAGCTGGGGCAAGTGCGGGAGCTCACTCCGCATGCGGGGCTAGGGATTTGAACCTCCGAACTTGCGATCTTCCTATCAACAAGCCTGGCGTCTAACCCGCTGAGCCACCATGCCCCTTATGATGAACTAATTTAGGACACAGTTTATAGACCCTAATCAAGGAACTATTAACTCAGTCAATCAACCAAGCAGCAAAGAACAACCCAATCAAGGAAGTACCAAGGAGAGAACAACACCCCCACCAACACAGGCAGGACAAGCCAGGGTATATAAACAGAGAGCAAGTCCCACTCCCTTTTCGCCTTGAAGATGTTGCCTAGCCTGGCAATGAAACGTCTGCAAGGAAACAACAAGGCTCAGAGAGCACCAAGGACTCCACATACTGTATATCCCATACCTGGGGGTCCAAGACAGTCTAAGTCAGTGTTTTTCAAACTTGGCCACTTTAAGGTGTGTGGACTTCAACAATAGTAAGGATTCCCTTACTAACTTTGCTCAGACTGAAGAAGCTCCTTGGATAAGGAGCGAAACATTTCCACTGAGAAAATAGAAATCCAGTTGACATGATTCAAGCTACAGACAATTCCACCTGGATGACTGAGAACCTTCATAGACATATTCAACTCCCAGAATTCCCCAGCCAGCAATCACAATGAATTCTGGGAGTTGAAGTCCACACATCTTAAAGTGGCCAAGTTTGAGAAACACTGGTCTAGGTGGAAAACAGAATAAAGTTAAATCTACAAAATGTACTGAAAACAAGAAATATTGTAACAGAACGAATGCCTTCTCATTCTGTCCTTCTCAGGAAAAAAAAGGGTTTTATTTCTATTACAATATAGGACCAGGTCTTTTGACAGAAGGGTTGATAGGACAGGAAAGATTAAGAATTGCTGACCTAGGGGAATGTTTTTGGCAACTTTAAGATGTGTGGACTTCAAGTCAAGATAACTTAAAGTTGCTACGTTTGAAAAACGCTGATACAGCTGAAACCACTGATAAAATACCATCCCGTCACATGCCTCTCTGTCTATATTCTCCATCCCACACTGGGCATTTTCGTACTAAATTATTTTAGGGCCCTGCCTGGTGTTGGGAGGGGGGGGAAAGGGAAGGAGAAAATGGCACCCAGTAACCCAAACAGACATTCTTTACGCTGCAACATTGGTTCCAGCCGCTAAGTAAAAGAGAAGACCGAAAGGGCCGATGTAAATAAAAGGCATCTATGGGCATTATTTCTGGACACCCATTTCCATTGTTCGGGGTTAGGCTTGCAATTATCTGCAGAAGGCGAGAGTTGGGTCCCCATCAGGGACAGTGTTTCCCTGGACATGTCATGCACAGTACAGCAGCCTTCCAGACTATCTTTATGTCCAATTATAATTAAATCCAATGAATATTTGAATTAAACTCCTTTAAAAAAACGGAAGTTGGCATTCTGCAAAGCAAGCGCCGGTCTCCGGTCTCCAGGGCAGCCTCTCAACCCCCAAGGACCCCACCGGTGGATGGGTGGCCGCAGCCTTAGGGGGGTGCCCCCTGCCCAGCAAAAAGCAGGCCGGGCCGGTAAGGAGCCTCCCCCAAACCCTCCGCGAGGCATTTCCCGGCCAGCCGCCCGGGATGCCAGGCTGGGAAGGGCGCTGCTCCCGCGGCCGCCGGGCCGCCCCGGGGCTGCAGAAGCGCTTCCCGAGCAGCCTTCTTGCCGCACGCCAAGGCAGAGCGAAGCGCGAAACCGGCCGGCTGCGTTTTCGGGGAGGGAGGCCAATCGCGGCCAGCTGGAAAGCGTCGGAAGGCGGGCAAGATCTCGCCCGTTCGGTGCCCGTCCGGGGACAGCGCCACAACATGCAGGACGTGCCCGGGCTCCTTCTCTGCCCTGGAAGCTGCGCTCCCGTCGGTTCCCTTCCTAGCAGGACGCGACGAAGAGGAGGAGGAGGAGGAGGAGGAGGCACTCTGCCCATGCTCAAGGAGGCTCTCGCCATCGCTTCCCAAGGCCAGCTGGCCCTGGCCGCCGTTCTCCCCGCGGGAGGGACCCTCGCCGCAGCCCTCCCCTCCGCCCCCCAGCGCTGCCCGTCCGCCTCCTTCCTTCCCGCGGCGCCGCTCACCTCCCGGCTCTCCTCCGCGAGTCTCCCCCGAGGTCGCCCGACGGCGCGTCCCCAGCGGCCCGAGCCCCACGCGCTCACTGCAGCCGCCGCCGCGCCTGGCTCATCCCCGGCTCGCCCCGGCAGCCTTTTCCAGAGACCAGCCGCGTCTGCGATCGGCCCGCGGGCGAAGGAGGCTCGACTGCGAGCGCAGCGCCGGGAAGCGCCGCGGAAAGCAGAACCGACGACGGCCGCGCCTCCGTCCAGGAAGCCTCGCCCGCGGGCGCCTCTGGCTGGTGGGGAGGCAGGGACGGGCCGTGCGCGCGGCGGGAGGCGTTTCATAGGGGCCGCGGGGGGGTCAAGCAGGCGCGCGCTTTCCGCCAGGGAGAGCAAAGCGCGTCTGAAGCCGCCCTCGGTTCACTCCTGTGCAGCACGACAGTCCTTCGAGGTGGGTTGGGCTGCAGAGGGGAGCAGCCCCCCAGAGCTGCCCCAGCTCTCTGGGGGGGAGCGCAACTCTCGCACCCAGCCTCCGCCAGCTGTGTGGTACTACAATTCCCATCACCTTCCTCTGCTTGCTCAACCCCCTACTCTACTCCCCAGTGGTCCTGGATTCATCAATTTAATGCATTTTTATTTTACTTCTAAGTCAGTGTTTGTCAACCTCAGCAACTTTAAGCTGGGTGGACTTCAAATCCCAGAATTCCCCAGGCTTCAAGTTGCTGAGGATGGGAAACTCTAGTCCAGAGACTGAAGCGAGGGTGAGAAAAAAAGTCAAGATAATCTCACCTCCATTTCATTTCATTTCATTTCATTTCATTTCATTTCATTTCATTTCATTTCATTATTTTATTTTATTTTATTTTATTTTATTTTATTTTATTTTATTTTATTTTATTTTATTTTATTTTATTTTATTTTATTAACAAATTTATATGGCTACCCAACTCTCACATGGTGACTCTGGGCAGCTTACAGAATTAAAAGCCCCTAATACAAAAAACCAATAGACCACCCCCCCTTATACTTTCATTTAGTATAAGGTGGGAGAGGCTTTCAAAATTCTGTACTATAGCCTACACCAGTGTTTCTCAACCTTGGCCACTTTAAGATGTGTGGACTTCAACTCCCAGAATTCCCCAGCCAGCCATGTAGGGCTGACAGTTTGTGTTATTGTGAGCTGCCTTGAGTAGGCAGTATACAAATCTTTGTATAACAAGGCAAATAAACTTTGAGCCCAATGAAGGGAGGGGTTGTTTGCACCACATAAAGTCTTGAACTGACCTGGTTAAGCGTATTGTCTGAACACAACCTCCGAGTCCCAAACTAGCCAGCTAAATTTTAGCCTTGTGGGAACCTGGGTCCACGAGGTCAATTTGCAGTTCAGTGTCTTGCGAAGACCCAGAAGAAGGGGGGATTCGGGAACCAGGAGGCTGTGAGTTTGAGTGCCGCGTTAGGCATGAAAGCTGGCTGGGTGACTTTGGGCCAGTCCCTCTCTCTCGGCCCAACCCACCTCACAGGGTTGTTGTTTTGGGGAAAGTAGGAGGAGGAAGGAGCATGAGGTGTGTTCCCCGCCTTGAGTTATTTAAAAAATAATAAAGGTGGGATAAAAAAAGGTCTAAAATCTAAATCTAAGTAGTGAAGCTTGGAAGGGCATCATCCTACCATGACAACTCTCACGTGGCTGAACGAGGCAAGGTGGAAAATGGGTCTCTGCCTGCCGGGCGCTTCCAATCCGAAATGGGCCAAAGGCTTAGGACCACTGTGGAATATCTACGGGCAGGGGTGTCTGCAGGGCATGGTCAAAAAAGTCAAGATGGAGACTGTGACGCTTCGATTAAAGCTCCACCTGTTTTTATGTACATCACCTTCTGGCCTTCAAAGGTCGATATAGCCTGTTGCAAAAGGAAACAGTAACGTAACATGCACAACACATAACGACAACCACAACAGAGTAAAATATACTAGGCCATTCATCACACTAAACTATGGATTGTTTTGTTCTTGTTGTTCAGTCGTTTAGTCGTGTCCGACTCTTCGTGACCTCATGGACCATAGCACGCCAGGCCTTCCTGTCCTCCACTGTCACCCGGAGTTTACTCAAACTCATGTTCATTACATCGGTGATGCTATCTAACCATCTCATCCTCTGCCGTCCCCTTCTCCTTTTGCCTTCAGTCTTTCCCAGCATCAGGATCTTTTCCAGGGAGTCCTCTCTTCGCATTAGGTGGCCAAAGTATTTGGGCTTCAGCTTCAGCATCTGTCCTTCCAGTGAGCAGTCAGGGTTGATTTCCTTTAGGATTGACTGATTTGACCTCCTTGCAGTCCAAGGAACTCTCAAGAGTCTTCTCCAGCACCACAGCTCGAAAGCATCAATTCTTCGGCGCTCAGCCTTCCTTATGGTCCAACTCTCACAGCCATACATTACTACTGGGAAAACCATAGCTTTAACTATACGGACCTTTGTCGGCAAGGTGATGTCTCTGCTTCTTAATATGCTGTCTAGGTTTGCCATAGCTTTCCTCCCAAGGAGCAAGCGTCTTTTAATTTCATGGCTGCAGTCCAAACATAGAGGAGAAAATACTTTATGTACCAATCGAAGAGTACTTTATGTTGAGGACAAAAGCGGTGGTGTAAAGTACTCTGGTTTGTCGATGAAGGTTCTCAGTCATCCAGGTGGAACAGTCTGTGGCTTGAATCATGTCAACTGGATTTCTATTTTCTCAGTGGAAACGTTTCGCTCCTTATCCAAGGAGCTTCTTCAGTCTCAGTTTCCACTGAGAAAATAGATATTCTGGTTTGGTTTCCTTGAATGTTTATTTATCTATTTGCTCAATTTATTAGCCGCCCATCTCACTTTTCCAAGCGACTCTAGGTGGCGTTCAACAGGGTTAAAAAACAATCAATCAACCAATACATTAAAAAGTATAAGGAAGATATAAAACCCAACTAAAACAGAGAATAATAGACAAAGAGATGTTAAATATAATGTTGCCCTTTCTGTACATTCTTCCCCTGAAATATATTCTTCCCGGCTGACATTAAGAAAGCTTGGGAGGTAGAAATCAATGCAAGGAGTGGCGAGGCTCCTTATCTTCAGAGCGGAAGTAACAGGCCCGCGTTGGGGAGGAGGAGAAAAAACCTTCTGATCTAGGCCATGTCCATTTCTACTTCTGGGCAGAGTCACTGGCTAATAAGGGAGTAAGCAGCAGGTGGTGGTGGGGTGGGGTGGAAGGTTTTGGATTTTGCTGAATACAAGAAGAGCCTTGATGGATCAGGCCACTGGGAGAGAAAGAGGCAGAACTGTGATGATTTCCAAGAAAAGAAGTTGGCTTTTTGGCACACACTTTCATTTTCACAGAGCAGATGCCCATTAGTTGCGGGCCTGAAAATGGGATGAAAACCGAAGGGTTTCAGGTTAAGGCAAGCCAAGGGGGAATTTCCCAACCTGCTGATTTGCATATTTCAGGCCACCCCACCCATCCCCACTGGTTAAATTATTAGCAGGAAGCTTGGATTAGGCAATGCCCTCTTCAAACAAGAAGTATACAAAGGGCCTTTTCCTGATTCTGCAATTCTGTAGAACCGGCCAACTCATCAAAATGTGGAGACTGTTGGGCACCAGATACAGAAGTCAGGGTTCACCTTGTTAAGCCACCAAGATCGTCCATCCAATCTTGCTGGGCTCGATGCACGTAAACAACAGGCAGAACTTTGATTATACATCATGGATGCTATCTTGACTTTTTTTACCTGTCCTGCAGGTTCCCTGCTTCCTCCCCCCTGGGCCCAGGGAAGCTTCTTCTGGAGCCATTCAGCTTTTGGCAGTAGGTTGGGGGTCTCTGGTCCCATGGAGCCAGTCTAGGGGGTCAAATTCATCTTCTATTTTCACCACCCAGTTTGACTGATGGCGCTTCCAGCATAGACCTTCTGGGTGAGAACGGCTGTGGGTATTTTAGTGGCCCAGCATCGAGCCTGAAGTGTGTTTGACTGCCATGGAGGTCCAAGGAGTCTTTCCAGGAGCTGGTTGTGCAGTAGCTTGGAGAGCAGAGATGCTGGTTAGAAAATGATGGGCGGTGGAGGAGGCTAAGTTCACAGATCACGTGAAGCCCTGGATCGTTAAGCAAGGCTTTGTGGAAGAAACCACAGTTGGCTTCCCACAACTTGCAGCTAAGGCATGAGACATATGAGACAAAGCAGTCATGGACCTTTCTAACCTAACTGTTTCTGGAAAATGAACCAGTTCCTGGTTAGTTTGCTGTTAATAAGGGAAGTCACACTTACGAGAAGACGCAGAGGAGGAACATCGTGATGCTCAAGAGCGTGTTTCTCAACCTTGGCAGCTTGAGGATTTGTGGACTTCAACTGGCTGGGGAACTCTGGGAGTTGAAGTCCACCCATCTTCAAGTTTCCAAGGTTGAGAAACACTGCTCAAGAGAGTGGAGCAGCTTTCCTGTGGGGAAAGTTTGCAACCTTGGGGGGGGGGGCGGGGCGTGTTAATCCAGAAAGGAGGCAAATGAGAGGGGGCATGATGGAGGTGTACAAAATCATGCAGGCGGTGGATAAAGTGGGTGAAGATAAGCTGTTTTCCCCTTCCCAAAATACTAGAACCAGAGGTCACCCAGCGAAATTGAATCCTGCAAAATCAGGACAGAGAAAAGGGAATTTTGTTTTTGTTGTTGCTTTTTCACACAATGTATAATTCAACTTTGGAATTCGCTCCCCCGAGATGTGGTGCCAGCTACCAGCTTTAAAAAAGGGTTGGGCCACTTCCTGGAAGTCCTGGGCACGAGGGCTCTCAGCCTTGATGGTGGTGGGGCCATCTCCTGGGAGACCCGTGGGCTTCTGCTGCAGTGGTTGGGCCGCTGTAAGAACAGACCAGATGGGCCAGGGGTCCAATCCCGCAGGGCACGGCTGATGTTCTTATGTGACTGAGGTTTAGAGAAAAATTAGGCTGCTTGCAGTAGACCCAGGGTACCCTAATGCTCCCATTGCTTTTCCGATTTCTCCCCTCCATGGGTTGTCTTGTCAAACTCCAACAGATGGAGGCAGCAATGGAAAACCCCAAGAGTTTGCAAGAGGAGAGGTGGGAATATCTTGAAAAATTCTGCTTCACAGGCCTGTCAGTTCCCAGTAAGAGCCTCGCCCAGGAGCAGACACCGTCAAAAAAAGGACTTCTGATGGATGATTAAATTGATGGAACTGGCCCAAATGGCCAAGTTAACAGCGTTGATAAGAAAAAAATACCGTGTCTGGATTTGTTTCTACTTGGCAACCACTTTTAGACTATTTGCTTGTGTCCGAAAAAAATGAAGTTTTGATTTTGGGTTTTGATGATTAAATGGTTTGATTTGATAGAAATAATGTTTCTAAGGTTTAACTAATGATAAGAGATTTTTGTAAATACATTTGTATCTGTATTGGAGAAGGTCGGAAGTCACCTTTTTCTGCTTTCTTTCTAACTTTGCACTTTTATAGTTTTTCTTTTTTCTTTAGTTCTTTATTCTGTCTTGTATTCTGTATTCTGTATTCTGTATTCTGTATTCTGTATTTTGTACTTTGTATTATTTTGTATTATTTTGTATTATTTTGTATTATTTTGTATTATTTTGTATTTTGTATTTTTTGTATTTTGTATTTTTTGTATTTAATTTATTTAATTTTTTATCCCGCCTTTATTATTTTTATAAATAACTCAAGGCGGCGAACATACCTAATACTCCTTCCTCCTCCTATTTTCCCCAGAACAACAACCCTGTGAGGTGAGTTGGGCTGAGAGAGTGACTGGCCCAAGGTCACCCAGCCGGCTTTCATTTTAACTATACTTTGAAAAATAATAAAGTTCTTAAAAATTGACCCTATTGGCTCATTCCTATGGCTGAGAGACAGGGACTGGCCCAAGGTCACCCAGCTGGCTTTCATGCCTAAGGCGGGACTAGAACTCTCAGTGTCCTGGTTTGCCATTGGCTCCTTCCTAGGGCTGAGAGACAGGGATTGGCCCAAGGTCACCCAGCCGGCTTTCGTGCCTAAGGCGGGACTAGAACTCTCAGTCTCCTGGTTTGCCATTGGCTCCTTCCTAGGTCTGAGGGACAGGGATTGGCCCAAGGTCACCCAGCCCGCTTTCGTGCCTGAGGCGGGACTAGAACTCTCAGTCTCCTGGATGCCATTGGCTCCTTCCTAGGGCTGAGAGGGAGGGACTGGCCCAAGGTCACCCAGCCGGCTTTCATTTTAACTATACTTTGAAAAATAATAAAGTTCTTAAAAAAAAAAAGGACTTCTGGTTTCATCTCTCCGAGGGTTGAGAAATCCGGGAGCTCTGGGTGGCTTTGACCAAGTGGCCCCTTCTCAGAAGGAAATGCAACAGCAGAAATGACTCACACCTGACGTGTAATCCGCATGTGCCGAGATTAAACCCAGCTCATCAAAGCTTATTTGGGAAGTGGTCAAGAAAGAGGAATGTATGATGGTCCTTGCAGGGAAGACGGTGTCAGCAGAGTGGAAGCGGGAACAGGCCTCCTGTTTGCAGTCGTACAGCAGACGGAAGTCCTGATCTGAAGTTTACAATTATGGGAAAAACTTAAGCCATTCAGTTTCTCAAGCCATAGACTGCCCTCTCTGGGGAGATTAAGCAGCGCACGCTCTTTCTGCTTTACGAAAGGACCTTTTCTTTCAAAATGGTAAAGACTCCTCAGGGGTGTCGGCTGAGTAGGGTAAAAAGAAAGTCAAGGGGGCAGCTGCAACACTCTTGAGATACCCCATAAAAACGGGCAGAGCTTCAATTACACCTTTGTGGCCACCATCTTGACTTTTTTTTAACCACGTCCTGTGGACGCCCCTGGAGCTCAACTCAAACTCCACTCCTGCTGACCACGTGGACGTGTGTGTGTTGTTTTCCTGGTTGCAGGGGCGAGTTTGTATTGCCTTCCTGGCCTGTTCGGCCCTAAGAGTCTTTTATTTCTTCCAATATGTTTCTTCCAACTTTCCAGTCTAGCCTGTGGCCCTCCAATTTCCTGGTGCTCTCCCATTCCAGGAGCATCTAGGTGCAACCTCGCTTGGTTCTTGTTTGAGAGCAATCAAATCCTGCTCAATGACCACAGTAAAGTCCGCTTTGTTCTGTGAGGTCAATCAAGACTGGGCAGAAGCTGTCGCCTCAACTGAGCATAAAAGTGAAGCTTTCCTTAAATCAAGGTTTGCTTCCTGAACATGACCACGTGGTTTCCTTGGCGGCAACATGGAAGTGGGTTGCCTCGTTTTCTTCTGGGATTCTCTTTTTACAATTTTCAATTTAGCCTGCAATTCGGTGGTTTCATAGTGGCCTCCCATCCAATTAATAACTAGGTCCATCCTTGCCTTATTTGGTGGGGGATCAGCCAAGGCCAGCTAGATTAAGTTAGGCCTTTTAAGTTGAACTCTTTGACAGTTAATTTTAACACTATGTTTTAGTTTTTAATATTAGAATATATTTTAATTACCAATCGAAGAGAATATTTGTAGCTCAAGGTTTCCAAGGACTCCACATTTTAATTAATTATAACTACAGGTAGTCCTCGACTTACGACCATTCGTTTAGCGACCATTCAAAGTTACGACGGTACTAAAAAAGTGACTTGTGACTGATCCTCACACTTACGACCGTCGCAGTGTCTCCACAGTCACGTGATCGCGATTTGGGTGTTTGGGAACTGTTGCACATTTACGACGGTTGTACCATCCTGCGGTCACGCAATCACCATTTGTGACCTTCCCAGCCGGCTTCCGACAAGGAAAGTCCAGGGGGAAGCCGGCAGGGAAGGTTGCAAGTCACGGTCACATGATGTCTCGCTTAACGGCAGTGGCAAAAAGGTTGTAAAATAGGGTGTGGTCACGTGGTGCCTCACTTAACGACTGTCCCACTTAACGACAAATTTTCCAGTCCCTATTGTGGCCGTAAGTCGAGGATTACCTGTAGTCTATTAGAATCACAGACTCCTGGATTTCCCCCTTAACATTTTGCCTTCCTGTAACTTAAATCCATTATTCCACAGCCTGCACTCAGGTGCAAGAGAGAAGAGATCCTGTATGTGAAATCTTTTCCGGTATTTGGGAATAGAGAGTTCTCGTCTGTAAAATCGCCAAGAGTCAGACACGACTCAACGGTTAAACACAAATTTGATGAATGCTATCCTATGTCCGCCTCCTTGAATCTCGCTGCACTAGGGTTTGTTTCTGGTCCTCTGATCACCCTCACTGCCCTTCTCTGAACTTTTTAAAATCCAGAAGAGCCCAGAACTGGACACAGGATTCGAGGGGGAGTCGCCGTTGGGCAGAAAGGAGGGGTGCAAACGGAAAGTATGCTGTTGAACGATGATATGGGAAAAAGTGATTTGTGTAATATAATATTGAAGGGGGTGGAGAAATACTAGGTTTGCTTGTACTTGTAAAGAAGATTGGAAGTCATTTCTTTAAATATTCTTTTTTCGTTTTCGCTCTCTTTTCTTTTTTCTTTTTTTCTGTACTTTTCATTTTTCTTTTTTCTATTCTTTTCTTCCTTTTTGATTTCAGTTTGTAGTATCTTTCACTATTGTTAAAATCTCTAATAAAAAGTATTTTTTAAAAAAGAAATGAGTAAGTAAGTAAAGTTTATTGTTGTAACCACAGGTCATAAATACAATAAAATAGAATTACAATAAAACAATAAAATAGTGAAATTATAAAATAAAGTAATAAAAGAAGCATTAGATATAAAAAGGTTACAAAAAAATAAAAAGAAATTAGGATGATGAAGAAAATATGGGATTAGGGAAGTATGTTAAATGCCTCCTTCTCCTTGTCTTTCCCAGCCAGTGATAAATGGCCTCTATTGCTAGGGATAACATATACAGGAAGTCCTCGACTTATGACCACAACTGGGACTGGAATTTCCACCATAAGTCGTTGCAGTCGTAAGTCGAGTCACCATGTGACCAGACCCAATTTCACAACCATTTTTACGGTGGCCGTTAAGTGAATTACCGCAGCGGTTAACCGAATCACGGGCCGTTAAGCGAATCCAGCTTCCTGAATGGGCGTATTTTGCCGGAAATTTCTGTCTAATTTCTGGATTGGGATGAAGATGACACTGAGACAGAGATTGATAAGGTTTATAGGATTAATACACAATTTTCAAACTTAGGAAGTGTTCCAAGGGATGTCCTGTGTGCTTTGTCAGGAAGAAGACTAGAGATGAAGTTTTGCAATAGCATTTTAATGCTAGATTGAGGATTGATAATATAGATATTATTTATTTATTTATTCAATTTATCCCCGCCCATCTCCCCAAGTAGGGGACTCTGGGCGGTTTACAGAATAGCAGAAGTTAAAATCTATACATAAAATTATCCTAAAACAATAAATAGAGGGAATAAGTAAAATCCAAAAGATGGTTAAAATCCACTATCAAGGCACTACGGGGCCAGCCACCCCCAGGAGGCACTACCACCTCCATTGTCCCAGGCCAGGTGGCAGAGCCAGGTCTTAAGAGACTTCCGGAAGGTCAGGAGGGAGGGGGCCAGCCTCACCTCCGGGGGCAAGATGTTCCATAATGAGGGCGCTATAGCAGAGAAGGCATGCCTCCTGGACCCCGCTAGGTGAAATTCTCTTGCTGAAGGGGTCTGAAGCATGCCCTCTCTGCATGCACGGGTGGGGCGGGACGATGTTATCGGGACGAGACGGTCCCTCAGATACCCTGGCGCCATGCCATGTAGGGCTTTAAAGGTGATCACCAACACCTTGAATTGGACCCGGAAGGACTTAAGGACTTTACTTAAGGAAATTCCAATTAGAATACTATGTAAGAGAAAAGAGTATTTGATTCTGACAGACAGAAGATTCCATTTAGATGGGACAAGTTGGAAGCTGTGATTTTTGCTTTTAAACAGCAGAGATTCAGACTGAACTCTGTGCAGAAAGCAAGAGATTTTTGGGGAAAATTTAAAGAAGAATTGGAGGAAACGCAAATGGAAGTGACAATGGCAGATGTGACTAAACAAATGCCACAACAGATACAACAAGACACTGAAGATGATACCATGTTGGGCACTACAGGTAATGACTTTTCTAAAATCTTGGTGTAACTATGGATTATAAATGCTTAGCATGGAATATAAATGGAGAAAATGCTCCTCCAAAGAGAAAAAAATACTTCATTATTTGAAAAAGTTAAAACAAGATGTGATTTGCTTACAAAAAATGCATATTAAGAAAAAAGATATAAAATATTTGAGTCACAAAAATTTGGATGAAGAATTTACTTCAGCAGGAATGAAAAAAAGAAATTGAGTTGTTTTGTATATAAACCCTCAACTATATCCAAAACTTATATTGACTGATGATCATGGCAGATACTGTATGTTGGGGTGGAAGTTAATCTACAGGGGGCTAAGACTTTGATATTGGGAATTTATGCCCCAAATGAAGATAAAACAGCATTTTTTAAAGGACTAAAGGATAAAGAGTCCCCCTTGGGGGAGTTGGGCGGTGATAAATCCAATAAATAAATAAATAAATAAATAAACAAACAAATAAACAAATAAATAAACAAACAAACAAACAAACAAACAATTGGACTTCCCATATGAAAATTGGTGTCTCCTGGGAGATTGGAATGGGGTGGTTTCCCCACAAAAAGATAGAACTTCTGAGAAAAAAATTAAAAATACACAAGGCAAACTACCAAATATTTTTTAAAATTATTTAATGGATAATTTGATGTATGGAGGTATAAAAATGGTGAGTCAAAAGAATGTACTTATTTTTCTGAAAGGCGGATTTTTCAAGAATAGATATGATTTGGATCTCTAAGACTTTGGCTATTAATGTTCATAGTGGGGACATCACCAAAGACTTTCTCAGATCACAATCCAGAGACTTGAAAGAGATGATGTTACAAAAGGAAATGGTAATGGAGGATTGCAAAAAGAACTTAAAAGAATTTTTTGAGAATAATCTTAATAAAGGCACAGAAGTAAGAACGGTTTGGGATGCAAGTAAAGCTTTTGTAAGAGGATATTTTATTATAGAACATAACAGTGAACTTAAAAAGAAAAGGCAAGAGAAAATACAAATGATTTTGGATGAGATAAAAAAAAAGAATTAAAAAAATTCCCAGGGACGATTATTACCCACCAAATTAAGCTTCTAGAAAGGCAACTATCTGTGTTAACAGTGAGAGAGATGGAAATAAAGATGAATTATGGAAAACAAAGGAATTTTGAATTTGCAAATAAACCGGGGAAATGGTTGGCATATAAATTGCGGAAAGAAAAAGAAAGTGATACTAAAGTTACAAGAAGGAAATACTGTAATAACAGATAATGCAAATATGCGAAAAGTGTTTCATCAGTATGTCTATGAAGGTTCTCAGTCATCCAGGTGGAATTGTCTGTAGCTTGAATCATGTCAACTGGATTTCTATTTTCTCAGTGGAAACGTTTCGCTCCTTATCCAAGGAGCTTCTTCAGCCTGAGCAAAGTTGGTAAGGGAATCCTAAATATGTTTCTAGGTAGCTGTGTGACCTTACACCTGGGGGCATGGTTATATTGAGATGTTATTTTAAGTCCTTTTATTATCTAAAGGAGGATCGTTAAGATCACCATGCTGCTGTTGAGCTTGTGAAATGGTCTTAATCTTCCTAGGCACAGAAGACAGAGCCGGGAGAAAGATGGGGGAAAGATTGTGCCTGAGGCCCCCACCTCTATTCAAGGAAGGATTTTCCAAGTTGGCATAAATGGATTCCTTGACCCCTCTCTCAAACCACCTATCTTCTCTGTCTAAAATGTGAACATTAATGTCCTCAAATGAGTGTCCTTTTTCCTTTAGATGAAGATAAACTGCTGACTCTGGTCCTGTGGTGTTACTTCTCCTGTGCTGGGCCATCCTCCTGTACAAAAGTTGTTTGGTTTCTCCAATGTAGAGTTCAGAGCACTCCTCACTGCACTGGATTGCATAAACTACATTGCTTTTCTTGTGTTTTGGAGTTTGATCTTTGGGGTGTACAAGCCTCTGTCTCAGTGTGTTGGTGGGTTTGAAATATACAGGTATGTGGTGTTTGCCAAATATTCGTTTTATCTTTTCAGACACGCCAGCCATGTAGGGAATGACCAGGTTCTTTCGTTTACTCTGAGTCTCAGCCCTATCTGTCGCTGTTCTAGGTCTGGTAGATTTAGATTTGGTGAAGGCCCAATTTGGATATCCACAGGCCTTCAGGGCTGTTCTCAGGTGCTGCTTTTCATTCTTTTTGGAATCCATGGAGGTGGGGATGGTTTCTGCTCTGTGTGACAATGTCCTGATGACTCCTAGTTTGTGCTGCAGTGGATGGTGGGAGTCAAACATCAGATATTGATCTGTGTGTGTGGGTTTCCTGTAGATCCCTATTTCTAGCTTGCCACCGGTCCCAATGAGGACTTCACAGTCTAGGAATGCCAGTCTGTTGTCCTTGGTGTCTTCTCTGGTGAAGCTAATGTTGGCATCTATAGTGTTTATATGGTCCGTGAAGGCCTGTACTTCCTGGGCCTTGATTTTGACCCAGGTGTCATCTACATACCTAAACCAGTGGGTGGGCACCGTTCCCTGGAATGTGTTGAGTGCTTTCTTCTCCACTTCTTTCATGTATAAATTGGCCACAATGGGTGACACAGGAGAACCCATGGCACAGCCGTGTTTTGTCTGTAAAAGTCACCTCTGTATGTGAAATAAGTGGTGTTAAGACACAGGTCCAGAAGATGGCAGATCTGGTTTGGGTTGAGATGGCTTCTCCTTTCCAGGGTGCTGTCCTCTTCTAGTCTCTTCCTGACAGCGGATAGAGCATGAGTGGTGGGGATGCTGGTGAAAAGGGAGGACACATCAGAGGAGACCATAGTTTCATCTGTATCCAGTTTCAGGATCTTTGCTTTGGAAACAAATTCTTCCGAATTATGGATGTGGTGTTCAGAGTGTCCAACTAGAGGTGCTAGTATGGTAGAGAGGTGTTTGGCAATGCTGTATGTTATCGAATTGATGCTGCTGACTATGGGTCGGAGGGGTGTTCCTTCCTTGTGGATCTTAGGAAGTCCGTAGATGCAGGGGATGGCTTCTCCAGGATACAGATGGTGGTAGGTAATCCTATCGATGGAGCCATCATGTTCCAATTGTTTCAAACTGTCTATTGCCTTTTTCTTGTAATTGTTGGTGGGGTCTCTTTTCAGTTTTTCATATGTATGGTGATCCTCCAAAAGTGAGGTAATTTTATTGTGGTAGTCTGCAGTGTTTAGAACCACTGTACATCTTCCTTTGTCAGCAGGTAAAATGGTGATGGTTTCATCTTTGCTGAGGGCTGTCAGGGCTCTCCTCTCTTGGACGGTAAGGTTGGGGGGAGGAGGTTGAGCACTGGACAGAGCTGCAGATATTTTAAGCCGGAGTTGTTCTGCTTCTTCAAAAGGTAGGTGGTTGTTGTGGATGGCAGATTCTGTGGCTGTAATGAGCTCCACAACCGGAACTTGCTTGGGAGTGATGGCAAAATTAAGACCTTTGGCTAGGACATCTCTCTCTGGTTGGGTAAGTTCTCTGTCTGAGAGATTTTTCACCCACATGTTCTTTTTGTCCTCTGTGGTCCTGTTGTTGTTGTTCCTCCCAGCGGTTCCTCCAGTTCCTTGTTTCTGCTTGCTGCGAGAAAGAAGAATGTCAAATTTCTTAGTTTGCCTCTCCTTTGTCTTGTGATGCTGGGCCAGCTGTACTTTATTGCCAAGCTGAATAACTCTATCCAGGATTGGGTCAGGAAGGGTGGCTGTGAGTTCCTGGTGAAGGTTTTCAAAATTGTATTTCAGGGCATCAGTGGTGAAGTGGACTTGCCTTATTCTTTCATTTAGAAGATGTCTTTGTGCCTGCTGCAGGATCTGATCTGCTCTGTGACCCTTAACTGTAGATTGCAGGCGTAGGCTTGTCGGGATGAGTCTCTGTTGTCTGCATCTGAGGTTAAAACGTAGGTGGTTTCTATAGTCTGCCACCTTTCTTGCTGTCTTCTCGAATTTCCTTACCAACTTCAGGGTTTCATCCCCAAAATGTATGGCAATATGTCTATGAAGGTTCTCAGTCATCCAGGTGGAATTGTCTGTAGCTTGAATCATGTCAACTGGATTTCTATTTTCTCAGTGGAAACGTTTCGCTCCTTATCCAAGGAGCTTCTTCAGCCTGAGCAAAGTTGGTAAGGGAATCCTAAATATGTTTCTAGGTAGCTGTGTGACCTTACACCTGGGGCTAGGTCATGGTTATATTGAGATGTATTTTAAGTCCTTTTATCATCTAAAGGAGGATCGTTAAGATCACCATGCTGCTGTTGAGCTTGTGAAATGGTCTTAATCTTCCTAGGCACAGAAGACAAAGCAGGGAGGAATATGGGGGAGAGGTTGTGCCTGAGGCCCCCACCTCTATTCAAGGAAGGATTTTCCAAGTTGGCATAAATGGATTCCTTGACCCCTCTCTCAAACCACCTATCTTCTCTGTCTAAAATGTGAACATTAATGTCCTCAAATGAGTGTCCTTTTTCCTTTAGATGAAGATAAACTGCTGACTCTGGTCCTGTGGTGTTACTTCTCCTGTGTTGGGCCATCCTCCTGTACAAAAGTTGTTTGGTTTCTCCAATGTAGAGTTCAGAGCACTCCTCACTGCACTGGATTGCATAAACTACATTGCTTTTCTTGTGTTTTGGAGTTTGATCTTTGGGGTGTACAAGCCTCTGTCTCAGTGTGTTGGTGGGTTTGAAATATACAGGTATGTGGTGTTTGCCAAATATCCGTTTTATCTTTTCAGACACGCCAGCCATGTAGGGAATGACCAGGTTCTTTCGTTTACTCTGAGTCTCAGCCCTATCTGTCGCTGTTCTAGGTCTGGTAGATTTAGATTTGGTGAAGGCCCAATTTGGATATCCACAGGCCTTCAGGGCTGTTCTCAGGTGCTGATTTTCATTCTTTTTGGAATCCATGGAGGTGGGGATGGTTTCTGCTCTGTGTGACAATGTCCTGATGACTCCTAGTTTGTGCTGCAGTGGATGGTGGGAGTCAAACATCAGATATTGATCTGTGTGTGTGTTTCACACACACACAATAATACTGTTTCATCAGTATTATTCTACTTTATATAAAGGTCAAGAAATTTCCTCGGAAAATGTGGATGAATATTTACATCCCTGCTTACTTGCCAATGTCTTGACAAGGAAGCCTTAGGCCCTCTGTGATTGTTAGAAGCTAAATGAATAATCCAGAGATTGGAGAAACAATTCTTGAATCCTTTTGTCCTTGTAGCCCATCTCGCCCCCACCGCCAATGGAAAATGGGTGTTTGGCAATCTTTGCTTTTGATTTCTTGAGAAAGCTGGATAATCATTATTAACCCACCACCACCACCACCATCAATCTTCCACATGGGTTGAAATGCAACTCCAACCCTCACCACAGCAGGATGATGGGGTTTGTAATCTAGCCTCTCTGCCCTCTGAAAGGCTGCAGGTTAGGGGGAAGTTGATTTACTGTTTTCTGTGCTCAGTTCTGCTTTCCAGTGGCAGTATTTTACGCTTGTTTCAAACTGCCTGTCTTGTTTCTTGCAGTCAATATTTTTATTTTATTTTATTTCATTGAGGGAAGGGAAGGACTTTCGTGCCTTCTGCAAACTTTCCTTGGCTGCAAATGGCAATGGAATTGATTTGAAACCATTAAAAAGTAGCAACAACATGGCAGCAGCAATCCCCAAAGGGTCTTTTATAGACCCTTTTGAATTCTAGCAAGAACAAGAGTCTCCCACTCCTTCATCAGACGTGGGCGCTGGAAGTCTCTGTGTTTTCCTCTGCATAATGAAGTCCTGTAGCATGTTTTGTTATGTGTATTTGCATGTCTGCGAGGATCTGATCAAGGTGGGTACACAGGTGTTGCTGGGTGTGTGCTCTTCTATTGTGTTGTGTGTATGTGTACACTCGGGAGCACAAGGTGGGCTGCACGCACTCCACTGAGTCACGTGACCAGGAGGGAGGAGGGAGGGGGCTTAGAATGGAGCAGCCAGCAGCCCCCCCAAGCCGCTGATTAGCCACCCCTCCCATAAGTACGTGTGGCGGGGGATTCTTCAGGACCTTTTTCCTTAGCCGCCCCAGCCAGATCCAGCCATTCCCAAGCACACTCTTTCTCCCGCCAAGCCCCCCACCCCAAATTTGGCCTGTTCTGTCCAGTTTTTGGACAGTCACCCTGCCAAGAGGATGCCCCTTGGCATCATCTCTTTCTGACGTTCTCGTGGACTGGGGAAAAAATGGAATTGTTTGGGGAAATAATAAAATAAAGGTAGCCCGTGAGGAAGGTGAATCTAGAATCTGTCCCTTTGACGTGATGCCGGGTGGTTACGCACAGTTTTTGTTAATAGAAAGGCGTTTCCTGAACCCAGCCCCATCCTGCGCCCCCCATGAGCTGGCCCTGCAATCGATAGGATGCTTAATTGGGGGATTATGGAAGAAAGCAGGGGAAAACTCTCCCTGCAGGGCGGAGCGGCCGCCGCACACTCACTGGGGCATCTCCCCTTTGTTTTTAAAGCAGGCTGATGCCCAGTTAGAAAGCCGCCTTGATTCTCTAGGTCAAGTTCTGTGTCTGCGTCCATTTTGCTAATGAACACCCACAATAAAAAATTCCTGGACTCTTTTCTCCCAAATTGCAAAAAGCAAATTTTGCAAACAGCTACAGATGCTGCAGCGGTGATGTCAGTGTCTTCTGTTGGCAACTCTTCCCTGACCCACTTGGAGGCCTTTGCCGCCAGGTGCCAAACGGAAACAACGCTCCCCCCCCCCCCCCATCTCATTTGGCAGCAGGCCCGGCTTCTTCCCTGAATTGCAGAAAGGTCACTTCCTTCTCCCGATGCAAATTGCTCCAGGTTTGTGGGTTTGATGCAAAGCAAGAATTTTGATGCTAAGCTCAGAACTGGGGCGGGAGGAGGAAGCAGAGACAGCGCCAGCATCTTTCTTCCCCTCCAGACAACAGGGCTTTGGCGCACCATCGCAAAAGATCCGATCCTAAAAAAGCGATGGACAGCTGGGACTGTGGATCTCTGTACCTCCAGGTGGAAGAATCATAGAAAACAACAAAAGCAACAACATAGAACATTGGTCTTTAATTTAGCAGTGGGAGGCAAGCAGCCTGCAGACGTTGGTCCCCTCCTTTCACATAACCAAGTTCCCACATACGCTTAATCTAGCAGATTGTTAATGGGAAAGAGTTAGAAAGAATGTGATGTGCAACCATGATGCACGTAAAAACGGGACGGAGATTTGATTGCGCTGTTGCAGCCACCATCTTGACTTTTTTGACTCCCCTGTCCACTGTAATACCCCAGAGGAATGTATTGGAAGCTGAATTGTTTGCCATGGGCTTCCTGCTTAACCTGGCTCAACTTCGGTGCCCATAATCACCAGCGCGCCTGGTATACAAATAGTTGTTTGCTTGATTCGGTTGGTATCTCACCTTTCTGCTCTGGCAAGATCTGGAGGTGGCGAACAAAATTTAAAAACCAAATCAGAAGGCAGAGGAGAGAGAGAGAGAGAGAGAGAGAGAGGAGGAGAGGAGGGAGGAGGGAGGGAATCAAATGCAACTTGCAAAGAACAATAAACACTAGAACCATTTAGTAAGTAAGAACCTGGTTTAAGTGGTGCATTTTATACATTTTCTCAGGGGAGGGGTATTCAGGAAGGCCTCTCTGCTGATCTTAACAACTAGACAGCTTCGTAACAGGGGAGGGGGTCTCTCCGACCGCCGTAAATGGCCAAGGGTGTCTATGGAACATTCAGTCTACGGATTCCCCTCTCCTCGTTTAGATCCTTCCGCAACGGCTTTGCAGGATTTATTGATTCAAGATATTCTCAAAGTGTTTGCTTTGGGCAAAAGCCTTCCTGATGCAGTAAAGAACCAACCAATAAAAGAAAAGTCCACACGACGGCATGGCTTGCATGTCCGTCGTCTGGAGTCAAATCGACTCACAGGCACACAGACGCGCACACACAACCCCCTAATGGATCCAGCCTTTAATGAAGGCAATCAAAGCCATCTGCACTCAAAGCAATTTTAAAAAGAGAACAATCCCTAATTGAACCGAATCAAGGAAAGAGCAACAGTCTAGAGGCGCTGAATGTCAAATTTCTGACCTCCTTTTCTGCACCGGGTCTCACAACTGGCCTGCAGAGGGCAGGCGCGCTTTACCGTCCAGCTTCGAGGTGGCAGAAAAGCTGGAGCGGACACTCAGCCTGGGCACGGAGGAACAGAGCAACCCCCGAGAGTCAGGGCTACAGGTTGCACACCAAGGTGTGATGAGCATGTGTTGACATCTGAGGATAAGCTGATCAGCTCGCCAGGACGGTTACCTATTAGCTCTGGAAACACAGGCAGCATGCCCTTGAATGCCAAGGAACAGGGAATGCCAGTGTGTGTGTCTCTGTGTGTAGCAGGGTGATTTCGCGCGCGCGCGCGCACACACACACACACACACACACACACACACACACACAACAGGGTCTGCATGCAAACTCCCAAGGGCATCTATTTTGCCCTTGCAGGAAGCCAACCCCAGACCAGATGTGGGAAGAGCTGAAGAGGCGAGCTTCTGCTGAATCCAACCCAAAACTCAGTTCGCCCCAGCAATTCTCTTCTTCTTCCCACAGCAGCGAGCCAGGGCTTCCCCCATGCAGACAAGGCGGGGCAGGCAGGAACGCAACAGCCCTCTCTTGCTCCTCGGCAGCTGCCGTTCCAAGGTATACTGCTTCAAAGCATGGAAGCTCCTTAAACCGACGAAGAAACACAGATTCCATCCTAGCTTTCTCAGAAAATCAGAGGGAGTCTGGTGGCACCCCTTCCGATGAATAGCTTTATTCAAAGGTGTAAGTTTCGTGAGCTGCGAATAAAATTGGTTAGCTTTGATTTTTGCCCAGCGTAGGCTAACCCGGGTCTCCTACAGAGGTTTCTCAGAGTAATCAAGCCAATGCCTCTGGAGATGCCACAGACAGACCACGGGGATTATGGTTCAGCATTGTGGCTTTCATCCTAGAGCAGTGTTTCTCAACCTTGGCAACTTTAAGACCTGTGGACTTCATCTCCCAGAATTCCCCAGCCAGCATGGCTGGCTAGGGAATTCTGGGAGTTGAAGTCCACAGGTCTTAAAGTTGCCAAGGTTGAGAAACACTGTCCTAGAGACTGAACCAGTGGTCTATCCACAAATGAGCATGTGGTGGTTGGAGGGACAAAACACTTGTTCGAGGGACCACACATCCCCACAGTATCAAGTACTCTTCCGTTCCGGGCAGATGGATGCAACAAATCAAAGGAAGGTCTCTCCTCCTTCCAGTCCCCCCTTAGAGATAGTTGTCTTCATCACTCCCACGGCCGGCCGCCTCTTCTTCCTCGTCCCCTGCCAGCGCTTCAATGTCGTGGGTGATGTTGGCGATCCGGCGATTGAAGGAGCCGGATTCGGAGTGCAAAGACCAGCTGTCGTAGCTCCGCACGGCCGAAGCCGAGGTGCTGCTCATGTTCCTCTTGATGCGGCCGAAGCTATCGGTCAGAATGCCCCCTTCCCGGATGCCGATGTTCTCCAGGAAGCTCTCAAAGTAGCCGATGTCTTGGTCGGGGATGAACGGCCGCATTCCTGGGAAGAGAGGGCAAAGGCGTGGGTGAGGAAGGATGCCGACAGGCCGAGGCCACGGACGTTCTCAGGTTTTGCAACAGTGCAAGGGAAAAAAACATACAGAACCACTTCAGGTTCCTAGCTTTCGCTTAATTCAGACTGATTGATTAATTGATTGATTGATTTTGTGCCTTTGAGTCAATATGGACTCCTGTCACCTAACTCAGGGGTCCCCAACCTGTGGGCCGCGGCCCACCAGTGGGCCGCGGCTTGTTAGGAAGTGGGCCGCACAGCAGGTGAGCGGTGGTGGTCCGCGCAATTGGCTCCTGCCTGCAAACCCCGCCCCCCGTCTGCGCGATTGGCTCCCGCCTGCAAACCCTGCCCCCCGCCCGCACGATTGGCTCCCGCCTGCAAACCCCACCCCACCCTGGTCCGTGGAAAAATTGTCTTCCGCGACCGGTCCCTGGTGCCAAAAAGGTTGGGTACCCCTGACCTAACTGGACAGGTCCCTGCAGGTTTTTTAGCTGGTTTTTCAAGAGTGGTTTGCCCTGGCCTTCTTCTTCCTCAGGCTGGGAGAGAGGGACCGTCCCAAAGTCACCCAGCTGGCACTGTGCCTAAAGCAGGACTGGAACTCACCACCTCCCAACTTCTAGCCCAGTGCCTCGAACCACTAAGCCAAACTGGGTCTCTTAATTGTTGTCACGTTACTTAAGCAACCGAAGAACATTTGCTTTCCAAATGTCAGAACCCAGAAATCCCACCATAGCAAAAAAATAAATAAACGCATAACTGGGTTATGTATAAATGCATTTGTAATCTTAAGGAGGGACAAAACATTTCAAACACCCCTATTCTACCAGAAAAATGTTTGTTTAAACGAAGGTAATGTATTAGGAATTGCTTTGTTTGTGTAACCAAAACAATACGACCAAATGGGAGGCAAACAATCTTTAGCTAATGGATTTGTCCAAATGATGTGTTGCTAGGATTCATTTTGCAAGCAGTGCTGTTTCCCACACTTTTAAACACCACTGATCAAGAAAAGATGCCTTTTAGTTTCTCAGCGTTTTGCTATCATAAATCCAGCGGCTTACAGCAAAAATTGAATTAACTTCTATAATGCCCATTTTATATGTCCTGGGACAAATGGACAATAAAACATCACTAACAGCAACTGTTAAATCCTGCTAAGTAATTTTTCCGACTTGGAAACTTTCAACCCAAATAAGTAAATAAATGGATGCTGTCTTCAGAAGGACTGAATTACACAATACCTCTAAATGGTTCCCAAATTGATCTAAATGGTTCACCAAGGACTCCACGGTTCCCAAATTCTCCCAAATTCCGGTTACACTGGACTAAAAACAAATTCCACCCATGCACACAAGCTTAACCTGGGTTAAAACCAAGAGCGGTCCTTTTAGTTGGCATTATTCTGCCAAGCAGAAATATTGCCCTGACTTCAGACTCGTTTTGATCTTTTGCAGCAAGGCATTTTGCTTTTTAAATTGGCTACAAACCTTTGCAATTGTGACTTCTGAATTTCTTAATCTCTCTGCATTGATAGGCTAGCCTGCCGTAGTTTTAAATGCAGATGATGACCAGATTCCGCAGCGGTCAGGACAGAGGGTGAAATAACGCAAAAGATGGGGGGAACGATAGTTCCAAGGGAAGAGGAGTCAAAAAAGTCAAGATGGCAACCACCACGTGATCAAAGCCCCGCCCAGGCGTGGCTTCAACTGCATGCTTGTGGCCACCATTTTGACTTCTCTGACCCTCCTGCAGAAGCCCCTGCAAATCAAAACGTTTTCTCCTCCAGCAGAGATGCACTTACCCAAGAGGAGAAATTTCCGCTTTTCCCCGTAGAGATGGAGCAGGCCCGCGCAGTATTTCTCCACGGCCAAGCCAGTCCTGTATTCCCGGAGCAGGAGGGCAAACCCCTGGATCTCCTGGGGAGTCAACTTGCTTCTCAGCTGTAGGGCAAAGAGGAGGACAGTTATAGGGAGGGAAGGCCCTACAAGACCCCTCGGGCTTCCCCACCAATTCCTAGTATCTTCGGTTGCTTTACCCAAAAATAAGGCAATAAGCAATAGAAAAGTAGGTTGCCATTGCCTGACCTTCCTTCCATCTCCCTCCCTCCCTCCCTCTATCCCTCCCTCCCTCTCTTCCTTCCTTCTCTCTTCCTTCCTTCCTTCCTTCCTTCCTTCCTTCCTTCCTTCCTTCCTTCCCTCTTCTCTCCTTCCTTCCTTCCTTCCTTCCTTCCTTCCTTCCTTCCTTCCTTCCTTCCTTCCTTCCTTCCTTCCCTCTTCTCTCCTTCCTTCCTTCCTTCCTTCCTTCCTTCCTTCCTTCCTTCCTTCCTTCTTTCCCTCTTCTCTCCCTCCCTCCCTTCCTTCCTTCTTTCCCTCTTCTCTCCCCCCTCCCTCCCTCCCTCCCTCCCTCCCTCCCTTCCTTCCTTCCTTCCTTCCTTCCTTCCTTCCTTCCCTCTTCTCTCCTTCCTTCCTTCCTTCCTTCCTTCCTTCCTTCCTTCCTTCCTTCCTTCCTTCCCTCCCTCCCTCCCTCCCTCCCTCCCTCCCTTCCTTCCTTCCTTCCTTCCTTCCTTCTTTCCCTCTTCTCTCCCCCCCTCCCTCCCTCCCTCCCTTCCTTCCTTCCTTCCTTCCTTCCTTCCTTCCTTCCTTCCCTCTTCTCTCCTTCCTTCCTTCCCTCCCTCCCTCCCTCCCTTCCTTCCTTCCTTCCTTCCTTCCTTCCTTCCTTCCTTCCCTCTTCTCTCCCCCCTCCCTCCCTCCCTCCCTCCCTCCCTTCCTTCCTTCCTCCCTTCCTCCCTCCCTTCCTTCCTTCCTTCTTTCCCTCTTCTCTCCTCCCTCCCTCCCTCCCTCCCTCCCTCCCTCCCTCCCTCCCTCCCTCCCTTCCTTCCTTCCTTCCTTCCTTCCTTCCTTCCTTCCTTCCTTCTTTCCCTCTTCTCTCCCTCCTTCCTCCCTCCATCCCTCAAGCTGAACAACAATCCCTGAATAAACATTTTTGGGGGAAAAGGGAGTAGGCACTGGTTTTTTTTCTCTCTTTTTGCAAGATTGGTCTCTAAAAGAAGACACAGGTTGAAAGACGAAGGTGCTAAGTTTGCATCCAAATGGAAAAAAGTCAGTTTTGTACTGATAAAAGGGACAAATGACCTATGCCATGAACTGCACCCCTTGCTCAGCTGGACTATTTCAGGCTCCCCTTGCTGAACAAGCCACTTGCTGATTGTATAAACTTAGTAAAATTAGCATTTCTGGCCTGGTCACCTTTCTGATACATTAGCTTAGGAAACTGCAAGAAGATGTACAGGTAGTCCTCGACTTACGACCATTCGTTTAGCGAGCATTCAAAGTTACTTTGGGAGAGTTCTGGGAGCTTTTATTGCACGCTCATGACTGCCCCCTTGTGTGTCATGTCCCTTGCTTTTAGTGCAACACACATGGCAGGTCACCATACAGTAGTTCTCGCTTAACGACTATAATTGGGACTGGAATTTCGGTCGCTAAGCGATGCAGTCGTTAAGCAAATCTGACCCAGTTTTACGATCATTTTTGTAGCAGTCATTAAGCGAATCACGTGGTTCCCCATTGATTTTGCTTGCTGGAAGCTGGCTGAGAAGGTGAAAAATGGCGACAGTTGTAAGTGCGAGGACCGGTCACAAGTCGGGTTTTAGCCCTGTCGTAAGTCCAAACCATCCCTCAACAAATGGCCATAAGTTGAGGACTACCTGTAGTGCAAATGATGTGAATTCTGTCATTTGTGCAACAAGGTCGTGATGGACCTGATGTCACCAGCACCCCTCAGGCCACCTCCCCACGCTGAACCCCAACTTTCCGTCATCATGTAGTCCTGCAGTTGCTCCAGGCTGGTGCTGCTCTGGTCACTCCCGCTGCAGGCTGTTGCCAGGCTGTGATGCGACCGGTGAAGCAACGGGGAGGAAGCCCCGCTGCAGTACGCCTCAAACGTCTCGCGGGAGCCGTCTCTGCGAGAAGAATGGAAGGCAGCGGTCGGAGTGGAAAGTTTGGAATTTGCTCGGAAGAAAGGCCCTCTTTGTGCCACTTGGACACGAGAGGATGGACGAAACCGGTTCCCCAGAATCTGGTGCCTTGCAGCTGTGTGGGACTGCAGATCCCACAGTGCCGAGTTGCCAGCCAGGTGCAGGCTGGATGGAAGGACGGAAAATGCTCCTGCTGGTCACTCCCCGGGCTGGAATCAAACCCAAGACTTCAGGGATGTCCACAGGATACGGTCAACAAAACCAAGATGGAGGCTGCGATGGTGCACTCTAAGTTCCACCTATTTTTTGTGTTTGTCACACACACAACACACATTAAAAACAGGTGGAGCTTCAGTCACACCATCGTGGCCACCATCTTGATTTTTTTGACTACGCCCAGCAGACTTCTCTGGTCCATAGGGGGTTTGAAAGACAAAAGCAGTGTGGTGCCAACACAACACAAACCCCACCCATATATGCCATCGTGTTGTATATATGCCATGATGCATGCGCGAAAGGGGAAGAGCTTGCGTTGTGTAGTGGAAGGGACATTTGGAGGTCATGCTGGGAATTTCCCTCCCGCTTTGCCAGAATCACAACCAGCAGATTAGTTTCGGAGGGCAGCCTTTATGAAGATAAAGCAACGGTCCGCTTGGACCTCCTGTCCGTTAGCCATCGCGAGAGGAGGACTTACAAGGAGCTGCAGCAGCTGAAATCGGCTTCATAACCATAGGTCCCATCGGTCCGACAGCTCTCACCTGGGAATGGAGGGCACAAGGTGAAATGGTTGGGTAGACCAGACAGGAAACACGATGAGATCAGCTACTTCTACTTTATTGTAAGGCTATATTGACAGAATCTTGCAAGTCTGAAAGTAGAAATCTCCCGCCCTCCCTATTTATTGCTTGAGTGGTCAGGGGGGGTCTTTCCCAAGTTTCTTTCTCTGCCCGTTATGCAGCTGTGGGCTCCTTCCTATTTCACCTGATCGTTCCCTAGGTAGCATCTCTTCCCCCATCTCCCAAGGTCACCCTCACATTCCATCACATCTGGCCATTAATAGCCCTATTCTCAGCCAGATGTTGCTAAACCACAAGTCCAGCACCCCCTCCCCTTATTTTGCTAGCACAGCCACAAATATATTTCACCCCATCTCTGTGTTTACTAGCAAGTTCAGCCAACAACAGTATCTTCCCTCTTCTCTTCTTTAGGGAGGAAGATGGATATATGAACACTCCCAGTAATCAGTATTTCTCAATCTCAGCAACTTTAAGATTGGTGGACTTCAACTCCCAGAATTCCCCAGCCAGCAGGGCCATTGGTAGAATTCTGGGAGTTGAAGTCTACCTGTCTGAAAGATGCCCAGATTGGAGCAGGGAGGCACCTTATGGCATTCCAGATGTTGCTGAACACAACTCAGCATGCCTTGGAAGCATAGCCAATGCGGAGGGTTGTGGTTCAGTACCATCTGGCTGTGCAGATGTTGCCTTCCTCTGCTTCGGAGAAGGGAATGATGAGGAAGCTAAGTCGGGAGGTTAGCTTGTCTTCCATTATCTCAGCCAAGCTTCTGTTTGAGCTCTTCCCAACCTGATGTTCTCCAGATGTGCTGGCTGAAGATTATGGGAGGCTAGAATCTAAAGCATGGGTCATTTATAAGATCAGCACAAATAGCAAGTAAAATTTATTTATTTATTTATTCAATCAGTTTATACAGCCACCCATCTTGACGACTCCTCTGTAATTATAATATAATGGTAATTATCCCACAACATCAGCCGAGTCGGTCGGTCGCCCTAAGGCCAGCTCCGTTCCACCAGATCTGTTGAATCACAGTGGCTGTATGTGCACAACACACTAGCTTTGGGTACTTCTAAACATACAGTAGTTAGTAGTGAAGCCAGCCCATTGGGTTATCTCAGGGGTCAATGTATCATACAACCCCCAGCCCCTTCCCGGTTTATTCAGTAACAAAGTTAAGTGTTTTGTATGAATACTGCTTCAAATTCAGCAATGCATATCCTAACACCTGGCTTGACTCCAGAAAGCCACCAAGTCTGGTAGCTTATTGGCGGTGCATTAATATCGCTTTTCCTTCACTGGAATGGTTAGAAATGAAGAAGCTTGCAGAGATGTCCACAAAAAAAAAGAAAAAAAAATCTGTTCAGCTTGTGGTTTGCTTATGGAGCACCCCAGCACACATTAATCCATTCATTCACATTCATTCAGCACACATTAATCCTTGATCCAGCTCATCTTGTTTTGCCACACACTTTTCTTAAACACCACGCTCCCACTGTGCTCAACTTACTTTTTATGTTTCTCCTGACACACCCAACTCTGACTTCCGTACAACAAAGTGGCTACAGGTAGTCCTCGCTTAACGACCACAATTGGGACTGGAATTTCGGTTGCTAAGCGAAGCAGTCATTAAGTGAATCTGACCCAATTTTACGACCTTTTTGTGGCATCATTAAGTGAACCATGTGGTCGTTAAGCAAATTTATTTTTATTTATTTATTTATTTATTTATAATTCAATTTATATCACCGCCCCATCTCCCCCAAAGGGGACTCACGCAGTTCCCCATTGATTTTGCTTTCCAGAAGCCGGCCGGGAAGGTTGAAAATAGTGATCACGTGACCACGTGATGCTGCAATGGTCATAAATGCGAACCGGTTGCCAAGCGACCAAATTGTGATCACGTAAGTGTGAGGACCGGTCACAAGTCAGTTTTTCCAGCACTGTCGTAAGTCTGAACCATCACTAAACGAATGGTTGTTAAGCGAGGACTACCTGTATAGGACACTTGTATATATTTTTGTTTCTTTCCACAAACCTTTGCTCCTTCTCTCTATATGACCCTACCAAATCAGTGCCCTGAATTGAAGCTAAGAATGGCACTTTGTGGCTCTAAAGCACAGATACTTCCTGGATGGATTCTCACGGCATGCTAGAATAGGGTCAAAGTGGGTTGGGTGGGGCAGTCCGTGACTTTGCCTATTCTGTGAACCAGACCATCAATTAAGTCACAATGCGCCTCATTTGGGGGGTATTGCATGGGGACAGAGCAACTGTACCTCACTCACTTGGCTTGGGGTTTAACCTGTTGTCTGAACCCGGCCTTTTCACTGGAACCTGGTTCAGAAAAGGCTTCTCTGAAATGCAGTACCAACTTCTGGGCCCAACCAATCTTGGACGGGATTATCGAGCCCTGCGAAGGGAATTTCTTATACTCACTCCGGCTGGAGAGCCACGGACGCTTGGGCGTGGAGGTGTAATGATAGCCGGCCCGATCCACGCATTCAATGGTTTGGTCGCCGTAAATGATCTGGAAAACTTGACAAATCAGAGCGCACGACTCCTCAGCGGTGTCCTGAATGAATAGCGGGGGGGGGGGGGGGGAGCTCCAGTCAGCTCTATGGTCTGGAGGTGTGCGACAGTCATTTGCAGCTAGAAACAGGGGCGTCTGGAGGGAATGGTCAAAAAGGTCAAGATGGTGCCCACAACAGCTCCGATCGCAGTGTCGTGGGTGCCATCTTGACTTTTTTGACCATACCCTCCAGACACCCCGCTTCCTTGCGTTTTGCTCCTCAAATGGCCCACTCTAAACAACAAAACTGCTGAAATGTTGACATACATATTTCCTATTTCACATTCTTTCTTCCCGTGCAATGAAATAGGACTCTTTAAAGCAACCTGGTGTGTCCCCCCCCCCCCGATATTTTGGCCTTCAAAGCCTCGAGTTGGGGGGTGGTTTTATCCTGACCTCCTGGTTGTTAAGAGGGCTTCAGTCCTGGCTGCATCATATTACCCCAAGACTAGTGGGGGGGGGGCATGCCTCCCACTTCAACTCCCAAAATCCCCCAGCCAGCCATGGACAGTGGCCTGGAATAACCCAAAGCATGCAAATGGGGGTGGGATGAGTTTGGGAACACACAACATCAGTGTTTCTCAGCCTTGGCCACTTTAAGATGGGTGGACTTCAACTCCCAGAATCCCCCAGCCAGCCATGGACAGTGGCCTGGGATAACCCAAAGCATGCAAATGGGGGTGGGATGAGTTTGGGAACACACAAGATCAGTGTTTCTCAACCTTGGCCACTTTAAGATGGGTGGACTTCAACTCCCAGAATTCCCCAGCCAGCCTTGCTGGCTGGGGAATTCTGGGAGTTGAAGTCAACCCATCTTAAAGTGGCCAAGGTTGAGAAACACTGCTCTATAGGGAAAGGATAGGCCAAACCAGTTTCGGAATTGCTGCTGCTAGAATGGGGCAGGGCTGCCATGGCAGGGGGGTGCCCTCCATTTTGACCTTTTTGACCCTCCCCAGGGACCCCTCCGCCGCTCCTGCACCAGGCAGAAGGCTGCATCAGGGTTCAGGACCTCGGGAGGCGTAAGAGTGGGATGCCTTCCTTAAGCACCCGCGAAGCTGAAGGCCTCCCCTTGGCATTCAAACTGTGGCTGAAAGGAAACCAAAGTTTGGCCCCCGCCATGCGGGGTCAGGGAGCCGGTCGGCCGGACTCTAGCACCCGGCTTGCGAAACCGTTGCGGCGGACCAACGAGCAAGCGTGCCTCCCGCGCGTCCGCGGGGCAGCGCTCACTCGGTCGGCCACGGCCAGGATGACGAGGTTGCAGTAGGCGTCCGGGCTGGGCTCCTTGGGGTCCAGCGGGTTGCTGCCCCTGTGCCGGTGCTCCCAGCTGCCGTAGGTCTTGCCTCGCTCCCAGCTGCCGCTGAAGGCCTGCTGACGCCCCCAGCTGCCCCCCGCTCGGCCCCCTTCCCAGCTGCCGAAGGTTCTGCCGGTGCTGCTGCTGGCCCGCTGCCTCTTCTCCCAGCTGCCCGTGGCCTGCTTCCGCTCCAGGCTTCCTCCGCCGCTGGGCCGCCCCTCCGGCCCGCCCCGGGCCATTTTCCAGTCCAGGCTGCAGATGGTGTGGCGCCGTTCCATGGTGCCCCCCAGCTGCCGGGAGTCCGGGGGCCTCTTCTCAGCTGCTCCCGCCGGAACTTTCTTGTCCGGTTGCAGGACCCCTGGATAAAGCTCCAGGGTGCCCCCTGCGGGAACCGGGTCAACGCCCAGGCCTGGGGTGGGAGGAAGGCAAGGAAGTCAGACCGGGAGACGGATTTCTGGCCGACGGGAGGTTTGCCCCCGGCTCTTCCAAAGCAAGCCCGCTTTGCCGTTTTCAAGCTTAGTGCCAGCTGAGGGAGGCTGCCACGGGGATATGGTGGCAGGGAAGCCAATTGGTCGTTTTCACACGGATGGGGGTTGCAGACAAAGAACAGTGGGGGCGTTGGCAGGATTTTCTAACTCAGGGGACGAACGTATTTGAGCATTAGACCCATTAGCATAGGGGAGGAGAGGAGAAGAAAGCTTTGGGGGAGGAAGTTTTTGGAACACTCATCGAAGGTGAGCTCGTGGTGTGATGCCGCTGCAAAAAAGTCAAATGCAGTTTCAGACTGCCTCAACAGAAGCATATTATCCAGATCATGGGAAGTAATGGCTCCCCTTTATTTTGCCTTAGCACTAGGTCTAGTAGTCTTTAAGAAGGCTTTGCACTTGGCAGCCCATCTTCCCCTTTTGAAAGAACGGACGTGGCCCAGGTATTATGTGATTCCCACTGCGGCCAAGCCGAGGGCCCCTTGCTCCTATTTGTCTTCAGACTGGGACGCGTACCCCACTTCTTAAATATTTCAAAGCTCTGCTAGCTAGACATATAAGGAGCCAAATGTAGGTCATATCTGGGAAAAACTGGACATGGGATAGCTATGCACAAAACACGCCGGCTCTCCCTATTTAGAAACATCCTTAGCTGGCCTTGGCTGGGCCTGAAAAATTCCCTGGATGGGAGGCCACAAGGAAAGCCCAGGAGCGTAAGCTAAACTTGGAACTGAAAAATTATCCCAGAAGAAGAAAGTGACAAATTCCTTGTGCTGCTGCCCAGAAAATAACACCGAAGTCTCTATGTCTCTATCTTGATTCAGAGATTCTTTTTCCCTGTAGCTCTTTATTTTAATGATTAAGAATAGAGTGCTGCTAATACTTATGTATTAATTTATTTATTCCATTTATATTGCACTGCAATTTAACAACCCTTCGCATTGTTTAAACCAGTGTTTTTCAAACTTTGAAAAGTTTGAAAAACACTGGTTTAAAACAACCAAGGTACATTTAAGCAGCATTTGAACAAGATCATAAAATCATAGAACCACTTCCATTGCCACTACGAATGGTTCAAATTCAAGAAATCTAACTCAGTTTCATTCAACAACAGCTGAAATGAAGGCAATTCAGAAAGCCAATTTTCCCTGGAAATTGACCCTCGAGTCAGTCAACCTTCAACCAGGGTTTTCAAACTTTTTCAGGCTGCGGAACCTGTTAGTTAAAAAAAATAAAAATCTGGAACTCTTGATCAAGAGGCAAAGCTCGGGAGACAGAAATTGGCTGGGTTGGAGTGAAGGTTTTTTTCTGCTCTTAAACTGCCCCCCACCCCAGGAATAATGGGACCAGACTGAACTGGTGCCACCACAGATAGAACTGGTGGAGCCTTACTCCCCCTCCTTTTTACCCTGTGGTTGAGGGAGGGGATGAAAAATAAGATGGGCAGCAAAAGGGAATCCTAGAACAGCCCAATAATGTTTTCTCCATGCTGGCAGGAGAAAGAACCTTATTCCATTATAGGTGGGAGTCAAAAACTTTTCTGCTCTTCCACTCAGTCTCCCACCTTTCTTTCCTCCCCCAGTGCTGCCCCCCCCCCCGCCCTTTCTTGCATATTTGCAGAGAGGAGAGTGAGGAGGCTCCAGCAGAAAAGAAACCTTTTATTCCTTGGGGGCTAGGAGAGGCTCAGGGGCGTGGTGGCTCAGTGGGTAAGACGCCAGGCTTGTGGATCGGAAGATCGCAAGTTTGGAGGTTCGAATCCCTAGCCTTGTGTGACAGAGTGAGCTCCTGCACTAGCTCCAGCTCTTGCCAACCTAGCAATTCGAAAGCATGCCAATGCAAGTAGATTAATAGGTACCACTTCGGTGGGTAGGTAACAGTGTTCCGCGCGCGTCATGCGGCCACATGACCGTGGAAGCGTCTTCGGACAGCGCTGGCTCTTTGGCTAACAAACGGAGATGAGCACCGGCCCCTAGAGCTGGACACGACTGCACAAGTGTGCGGGGGGGGGGTACCTTTACCTTTACTTAGGAGAGGCTCAGTTGGTGGAGCTTCTTGCTTCTAATGGCAGCCGGGCACCAGAGGGCACCCTTGGCCCACACGCCTGGTGCTGCAAGGAGGTCACCAGGCAACTGGTCAGGAGGCACCATCAGGAGGTGATAGTGCATTGCAACCATTTGGGGATAAGTGGCAGACGGGTGATGCCTGCAGGGGATCTAGCTGGCCCTCAAAACCTGGGCTGGGGCATCAGGACCAGCCTCCCTGTCTGGGTCTGTCTGGGCTGGGCCTGTTATATTCCAACCATACACTCTGCAGACACCCTCGGCTCCAATCTTTCCACCCTCTCGCCTTTGAATGGTTGCAGGGCACTATCACCATGTGTTAAAAGAGGTTCAAAACAAATGTTAGGTTTTTGTTTTTTTTAAGGCAAGCTGCTCTTTTCCCACCCACTCTGCGTTCAGGCTGGCATCTCGAGAGCCTCCTTGCCGGCTGAAGAAGGAAGCTGCCAACATTGCCATAGAAAAGAGAGTTTGCCACGGACACTGTGGAGCAAACAGCCTTGGAATGGGAAATTGCAGGCGAGTAAGTCCTGATCCTGGACAGTGGCCTGGGATAACCCAAAGCATGCAAATGGGGGTGGGATGAATTTGGGAACACACAAGAGCAGGGTTTCTCAACCTTGGCCACTTTAAGATGCGTGGACTTCAACTCCCAGAATTCCCCAGCCAGCGATGCTGGCTGAGGAATTCTGGGAGTTGAAGTCCACGCATCTTAAAGTGGCCAAGGTTGAGAAACACTGGGCAAGAGGAACAGCCAACGGAAAGGAAGGCTCCTGTTCCCACAAATAGTATGGGCCAAACTGAATGAGGAGAGATGGAAAGAAAATGTTCTTTCTGTCCAGGTCCCCCCCTGACATTCCTCCTCAGCACACCTGTCTTAAGCACCACCAGGTGCAGCGCATCGTCTCTCAGGTAGGAAGCTGCGGCAATTTCATGCGTGGGGATCCTCAAGATGAGCTCTTCGTTGTCCCTCCAGGTGAGAAGGAGGCAACGGGCAGAGAGGCTCAGGATGCCGTCCTGCTCAGGGTTGGTCTTCGAAGGCAGCTCCTTGAGTTGCTGCAGGAAAAGAAACAGGCCTCTTGGGGCCGGGGCCATTCTGGCAGGACGAGGCCGCCCTGTCCCTTTGCAGAGCGAGATGCGCCACGCTCCTTAGCCCTCCCAGTCCCTTGGAAAATCGTGCAGTCCCAAATGCAAAAGGTAGGTCGGTCTTTTGCAGAAAGATGCAGGCAGGACAAACAGGCCAGAGGAGCAGAGGCTCCTCCTTGGATGCCTCAGAATCCAATCCTCATTGATGCATGGAATCAGAACTTCCAAGTTATGAGGACTGCTGGCTTAAAAAGGCTGGCCAGTTTGGTCTAGTGGTGAAGGCACCAGGCTAGAGACCAGGAGACCGGGAGTTCTAGTCCCGCCTTAGGCACGCAAGCCGGCTGGGTGACCTTGGGCCAGTCCCTCTCTCTCAGCCCTAGGAAGGAGCCAATAGCAAACCAGGAGACTGAGAGTTCTAGTCCCGCCTTAGGCACGAAAGCCGGCTGGGTGACCTGGGGCCAGTCCCTCTCTCTCAGCCCTAGGAAGGAGCCAATGGCAAGCCAGGAGACTGAGAGTTCTAGTCCCGCCTTAGGCACAAAAGCCGGCTGGGAGACCTTAGGCCAGTCCCTCTCTCTCAGCCCTAGGAAGGAGCCAATGGCAAGCCAGGAGGCAGAGAGTTCTAGTCCCGCCTTAGGCATGAAAGCCGGCTGGGAGACCTTAGGCCAGTCACTCTCTCTCAGCCCTAGGAAGGAGCCAATGGCAAACCAGGAGACTGAGAGTTCTAGTCCCGCCTTAGGCATGAAAGCCGGCTGGGGAACTTGGGCCAGTCACTCTCTCTCATCCCTATGAAGGAGCCAATGGCAAACCAGGAGACTGAGAGTTGTAGTCCCGCCTTAGGCATGAAAGCCGGCTGGGTGACCTTGGGCCAGTCGCTCTCTCTCAGCCCAACTCACCTCACAGGGTTGTTGTGGTGGGGAAAATAGTAGGAGGAAGGAGTATTAGGGATGTTCCCTGCCTTGAGTTATTTATAAAAAATAATAAAGGTGGGATAAAAAAACCTAAAAAAAAAGACTCACTCAAGTTGAGGTTGACACTTGGCAACTACATGAATCCATTTATAGTTCATTCTTGCTACCTTCTGGGATTTTTTAAAAATGGTCTTTCCAGTTAGGCTACAGATCTGGGATTTCCTGGTGGTCTCCCATCCCAGTTCTAGCTTGGTTTGACCCTGCTTCGTTTCTGAGATCAGTGAAGATTGGGCAAGTGCCGCCACCTGCTATGGCGAAAGGTACCAGAACTCTGCAGCTTCTCCCTTTGTGCAACATCAGGATGTCTCTTCTCTGCAGCCCTTAACACCAGAAATGCACCCCCCCCCCAGACACACACACAACACAAGCAGGAAAAGGTTGGCTTGCAAGTGTCCTAGGAGGAGGTCCAGGTGAGCAGAGGGCACTGCCCCCCTTGGCTTCCCCGTCAGGACTGCCACGCAGGTGCCAAGGGAAGGCGAAGAATCTTGAATTACGGAATGATTTGCAAGAATACGGCGTTGAAGTTTGGCTTCTGAATGCCGTAAGAGCGGTACAGGGCGGAAGTAAAGGATGGGTGAGAATGAGCTGAACGCTTAGCAAATGGTTCAGTGCTCAGCCAGGAATAATGGGTGAAGTTCCTTGGATTGTTTAGTGTACTTATGGATCACTGGCGATCACTCGTAGCCGAGTAAGATTGTCTTCCAAAGGTAAAATTTTAACGGTGGATCCGTAAGTGGCTATAAAGGCCAATTCTGGATCCGCACAACCTCCCACAATGAGGGCATAGGTTTCCGGGTTTGCCTGACGTGCCTTCCTTTTAGCTCTTTTCTCCCTTTCGCCCTGTACTCGTGCTTCTTCAAAGTCCATAGCGCCATTAATAAAGGCTGACCTCCAATTGAAACGCTCATGAGTTAGTACTTATGGATAAATGCACCTGGAATGCCTGTAGAGGTGTCCTGGCCAGCACGGTGAAGGGAGGTGTACTTTGGTATGCAAATTCTTGTTAGCTGAGAATGCAGATGATTTGCAGCAAATGTTCCTTCGGTGTTGTGGGGATCTACCTCTCTATTAGTCCTTCCCTCTAGGACAATGTTTCTCAACCTTGGCAACTTTAAGAGAGGTGGACTTCAACTCCCAGAATTCCCCAGCCAGCAAGTTGGCTGGGAAATTCTGGGAGTTGAAGTCCACCTCTCTTAAAGTTGCCAGGGTTGAGAAACACTGCTCTAGTAGCTAATCAGGCCCAACGATAATATCAAAGCTTTCCCACAATACAAGATTTCTGCCCCTTTTCGGTTGTCTGTATTTGCAATAAAGAAGGAGAAAGCAGAATACAGGTAGTCCTCGCTTAATGACCACAACTGGGGCTGGAATTTTGGTTGCTAAGTGAAGCGGTCATTAAGCCAATCTGACCCGATTTCACGACCTTTTTTGCGGCAGTCGTTAAGCGAATCACTGCAGTCCTTAAGTGAACCACATGGTCGTTAAGCAAATCATGTGGTTCTCCATTGATTTTGCTTGCCAGAAGCTGGTCATTTGAAAATGCCGATCACGTGACCACGGGACACTGTGACGGTCATAAATGCGAACCGGTTGCCAAGCGTCCAAATTGTGATCACGTGACCGCGGGGACGCTGTGATGGTCGTAAGTGTGAGGACTGGTCATAAGTCAGTTGTTTCAGCACTGTTGTAAGTCCGAACCGTCACTAAACAAATGGTTGTTAAGTGAGGACTACCTGTAGTCCTCTGTGCTAAATGAGTCTTAATTGGCTTTTCCTGAATCAGCGCAAGTCCGAATGCTCCCCGCGTAGGAATACCAAAGGCAGCGCCTTCGCTGATATTCATTCTAGAGCATTATGGTTAGTTGAGCAACATGGCAGCGCATGGAAGCACATCGGGCAGTTACCCTCGCGGTATCCAACAGCTGCAACAATTCATCGCGGCTGGCGGGGTTGAGGGAAATGTTCACCCACGTCAAATGGCCTAAAAACTGGAAAAAAGGGAGGAAGCATGAGAAAAGATAAAAACGAAACAGGGGCAAATATTATTATTATTTTTTTAAAGGGAGAATCTACGGTTAGGACAGATTGTGCAGATCAAGAACACATACGTAGCTTTGTTTTATTTTATGCTGCTTTCATAATTCAAGCTGTCAATAAATCGGGGGTTTTGGCATGGATCCGGGCTGGGGGTAGAGAACACGTTCTTCACCGTTTTCACACCCAGCTTTTTCAAAAAGGAATTTATTTGTACTCATACGGTGCGGCATCTGGAAAATTTCTTCCAGGTTTGTCCTCGCAACGCCGCTCACAAAATTCGTCGCATGTAATCAGCCCTGAAGAACCCCCCCCCCCCCGCTTCGGTTGCACCAAGACCTCTAAGCAACCCATCTTGTGATATTTAAAAATAAAAAGACAGCGCCCGTTACATCAGAGCAGCTAAACGACCAGTCAAACCCCTCATTCCCTCATTCCCAAGAAGGAAACCCGCAATTGCCTACGGAAGGCTGGGAAAAATCCAAGCCCTTTGTGTGCACAATTGCTGAGGAATGACAGAAGTTGGTTCACACCTCTGGAGGGCACCAAGTTGCAGAAGTCAACAAGTGGCCTGTAAACTGAAGGCTGAGCGCTGAAGAATTGATGCTTTCGAGCTGTGGTGCTGGAGAAGACTCTTATGAGTCCCTTGGACTGCAAGGAGGTCAACTCAGTCAATCCTAAAGGAAATCAACCCTGACTGCTCATTGGAAGGACAGATGCTGAAGCTGAAGCTCAAATACTTTGGCCACCTAATGCGAAGAGAGGACTCCCTGGAAAAGACCCTGATGCTGGGAAAGACTGAAGGCAAAAGGAGAAGGGGACGGCAGAGGATGAGATGGTTAGATAGCATCACCGATGCAATGAACATGAATTTGAGTAAACACCGGGAGACAGTGGAGGACAGAAAGGCCTGGCGTGCTGTGGTCCATGAGGTCACCAAGAGTCGGACACAACTAAACGACTGAACAACAACAACAACAAAACTAGATCATTGTCAGATCCCCCAGGAGTGTGCTGGAGATTTTCCCCAAGATGAGCCATTGTTCCTTCCCAACCTGGTAGGAGCCCCACCAGAAGAAAGCTGGGCTGGCTTCGTGCACTCACCTGTCACTCTTCAGAGCAGGGGCATCCGCAGAGAACGGTCAAAAAGTCCAGAGGGGGCCCCCATGGTGTTTGGATGCTCCGCCTGCTTTTTAGATGCCTCGTGTATCGATTGCCCCATCGCAGCCGCCATCTTGACTTTTTTGCCCACACCCTGCGGACACCTCTGGTTCTAAGAATGATTCTCAGACTGGGGGGTGGGGGCACGCTTGGAAACGGGTTCGTAGAGTTGGAAGGGGGGCTTCAGGACCAAGAAAGATAAGGTGGGAACGGGCGAAGTTTCCATTCACTTTGTGGGCATCCAGAGGACGTGGGCGCAGGCAGGCACTGCCGGGTACCCGGGTGCCTCCCGGGGTGCCTACCCAACCCCTGTGCCAAGCCCGCCCAGCCAGCCCTGGCGCTCACCTTCACTTCCTTTTCCACGTAGTCCTGCAGGAGGATCTGGGGGTCGATGAGATAGTCTGGAGGGTACAAAGGCACGGAGTGCAGGGGCCGGCGGCGGCACGCGTTGCCCTTGAGAGCCTGCTTGCGGGAGGCCTTCGGGAAGACCAGGCGCTTGATGGGGGACACGAATCCCTGGAAGGGGCAAGGGGGAGGGGTCACCGTGGTGGGGAGCAGAGCGTGGCTGGCTGCAGCGCGGGCAGATTGCAAGAACGGCTCCGAGCAGACGGCGAGGGGTGCAGATGGCCAGGCCCACTCGCTTAAGCCCCATGCCAAGGAAAGCAGAGAACGCGGCAGCTTAAATTAAACGCAGCGGGCCCAGCTTTGCTTCCTGCTTTTCTGAGAGAGGAGAAGGAGAAAGAGAAGGAAAAGGGGAAGGAGAAGGAGAAGGAGAAGGAGAAGGAGAAGAAGGGAGGGGGAGGGGGAGGAGCAGGAGCAGGAGCAGGAGCAGGAGCAGGAGAAGGAGAGAGGGAAAGGGAAGGAGGAGGAGAAGAAGAAGAGGAGGGAAGGGGACGGAGGAGGAGGAGGAGGAGGAGGAGGAGGAGGAGAAGGAGAAGGAGAAGGAGAAGAAGGGAGGGGGAGGAGCAGGAGCAGGAGCAGGAGAAGGAGAAGGAGAGAGGGAAAGGGAAGGAGGAGGAGAAGAAGAAGAGGAGGGAAGGGGACGGAGGAGGAGGAGGAGGAGGAGGAGGAGGAGGAGGAGGAGGAGGAGGAGGAGATGGGCCTGGAAAGCCAAACAAACCTCACGACCTCCATTGCTCATTCCCTTCCCGCCTTCCCAGAGAGCCACAGGCCACAAGCTTTGCCCTACCCCTAAGTTGCACCCCCAAGTCTGCCCCCTCTCTCTCAAATGCGAGGGGCACCATTCCTCCAACCCCCGAGGGAGGGACAGGGACGTGATGCCAAAGCTGGGGAGGGAGAGAGAGAAAGAGAAAAGGGAAGGGCCCTGCCACCAGGTCCTCTGGGCAGAAACATCGCCTAATCCCCGGAGAGGGCAGCCTCCAGACAGAACAAACTACAGCTCCCATCATTCCCAGCCAATACGAGACATCGTTCTCAGGCCCCTTGGGAGACCGCCATCTTGGGAAGGGCTCCTGGGGCCACCTCTTGGCTCACGGCGCTAGCCACGAGGGGGGTAGGGACAGTTTACAAAATCGGTGCCCGATGCCAGGGGATCTGCTCAAATCACGTCTGCAGCGGGCAGTAAGCAGTCTGGGGCTGGGGAAGGTCCTCTAGGCCCCCCCCTTCTGGGCTTTTTTCTCTGGGCCCAGGAGGAGGCCGGGGGGTGGGGGGCTGGCTTGGACGTCCCCAATTCTGGCCAAGTAGAGCTCCTAGGCAGCATCCCTCTGCAGGGATCACACTGGCAGCGGTGCCCAGGCTTAGCCCCCTGCCTACGGAGGCGCGGAGCGCCAGGTTTCCCCGTGCGCGTCACAAGGATCGGCCTTGTGCTCAGAGACCCAATGGCAGTGCAGGATGGATGCAGGACCACCGAAGCTGCCAGCTGCCAGCGCAGAATATGCGCAAACCCACGTGCCCATGCAAACCCCCACGTCCACCCACAGAAATGCCCCCCTGTGCAGCACTCCATGCCTACCTTTTTCCCTTTCTTCGCTTCATACTCCATGTCCCGTCCACGCTCAGCTTCTGTCCCCAGGAAGACGCCTTTTCCTCTACGCCATCCAGCCTTTGTTTTCCCATCCTGTGTCGGAAACCCCACCAGCTTCCAGTCCTGATGTCACACAGCCCAGTTCCTGCCCCGTCCTGCTTGGATCTGCAGAGGCCAGACCGGCTCGGAGGGACCTGGGATCCTTCCACAACCAGATCCCTCTGGATGCACTGGCTGTGATGGTGGCAGGGGCGCCCGGTTGGGGAAGGCTGCAGGAGAGGAGGGGGGGGGGTCTTGCAAATGCTATTCTGGCTTTCTGGGGGCTTTCTCCACAAATGGTCTTAACATTTGATGATAACCCATCCTTCCAAACCAAATCTTGCTTCCATTTTCCTTCTCCACCCATCCACCCAGGGAACAGCATCATATTTCTCTCCGAGCTGTGAGACAACCTCCCACCATCTCAATCTCAGTAACTTTAAGATGTATGGACTTCAACTCCCAGAATTCCCCAGCTAGTTTTGACTTCATTTCCATCTGTCCCAGACAGCATGACCAATGCAGGGGTGTCTGCAGGGGGAATCAAAGCAGTCAAGATGCTGATGATGGCTGTGTAATCAAACCCCGCCCCTTTTTTACACACCAGAGGGAGCCAGCACCATCATCTTGACTTCTTTGATCCCCACACGCATATAGTTCCGGTCAGTTGTATCTTTTATGTTTTTTAATATATATTTTGGTTCCTAGTTGTAAGCTGCCCAGTCTTGTTTAAGAGTTGGGTGGTATAATGAGATGTAGGAATAGCCTTGAGGAACAAGAAATCTGAGTCCGGGGCAGGAATGTAACTTGAGAAAGCGTCTCAGGCATGACCCTCCCTCGTTCTCACAAAGGTAGAGGGAGGGAGAGGGGAAACGCATTCAGACCTGCAAGATTCTGTTCCTGTAACCGGGTAATAAAAGTAGTGTTAGCATTCATAACTTGGGTTACCTGGTCTGCCCTGTCTTGAAGGGCTGACCTCGATTTTGCAAGTCTGGATCTGCCTCCCGCTTCCCTCCCTGTATCTTCAAAGCTCGGAGACACTTTCTCAAATTACATTTCTGCCCCACTCAGGTTTCTCTTATCTGACCGTTGCCTCGGTTGCAGCTCTTCCTCCTGGTCCTCAAGGTTATTCCTGTGGCCCATTACAGGTGGCCTATAAATTAAATAAAAAAGATAAAGTAATACCCCTGAGGAATGGAGCATGGTGGGCAGCTGTGGCTCTCAACATCTGGAGGAAAACAACAAGGTACCATTTCCCACGATTCAGTTTTGGCTGGACGCCCCATACGTTACATTGGGCCTTCCATTTTGCTTTCTTTGGAGACGGAAAAACAGAGGATTCCAGTAAAATCAAAGGGCGTAAAGTCCAATCTGCAAATATCGGAAAAGGAATGGGTGAGGCCATGAACGAAAGTGGATGGAAAACAGAAGCGAGAGAAGAGAGAGAAAGAAAGAGCAGCGAATGCCAGAAGAAAGGTAGGAAGGGCAATCTATGGGTCGCCAGGGGGAAGGAGAAGATTGAGGAAGCCGTAGTGAGATGGCGTGGATGAGAACCCCAGAAGGGCAGTGGTGGGAAATGTCAAGGACAAACAATGTGATGGATGGGGCTGCTAGAACAAAAATCATCTGCACAGACAGGAAGATATGAAGAAAAGAATGGAGCTGGTGCAAACTATTTTAAGCCCTGCTTCCTATTCTTTTCTTTTTAGCATCTTATGCTCCTTCCCTCGGCTCGCCACGTCTCCGGCTTCTCTGCGCTGCGCACAAGGCCGTTTTCCCAAAGGGAATGGCGGGATGGGGGTGGGCCGGGGGATGCAGCGTGAAATCAGCTTCAGCTCTTCTTTCCCAGCCTGGCTGACCTGAAATACCTTTGAACCAGGAACGCTGTGGCTGAGACGCCCGCCCGCATAGCTGCCTTGGCGCTCTGCGTTCTTCGCTCGCTAATCAGCTCGGTGACAGCTTTGTTGGGGGGGGCGCGTCTGTGTGTGCGGGAAAAGACAAGCGCTCAGATTTTATCCAGGTGCTCCCTCCCACATCCTGGCACATTAATGTTCCACGCAAGGGGGGGGGGAGAGCATGCCTCCCTCCATCAAAAAATGATCAAATCTTCCATTGAAGGGGTGTGGGGATTCTGTTCCTCCTCCCCCCTCTCCCAAGGAATCAGCTCAATCTCCTCATCCCAAAATTGCCATCGCTCTGACCCAGCGGGGAGCTGGCTTTTTTCACTGCAAACATTGGCAACGAGCGAGCCAGGCACGGCGATGATGAAGTCGAGCAGCCAAAACCTGGCCAGATGATGGCGTAATCGTGGCTAGTAGACGCCGTGAGATCTCTCCTCCGTATGTGTCGCTGGTCCTTTGATTAATGTTGAATGAAAGGCTGTGGCCATGCAGAATGCCCCTTAACGCATGGTTGGAATAGCAGTGGCGGAAGCACAAAGCCAAACAGCGCAAGGAAATGCTGAATTGGCCCTTCGTGTCTTAGAAACGATTTCATCAGGGCATCAGTAGCGTGTGGTCTTAATCAGGAGCCCCACTAACAACGGGGACTGAGGAGGCTTGTGCCGTGTTTAATATGCACATTAAAAAAACCCCACCTGGATGGTTCTGCATGTATAGTGTAGCATTCGTTTTCCTACAAGCTTCTCCAGGGCAGAATCTATGGGACCTGTTTTATTTCAGAACAAATAAAATATACCAAGTTCTTAAATCATTGGATCATCTCTGCTAAAATACCAACAAAGAAACTACAGGTAGTCCTCGACTTACGACCACAATTGGGACTGGAACTTCTGTTGCTAAGCGAGGCGGTTGTTAAGTGAGTCATCCCCGATTTTACAACCCTTTTTGCTGTGGTCATTAAGCGTATCCGGCTTCCCCCATTGACTTTGCTTGTCGGAAGCCGGCTGGGAAGGTTGCAAATGGCGATCGCATGACCCCGGAATGCTGCACCCGTTGTAAGTGTGAGCCAGTTGCCAAGCGCCTGAATTTTGATCATGTGACTGCAGGGACGTTGTGACAGTCATAAGTGCGAGGACCAGTCGTAAGTTGCTTTTTTCAGTGCTGTCGTAACTTCGAATGGTTGCTAAACAAATGGTCATAAGTTGAGGACTACCTGGTGCAGGATTGAGCCAGATGTCCGCATCTCTAGAGGCCTCTAGGAAGCTTTTGAGCAGGACTCAAAAGACAATGGAGCTCCTTTCGATCTGATATTCAGAGATTGATCCCCTCTGGACGTAGTGACTGGGTTTGGCTCACCAGGATTCCCAGCCATAAGGATGCCTCAAATTTGCCTGGCCCGTTTCTAAATCTTCCAAGCAGGTGTCCACCCCAGATCTTGTGGTGGTGAGTTCCACAAGGGAATTGCATGTTGGGTGAAGAAGTTCACTGACCCCCCCTCCACCCCCGTTGCCTAGGCAAATACTAATCCTGTTAGCTCATAGAAAGGAAGGGAGCTTGGTGGAAATCAGCAGGAGGACAAAGACCAACGCCATCAAGGCAGTTTTTATTGAAATGAATTTATTATCATGTTGCAGCAGAATTAAAAATATACAAAAAGTTTGTGGTATACAAAAGAGTCTTGATACAGAACTGGGTTCCGCCTCGCCTCTCACGTATCTGCGTGGAGAGTGCGCAGAAGGCGTACCGGATGTATGCGCAGTACAGGGAGGAGGACAAGATGACAGACCCTGGGCGGAGGCCGAAAGGAGGGTATTTGGGGGCCTGGGGAAAATATCAGGGTGATGCCCGCAAGGTCACGAACCAGCTCTGGTCTGCCCGTCTCCCAACCCAGCATACCTCACAGCGGCCAGCCAAATCAAGCAGGACTCTTGGATATTCTGGGGTGCCCTACCTCTCTGGACGACGCTTCACCCTGACTACAACCTCCAGCATCCCCTCCCAGCACAGGGTGGGGATGATGTGTGTTGCAGTCGGCCACAGCTAGAGGCCGAACATCTGGATTCAGAACGTGGTGAACCTGGAGTGGCCGCTTCCTTTCTTAAACAGTCAGCCCTGCCCACCCTATTTCCAGTGGATCCCAGGGCACCGTAACCCCGGGATGCCAACGACCGTAGCTGTGGGGCGCCTGTGCAGAGCCCGCGGGTCACCCAGACCCATGAAACAAGGCCTTAGGGAAGAAATCCATTGGAGGAGGAGGGGAGTTGTGTTCGTCGATGGTGGCAGCCGATCGGGAGGCGTCTGCACCGCACGGGCGCCAGCGGGTTAGTTGGAAGAAGTGCCCGAGACGCCTCCTGATCTTTGCCACGTTCTTTCGCAGCATCTCGCCTCTCCCCAGTTGAACTGGACCCCAACGCCAGGTTCAAAATTCTGCCTGCCGGCCTTGCTCTTCCAAGGCAGGCTTGAATGGGGGGGGGGGAGGAATAGCACTACAAAATGATATTATAGCCCCACAAAGCCTTCCGCCATCTACTGACCTCCTGATGGGCTGCACCACCCTTGTCCCTTCCCACCCCAGCCCAAGAGCACCAGGTTAGAGAAGACCGGTTTCATCTTTTCTTATGGATCTCTTCTGTGTATTTCTCCCCCAAAGCTGGGTGTCCTCAGGACTTCCTTGCAGGGGACAAGGGGTGGCTCGTTCAATAACCAGCAAACAGGAAAAAAAAACCCCCCAACTTTGTATGGCTAAGTTAGCCGTTTTCCACTTCCTTTACAGATCAAAGAACGTGGAAAAGTCGAGGGAGAGACTAGATTGCTTTAGCCAGCCCCCTTGGTCATTATGGGGGCCTACCTTGGGTCACCATATTCCAAGATGGATGTACACAAGCATCCCATGACATATGCCCCTCCCTCCCCGCCCCCCCGCCCCCCCCCCATCAGGGAGAATAACAGAACCCCAAAGATCCACCATGGGAGAGAGTGGTTCGTTTGGTGCACGATCCATCTCTTGACCTTCACCTCCTCACTCTCTTGAGCATCTTTGCATGTTCTTCATGGGAACGTGGTCAGCTAGGGATGGCTGGAGGGGGAGAGAGGGAATTCCACTTTGCAGTTGCTCTGTGAGTATTGCAAAAGTTGGGAGAACTTGCAGCCTGAAAGCCTAGATCAGTGTTTCTCAACCTGGGCAACTTTAAGACGTGGGGACTTCAACTCCCAGAATTCCCCAGCCAGCCATGCTGGCTGGGGAATTCTGGGAGTTGAAGTCCACCCGTCTTAAAGTTGCCCAGGTTGAGAAACACTGATCTAACCTGAAGGCCATGAGAAGGCACTGCCCTCCTTACCAAGAAAATATCTTCTGCCAGGGGGGACCGGACATTTTGCTCTAAGAAATAATGGCATGTAGCACCAAATTCCTATCCCCCCCCCCTTCGATTTGCTTCCTGGGGTGTCCTCAGAGTATGGCCAAGAGTCCACATAAAAAACAGGTGAAGCTTCGATCACAGCCTCTCGGCTACCATCTTGACTTTTTTGACCACACACTCACTCACTCACTCACTCACTCCCCCCCTCCCTCCCCTTTCTCTGCTTATCCAAACCATGCAGGAAGCCCAACCGGTTCCCACAAATTCCAACCCCATTCATTGTGTCTTGGTCATTGTTGGCTGCTTTTCTTCTTTGTAAGTTCACTCTTCTTGTTCACTCATGCCCTGGTCACCTCCCAGCTGGACTACTGCAACACGCTCTACATGGGGCTGCCCTTGAAGACTATTTGGAAGCTTCAGCTGGTACATAATGTGGCGGCACGGGCAGTTATGTGCCCACCTAGATCAGTGCACGTCACACCTCTGCTCTGCATTGGCTGCCCATTTGCTTCCGGGTGCAATTCAAGGTGCTGGTTTTGACCTTCAAAGCCCTCCACGGCATGGGTCGGGTTATCTGAGGGACCGCCTCTTCCCGATCACATCTGCCCGTCCCATCAGGTCTGGCAGAAGAGGCATGCTGCGGGTCCCGTCTGCAAGGGAGCTACCCTGGTGGGACCCAGGAGACGGGCTTTTTCTGCCGTGGCACCCGCCCTGTGGAACATCATCCCCCCCCCCCCCCGGTGATATTGGCTCCATCTCTGCTGACCATCCGGAAGTCCCTTAAAACCTGGTTGTGTCAACAGGCCTGGGGGTCACAAGGGAACAGTGACCTGATGAGGTGGCTCCATTGTTCGTAATCTGACACTCTCTCCTAGCCTTTTCATAATAATATTAATTTTTGTACTTTTCGAATGTTTTTAAAATTGTATTTTATGGCTGTTCGTATGCCGCCCAGGGTCACCAAGACAGGTGGCCAAATAAATAAAGAAACAAATAAAGAAACAAATAAAGAAATAGGCTGAGACCTCCCCAAGATATTGCAAAGGTAGCGTCACATTATGTCTCAGGCGCCCAACCGCGCTCTGCTTTGTAGTCGGGCTGCACTCTGGATGGATGATCACTGCACACCAAGGCCTCTGCTGAAAGGAAATGGTGGAGGGCGGGGGCTTGATTCCCCCAGACCCAATTCTCTAAGGCTTAAGAACCCCAGGAGGACTGAGCTTGATCAGACCCAGAGCACCAAGTTACCCCCTGCAGCATCTTCAGCCACCAATAACTTATTGCCCACACAACCCGCTTCTTCCTTCGCTCATAAAAGCATCTGCTTAAAAACCCCATAAAGTCAAATCAAGCAGAGTTGCAGAAGGAAGCGGCGCCCGCTCCTTGAACTAATCCAGGGCTCTGCTGCGGAGGGGATTCTCAATGGGAGGATTTACTCGGAAAAGAAACGAGGAAGGCTCCTCAGAGCATGTCCAAAGTTCTTTTCCCAGATTGCTGGGAAATTAGCTCTCATGTATCCAGGGATGGAACTAGGGTCTGTGTCACCCGGGGCAAACATGGATTCCGTGCCCCCCCCCATGGGTTATTTTGTCATTTTGGCGCCCCCCGGGCGACATTTTGCTGCACCCCCCAGTGCGGCGCCCGGGGCACATGCCCCGCTTGCCCCCCCTAGTTGCGGCCCTGCATGTATCAGGGGTTCAAGAGGGGATGATGGACATGGGGCCTACAAACCTCTCCATGCAACACACAGGCTGGTTCACACTGCACACATAACCACTTGTTGAGTTCATCCATTTTCTGAAGTTGCACAATACGTTAATCAACCTCAGCAACTTTACGATGGGTGGACTTCAACTCCCAGAATTCCCCAGCCAGCATGGCTGGCTGGGGAATTCTGGGAGTTGAAGTCCACCCGTCTTAAAGTTGCTGAGAAACATTGCATTGAACTATAAACAAAGCCCCCAGGCTGGATTTGCGCAACCTGCTAATGCACAGAAAACCTTAACAAAGGTTAACATCAGCCAGTTTTAGCATCTGGGGAAAAGGTCTTTTATCTAACCTGGGTAGGTGTATTATATAGGTAGTCCTCACTTAAGAACCATTTGGTTAGTGACAGTTCGGACTTACGACCATGCTGGAAAAACCAACTTACCACTGGTCCTCACACTTACAACCGTCGCGGCATCCCTGCGGTCATGTGATCATGATTTGGGCGCTTGGCAACCAGTTCACATTTATGACCGTCACAGCATCCCATGGTCACGCGATCATCATTTTCGACCTTCCCAGCCGGCTTCTGGCAAGCAAAATCAATGGGGAACCGTGTGATTCGCTTAACGACCACATGGTTTTCTTAAAGCCCACGGTGATTTGCTTAACAACTGGCACACAAAAGGTCGTAAAATCAGGTCACATTTGCTTAATGACCGCTTTGCTTAGCAACTGAAACTCTGGTCCCAATTGTGGTCGTTAAGTGAGGACTACCTGTATGAACACACCTGTATGTCCTTCGGCCTGCAGGGATGTGTCCCCACTGTAGTCACAGAGTATGGGGCGGGGGGAGGGTGGGTAAGCTAAGCCTGTTTGGAATTGCACAGACGCTCGCACAACTGTACCACTGCCCTTACTCCCTGCCCATCTGCTTCAGAGGGCGCCATGCCATCCAGCAGAGACCGGAAGCTTCACGCAGCTGGGGCAACCAGACCAGTTACGCCCCAGCCTTTGCCAGCCTGGTGTCCTCCAGAAACCCTGGCTCAAATCTCTGGGCATCGTCATCTTTAAACACGTGAAAGGCACCAGGTTTGGGAAGGCTGCATTATAACGACGACGGCAAACGTGAGATCCTGAAACTGCGTTCACACAACCCATTTCGCTTGGTTGCTGAGCTCGCCCATTCTCTGGGTTAGTGCCGTGCGCTGAACTAGAAACTAACCAAATGGGTTGGGTTCACGTAACATATTAAGGCCCACAAAAAGCCTAAACAGCCAGGTAATGACTGCTCCCTCACAACATGCTAAGTGTGTTAACCGTGGTTAATATCTTGCAGCTTTGTGTGCTGCACAAACTGGGGAAATGGCTTAGCTCAGTAGCCAGTTAAGGCTGTGGCGGGGATGCGCTCAGGGTGTCTTAGCAGACGTAGCCCAGCTAAAGAGCAGGATTTCAGAACCTGGCCGCTCTGAAAGAGCTACGCAGGTTCTGGTCCGGTTAGGAGCAAGAGTGGAGACCACAAGGAAAGCCAGTGTCTGTAGGCTAGACCGGAAAGTGAAAGAATAACCCCAAAAGGAAATAAAGGGAAGGAAAAAAGGCGGCGACAAGCCACTTCCACACCGTTGCCATGAAAACTACATGGGTGTATCCATGAAGTCACCAGAGTTCAAATTCTACTTGGAGACTTTATTTATGGAAGAAATTAACCTCTTGGAAAAATAAGGTTATTTACTGCGAGTGACTGGGGAAGTCACTGTTCGGTTTGCATTGCAAGGAGAGCTCATCTGATTTGCAATTTAAAAACGCCGTTGTGCTTTCAAATTTGGGTTTTTCCCAAGCTTGCAGCACAGCTCTCCAAGCACAAGGAGCTGCGTATCAGATGGGCACGTTGGTGGCAGGACAGAAAAATGCACCCCGTTAAGAAAAAGGCTTGCAACGGTGTGTATTTGGGGAGGAACGTTATGCCGATGCCTGAAAACTTGGGGGTGGGGGTGGGCTTAAAAAAAAAAAGCTCTCCAGCCCTTCCCTCCCCCACCCCCCCTGGTTGGAAAAATGCAAAAGGCAGCAAAATCAAACATGGGACGTTTGGGTCAAAATTTCTGCTACAGGCCTCCACCATTTCCCCCTTCCTCCCCCTTCTGTGTGACTGATTTTCAGAGCCAGCTTTCCGAACCATCTTGTCCGGGGGCTGGAACAGACTTGACAGTTAAGAGGGCTCCCTGATGCATAATCAAACGCTGAAGCAAGATGTTTGGAACCCTCCCCTTTCCCTTGGGAAGCGGGCAGAATCTGGGGACCCAGCTGCCACCAACCTTTGCCATCGGCTCAGAAACAGATGGCAGGGGCTCCCATCTGCCACAGACAACACCAACGCTCTGCTCGCTGCTTCCTTCAAGGGGCCCCTGGAAGGTGGCTTATCGTACAGGCTGTTCAGGGCACAGAATGAGCAGAGTTTGTCCTGAGCAGCCGGCCAGGTGGCAGCGGCGGTGGCCTGGTCCTCCATCTGCTGACCTCCGTTCTCTGCCTACTTTGGGCTGATTGGGGCCTTCTGGATGTTCCCAAACCAACGCAAGGAAGGTCATGTGGCTCTGCCACCAGGCTTCCTTTGTGGAAGGTCCCACCCTGTCCCATTTGAGCTTCCTCACTGCTTCTGCCGTCTGAAGAAAAGAAGACTCAGGGGAGACATGAAACTGACATTTCATGGGGAGACATGAAACTGATCTCTAAGTACGTCAAGGGAAGCTGCAGGGAAGACAGACAAGAATTGCTCTCCATGGCCACAGAAACTAGGACCAGCAATAACAAATATAAGTCACAAATCCCCAGGTTTCCTTTAAATATTGGGAAAAAACTTCCCAACAGGAAGGTCTGTCCCCCAGTGGAACACTCAACCTGTGGAGGTTGTGGGTTCTCCATCTCTGGAGGCTTTTAAAAAGATGCTGGAGATCCACCTCTCCTGGATGGTTGAATTGGTTTTCCTGAACATTGCAGAGGGTTGAGCTAGATGATCCCTTTGATCCCTTCCAAGGCTACAATTCCATCATTTTCCTGCCTTTTTTTTTTCTATACAGAGAAACTCCATTATGGAGGGGAAGGTGGAATTGAAAGAGGAGAGGAAGGATGAAAGAAGCCCATCACCGTTACTTCCAGCAGTTGATGGTGCTTCTTCCATCCTTCCTCTTGCCTGTTGGACCATGTCACCTCCTATCTCCTCCTTAATGTCTAAAGGTAACGGTAAAGGTTTCCTCTGCACAGTCGTGTCTGACTCTAGGGGCCGGTGCTCATCTCCATTTGTTAGCCGAAGAGCCAGCGCTGTCCGAAGACACTTCCACGGTTAAGTGGCCGGCATGACGCACGCGGAACGCTGTTACCATCCCACCGAAGTGGTACCTATTCATCTACTTGCATTTGCATGCTTTCAAATTGGTAGGTTGGCAAGAGCTGGGGCGAGTGCGGGAGCTCACTCCGTCACGCGGGACTAGGGATTCGAACCTCCAAACTTGCGACCTTCCGACCGACAAGCCTGGCGTCTTACCCGCTGAGCCACCACGCCCCCCCTTCCTTAATGTCTACCCAACTGCAATTCCTCCTCTCTACAACATAAGCAAGTTCTCAGCCTCCAGGCTCCATCACGATTTCATTCAAGCACAGTACATCTCTGTGACCCCCATTCTCCAAAAGGCGTCCCATGACCCTCCTCCCTGTCTGAATGCCAGAGGATGAGCTTCCGTGGCTGAGCAAACTCTTTCCTAGACTTGGTCACGTGGCTACTTGGTTCTGACCTCAACCACCAGCTAGGACGCCTTAGCCTCCTGGATGCTATTCCCACGTGGAATGAGGTCTTGATGTTCTTTAAAAATAGCAAGCAGTGAGAGCTGAGCTTCAATGATGGTCATGCCCCGTTGGGCCCTCAGGAAAGCTGAGGTGTCTGGGCGCATCCTGTGATTTACGATTTCTAGGTAAATCTCAAAGCGCCAGTGGCTCATTCTGGAGAACACACAGTCCTTTCCCTGCAAGGCCTTCACACTCCTCTTCGCTGAACCCTTGCTAGAGCAGGGTTTCTCAACCTTGGCCACTTTAAGACGGTGGGGAATTCTGGGCGTTGAAGTCCACACATCTTAACATTGCCAAGGTTGGGAAACACTGGACTAAAGAATAGGGGAACCCAGCAAAGCCAGCCGAACGTCAGATCCCAAGATTTGGATCCCAGAAAGTGATGGAAGAATGGCCACTGTGCAGGAATCTTGCAATCACCTGCAGCATTGATAAAAGCAAACTTCTCAATGCTAAATGCTTCAGTGGAACTTTAAAACTGTTACCTTGGCTGATCTTGACAAAAATAAGGAGGGTTGGACCTAGTGCCAGGGCTGTGAGCCATAAGAAAGCCCTTTTGGCTGTCTAGAAAACCACTTGGAGGTCAACTGAGGTCAACTGAGGTCAATTCAAGGGCAACTTCAGCTTTATTTTGAATGCAAGGATGAAGAGAAGGCCGACTGGGCTGTTACTGTCAGTTTCTAAATCATTTGTAAGAAATGATCCAGGGCTTCTGCCTATCAGTTAAAATCTCCCCCCCCCCCAAATACTGGATTGCTAAAGCAAGGAAGAGTTTTGCACCCAAAGATTTGTGGACTTGGTTCTGGCACCTGTTTCAAATTCCTGGCTAAGCCTATCTCAGCCTCTCCTGGAATGAAGGATTCGTAGCACCTGCCTGCCTGTGACTCTTTTGTAGCCTGGTCCTGTAATAAATAAAATAAGTGACCGTTATTCTTTTGACAGAGGCAGCTCCATTCTAGGAGCTTAGAAGGTAGCTCTACTGCAGGAGCTTAGAGAGAGGCCCCATTCCAGGAACTTAGAAGGCTAAAACGCTCGCTTGGCTTGCTTGATAACAAAAACCACATAACTACTACACCACCTAATTCCAAGAAGAAGAAGGGCTAACTGAAGGCTAAGGGAGAAGGAAAAACAAGATAGGAGTAAAAGCAACAAGGGGCACACCTTGGCCAGAGCAAGACACACCTCGGCCAGGGTAGGGCACGCCTGACCAGAACAGGGCACACTTCGGCTGAAAAGGTGGATAAGGATGGGAGGGGGGGGATCTGGGGAAGGGAAGGGTAGAGATAAGAAATGTATTAGGCGTGCCGTGGCATTGTAAACCGTCGGGGCCAGGATGTATAAAAACCCCATGTGTCTTTGTAATGGCGTGCTCCATACCAATCGAACTTGCGAGGGTAGTGGAAGCACCAGCTTTTGCAAAAGCTTAATAAAGGGTGGCTACTAACTACTGTGTGTGTTCGTTGTGAGTCTGTGGTCAGCAGCGGCCTGAATCTCACAGCTTGGCGAGCCAGCCAGGAGCAGAGAGGTCCAATCGGACCGGTGGAACCCGGTTAGCGGTGGGGGCGCGCCAGCTGACTTCAGCTGCCTGCGGCTCCGGCAGTTCCAGCCGGCCCATTGCGGCTTCGGCCTAGGCAACACACAGTGGCTACTAGCCCCTAAAGAACCGGTTGCTGACCTGCAGGGAACCCACGGAGGACTGGCCAGGAAACCTCGTGCACGGGCCCAGGTAGGAAACTTGTCCGGGACAAAAAGTAAACCTGGGTGGTCGAGAGGGGATTGTTTGCGGTGTGAGACCTCTTGAAAGTTGAGATACCGTAGGGAAGAGTAGAAACCTTCCTGCACGGCTAACCTGAGACCCATACTTGCAGTTCCGCGACTCAAGTGTTGGAACGTCCACTGAGTCCGGTCAGGTGTGGGTCGGTTGATTGCGTGTGAGTGTGTGTGTGGAGGTCAAAAGAATCGTAGTTCACCCCTAGAGTCGTACGGTCTGGGACCGGAGATGGGTTCAAATGGGTCTAAGGGCGCACGCCAGAAAAAGGACCAGATAGAAGAAAAGGGTTTGAGTGGGTCTAAGGGCGCATGCCGGGAAAAGGACCAGAACCAGATAGGAGATACTGGGGAAAGACCAATAATACCTAGCATTTCCCCATTAACGTTTCTATTGGACCAATGGACTGAGGACAACCTCCGTCCCTGGACCAAAGAGCTCAATAAGGATACTATGGTTACTTTATGCGTTAAGAAGTGGCCAGAGTATGTAATATTAGAACCCAACTTTAGGTGGGATAAATTCGGTAGCTCCGACCCCTTTTGGATCGGCCACCTAAGGGATTATATCACTAAAAGGAAGCAATTGGATTCTGAGTTGCCATACGTGACTCCATGGTTCCATGTCAATTGGCCAGATCGGCTACCTAATACGCCGGCTCGGTTATTGATATTGGAAACCCGAAACCAAAAGGAAACAACAGAGGACCAGAGGGAGAAGCCCCAAATAGAGCCCAGCAGCCCTAAGTGGGACCCTTTGGAATACTCTCCTCCTCCTTACCCCTTTGTTGTTGTTGTTTATTCGTTCAGTCGTTTCCGACTCTTCGTGACTTCATGGACCAGACCACGCCAGAGCTTTCTGTCGGCCGTCACCATCCCCAGCTCCCCAATGGTTGAGTCCGTCACCTCCAGAATACCATCCATCCATCTTGCCCTTGGTCGGCCCCTCTTCCTTTGGCCTTCCACTTTCCCTAGCATCAGCTTCTTCTCCAGGGTATCCTGTCTTCTCATTATGTGGCCAAAGTACTTCAGTTTTGCCTTTAATATCATTCCCTCAAGTGAGCAGTCTGGCTTGATTTCCTGGAGTATGGACTGGTTTGATCTTCTTGCAGTCCAAGGCACTCTCAGAATTTTCCTCCAACACCACAGTTCAAAAGCATCTATCTTCCTTCGCTCAGCCTTCCTTATGGTCCAGCTCTCGCAGCCATAGGTTACTACAGGGAATACCATTGCTTTAACTATGCGGACCTTTGTTGTCAGTGTGATGTCTCTGCTCTTAACTATTTTATCAAGATTTGCCATTGCTCTCCTCCCAAGAAGTAGACGTCTTCTGATTTCCTGGCTGCAGTCACCGTCTGCAGTAATCTTTGCGCCTAGAAATACAAAGTCTGTCACTGCCTCCACTTTTTCTCCCTCTATTTGCCAGTCATCAATCAAGCTCGTTGCCATAATCTTGGTTTTTTTGAGGTTTAGCTGCAACCCAGCTTTTGCACTTTCTTCTTTCACCTTCGTCATAAGGCTCCTCAACTCCTCCTCGCTTTCAGCCATCAAAGTGGTATCATCTGCATATCTGAGATTGTTAATGTTTCTTCCAGCGATTTTAACTCCAGCCTTGGATTCCTCAAGCCCAGCATGTCGCATAATGTGTTCTGCGTACAGGTTGAATAGGTAGGGTGAGAGTATACAACCCTGCCGTACTCCTTTCCCAATCTTAAACCAGTCCGTTGTTCCGTGCTCTGTTCTTACCGTTGCTACTTGCTCGTTATACAGATTCCTCAGGAGGCAGACAAGATGACTTGGTATCCCCATACCACCAAGAACTTGCCACAATTTGTTATGATCCACACTGTCAAAGGCTTTAGAATAGTCAATAAAACAGAAATAGATGTTTTTCTGAAATTCCCTGGTTTTCTCCATTATCCAGCGGATATTGGTAATGTGGTCTCTAGTTCCTCTGCCTTTTCTAAACCCAGCTTGTACATCTGGCAATTCTCGCTCCATGAATTGCTGGAGTCTACCTTGCAAGATCTTGAGCATTACCTTACTGGCATGTGAAATAAGTGCCACTGTTCGATAGTTTGAACATTCTTTAGTGCTTCCCTTTTTTGGTATGGGGATATAAGTTGATTTTTTCCAATCTGATGGCCATTCTTGTGTTTTCCAAATTTGCTGGCATATGGCATGCATCACCTTGACAGCATCATCTTGCAAGATTTTAAACAGTTCAGCTGGGATACCATCGTCTCCTGCTGCCTTGTTATTAGCAATGCTTCTTAAGGCCCATTCAACCTCACTCTTCAGGATGTCTGGCTCTAACTCACTGACCACACCGTCAAAGCTATCTCCAATATTATTATCCTTCCTATACAGATCTTCCGTGTATTCTTGCCACCTTTTCTTGATCTCTTCTGCTTCTGTTAGGTCCTTACCATCTTTGTTTTTGATCATACCCATTTTTGCCTGGAATTTATCTCCGATGTTTCTAATTTTCTGGAAGAGGTCTCTTGTCCTTCCTATTCTATTGTCTTCTTCCACTTCCGCACATTGCTTGTTTAAAAATAATTCCTTATCTCTTCTGGCTAACCTCTGGAATTTTGCATTTAATTGGGCATATCTCCCCCTATCACTGTTGCCTTTTGCTTTCCTTCTTTCTTGGGCTACTTCCAGTGTTTCAGCAGACAGCCATCTTGCCTTCTTGGTTTTCTTTTTCTTTGGGACGTTTTTTGTTGCCGCCTCCTGAACAATGTTGCGAACTTCTGTCCATAGTTCTTCTGGGACCCTATCTACTAAATCTAGTCCCTTAAATCTATTCTTCACCTCCACTGCATATTCCTTAGGAATATTAGTGAGCTCATATCTAACTGATCTGTGGGTCTTCCCTATTCTCTTTAGTCTGATTCTAAATTTTGCAATAAGAAGTTCGTGATCTGAACTACAGTCAGCTCCAGGTCTTGTTTTTACCGACTGTATAGATGTCCGCCACCTTTGGCTGCAAAGGATGTAGTCAATCTGATTTCGGTGTCGACCATCTGGTGAAGTCCATGTATAAAGTCGTCTTTTAGGTTGTTGGAAGAGAGTGTTTGTTATGCACAGTGAGTTGTCTTGGCAAAATTCTATCAGCCTATGTCCTGCTTCATTTTGTTCTCCCAGACCATGCTTGCCTGTAATTCCAGGTGTCGTCTGACTACCCACCTTAGCATTCCAGTCTCCTGTAATGAAAATAACATCTCTTTTTGGTGTATTATCTAGTAGGTGCTGCAGATCCTCATAGAACTGATCTACTTCTGCTTCTTCAGCATCTGTGGTTGGGGCGTATATTTGGATCACTGTGATGTTAAATGGCTTACCCTGAATTCGAATTGAGATCATTCTATCGTTTTTTGGATTGTATCCAAGCACTGCTTTAGCCACTTTATTATTAATTATGAAGGCTACTCCATTTCTTCTGTGGTCCTCTTGTCCACAGTAGTAGATCTGGTGGTCATCTGATGTGAAGTGGCCCATCCCAGTCCATTTCAGTTCACTGACACCTAAAATGTCTATATTTAATCTTGACATCTCACCAATAACCACATCCAATTTGCCCTGGCTCATAGATCTTACATTCCAGGTTCCTATGGTGTGTTGATCTTTAGAACATCGGATTCGTCGTTCACCACCAGCACCGTCGGCCGCTAGCCGTCCTTTCGGCTTTGAGCTAGCTGCGTCATCACATCTGGGGCTAGTTGAACGTATCCTCTGTTCCTCCCCAGTAGCATTTTGACCATCTTCCGACCTGGGAGTCCCATCTTCCGATGGTATACCGACATATCTTTGGTTGTACTGATCCATTTAGTTTTCATGGCAAGAATACTGGGGTGGGTTGCCATTACCTTCCCCAGGGATCGTATTTAGTCTGACCTCTCTGCCACGACCTTCCCGTCTTGGGTGTCCCTTCACGGTTTAGCTCATGGTTTCATTGAGGTGCTCAAGCTCCAGCACCACGACAAGGTAACGATCTCCTTACCCCTTACCTCAACCTTTAGTACCCAATGTCCCTCCACCACCCAGTTCCCTTCCACAGCCTCCCCATGCCCTCCTAAGCCCACCCTCAGGTCAAGGAACCCCAAGACCCAACCCCAGACACCGTAAAGGAGAGCCTGAGCTCTTAAAGCAGGATCTGATTAATTTCCCCTTACCCCGGACCCAGCCTATGCTCCCCCTCCGTGAAGTTCCAGGAGGGATAAATGCAGCCGGAAATCCCCAGATAAGCTTTGTAAATGCCCCCTTAACTGCCTCCGAAGTTCGGGCCTTTAAACAAACTATGAAGTCGCTTCAAGAAGAGCCCAACGAAGTGGCAGACCAACTCACGGGTTTCTTGGGGCCAAATGTTTATACCTGGGGAGAGCTGCAATACATCTTGAGTATTCTATTTACCCCTGAAGAAAAGGACCTAATTAGGCAAGCTGCAATACGGGATTGGGAGGCCCGGTACCCCCAAGGAGTAAGGGGGGATGTAAAATACCCTCTGGCAGATCCCCATTGGGACAACCAGAACCATGCCCACAGACAGAACATGGAGGATTTAAAAGCCCTAATCATTGTAGGGGTTAGAACGTCTGTACCTCGTAGTAAAAATATAACCAAAGCCTTTGATGTGGAGCAACAGAAAGACGAACCCCCAGGAAAATTTTTAGAAAGGCTTAGAGCAAGCATGAAAAAGTACTCAGGGCTGCCGGACGGAAGCCCGGCATTTAACTCCCTAATGCAAGTATAGTTTGTCACCAAGTCCTGGCCAGATATCCAAAAGAAAATACAGAAGATGGATAACTGGGCTGGAACCCCAATCACCACTCTATTAATTGAAGCTCAAAAGGTGTATGTGAATAGGGACACCCTGAAAGCCAAAACTGAAGGAAAGATACTACTGTCTGCTGTGAATGAGTTTATGGATCGGAAGTTAGAGCAGGCTAAACCCACTCCTGCCCCAAAAACTCCCCGGAGGAGCGACCAATTTAAAGTCAGGGGTGGGGGACCAATAGATAGGGGTTTTAGGGCTGGTAGAGGCGGATCCAGGACTGGAATGCCGGAGGGGAGGATACAGCGAAAATGTTTCAGTTGTAACAAGGAAGGGCATTTTGCCCGGGAGTGTCCCCAGCGGCAGGAAAGGCAGGAAAGGGAACAAAGGATCTTTGAGCTGCTGGAAGAAGATGAGGATTAGGGATGTCAGGGGCTCTTAAGCTTCGGGTCCCACCGAGAGCCCTTGATAAATATACAAGTGGGACCAGCAAGGGAGGACATGGTATTTCTAGTCGATACTGGGGCTTCTAGGACCTCCCTGGCCACCTTACCGGAGGGGGTCGAATTGACCCAAAAGTCCCTAAAAATTTCAGGAGTAAAAGGAGAGGTCTTTGTGGCCCCTCTTACAGAACCCATTACCCTAACATTGGGAGGAGGCAGTGGGACTACCGAGGCTGTATATGTTCCCGCGGCCGGAGTAAATTTGTTAGGACGGGACATGTTAGGACAATTAGGAATCAGGATAGAATTCAGACCAGAAGAGGAAAAAAATTTGGCATTAACCTTGGCTGATGAGAAAGAAATAAGCCCTGACGTCTGGGCTGGACCCGATAACCGGGGAGGACTCAAGATTCCCCCCCTTCATATTACCCTTAAAAACACAAATGAGACTATAAAACAAAAACAATATAACATCAGTCTAGAAGGAAGAAGAGGACTCAAGCCAGTTATTGAGGGACTTATAAAGGATGGTCTGATCGAACCCGCCATGTCCCCTTTTAATACCCCCATATTGGCAGTCCGGAAGGCAGATGGGAATTACAGGCTGGTCCAGGATATGAGAAAATTGAACCAAATTATCCGGACCAGGTTCCCAGTGGTCCCAAACCCTTACACCCTTCTAAGCAAAATCCCCCCCGACCACTTGTTATTCAGTGTCGTGGACCTGAAAGATGCCTTCTGGAGTTGCCCCCTAGCAGAAGAATCCCGAGATATATTTGCCTTTGAATGGGAAGATCCCGACACAGGACGGAAAAGCCAATTCCGTTGGACCGTCCTGCCTCAGGGATTCACCGAGAGTCCAAACCTATTTGGTCAAGTACTGGAGCAAGTGTTAGAGAAGTTTGAAAAGCCTGGGGGCATTTCAGTCATCCAGTATGTGGATGATTTGCTAGTATCAGGGAAGAAGCGGCAAGAAGTAACAGAAGCCACTATCAAATTGTTAAATTTCTTAGGTGAGAAAGGATTAAGAGTCTCCAAAAGCAAGCTGCAGTTTGTGGAACCCGAAGTTAAATACCTAGGACATCTGGTCAGCAAGGGGCAACGGAAGTTAACTCCACAAAGGATAGAGGGGATAATCAGGCAACCCCTACCCCGCAATAAAAAGGAATTAAGGAAGTTCCTCGGATTAACCGGTTACTTCAGATTATGGATCGATAATTATGCGGGACTAACCAAGCAGCTGTATGCAAAATTAATAGAAACAGAGCCCAACGATCTCATCTGGACAGAAGAAGAGCGGGGTAGCTTCACCCAACTAAAACAGGCCCTAAGCAGCTCCCCCGTATTATCATTACCATCACTAGATAGACCCTTCCACCTCTTTGTAGCCGTGGAAGATGGGGTAGGGAAGGGAATCTTAGTTCAGAAGTGGGGAGGAAAAAGGAAGCCAGTGGCATTCCTGTCAAAACTAATGGACCCAGTGGTCCGGGGATGGCCCCTCTGTATCCAGGCGGTGGCAGCCACTGCCCTGTTGGTAACAGAAAGTAGAAAAATCATCTTTGGAGGGGCACTGGTAATCTCCAGCCCACACCAGGTCAAAGCAATATTGCAACAACAAGCCCACAAGTGGCTCAGTAACACAAGACTCATTAAATATGAAGCCATATTGATTGAAGACCCTAGCCTCATAATTACCACGGACCATAATCTGAATCCTGCTCAATTCCTCAGTGGGGCCCGGGACCACTGGGAGCAACTAGAACACCAATGTTTGGACGTTATAGACTTCCAAACAAAACTTAGAGAAGATTTACAAGATGAGCCATTGAAACAAGGGGAAGCCCTTTTCATTGATGGTACCTCCAGGGTATTAGGGGGAGAACGCCATAATGGATACGCCATAGTAAAAGGGCATGGGTGGAACTTAGTGGAAGCGGGCCGACTCCCCAACGATTGGTCAGCACAGACTTGTGAACTGTATGCCATGAGACAAGCACTAAGGCTGCTGGAAAATAAGGAGGGCACGGTGTATACTGACTCCGTCTATGTCTATGGCATTCTACATACCTTTGGGAAGATATGGAAAGAAAGGGGGTTGATAAATAGCAGGGGCAAGGAGGTGGTAAAGGGGCAGTTAGTGGCAGACGTGTTGGAGGCTTCAAAACTTCCCAAGAAGATAGCGGTAGTCCATGTTTATGGACATCAAAAAGGGAAGTCTTTTGAAGCCATAGGTAACAATTTAGCTGATGAGGAGGCCAGGGCAGCTGCAGAAGGGAAAAAGGAAGAGGTCGTTCTCCTTTTAACTCCAACCATACCTGATGTTGGACATCCCTCTTTCACCCCCTCGGAGGAGGAGTGGATGAGTAAGGAAGGATTCAAGAGGGAGAACAACAACTGGTATACCCCGGAGGGAAAACAGGTCCTGAACAAACCCCTGATGAGAAAAGTAATGGAGACACTACATGAGGGAAGTCATTGGGGAACCCAGGGAATGGTAGATATGGTACAGATAAATTATACTTGTAAAGGCATGCACACTATCGCAGCCCAAGTAGTGAGAGGGTGTTTGACATGCCTAAAAACCAATAAAGGGGCAATACGTAGTACTGTACCAGGAGGAAGGAAACTTTCTCTCAGACCCTTTCAAAGAGTGCAGGTGGATTACACTGAACTTCCCCAGTCGGGAAGAATGAAATATCTATTGGTGATTGTAGATTACTTAACACGGTGGGTAGAAGCTTATCCCTGTGCAAGGGCTAACGCAAGCACAACCTGCAAAATTCTACTGGAGCACATCATTCCTCGATATGGGATGATGGAATCCATTGACAGTGATTTAGGAAGCCACTTCACTTCTAAGGTGGTGAAAAGGTTAATGGAGGCCCTAGGGATTCAATGGGATTATCACGCCCCTTGGCATCCCCCTCCTCCGGGATGGTGGAACGGGCTAACCAAAAGATTAAATTGACCCTAACTAAATTAATGGAGGAGACAGGGTTACCCTGGACTAAGTGCTTGCCTATAGCCCTTCTCAGAATACGCACACAGCCTAGAAAAGACTTGGGAGTGTCACCATATGAAATGCTGTTTGGATTGCCTTACCAGGGAATGCTGGGACTACCCCGAATAGAGCTAAACGACAATGTTATCAGGAAGTATCTACAGATACTGTCCCAGTCTCTTTCTCTTTTACAGAAGAAGGGCCTGCTAGCCCAAACCCCTCCACTAGACTTCCCGGTGCACAGCATCCAGGCGGGAGAGTGGGTGCTAATAAAATCTTGGAAGGAGGACAAGCTCAAACCGGCCTGGGAGGGACCCTACATAGTGTTGTTGACCACGGAAACTTCAGTCCGAACAGCCGAGAAGGGGTGGACCCATCACTCCAGAATTAAGGGGCCTGTGCCAGCTCCCGCCCAGTGGACGGTAGTGCCTTCAGAAAACCCAATGAAGATCACCATCAAGAAGTGACTGTGTAAATGCATGAACTAACTGGGGATATAATAGGTGGAGTCATCGCTTGTGTTTCCTTTGCTGTTTGGCTTTTGTGTATATATCTTTTCAGGAAAGAGTGGTGCCCTTTGCTGTTTCCCTCTCCAAGACCCATCGGGGAACGTATCCCTCTCGACGCCTTTGTCTAATGTGCTGGTTCTGTGAGTGTAATTGCATCTGTGAATGCTGTTGTTGCTCCCACTGCTGTGACTGTGCCCCCTATCACAGTGACTGTAGAACTGCCTGTGACATAGTGGTAATTGACGACTGGATACAAGGGGGGGTGGGCGTATGAGCAGGGGCCCAAGTGATCTTTTGTCCCTGCGCCACAACCGAGCTGCAGACCTCATGGCCAAAATGCTTGCCAAAGGTCTTTTTGTGTTGCTTCTTCTCAACCCTCCCACTACCCTCCCCTCCACCCTCCAGATTGACCTCCCATGCTGCAAAGGGGCCATGCGGACCTCTATCCCTGGCCTTGCCGGGATAGGGGAAAGATGGGTCCTTGCAGCACCTATTTACAATTATGTGCCCATGACCCACTTTCAAGGTCCTTACACCGATGGCTGGTGCAGCGGGACACGTGTATGGCAGGCCCACTTACTGCGAGATTGGGAGGACCGAAAGAAAGGGCAGCTCATCTGTCTCGAACGGAGACAGAATCTAAAAACGGAATATGGCCTCAACTTCCATGAGACAATGAACGGGGGGGTAAAAGCAGCTCTAGATAGACACTTCAAACCCGCACCCCCACCTAAAATCCGGCTGCCCCCTCCTCGAAAGGACCCCACTCGACAACTTAGGGATGGGAACTATCTAGAAAGAAGCCTATCCATGGCTCATAGTCTAATAAATGAGAGCCGGCCAGATATGGCAGAGCACTGCTGGCTGTGCATGCCTACCTCCTCTGCCTCCCATCAAGCAGTACCGGCGGCCCCCAAGGTCTGGTATCAGACGGCGGCTAACCTCACAGCCAAAATAGAAGAGGTGTTCTTGGACCAGACTTACCCCGATGCTCGGCTATACCAATACTTCTTAGCAAATATGAAAAAGCTGGGCTTAAGCAAGCTGCCAATTTTTGGCCCGGTGGCCGTGAGGGTCCCCCTCATCGGACCAGCCCCCCTATGCGTTACACGTTCCCAAGATAAAGGGGGAACTGAGATGGGAAAGGTACCCAGGGATAAATGCCTAATGGGGGTGACGATTGAGCCCTCGGGAAGGCATGAAAACTTCCAACAGAAAAGCCCCCCCCGGACGGTTCTGATCTCAAGCCGACCACAGATGAAACTCACTGGCCCAAAGTTCTCTGACCCCATCCCTTGTGGGGAGGTCTCGGGTCATTCCGGCTTGGGTTTCCCTCCATGGCTAACAGACAACCCGAAGGCACAAGATTGCAGCCCCCTCCCGGACGCAGAGGGAAATCGTACTAACTATTCCCTCGAACCCAGGGTCCCCATGCTTCTGGAACGTCCCCGGGAGAGGACAAGTCCACCTCTCCAGCCGTTAACGGGCATGTTCCTAGCAGGATCATTGTTGGTCTGGGGAGCAAGGGGAGAGGGTCGCTATCATGCATTCTCGATCAGCCTCGGGGTCTGCCTTGAACAAGGAGGAGTCTTTTTCCTGTGCGGGGGAAACGCTTATATGTGCTTGCCCACTAACTGGACGGGCACCTGCACTCTAGTCCATCTGCTTCCCCGAATGGGGGTAGTCCCCAATGGCGAACCACTCCCTATCCCATTGATCGGACATGTCCGAAAGAGGGTCCCGATCCTGATTCCCCTGCTAGTCCTACTGGGAGTTGGGGCAGGAATCGGAACCGGAGTGGGGGGGATTGCCCATGCTGAAACCAAATTCCGAGAACTATCCACGGAATTTCAAGAAAGCCTCGAGAAAATAGCCCAAAGCCTCATAGAAATCCAGGATCAGCTCGATTCACTTGCTGCAGTAGTTTTACAGAACCGGCGGGGGCTAGACCTGTTAACAGCTGAGAGAGGAGGGCTATGTGTGTTCTTAGAGGAAGAATGCTGCTTCTACATGAATAAATCTGGTCTGGTCAGGGCAGCAGCCCGAGAGCTCCAAGAAAAGGCTTCTCAACTAGCCCAACAACGACCTTGGGCCAGGGATCAGTGGTTCTCATGGCTGCCAGGGGCAATGTGGGTAAAACAACTACTATTCTTCCTACTTTGTGGAGTTGCTGGGCTACTGTTTTTGCCCTGTATAATCCCCCTTGTCCGCAGCACAGTGATGTCCTCCCTAAAGGGGCTCTCAGAGGTTTCCCACTCAGTCCCACAGGACCAGCCTGCTAAGACATTAATCCTCCGTCCTGACCTAAAGGAATATAAGGCCCCCCTTCCTGACCAGGAACTGTACAAGGTATAACCGTGGCAACACAACCTATACCAGGTAGTTGGAGGAGGGCACAACCTGGAAGAGTACCTTAAGGAGTATGAAATAGCGTCTTAAAAGGTGCAAAAGAATAAAAGAATTATAAAAGAAAAAGGGGGGAATTGTAATAAATAAAATAAGTGACCGTTATTCTTTTGACAGAGGCAGCTCCATTCTAGGAGCTTAGAAGGTAGCTCTACTGCAGGAGCTTAGAGAGAGGCCCCATTCCAGGAACTTAGAAGGCTAAAACGCTCGCTTGGCTTGCTTGATAACAAAAACCACATAACTACTACACCACCTAATTCCAAGAAGAAGAAGGGCTAACTGAAGGCTAAGGGAGAAGGAAAAACAAGATAGGAGTAAAAGCAACAAGGGGCACACCTTGGCCAGAGCAAGACACACCTCGGCCAGGGTAGGGCACGCCTGACCAGAACAGGGCACACTTCGGCTGAAAAGGTGGATAAGGATGGGAGGGGGGGGATCTGGGGAAGGGAAGGGTAGAGATAAGAAATGTATTAGGCGTGCCGTGGCATTGTAAACCGTCGGGGCCAGGATGTATAAAAACCCCATGTGTCTTTGTAATGGCGTGCTCCATACCAATCGAACTTGCGAGGGTAGTGGAAGCACCAGCTTTTGCAAAAGCTTAATAAAGGGTGGCTACTAACTACTGTGTGTGTTCGTTGTGAGTCTGTGGTCAGCAGCGGCCTGAATCTCACAGTCCCATCAATAAAACACAGGATATTGGCGGAGATTGTACCAGGCCGAAGTCTGCCCAGCTTTGCCGGAGTTGAGGTAGATAGTTTTCACCTTGAATGGAACCCAACGGTGGTGGAGGGATTCTCTCAAGCATGCTGGTGACGGGAGAGGCAAATCAAACAGATCAGAATTATTTATGCCGTTGTTTTCATCTTCAGGCGCAAGACAATTTTTTTATTTTCTCAGCCACCAATATCCTTCCCTTTCCCTTTTAGCCAACACGTCCCTTCTTACTGCTGATCTGGGGTACAGATTTATTCCACCAGCAGAATGCCCTATCGAGTGGCAGTTTGCATAATGCCCACGTTTTCCTGTCTCCAAGCTGAATAATTTGCTTCCTGCCCCCATCGTTTTCCCTAAGGAGAAAAAAACAATGTATTGTCGAAGGCTTTCACGGCCGGAGTTAGATGGCTGTTGTGGGTCTTCCGGGTTGTGTGGCCGTGTTCTGGAAGTTGTGGAACCACAACTTCCAGAACACGGCCACACAACCCGGAAGACCCACAACAGCCATAGAAAAAAAAACATTTTTATGCTGAAAATTTGCTGGGTTGCCATCACTGCTATTAACCTCCAGAAACTCACAGACACAACACTGGGGGATGGACCTTCTAGGGGTGTGTAACGATGCCATCTTGGCACTGCACAATTCACTAATGGACCTGTTTTGCTACTTCAGCTCCCCAACTGAATTTCTAGCCCTTGTTGAGGCGTGATGGAAGGGGTGGACCAGGTTCATCCTTCAGCCCCATCAAAATACCAACTTCCTAATTTGTACCAATTCCACCCATCTTAAGTTGTGGCTTTGCAGTATATAGGTCTAAGAGCCTCTGTGCCACATAAGGTGAATCCTGGAGAATAGCGCATGCACAGGCTTGCTCTTCATTTTGGGTGATGGTCATGGGGTCTTCTATCTGATGTCATCCCAGAAAACGTCAAGCTAGATGGTCTGATTTAATATTAAATTCCTTTAAAGCAGTGTTTTTCCAACTTGGCAACTTTAAGATGGGTGGACTTCAACTCCCAGAAACTCCCAGCAAGCCAGCCATTCCCCATGCTGGCTGAGGGATTCTGGGAGTTGAAGTCCACCCATCTTAAAGTTGCCATGTTGGAAAAACACTGCTTTAAAAGTCTGTGGCTTGAATCATGTCAACTGGATTTCTATTTTCTTAGTGGAAACGTTTCACTCCTTATCCAAGGAGCTTCTTCAGTCTGAGTAAAGTTAGTAAGGGAATCCTTAAATATGTTTCTAGGCTGGCTGTGTGACCTTGCACCTGGGGCTAGGTCATGGTTATTTTTGAGATGTTTGTTTCTAAGTCCCTTTATCATCTAAAGGAGGATCGTTAAGATTACCCTGCTGCTGTTGAGCTTGTGAAATGGTCTTAATCTTCCTAGGCACAGAAGACAAAGCAGGAAGGAAGATAGGGGAAAGGTTATGCCTGAGGCCCCCACCTCTATTCAAGGAAGGATTTTCCAAGTTGGCATGAATGGATTCCTTGACCCCTCTCTCAAACCACCTATCTTCTCTGTCTAAAATGTGAACATTAATGTCCTCAAATGAGTGTCCTTTTTCCTTTAGATGAAGATAAACTGCTGACTCTGGTCCTGTGGTGTTACTTCTCCTGTGTTGGGCCATCCTCCTGTACAAAGGTTGTTTGGTTTCTCCAATGTAGAGTTCAGAGCACTCCTCACTGCACTGGATTGCATACACTACATTGCTTTCCTTGTGTTTTGGAGTTTGATCTTTGGGGTGTACAAGCCTCTGTCTCAGTGTGTTGGTGGGTTTGAAATATACAGGTATGTGGTGTTTGCCAAATATCCGTTTGATCTTTTCAGACACGCCAGCCATGTAAGTTCATTCCTTACATGGCTGGCGTGTCTGAAAAGATCAAACGGATATTTGGCAAACACCACATACCTGTATATTTCAAACCCACCAACACACTGAGACAGAGGCTTGTACACCCCAAAGATCAAACTCCAAAACACAAGGAAAGCAATGTAGTGTATGCAATCCAGTGCAGTGAGGAGTGCTCTGAACTCTACATTGGAGAAACCAAACAACCTTTGTACAGGAGGATGGCCCAACACAGGAGAAGTAACACCACAGGACCAGAGTCAGCAGTTTATCTTCATCTAAAGGAAAAAGGACACTCATTTGAGGACATTAATGTTCACATTTTAGACAGAGAAGATAGGTGGTTTGAGAGAGGGGTCAAGGAATCCATTCATGCCAACTTGGAAAATCCTTCCTTGAATAGAGGTGGGGGCCTCAGGCATAACCTTTCCCCTATCTTCCTTCCTGCTTTGTCTTCTGTGCCTAGGAAGATTAAGACCATTTCACAAGCTCAACAGCAGCAGGGTAATCTTAACGATCCTCCTTTAGATGATAAAGGGACTTAGAAACAAACATCTCAAAAATAACCATGACCTAGCCCCAGGTGCAAGGTCACACAGCCAGCCTAGAAACATATTTAAGGATTCCCTTACTAACTTTACTCAGACTGAAGAAGCTCCTTGGATAAGGAGTGAAACGTTTCCACTAAGAAAATAGAAATCCAGTTGACATGATTCAAGCCACAGACTGTTCCACCTGGATGACTGAGAACCTTCATAGACATACTGCTTTAAAAGGTTAGACCTATATACTGCAAAGCTACAACACATTAAACTCTTCTTTGCTTGAGGGAGAATAAAGGAAAATGGCTAAACTTGGACTGTAGGAGACTTTGGATTTGTTCAAGAACTTATTTCATAACCTAGCGAATCAACTTTCATTCCAATAAATTTAGTCCCTGTTAGATGTCACACACCTGTTAACACTTGGGCTTATAGTCTAAATGTGGGGTCCCCCTTATTTTAAATATACCTACACTAAAAAATAATTAAATCAAATAATTAAAAAGAGCCACTCCCTACGTTTTTTGGAACTTTATCAGTCCAGTTCTATAGACATCTTTCCAACATAAGCCCCCTTGAATTCCATCAGGTCTGCATCTAGGAATTCAGACAAAGGAAAAAAATAATCACTTCTGCTATGCGTCTTGCAGGAGAATCACACTCCCGCCACACTTTTAATTTCAGCGACTTAATGCTCCGTTCCCACCAAATGATTCCTCAAGAGCTCTACATCAAGTCACTGCTATTCAGGGGTGTGCGTGGGGGGGGCATAAAAAAGTGAATTGGGTGGCCATGATTGCACAATTGAGGCCCCACCCCTTTTTGTGTGCGTCACACCTGCACACATGCAGGGCTGGGCTTCAATGGCACGGTTGGGTCTGCCATCTTGACTTTGTGGGTCCCCATTGTGCAAGGCTGGCTGGGGAATTCTGGGAGTTGAAGTCCACACATCTTCAAGTTCCCAAGGTTGAGAAACACTGCCCTACACAATTGGAATTAGACGGTGAGCTCCTTGGGGGAGGGCTCTGTCCCTTTGGTTGTTGCAATTCCCCAAAAGCGCCATGCAAGTGAGGACATGTTCATTCCCTTCCAGGAGACCAACATCGCTCCAGTCATCCCACCAGGGATTCCTTGGAAATGCACTAGCTGTTATCAGATGCCACCAGTCAAGGTCCCCATTGGGTTCAACAGAGAAAATACACTCCACTGTTTTTTCTACTATATTCATACTACCTGCTAACCAAGGGCAGTCCTGGAAAATAATGCTCCCATTACTCCAGCCAACAAGACCTTGGCCATTCTGGCCGAGAGCTGCGGGGACTGGAGTCTGGCACACCCAGGTAGCACCATCTTGTCCAGTGGCCTTATTGGCTGGAGTGATGGGAGCTGTAGTCCAGTAATCCAGAAGGCCGTGAGCTTGAGATGCCCTGAATAGAGAGCCACCACTAATTTGGCACCATTTAGCTCATTCCCAGGTTTCCTTGGGGGGAGTTGGAATGTTAATTAGTGTTCCTCCACCTGGTGGCTTCTCTTGGGATGGCAACTCCTAGAATGCCCAGAGTTCCTTTGGGCAGGTGAGCTGTGAATCCTGGGAGTTGGATTCCCACCACATCTGGAGCCTGCCCCTTGGAAAGCTAATACTAATAACCCTCCTGCAATGATAAACCTAATGACCCCCTCCCCTTTAATACTCACTCCAACGTGGGTTTTAATGGCACACTTTCTTTCAATCGGCTCGGCTCTTTCTGGAAGCCCTCTTGTTCACTGGGAATCCACACGGAGGTTTACAAATAGACGTAGGAATGGGTGCAATTGATCTTCCCCCCCATCCCGTGAAACGAGGACACCCAACGGCACTCTAGACCCATCGCCAAGCTCAGCGTCTGCACCCCCAGGACCTCCCAGACAGCCAATGTTTGAGGGTCTTGGGAGTCCTTTCTGCTCAGCTTTGGTGGGATAGAAAACAGGGTGAACAGCCCTGCTTTCCAGTGCCAGCTCTGATTTCCTGCATGAGAACTTGTCAGCCCCCTGGTCCCGTTCCAGCAAAAGCAAAGCACCCGGAGATATCCCAGTCCTGGTACCAAATCCCCATGCCAGAAGGTTGCCCACAGCCTAAGATTCATTCCTCCTCCTGCCCTACAGCCACCTCCCCCCCCCCAGGGCTCCCTTGGGCTCTGCAATTCCCATCCCCCCCCACCCATCACGGAGGTGCCACCCTCTGCTCGTGCCACCCACCCACCCTCCCGCCCTTAGCCCTCCTTTTTCCTGGACACCAGAGAGAAGAGAAGCCCTTGATGGCTCAGGTCACAGTGAGGTATTTCAAGAGGGGCTGTGGCTGGGAAGTGGTGTCCCTCCTGAAACGCAACCTGGGCAGGGGGAGAAACCGGGGGCCTGCCCGTGCGGATACTGGTGGGGGGCCAACCCACCCACTGCATAGCCCGTGTGGTGAGCTCGGAGGAAGGCAAATAGCACCAGTTGACCACGGTTGCAAGGGACAGCCAGGAGCAGTCAGTGCTGCCCGAAGGAGGAATGACGAACCAAACGAGTAACGTGAGAATGGAACGGCCTGATGCTTCCTGGACTGCCACCCCCACCGCCCCTCCCGAAATGGACTGGGACGGCCCCAGGGCCTGCTCCCTCGGGCTGCTCGAACCCAGGTCCAGCCCACGGCCCCAGGAAGGGTCCCTCCATGCCAGGCCCAGAGGCTGCGGGGCCTCCGGGCCACCTCACACAGTGGTCTCGTACTCCAGCAGCTCCTGCGATGCCCCCATGCTGCGATACTGTAGGCGCGGTGTAGCCGGGGAGGTGTACTCAAGAGCCAGGATGGTCTTGCGGAGACGCCTGTCAATGAAATGTGCGTCCCAGGCAGGGTATTTCTTCCGTGGCAAATCGATCCGAATGACAGGCCCCTCTGTCCGTGGGGCCCGGGCAATGGGAGTGGGGGGCATGCTGGGCCTGACCTGAAAGACTGCCCCCCAGCTGTCTCTGTCACCGGGCAGCCCCTCCCTCTCTGCCCCTGTAGTCCTCGGCAAGGAGCGTGGTGGGCTGGTGACCACGTCCGGCGGGGGCCCCGTACCCCTGGGGACTGCGGTGGACTCCTCCCCACATAGGCAGCCTGTGTTCTGGGCCCCAAAAATGGTTCCGTTGGGATGCAAGAGGCAGTAATAGATGAACATGAAGAAGACTCCCAAAGCAAAGCTGGAGGCCACCACACAGACAATGATCAAGGCATAGAATTCGGAGATCATGTATTGTGCCCGGAAGCAGTACCAGAGGCCCGTCAGGGCGGCGTTCTCCGACAGAGTGATGATGTAATAGATGGACATGCGGCAACGGCTACGGCCTTCCTTGACGTTGAACCAGCAGAAGATGTAGATGATGCCAACCACCATGTTGTATATGATCTCCTCCCACTTGGACATGCAGAAGTCTGTCTCGCCTTGGATGATCCAGAAGGTCATGATACACCAGTGGGTTACAATGAAGATGCCGAAGTAGAGCTGAAACACGGAAGCAAAGACGGCAAAGGCGATGGCTCGGGCGGCAATGGTGAAGAGGTGCCACAGGACCTGGACCACGGCCCCTTTGTAGGACATGGGCATCTTGTCTTCTCGGGAGTCCCGCAGCACCTTTTGGTAAGAGGCTAGAGTCCAAGCCAGCGACACCAGCGAGGCAGAAGCTGAGAGACCTTCCCAAGAGGAAACGGGAGACAAAAGGAAGCAAAGAATTAGGGAGAAGAAGGAATGTTCTTGAAGGGTCCCTGGGAAAGAAATGGAGCTGAAGCTGGAGGAGGCCAGATGGCAGGACAATATGGGGAGAGGGAAGAAGAGGATTGACCTCTTCCGGGAGTTGATGTCCACACCTCTTAAAGTGGCCAAAGTTGAGAAATACTGCAGTAAGGGAAGGAAGTAGAAGTATGCCTTGTCCTAGGACAAGGGTCGGAAATGGCGGCTCGCGAGCCACATGCGGCTCTTTGGCCCCTTGAGTGTGGCTCTTCCGCAGCTGAACTCACCCCCGCCCCTTCCACGCGATTGGATCCCGCCCCCAAACTCTTACGCTCTTACGCGCTCTCGCTCTCGCTCTCCAAGGCCGGGGCCACCCGCAGCCGCCCACACCTCGCGCACACCCGCGGGGCTCTCTGCCGCTCCCTTCGACGGAGGAGGGACCGGCGTGCCTTGGGAGCTGCTGCTGGCAGCATGTCTGGGCGAGGCGCGCGGGCGGAGCTGCCCGTCTGGCACTTGGGCGCTCCCGAGCCTCTTCCCTTCTCCCTCGCCACGTCCGGGCGTTGAGGCCAGGCAAAGCCGGGCGGTCGCGCAGGGGCGAGGCGAGGAGTCCCGCTCCTGCGCCTACCGCCACATCCGTCCGTTCCCGGCCTCTCTCCCCATGTCCGGCGGGTGCCCATGCCAGAATCCCCGCGACCCGGAGGCAGCGACTGCTCGGAGGGCCCCAGCGAGAAGAGGCGCGTGATCCCCGGTGGATCCCTTCGAGGGGCCGCGGGGCTTCCCCGCTTTCCTCCCAAGGAGGCCTCGACGGCGCACCCTCCCGCCCCATCAATCCGCCCATCCCGCCGTTGGGCGTCAGAGGCTGAAAGGATGTGGCAGGAACGGCCCTGGAAAGCGGGGCCTGCGGAGCGCCACCTTTGGGGAGGAGGGTCCAGCCGGCGAACAACGGCGGCACCGGAGTTTTCGCCGGAGCGCTGTCTGTGGGGAGAGAAAAGCAGCCACCGCACAGGCCCGCTTAAAAAACAACCACCCCGAAACCGCTTTCGAGCCGCCTCTCCGGAGGGTCCCTGCGGTCCCGCCGGGTGCACCCCCCACCCTGCCGTTCGGCGTCCTTTCCCCCCGCTAACCCGAGCCCTGCAGCGGCCGGGGGAAGCCGAGCCAGGCGGGGGTGCAGCGGGGCCCAGTGGCGCGCTGAGGGCGAAGAGCCGCCTGCTCTCCCCTTGGCCGCCTCCGGTCGCTACAGTCGCCCCGCCGGAACGGAGCTTGGCTTGGCTCCCCCGGCCACCGCAGGGCTCGGGTTAGCGGGGGGAGAGGATGCCGAACGGTGGGGTGGGGGGGTGCACCCGGCGGGACCGCAGGGACCCTCCGGAGAGGCGGCTCGAAAGCGGTTTCGGGGTGGTTGTTTTTTAAGCGGGCCTGTGCGGTGGCTGCTTTTCTCTCCCCACAGACAGTGCGGGCGGGCGGGTCCTCTGGAAGGAGGCCGGCCGGAGTTCTGCTTGCAGCGGACGAGTTGCTGCTGGGCCGAGCAGATGCTTTTGAGACCTAACGGCGGGGTTACATCGGGACCGAGTCCGGCCTATCCCCGGTCTGTGTCATGTTAATGCCGCCCCCTTTCCCACCTGGGAGGCCAGCTTGCAGCGCAAACGGCAGTCGCTTACTGAGCGAGTGCATTTTAAAATCTGCTTAACACCCCCCCCCCCGCACTTCTCCCTCTTTGAAAAAGGAAGGCCGGAAAAGCGCAGTTTCAGTCTTGCGTTAAAGGGAGAAGCTGCCCTTAATGACAGAAGGCCATTCAAGTTGGAGAAACCTCGCGGGATGGGCGGAATCGCTACACAAGCCACACGCCCCATTTCGTTCCTCCTTCCCTATCGCTTAATTGCCAGGCGCTCCTCCCCTGGAAACCCCGCGCTGTCTGTTGGGAGAGAAAAGCAGCCACCGCACAGGCCCGCTTAAAAAACAACCACCCTGAAACCGCTTTCGGCGTCCTCTCCCCCCGCTAACCCGAGTCGCGACAGTCGCCCCGCCGGAACGGAGCCTGGCTTGGCTCCCCCGGCCACCGCAGGGCTCGGGTTAGCGGGGGGAGAGGACGCCGAACGGCGGGGTGGGGGGTGCACCCGGCGGGACCGCAGGGACCCTCCGGAGAGGCGGCTCGAAAGCGGTTTCGGGGTGGTTGTTTTTTAAGCGGGCCTGTGCGGTGGCTGCTTTTCTCTCCCGACAGACAGCGCTCCGGCGAAAACTCCGGTGCCGCCATTGCTCGCCGGCTGGACCCTCCTCCCCAAAGGTGGCGCTCCGCAGGCCCCGCTTTCCAGGGCCGTTCCTGCCACATCCTTTCAGCCTCTGACACCCAACGGCGGGGTGGGGGGATTGATGGGGCGGGAGGGTGCGCCGTCGAGGCCTCCTTGGGAGGAAAGCGGGGAAGCCCCGCGGCCCCTCGAAGGGATCCACCGGGGATCACGCGCCTCTTCTCGCTGGGGCCCTCCGAGCAGTCGCTGCCTCCGGGTCGCGGGGATTCTGGCATGGGCACCCGCCGGACATGGGGAGAGAGGCCGGGAACGGACGGATGTGGCGGTAGGCGCAGGAACGGGACTCCTCGCCTCGCCCCTGCGCGACCGCCCGGCTTTGCCTGGCCTCAACGCCCGGACGTGGCGAGGGAGAAGGGAAGAGGCTCGGGAGCGCCCAAGTGCCAGACGGGCAGCTCCGCCCGCGCGCCTCGCCCAGACATGCCGCCAGCAGCAGCTCCCAAGGCACGCCGGTCCCTCCTCCGTCGAAGGGAGCGGCAGAGAGGGTGGCCCCGGCCTTGGAGAGCTGGGGTGCAGGGGGACGGGAGCGTCGCCGGCAGCCCGCGAGGACCGGCCATGGAAGGTGAGCGAGGACCGGGGTGGCCGGCCAAGCGCAGCGCAGCCCTTCCACGCGATTGGATCCCGCCCCCAAACCCCGCCCCTTCCACGCGATTGGATCCCGCCCCCAAACCCCGCCCCCTTCCACACGATTGGCTCCTGCCCGCAAACCTCGCCCCCTTCCACGCGATTGGCCCCCGCCCGCAAACCCCGCCCCCTGGCTCTCGAGCATTTCAAAATGTGCACGAGCATGTCAAAATGGCTCCCGGCATAAAAAGTTTGCCGACCCCTGTCCTAGGAAGACACGGTTCCTTGTGAAAGGTTCATCTTAAGAGGCCAAGGGTTGTCAAAGGAATGACTTGGCCATCACAAAGCAGCCTTTCCCAACCAATTTCCATTGCCCACCAGCCAACGTATTAGGAGTGCATCAAGCTTTAGACAGCTGGAACGCAGGAATTCCGCCTGCACCTTCATAAAAATGGCCTATCCCTAGTAAAGGTAAAGGTTCCCCCCGCACATTTGTGCAGTCGTGTCCGACTCTAGGGGCCGGTGCTCATCTCCGTTTGTTAGCCGAAGAGCCAGCGTTGTCCGAAGACGCTTCCATGGTCATGTGGCCACATGACGCGCGCGGAACGCTGTTACCTACCCACCGAAGTGGTACCTATTAATCTACTTGCATTTGCGTGCTTTCGAATTGCTAGGTTGGCAATCCCTAGTACATGGCAGCAAATTTAAGAATGTCCTTGTTCACCTGACATTGGGGTGTCTGTGGGGGAGGGCCAAGATGGTGGCTGCGATTGCACAGTCTTAACTTTTCTGACACACACACATGGACACTTCTGCAGCTGCGTATGACCCTCCCAGAGTCCCAAACAGGAACTGGGATAGGGAATTACACACAACTGGCATGGCCAAGGAAGGAACAGCCACATGGATTCCGGTAAGCGATCTTGAATCAGGGTCAAATACAGAATCTTGGAAATGGTCCTAGAAATTTCGCCGCCCCATTTATCCTGAGTTCATAAAGTGGAGTCTCTTTGAAATGCTTTTGCCCGGATCTCTCGTGTTTCGTGAGTCGGCGTTTCTCAGCTTCCCCACGCCTCTCACGCCACTCCCTCGGACCCCTCCCCTCACGCCTGGTGTGCGCCCCACTTACCCTGCAGTGGGTCGATCCGGTTCTGTTGCACCATGATACTCAGCTGCAGCACCAGCTGGGGGGCGCTCTTGAGAAACGTCTCCAGAAGCCGCAGCATGCTGATGTCGGCACTCTCGAACATCATCCTCCAGTAAAAATGGCGCTGGCGATGCTCGGACTGCCACCGGCTCTGGAGACCCAGGTAGAGGGTTCGCAGGTACCTGTGCAAAGGAGGGGGAGACAAGGGAAAGCAGGTAACGTGCTCGGAGGGGTGAGTCTGTGCCACGGGGTAACTGCAGCTTTGCTGCCCCGTGCAGTGGCCGGAGGAGAAGGCAGGGAAGGGGTCAAGTGGGCCATCAAACAGCGGCAGGGAATGTTTGCCCTGGTCACCTGCCTTGGGGACTGTCCACCCCAGCTGACTTCTTATAAGGAAGCCAAGAACCAGTTCTGGCACGACATTTATTCACAACGTTTGGAGGTTCCACCAAGATCTTACTAAGACCGCAGAGGGCATCCTGAAAGACTAATTCACCTGCTGGCCGGGGTATCCAATGGGGGGAGGGTATGTTTAATTTTAAAGGTCAACGCACACACAAAAATGATACGGGACTTCAGTCATGACTGTGTAACTGCCGTCTTGACTTTTTTTTATTCCTCCGGAGATGCCCCTGCCTTCTGGTCATTGGATGTTTCCTGCCTGGCCAGACCCCATCCTGCACCCATTCTGTGATCAGGCAAGTCTCCCCCGGGGGCCGTTTGGCAAGTCACGCACGGCTCTTGAAATTCCCCATGGGGCTCTCACCCAGAAAGCTGTCTTTTCCCACCTAAATTGAGGCTCTCCTTTCACACAGGCCCTGAACTCTGGGGCAAACAGTGCCACCGTTGGGTGCCTCTCCCCAGGCTAGACAGTAACCAGTGAAACAACCCAGCAAGAATAAGGTAGTTTGGTTGTACAACTTTGAGATGTGTGGACTTCAACTCCCAGAATGCTGGCTGGATGGGGAATTCTGGGAGTTGAAGTCCACACGTCTTAAAGTTGCCGAGTTTGAAAAACACTCCTCTAGTCCAATACCCTGCTTGATGAACATCACCAACGGATCTAATTAATACACCCAACACACGTCCACACCTGGATGCACCCCAGCTAAGATTTTTATTCTCCAAAGAAAATACACCCAGGTTTCTTTTTCTCCGCTGAACGTAGACACACCTCCTATAACCCAGATCAACTTGGTTGCTGTCTTCTGCACTATGCCTAAATCAATATTAGATGAATCACGGCTGTCCAGATGTGTTGGGATTATTACTCCAAGAATTCACCCCATTTTTTGGCACTGAATTCTGGGAGCTGGAAGTTCCAAAAGATCTGGAAGGTGTCTGGCTGGAAATACCTAGCCTGGGTTAACTAATAATGATTTTCTAGATTTACAGCCATAATAGTCTACCTTTACCAACAGACGCAAAGCACCAGAGAAGTTTGCAGGAAATGAGCATTTCATATCATATTGTGAGAGGGAATTCCAGGTATAAGGGGCAGCTTTGGAAAATAATTGGAGGGAGAACTTTCTTTAGTACCCTCAAAAAATGTTGGGTACAGCTCCCATCATCCTCAGAAAGCCTGCCTGGAAATTATAGGAGTTGAAATCCAAGCCATCACGTTAAGAAGTGATGACGAAAGATGAAGAAACCTCAGTACATGTAGTCCTCGCTTAACGACCACAAGTGAGACCGGAATTTTGGTTGCTAAGCAAAGTGGTCATTAAGCAAATCCGATCCGATTTTACGACCTTTTTGTGGCAGTCGTTAAGCAAATCACTGCAAGTGTTAAGCGAACCATGTGGTCATTAAGCGAATCACACGGTTCTCCATTGATTTTGCTTGCCAGAAGCTGGCGGGAAGGTAAAAAATGGCGATCACGTGACCACGGGACGCTGTGATGGTCATAAATGTGAACCAAGCACCCAAATCGTGATCACGTGACTGCAGGGACACTGCAATGGTAATATGTGTGAGGACCGGTCATAAGTTGGTTTTTTCAGCACCGTTGTAAGTCCAAACCATCACTAAATGAATGGTTGTTAAGTGAGGGCTACCTGTAGTGAAGGCATTGGCATAATCTTGTTATATATTTTATATGTTTCACTTTAAGCATTTCTAAAATCATCCTTTTCACTGAACTGATGTGCAGAGATTCAACTTTGACCAATTAAACCTGCAAAAATCTTGAAACCGGAAATTCAATTTACAACCAAGCTGCGGTACATGGAAATTGTAGAAGTGGTTGTTCCAGACTCAGTATGAAGGGAACTTTTTGAGATACAGTAGCAGTGGAGGACAGGAAGGCCTGGCGTGCCATGGTCCATGAGGTCAGGAAGAGTCGGACACGACTAAACGACTGAACAACAACAACAAGGGATAATATAGGCTGGGGACCAATTTTTCAAAAAGGCTAATCCTTAGAGATAATGGATGCTTAACATCAGAACTATTATCAAAAAGGCACAGCAAAGGATGTTCTTCCTGCGTCAACTTAGGAAGTTTAAACTATCTCAGGAGCTTCTGGTACAGTTTTACAGAGGAACTATTGAGTCTGTTATCTGTTCTTCTATAACTGTCTGGTTTGGCTCTGCAACCAGGCAGGACAGACATACAGTAGACTCCGACGGATAGTCAAGTCTGCAGAAAGAATTATTGTAATCCGCCTGCCCTCTATAGAAGACCTGTATGTTGCAAGGGTCAAAAGTAGGGCGGAGAAGATAGCTGCAGATCCTTCTCACCCTGGATATAAACTGTTTCAACTCCTTCCATCAGGACGGCGTTATAGAGTACCATATGTCAAAACATCTAGACATCGAAACAGTTTTTTCCCTTGTGCTATTGATTTGTTGAACTCCTAATTAATGCAGCATGATATAATGACTGATAATGTATGCCATTGCTCTGTTGAACTTTTTTTAATGTAGCATGAGGAAATGATTGATGCTGTACGATAACACATGACTGCTAAGATGTGACCGGTAATGCTCTGTTATATGTGAACATATGCTAGATAACAGATGCAGCATTATTGTCCCTTAATTCTCCCTTAAATATGAGTATGTGTTAGTTAAATAGCTGTAGTATTATTTTTTCTTATTTTTTTCTTTTCTTGATTGTATTATTGAGAGCTCTTGCACCAAAGTCAAATTCCTTGTATGTTTAGTCATACTTGGCCAATAAAGTATTCTATTCTATTCTATTCTATTCTATTCTATTCTATTCTATTCTATTCTATTCTATTCTATTCTATTCTATTCTCACCTTCCTTATTTTAAGTGGTGGAGAATATTATTGTATGTGCTTTTGTGGATGATAATATTGCCGTGGGATTATTTTAGTGTTTTAGAATGAAAAGCAGGTAGGACTTTTAATAAGTAAATACAACGTAGAATGCTTGCACATTAAAGGGTCTGATCAAACTAGTTACAGTAGTTGTGAGTGATTTAACTTCTGTTCTAGTTTATCTAATGTCAGTGGCACCGACAAGGGATCCAGTGCAAGCTTACCCTGATTTACAGCCCTCTGATTTTGATAGGACTTTCTCCTGAGTACGTCTGCTAGATGCAAACAATAGCAACCCTCCTGAACCTTTCATATTTCGCAGGAAACTTCAGCAGCAATCGTCCGAGTGGTCTTACTGTTGGGCAATAGCCCGAGTTGTATCTTGGCAACAGGGCAGAACTATGTTGCCAGTGTTTTCTTCTGGGATTATTATTATTTTTTTCAGCTTCTCCGTCTAAGCCCATACTCCAGAGATTTCCAAGTGGTCTCCTATCCAAGTATTAACAAAGTCTGACCTTGTTTTGCTTTCTGTGGCCAGCTAAGGTTGGTGAGGTGCTGCCAGCCTTATTTTAGTTACAGAATTAGCCCTCCTGTGTGCACACAATACACGGAGTCATAAATGATCAAAAACGGCTTGCACAATTTGCTAAGGTGCTAAGGCACACACACACACACACACACACACACACAAGCTTAAAACTAACCTGCAGCCACTATAGGTAGACCTCACTTAACGACCACAATTAGGACCGGATTTTGGTTGCTAAGCGAAATAGTCATTAAGTGAATCCGGCCCAATTTTACAGCCTTTTTTGCGGCGGTCGTTAAACAAATCACCGCAGGGTTAAGCGAACCACGTGGTCGTTAAGCAAATCATGTGGTTCCCCATTGATTTTGCTTGCCAGAAGCCAGTCGGGGGGCTCGGGATGCTGCGATGGTCATAAATGTGAACTGGTTCCCAAGTGTCCAAATCATGATGACATGACCGTGGGGATGCTGCGATGGCCATAAGTGTGAGTACCAGTTGTAATTTGTTTCTTTCAGCACTGTCGTAAGTCTGAACCATCACTAAATGAATGGTTGTTAAGTGAGGACTACCTGTAAGTCTTTAACAGACTTGTTCAGTGTTTCATGTGAACACAGTCAATGAAGCATTAACTAATCACATGGGCTAGGTTGGTCAACACACAAAAACAAGTTGATTGGCTGGTTCATGGCTCAGTATCCCATACATACATTCTGTGAACCGAGGAATTATTTCTTAACCCGGGTTTCGCATGTTGTGTGAACCAGCTTATCTGTTGGCTCTCTCCTCCTCCTCTCGCTGCAGCAGGATGCTGAGGAAGACACAGAGTGCCCTTGCCCCAATCCAGCAGTCCGTCTGTGCCCGTCAGACATGGCACTTCAATGCAACCTCCTAAATCCAACACAGTAGCTTTGATGCTCAGAGCTAACAGCAAGGGAGGGGCTGTTCAGGAGCAGAAGGAGGTTCAAACGCAGCCTGAGACTCATAATATATTCCCAGCAAAAATCAATCGGAATCTCTCTTACGATCAGAGGAAAAAGGGGAGGAACAAAGAGTGGCTATAGATAGATTTCCGAATTCCCACGATGGAGATGCAGTGGGACTTTTTTAGGGCAAGAAGGAGAAACAAAAGCAGACCAAAAATAGGTTTTTAAAAAACAATGCGCATCATTAAAAATCAGGCTTTTAATGAAATCTAGATTGTCACAAATTTGGGGAATATTATGCAGCTGTGCCTCTTCCTGAAATGCTGCCCCACCTCGCAAAGCTTGTCGGAGTTTAGATATTAACCGCTCCACATTTTTGCTCTGTAGCAATCAAGCTTAATTCACTGAGTTAAGGAGATGCACTTGGATAGATCTTGCTCCCGTAAAGTCCTGGATTTGCATTTTCCTTGCCATCTATTCTCCCAGAATTTCTGTGATGCAGAGAGGTCATTGGCCAAGGTTGTTTGATCAGCCTAGCCGCATTCCCAGCTGCTTCATTCTTGCTGTAAAGCACCAAAACCAAAATCTTCCCTGTCCCTTCCCTCTTTGGCATTTTTGGTACCCAGTGATACCTGCTCCCCCCCTCAAAAAACCCACCCCTAACTTCTATTTCAAGCAGAAAGTCTCCATTAACTGAAAGATTCACATCTGCTCTCTCTGGCTGTCTCTCCTGAATAGCGAAAGCAGGGCTGGTAAGTTACAAAAATTGAATTATTCGGCTAATGCTCTAGCTACAAGGAAGGAGAGCAAAATCTTAAAGTCAGTGTGTGCTTACGCCAGAGTAATCCCTTTGGAACAAGTGGGACTTTCCTTTGATCTGCAGAGCAGAGCCTCAACTGACAATTTCGGGCCAACCCAGGAGGAGAGAAAGCAGGAGAAGGAGAAAACGTAGAAAATGAGCCTTGGATGATGCCAGTGGTGCTGAGAGGGGTGGTTGTGGGTCTGCCAGCCAGGGCCGCAACTAGGGGGGGCAAGCGGGGCATGTGCCCTGGGCGCTGCGCTGGGGGGTGCGCCAAAATGACGCCTGGGGGGCACCAAAATGACAAAATAACCCATGGGGGGGACGCGGAATCCATGTTTACCCCAGGTGACACAGACCCTAATTCCATCCCTGCTGCCAGCTGATCCTACGACATGAGCCACGGCATTGTTGCTGAAGCAGAACGAAGCTGGCTCACCAGTTTTCGAGTGGACAATCCAGAAGGCTAGAAAGGCAGGCTAGAAATAAAAGGGCTCATTTTGAAGGCATGGCAGCTGAATTTTGGAGTCAAATGCTTCCCCCTTTGCAAAGCCATCTTCTTAAAGACCTGATCGTGGTGTTCAGTTGACCGAAGGCACTGTGGCATCAGCTCTGCCACACCTTTCCTCAATCTGGTGCATTATTTAGGGCAGTGTTTCTGAACCTTGGCAACTTTCAGATGTGTGGACTTCAACTCCCAGAATTCCCCAGCCAGCCTTGCTTTCTGGGAGTTGAAGTCCACACATCTGAAAGTTGCCAAGGTTCAGAAACACTGGTCTAGGGTGTTGTGTGAAGCCAGCCTAGGGGCGGATCCTGAGCCCTAGAAAAGGGCTGCGGATTGAAATGCCCATCTGGGATGAAAGGAAAGGAAAGAGCTTCTCCCCACCCCCACCCCCACCCCCACCCCCACCCCCACCCCCACCCCCACCCCCACCCCCACCCCCACCCCCACCCCCAACGCCATTCATTACCCTGGAATACAATATTATTTTCCATTTTGAGAAACAGCAGCTGAGCCACACACATCTTTCAAGGAAGGACTGAAAGATGGGCTGGTTCTTGGCTCCTTCCATTCAGTGCTTCTGAAAGCAATTCATTGCCTCAGCAAAATTCTGGACATTTTTGGAAGCCTGGGAGATTTTCCAAAACCCATTAAAAAATCCATCTCCCCAGCGCCTGTGACCTTTCTCTGCTGAGTATCGGAAGTCTGGAACAAGCACAGCCTTCCAGAGCACCATTGGGGGGGGGGGCAGTTGCACAGCTGTTTCCTCATCTTCCCAAAGTCAGCAGATGTTTTCAAGCTTTGGGCTGTGTTCACACAACCTCTTAAGCGCAGGGTTTTGAGGGAACCAACTGTTTCCACAGACTGTGTGACCCAGAACGTTATATTTTGCTGTAATACGGTTTGTGTGTTTAGGTCTGGAACAGAGCAATCGTGTTTTGTGGGTCGGGATTTCATGTGTTGTGTGAATCCAGACAAACTGTTATCGACCTGCTTCTTTGCACGCTTCCGCTTTTTGATCCCTTGCATTTCTACATCACTGGGTTATCCCAGGGGATCACAAAACCCAAATGCAATGCAAATGAACTCAATGGTCCCAAGGCAACACAGTGAGTGGAATGTACCACAATCCAACAGGAACAGCAAGCAGAAAAGAAGCAGGCAAATTTACGAAGAGCTCTTTCAAAGAGCCAAGGTTGATCTAGTGGCCCAAAGCGCAGGACAGCTGTGCCTGGAGAGGGAGCGCGAAAGGGTTCCTCCACAGCCCTCCAATCTCAGTTTTGAAAAGGAGGGGACACTGTGGGGCCCCTGGGCTCAAACCAGGAAGAGGAGAAGAAAGGGGACCTTTGCAGGACCCCAAAACCCAGACCAGCCTCTCCCAATCTGGAATCCTTTACAGGTACTCCCCTCTTAACGACCACAATTGGGACCGGAAATTTGGTTGCTAAGCGGAACGGTCGTTAAGCGAATCCGACCCAATTTTACGACCTTTTTTGCGGTGGTCATAAAGCAAATCAATCGTTAAGCGAACCACGTAGTCGTGAAGCGAATCACGCAGGTCCCCATTGATTTTGCTTGCCAGAAGCTGGCCAGGAAGGTCAAAAATGGCGATCACGTGACCACGGGACGCTGCGACGGTCATAAATGCGAACTGGTTGCCAAGCGCCCAAATTGTGATCACGTGACCGCGGGGACGCTGCGACAGTCTTAAGTTTGAGGACTGATCGTAAGTCAATTTTTTCAGCACCGTCGTAAGTCTGAACTGTCACTAAACAAATGGTCATTAAGTGAGGACTACCGTAGATATATTGGGTGTTGGCTTTGGTCTTCTGCGCACATCTGGAGGACACCCAGCGGGGAAGGATGGATCAGGGCAAATACAGTTTCTTGATTAGGTCTCAGAAACTCAGGGTGCATCTTGGACTCCCGCCACCCAGCAATAGTCAAAAATGCTCTTTGGCGCAGCTTTAGAATTGCCATCATTGCTGCCCAGGTAACATGCATGCCAGTAAGCCAGCCCTGAACGGCAGAGGCCCAACAGAGTCAATGAAGGAGGGGTGCAGCAGTCAGTAGCAGTGGATGGACCCCAATACACAACCCCCAGGATACTGGAGGAGGGTCCCTGCCAGCTGGCACAGTTCCCAGCTGTGATACACAATTTCTGCAGGGACTGAGATCTTCCCGGGTCACAAATTCAGGGTAGCTCTGAGCAAGCAGCACTGCTTTTTCTGAATGTCACGATCGTATAATTGAACTGAAACTGAATAATGTGCATGCAATGTTTTTCCTTAACGGGACCGTTTTCTTGCAGATCTCGTCCTTCTTTTCCATGGCTGTCGGAGAGTTTTGATTCTTTTCTGCTAAGCGTTACAGAGGTCCCTTGGAAGGGTTGATAATCTGGTCAACAAATAACACCACGGTAAAATTTGTATTCCAGTGCAATTAACTCCCAATTACTGCTAAGATTCATTTGTAATTTTTTTTAATAAAGCCTTTCAGAACATCCTATTTGGCTCAAGCTGCTAAATTTAACAGTGGGCATAGGCCAGAACTTAATTTTTCTTTATTGATGGATGGATTGGATGCGTTTCTTCCCACTGCACTCAAAAAACCCCTGGTGGATCACAGTCCCATTGAATTGTGCTAAAAGATCCACAGTACCAGCAGTCAAAATAAGGATTAAAAGATAAGGATTAAAACAATCCTATCTCCCAACAGTTTAAAAATCACAAAACTAAACCCCCAAATAAAACCTGTAAGTAGGAGGCAACGTTCCTAGTTCAAAAGCTCGTTTTCAGTCATCTTCCAAAAGCTGATCAGGTGGGAGCTGGTTGAAGGCCAAGGAAAGGGGATTTCAAAGGGCAGAAAAACAGCCCATGGGCTCCCACCACCTCCCAAAGTGAGGAACTATTACAGGTTCACCTATTTACCTGCCACACTGGTGAGGCCAATCCTGGAATCCTGCGTCCAGTTCTGGTCACCGCAATGCAAAAAAGACGCTGAGGCCCCAGAAAGAGTGCAGAGAAGAGCCACAAAGATGATACGGGGTCTGGAGGCCAAATCCTACGAAGAACGGCTAAGGCATAGCTTTCCAAACTGTGTGTTGCGACACATTAGTGTGTCGCGACAAAACCCGGAAATGCTGATGATGCGGGGCGCGCAGTGACGGTGGTGGTGCACGCGGCGGCAGCAGCGACGGCAGCGGCGCGCCATCAGCGCTTCTGGGTTTTAGCGCAAAACACGAGGCTGCCGCTGCCGCGGCCGCCACCACAACACCGCCGTGCGCACCGCCGCCGCCATTGGTGTGTCACCAACGGCGGGACTTTGGAAAGCACTGGGCTAAGGGAACTGGGTATGTTTAGCTTAAGGAAGAGAAGACGGAGGGGAGACGTGAGAGCCGTCTTCCAATACCCGAAGGGCAGCCACAGGGAAGAGGGTGTTGATTTATTCTCCATGGCAATGGAGGGTAGGACAAGGAGCCATGGGGGGAAGCTCATCAGAGGGAGATCCAACCTGGAAACGAGGAGGAATCTCCTGACAGCGAGAACTATGACGCAGTGGGACAGCTGGCCTCCCGGAGTGGTGGGTGCTCCATCGCTGGAGGTTTCAAGAAAGATTGGACAACCATCGGTCCGAGATGGTCTGAGGACTCCTGCCTTGGGCAGGGGGGTGGAGAAGACCTAGAAGACCTCCCAGGTCCCTTTCAACCTGATGATTCCATGTGTCAGGCAGCTGGATACTGGACAGAAAAGATGGCCCTAGTGACACCTTGGAGCCAAGCCATGACTTTTCAACGCTCAAGCACATGAGGTATTAACCAGTTTTACTGTAGGAGAAGAGCTGTGTTAGTCTATGGTAGCCAAAAACCAGGAGTCTGGTAGCACCTTTTCTGACTAACAACTTTTACTAAAAGGCAAAAGGTTTTGTGAGCTGAAGCTCATTCATCAGATGCACAGAGGAGCTACGCTGAGTTAGGATTTAAATTGGGATGAGGTAGGGCGGGGGGGGGGGGAGGAGGACAGGGTGGTGATGCAGATGCAGGTTGCAGGGGAGACAGACTCCAAGCACCTTATCAGATAACAACTGCAGTGCGTTAAAAAGCCACTGTGTTTGTTGAGACCTTCTAGCCACTCTGCACAACTGATGATAACCCTAACCCTAAGCCTAACCCTAAGCCTAACCTGTTCCTAGGGGTGCGCCGGGGCCATTTGTAGGAGGGTTTTAAACAATAAAAAATCGTGTCATTTCCTAAAATATTGTCGTACCCTAACCCTAACCCTTTTAATACGTAGTCCTCAAATAGAGGACGTATCAGATAATAAACTGACAGGAACCGTGGGGGCACCGGTTCAACGCAACGGACAGAGATAACCAGTCTTTTAGTTAATGTGAGCAGTGTCTGTTATGCAGGAGACTGGCGGTCGCCACAACTAGGGCCCCACCGGCCAATGTAGAAGGGTCAAATTTTAATAAAAAATTGTCGTTTCCTAAAAATTGTCGTTTCCTAACCCTAACCCTAACCCTAACCCTAACCCTAACCCTAACCCTAACCCTAACCCTAACCCTAACCCTAACCCTAACCCTAACCCTAACCCTAACCCTAACCCTAACCCTAACCCTAACCCTAACCCTAACCCTAACCCTAACCCTTCTAGCCACTCTGCACAACTGATGAAGTGAGCTGCAGGGTGTGCCAGACTGTAGAGCAGTGTTTCTCAACCTTGGCGGCTTCAAGATGGGTGGACTTCAATTCCCAGAATTCCCCAGCCAGCAAAGCTCCCCTCTGATGAGCAAAGCTGGCTGGGGAATTCTGGGAGTTGAAGTCCACCCATCTTAAAGATGCCAAGGTTGAGAAACACTGCTGTAGAGCAGAGCTTTCCAAACTTTTCATGTTGGTGACACACTTTTTAGACATGCATCATTTCGCGACACACTCTTACAGCAGGGCACAAGGCAGGCACTAGGATCTGTGTGGAATCACAGCAGGTTTGGAGGCAGCAAGGCACAATGCAGGCACTAGGACCTGCGCGGAATCCTGGCAGGGCTTGGAGGCAGCAGCAGCCGCGACACACCCAGACACTGCAGCCGACACACTAACGTGTCCTGACACACAGTTTGGAAAGCTCTGCTGTAGAGTGTAAGAAAGATGACTTTACAGAAATACGCAGCAACATTTACCTAAACAAAAGGGGCTGAAACATTTTTTTAAAGTCCAGAATAATGAGATGCATCTCAGGCAGACCCCACCCTAATTCACTGGGGTATAAGAAGAAGCACAATCAGGCTTGTAAGATTCTGTTATTAAAGCCGATCTGAATAAAGTAATCTTAGCCTTCCTGTGGAGCTGATTCCCTGGTCTGGTCTACCTCGTGGGGCTGATACAGATCTTGGTGAGTCCTGTTTTCAAGATGTAATCACAGGATTGACAGTTTCCTTGCCAGCCAAGCCGTAACTCTGTTTATCTCTTCACTTTGTGTGTTTTCTTAGATTCTCCCCACCTTTTCATCTCAGCTCTGCTACAAATGGCCAGAGCCTTCATCTGCTTCCTACTATATATCAGCAATGCTGGGGAATTCTGGGAGTTGAAGTCCACACATCTTCAAGCTGCCAAGGTTGAGAAACACTGCTATCGGTAGTCCTTGCTTAGATATCACGTGACCACTTCTCCATTAATTCTGCTTGTTCGAAGACGGTTGGGAAGCATGTGAATAGTGATCACATGACTGCAGGATGCTGCGACGGTCGTAAATGCGAGGATTGGTGGCAAAGCTGTTTTTTACACCATCGTAACTTGGAACAGTCACTAAACGAGGCAGTCGGTAAGTGAGGACTACCTGTACTCTGTTCTCAGCAGCAGCCTATCCATTCTTCCTACAGCTGGGCAACTTGAGCTGAAAATGTTGAGAAGGCTTTTCCCTGGCCCTCATCTGCACTTCTGCATTCAGGAGGTCCCTCTAGGAGGTGAACATCTGAGAGGGCAGGGGAGACAAAGCAGTCAGTAAGGCAAATTTAAAGGCCTTGCCTTGTCTTCCATTGGGCTCTCAACAAGGGCACAAGAGATAGAGGTGACCTCTTGAAACACCTATAGGACAAACCTGGACACCTTGGCGCCCACCTTCCTTGTTTGGCTGTGTCCCCAGAGCCAAGCTTCTCCACTCTCCCGTAGGGGTGCCCATGAATGGGACATAGAAAGCTGGAGGGTGACTGTTTGAACCAGCCCTTGTCCAGTCTGGCAGATTGAAGGTGGGCTGGACCATATCTCCCATCATCCAGCCCTAAACCCTACAGGCTATGCCAGTTAAGGATGATGGGTCTGTAGTCCCACACATCTGGAAGGAACCACATTGGGGAAGGGTAGGTTAAATGCATCCAGACACTTCCAGTTCTCCTTGTCCAAAGCAATTAACATTTTAGCAGAATGAGATCAGTGGATATGCAGTGGAGAAAGTGTCAACTTATCTATCACAATCTTCAGTTTGTCATAGATCGGGAAGGAGAGGTTCCTGGAGGTGTCATTTTGAATGGTTCCATGAATTTGTATATGTGGGGTTGACACATTCAGATGTGTAAGCCATCACTCATCCAAAGTTGTACATGCAAACAGTGGAACAAGGCTGGGACCCAGACGTAAAATGAAAAGTCTAGGAGCCTTCTCCATGCATCCAAAAGCAGATCTGGAAAAGGACATTGGCAGGAATTGGGACAATGGCCACATCATATGCTGAACTGGGTCGGGGGGGGGTGTAGGGTGTCATGTGAATATCCTCCCCCCTTTATATACAGTAGTTAACCATGCTGGGTGAGCAAGGACACTGTCCTATTTGCAGGAGGAGATGTCCCTGGGTTAGGAGAGCCTCTTGTCCAGGGTTCCTCCGCCAGGGTTCCGTGACACCCTAGGGTTCCGCGAGAGGTCCCTAGGGGTTCCCTGGGAGATCACAATTGATTTAAAAAATTATTTCCAATCTGGGCAACTTCACATGAAAGAGGTAAGCTTCATTCTTTATTTTTAGCTTAAGAACATCGTTAACGCATATATACAGGCCTACCCATGAAAAGAATATAATGATTTTGTAACTCCTGGCCTCTATTTGAGCCTGAATGTGCAGGGGCTCCCCGAGGCCTGAAAAATAGTTCAAGGGTTCCTCCAGGGTCAAAGGGTTGAGAAAGGCTGCTCTAGTCCCTTTTGCCTGAAATAACGCCCGAGCTTCCATTTTAGCCCTCGATCTGAACGCCTAGTTGATGAAATATAATATATGTAGGCTGTGTTCAGACAGCTCAGGTAACCGAGTCAATTCCAATCCTAGCCACTACATTTGCCCAATGGGCTCAACTTGGTTAGTTGGATCCTTATGTAACTGGTTGGGATGGAATGTGTCTCTGAGGAAGAAAGTGATGTTATGGAGATCGCGGGCGAGGGAGGAGGGGGCGCCTTCCAGGGTGAGAAGCGCATTCACAGCCTCTGAGGACCTTGGGCACCCATCCAGGAAGGTCAGGCCGGACCCGCCTTAGAGTGCCTGGGGTTTCTTCCCAGAGAACTGCTTAGTGTGGCTTAGTTTGACAAGATTCATTGTAAGGTGGAACAATAAAGATCTGGAGCAGAGCTTTCCAAACTGTGTCGGGACATGTTAGTGTGTCGGCTGCAGTGTCTGGGTGTGTCGTGGCTGCTGCTGCCTCCAAACCTGCTGTGATTCCGCACAGGTCCTAGTGCCTGCCTTGTGCCTTGCTGCCTCCAAACCTGCCCTGCCAGGATTCCGCGCAGGTCCTAGTGCCTGCCTTGTGCCTTGCTGCCTCCAAACCTGCCCTGCCAGGATTCCGCGCAGGTCCTAGTGCCTGCCTTGTGCCCTGCTGCCTCCAAACCTGCCCTGCCAGGATTCCGCGCAGGTCCTAGTGCCTGCCTTGTGCCTTGCTGCCTCCAAACCTGCTGTGATTCCGCGCAGGTCCTAGTGCCTGCCTTGTGCCTGGCTGCCTCCAAACCTGCTGTGATTCCACGCAGGTCCTAGCGCCTGCCTTGTGCCTGGCTGCCTCCAAACCTGCCCTGCCAGGATTCCGCACAGGTCCTAGTGCCTGCCTTGTGCCCTGCTGTAAGAGTGTGTCGCAAAATGATGCATGTCTCAAAAGTGTGTCACCAACATGAAAAGTTTGGAAAGCTCTGCTCTAGAGCTTAATTCCGAGGCTCAGCGTTGTTCTTCGCCTAACTACGACATCGGTCTACATTTGTTCTGCAGGAAATCTTACAGTGTTGCTTCTCCCCCACCCCACCCATATCCCCCGGCCAGCTGACAAAGCATCACAAGGGCATTCAGGGTGAAGTGTGCCACTTTTTCTCAATTCCAGTAGAGATGCCCTCTGCCCCACTGCCACACAGTCCATGTGCTTTGAGCTGGGGCACTCCAAGTCTACAGGATGCCAACTACCATCATCCCCACCCCCAGTCTGTTTGATGAGCACCAGATTGCACAGGGCCTTTGTGGCAATTGCAACCTCAAGAAGAACTTTGACATTTCCAGGACAGCATTTCCTGCTTCTGATGTACAAAGAGGGCTTTTCGGTTTATGATAAATGGAAGAGAAGCGGATGATTTCAGTGAACCATGCAAAGTTCAAAGGAACCTCTCTCTCTCTTCTATTGTTGTAGTACGGGATCATCTGAAAGTCCTGCTGATGGTGAAAACGTACTGTACATATTTAGAAATCCACTTAAATCTCTCTGTACAAGAGAGATCTTTCTCATATAGCAAATTTCATCCAGTTTTGATCTTAATTTTTCCCCCATCCCAGGCCTGACTCATAAAATAACCGCCCAGGGTCCCTCCTTTTGGGGGAGATGGGCGGGATATAAATGTAATAAATAAATATAAATAAATAAATAAATAAAAATAAATAAAATATAGGTAGTCCTCATTTAGCGACTGCCTCGTTTAGCAACCATTCACAGCTACGATGGTGATGAAAAAGTAACTTTATGACCAATCCTCGCATTTACGACCTTCGCAGGTCTGTAAAGCAAAGCAAAGATCATAAGCACAGTTCAGTTTCACTTAGCGACCAAGTTGCTGAATGACCGAGTTGCCCGTCCCAATTGTGGTTGTTAAACGAGGACTACTTGTATTACCCCAGTCCACTCATTTTCAGGCAAAAGCAGTAGAAAGGCTTACATTTCTTCTTGGCCCCATTGCTCAGACTCTCAATTAGCTGAGTACGAACTCTTGATTTGGAGAGGAAATTCCTTATGGACTTTCCATTCAACACCCTCACCACCTCCAGGGGCAAACTCCCTGCTTGTTCATACAGGGAACTCTGTCCATGGAATATGCTTTATGTTCCTCCTACAGTCTCTGCTTACTCAGCAGGAAGTATTCATCACCCGGGTTAGGCAACTGACAGCTGTTCTGGAGATTATGTTCCCCCCCCCCTCATCTGAGAACAGCTTAGGAACCCATGGGTTTCTGGTTACCCACCTCTCTTCCATGGCTCTTCCTCTCTTCCTTCCTTCCTCTCATTTATTTCCATGAAGTTTCTTTATGAAAGATTCCCAGGACAGTTTTATCTATCATGGGCAGGGTGGCCTTCGTACCACTTTCATAACTCTTGGAAGTCAAGGTCTGTGTTCACCCAAAATGCTTGTTTAACAATGGCTTATTGACCAAATAAACCAGACTTGCCTGGCTTTGCACTACACTAACCATAAATCCTTCCTCGTTTAGAAAACTGGATTTGCTAACATGGCTTAGCACAGGATGGGCAGATAGGGGCTACAGCTCATTGGCAGCTTCCAAACTTTGAAAGAATGGATGAATAACGGGAAACCCTCCTTGTGGGTGTCAGGGAGTCTTGAACAACGAACAAGAATCCATAAAAGTGAACGTTTCAAGGCATCCATTCTGCTCCTTAGAATCCCAGTGCTGCAAAGCAGTGTGATTGTCCCATTTCGGTGGGATTAAGGGGGAAAATGGTTCAAAATCTCGGCAAGATTTAAGATCTTCATATCATCCCCTAAATCTCCTCAAAGGCCAAAAATGAAAACAGCTGAACATTTCAGCCCCGTCCCTTCCAGGGACGTCACAGCGCGGCTGACCATCCTAAGAGTCGGTTAGAAGCCACGGTGAGATCAGAAAAGTTAGAACGTTTCTAACTTTTAACGATGTATTTTAAAATCCTAATAAAATTTATAAAAAGAAAAAGAATGACGTCACGTGCCCGACCCGCCCACGGCGGGCCCAGATGGCACAGGTGCCAGCCTTACAATGCCAAGATGTCATCTCTGATACATCTCTGCCGTTGGGTTGCATTCTGTAGAGTGCTGGGATTCATTGTATCCCCCCTCCCCTTGCGACAAGAGCAACTCGCTTGATTCTCTTGCCACTTTAAATGCCACGTTCCCGAGCAGACCTGTTGAAAAACGTATTTTCATATTCCAGTCATCGCCTGGAGGCTAGCCACGCGCAGCAAGCGCCTGGCTAAAGACGCTCATTATTAACCTTCTTCAGAGTGATATAAATAATCCAAACCAATCCAGGACCCTCTCCCCAGCTCCATCTCCTGGCCGGCCAGCCGGTGTTTTTAAATTCTTCCAATTACTAGGTCCACTTTTTGGGCATTCAGGAAAAATATCAAAGCACCATCAACCCAATTCATTAGTCGAACGGAAAAAAAAAAAGGATGGGGAGGGGGAGAGAGATAAAGGAAAGGTAATGGGGAAGCAAGGGAAATCTAAATATCAGCCTAAACAATCCAGAGGAGGTTTTTCCTAAAAGGTAATTTTGGGATAGTGTTGAATAGTGGGGGCGGGGGCCTGGAGAGGAAGGAAGAGGCTGCAGCCATTTTAATTCAATATGCATATTGCAAAGTCAGATAATTAGACAGATCTCTAAGGTGTGAGTTTGTCGGAATAATGTCCTGGGGAAAGCATTGATTACAGCAGGGGTGGGCAACGGCAGGCCCAAAGGCCGTATAAGGCCCGCGGGGCTCCCGCCTAAGGCCCGCGGGGCTCCCACCAGCAAACCCCGCCCCTTCCACATGATTGGCTCCCGCCCGCAAACCCCACCCCCAGTGCTTGTGATTGGCTCCCGCCTGCAAACTCCGGCCCCCGGTCCGCAGAAATCCCAGAAACCCCCCCCCCCCCCCCGGTCCCTGGTTATAAATATCCAAATGGTCCTTGGCAGAAGAAAGGTTCCCCACCCATGGATTACAGGCTGCAAAGGCACATACACCCCCCCGCCACCAGGTACAAAGGGCCCCCCTTTCTTGCAATCTGCTCACTGGGAGGAGATGCCAGGTCAGCGAGTCCAAGTCACGCAGCCTGGAAGCAGGTCAGCTGCACCCTCAACCAGGGGTGTCTGCAGGGTTGGTCAAGAAAGTCAAGATGGCGGGCCCAATGGTCAATCGCACCGTTGTGCCTGCCCTCTTGGCATTTTTTGGCCACCCCCTGCAGCCACGAAGACCCATGGGTTGACCTTAGACCAGTGAGTATCTCTCAGCCCAGCCTTTGTGGTGGGGCAAAATTGGAGCAGGGGGCGTTACGTTTGGTGTCTTGAGCACCCACAGAAAAGAAATCTAACTAAGGAATAGTAAAGGTAAAGGTTCCCCCCGCACAGTTGTGCAGTCGTGTCCGACTCTAGGGGCCGGTGCTCATCTCCGTTTGTTAGCCGAAGAGCCAGCGTTGTCCGAAGACGCTTCCACGGTCATGTGGCTGCATGACGCACGCAGAACGCTGTTACCTTCCCACCGAAGTGGTACCCCAGCAAGAGCTGGGGCGAGTGCGGGAGCTCACTCCGTCACGCAGGGCTAGGGATTCGAACCTCCGAACTTGCGATCTTCCGATCGACAAGCCTGGCGTCTTACCCGCTGAGCCACCACGCCCCCTAACTGAGGAATACAATATTAAATAATACTTTGTGCACACAATACACGTAAAGAAGGGCGGGGTTCAACTACATGGTTGCAGCTGCCATCTGGATACTTTTGAGGCCCCTCCCTTTATTAATGTATCATTTGGGCTTCTCCTTTTTCACCCAGTGCACTACGCCAGTGTTTCTTAACCTTGGCAGCTTGAAGATGTGCGGACTTCAACTCCCAGAATTCCCCAGCCAGCCTTGCTGGCTGGGGAATTCTGGGAGTTGAAGTCCACACACCTTCAAGCTGCCAAGGTTGAAAAACACGGCACTATGCTATAGTTCTACTTAACTGTGGTTTGTTAAAGAAAACAAACTTATTCCAACAAGATGCTAAGCAATAAACAGTGGTTTGTAACCACATGTACTGGGTTCACACCTTGTACTAATCCAAAAACAAAAAAAAATCCATGTTGTTTTAACCATGATTTGTTACACATGCCATTTCTGGCTGGGCTCACCTAAAGCACTATGCCATAACCCATGCGATATAGGGAACAACAATGAGGCTTGTTTGATTTTGATTCATCACCCTGTGTACACCAAGCCAGTGTGACTTACAAACCATGGCTTATAGTTTAGCTTGTTGTGCAAACCCAGCCAAAGGTGGCTTATTCAATAAACCACAGTTAAGCAAACCAGGGTTTTGCATGATGTAGGAAAGCCGTCTACACCAAAACTAAGGAAGCCAAGTTATTTGTTGTTTATTCGTTCAGTCGCTTCCGACTCTTCCTGACTTCGTGGACCAGCCCACGCCAGAGCTTCCTGTCGGCCGTCACCATCCCCAGCTCCCCCAAGGTCGAGTCCGTCACCTCCAGAATATCAAGCCAAGTTATGGTTAAATGCAAAATATGAGCCCAGCCCTTATATACATCAAGATCAAACCCAAACTCCATCTGGTTTGGCAGCATCAACTTCACACAATCAGCTCATGATCCTCTGGATCTGGGGGCAGGCAATAGCCAAGCTTCAGCTGACTGTATATACAGAGTAGGGCAGCCAAGTGGCATAGATATCTGGCGGGCACCAGGTTTGGGGAAACTGGAGTTAGGCATAGAGTCCTGTTTTGAGGGCTTCAACTAAGTGAAGACCAACACTGTACCACGTAGGAGCCAGGTTAGTTTCCAGACCAAGATTCAGGATAATTGTGGATACTCTGATTCCAAAGACATACAGTAGTTCTGTAGGGCCTGACCAGGAATTCTATGAGTTCTAAAGTGAGTTCCAATAGAAGAGAATCTCTGTAGCTCAGGGTTGAACTGTGGAGTCCTTGGTGCTCCCTGAGCTTGGTTGTTGGCTTGCAGATGTTTCATTACCAGACTAGGTAACATCATCAGTGCATTGAAGATATTGCCTAGTTGGGCAATAAAACATCTGCAAGCCAACAACCAAGGTCAGAGAGCACCAAAGACTCCAAAGCGAGTTCATAGATCACGGGGAGCCAAACTCAACTCAAGCAGACACACGCACCCCCTTAGGAGAGCAGTCCATTTGCTTCTCTCTGTTGGGTTGACCTTTGACTTGAGGAAGGTCTACCCAGCCCATAATTGGCACCAACGGAGGAAAGCCAACAGATTGCAGGATAGTCTATCGAGAGGACTGATCACTGAAGAAAGTCCACCCAGATTTGGGCAATGTCTCACTTCTCATATATTACACCAGAGCTTTCCAAACTGTGTGTCGCCACACACAGCGTGGTGTGTCGCCACACCACCCGGAAGCGGCGACGCGCGCGTGCACGGTGGCAGCGGCAGCCGCCGCCACCATGCACGCGCGTGCCACCGCACGTCCCCCCACGCCGCCGCCGTGCGCGCGTGCGCCGCCGCATGCCCTCCTGTGTCGCCGCCACGCGCGCGCCCCCGCGCCGCCGCCGCCATACCGCCGCTGGCGTGTGGCCAGTGGCGGCACTTTGGAAAGCCCTGTATTACACGTTTCAATACTCAATACACAGCAACCTGTTGGCGAGATCCAGCTCCAACGATATCAAACTGACCCAAGACACCAGTTGGCAGCTGAGCCCTATTCTTAGAAACAATCCCATTCGCTCCAGGAGCCAGGACACAAAGTGAGGAAAGAGAATTATTCAACACCTACAGTTAGAAGGTAAGCATCTTCCTGCTTGCTGCTGTGATTATCTCACTTTTTCAACTGTCCATACGGATTGATTGGCCCAGTATAAGTCCTACATATCTTAAAACTTTGTGCAATATAACTGAGGTACTTCTTGGCAATTAAGTTTTTGACCAAATGAACAAGAGAGGTTTCCTAAATTGTAGGAAATTCTTGGAAGGCCCGGAAGGGGAGCTTCCTCCTGCTCATTTTGAGAAAGATTATCATTTTCAAGAGTAGGAGAGGGCTGTATTTCTCAGGAGTTTTGTATATGGTAAGACCCTTTAGGGATGCAACAAACTTCCCTTTGAAAGAAGATATAAGGCTGTGAATCTGTCTATTGCAATGCTTATACAGGTAGTCCTCACTTAACAACCATTCATTTAGTGATGGTTCGGACTTACGACAGTGCTGAAAAAAACGACTTATGACCAGTCCTCACATTTATGACCGTCACAGCATGCTGTGGTCACAAGATTGCCATTTTCAACCTTCCCGGCCAGCTTCTGGCAAGCAAAATCAATGGGGAACCACGTGATTCACTTAAAGACCACATGGTTTGCGTAACGACCATGGTGATTCGCTTAGCGACTGCTGCAAAAAAGGTCATAAAATTGGGTTGGATTCGCTTAATGACCACTTCGCTTAGCAACCGAAATTCCAGTCCCAACTGTGGTCGTTAAGCAAGGACTACCTGTACTCTCTATCTCTGTTTATAAATAAACTCAAATATGAAAATGCCAAGGAACCCTCCAGTTACTTCCTTCGAAAGGCAACCAAAGCTATAAAGTGCAGCAATCCTGACTCATCCTGAACAAAAACAAGGTCGCTGAGGATTCCTAAAGAGGAAAAAAAAAACATTGCAGCTGTGGTAGTTAGGGATGATGGCAGGTGTAGTCCCATACAAGTTGGTAGACTCCAAACATGGTTGTTTAGAGTTGGGTGGGGCCTAAATTGAATAAATTAAATTAAATTCATTTTTTATTCTAAAGCTAGTCTCCCCTGAGCCAAACTAATCAAAGAGCATGATTGACATGATTCAAGCTACAGACAATTCCACCTGGATGACTGAGAACCTTCATAGACATAATCAAAGAGCACTGACGCAGAAAGTCGGAACAAGATTCCAGAAGGAGGGAATCGTGGACCTCTTCTGCAGAGCTGCCAAGAAAACTCCACGGGTGTGTCTGCGAAGTCACCAGCAACCAAGACTGGAGGGAACGTTTACTCTGCCCGGTGTGCAATTGGTAATTTTTTGCAAAGATTTTGAAAACTGTAGACGCTTTTGGTTGGCAGGGGGGAAAGGGTGCAGAAAACAGCCGAGATGGGATAAAGGGGAAAGGAAATCCATGCCAAGATGCCCAATTACAGATGCCCAGCAATGCTATTCCTATTCAGTTCTATTGACACTTGGTTCCCTGGATTTAGTGGGTCTCAATTCTGGGTAAATGTACAAAAGTTGTAACCCTGCAAGCTTGTGCCCTGATTCAAAAAACCTTCATGCAGCTCCTGGATGCTCCCATGTGTGAGGCATTGCCAGGCCCTTAAATGAGCAAGTGTAGATCCATTCGCAGCATCAGAATGTATGGGGAGATAGAAACAATTTTAAAAAAGGATCTGGGCCACCGCCCAAAAACTGGCATACTTTCCAGCTGAGACCAGGAGTCCTCTGAGTGGATTAGTGTGACTTTGCCTGTCCCTTCCAAGGGCCACCAGAACTGGGGTGCAGTTGGGAAGAGCACAATTGAGAACAGCAATGCTCTTACATGAGCCCCATCTGACTGCTCCTGATCCAAAGCTTCAGGTGCACTAGATGTTGATAGGATGGCATTTTTTCAAGTTATATCCTGCTTTCCAGCTGTGCCCTTCAAAAAACTTGCCAGCCTTAAAACAGCACCCACAACAACACCCAACTGGAATTCATCATTGCAATCGAGGAACCCAAAAGTTGGAGGGTGATAGGCGGTGATAGAAGTTTGATTAATAAATAAAATAAATAAATAAACCCAAAAGTTGAGCCTGTGAAGCAGCAGCACATCAACATCCGTCCAAAGCAAGAAATGCAAGATGACGGGCTGCCCGCTTATTGTACATCAGAGAGGACACCCTTCTTCAAAAGACTACTTTCTCACGGTCTTTCCCACACTTGTACCCTGAGAGGGCTCGGGGGGACAGGGGTCTTTGTCCCCCGGTTGTCTCCCTCCACCTTTCTGGGCAAAGTTCTAGAGAAGAAAGCGCTGCTCCAAAGCTGATCTCTGGGGCTTCATTGCACGTGGTTCTGGTGCCAGTCGCCTCTCCCATAAAGCTAAGCTTCTTTGCGTGACTTTCTCCTTTTGGAGGAAAACAGAAGGAAGAAACGATTCCATCAGGAAGCTTGACTTCATGGGCTAGAAAAGCCAGACCTTGCTGGTCTAATCCATTTTTTCACGCAGTGATATGACCATGATCTACATCTCCTCCGTTTCTGAACTGCTCCAGTCCCATTTGGGCAGCCCATTCCATTAGGACAGAGCTTTCCAAACTGTGTTGCAACATGTTAGTGTGTCGGCTGCAGTGTCTGGGTGTGTCGCGGCTGCTGCTGCCTCCAAACCTGCCCTGCCAGGATTCCACGCAGGTCCTAGTGCCTGCCGTGTGCCTTGCTGCCTCCAAACCTGCCATGCCAGGATTCCGCGCAGGTCCTCGTGCCTGCCTTGTGCCTTGCTGCCTCCAAACCTGCCCTGCCAGGATTCCACGCAGGTCCTAGTGCCTGCCGTGTGCCTTGCTGCCTCCAAACCTGCCATGCCACGATTCCGCGCAGGTCCTAGTGCCTGCCTTGTGCCTTGCTGCCTCCAAACCTGCCGTGCCAGGATTCCACACAGGTCCTCATGCCTGCCTTGTGCCTGGCTGCCTCCAAACCTGCCCTGCCAGGATTCCACGCAGGTCCTAGTGCCTGCCTTGTGTCTTGCTGCCTCCAAACCTGCCCTGCCAGGATTCCACACAGGTCCTAGTGCCTGCCTTGTGCCCTGCTGCCTCCAAACCTGCCCTGCCAGGATGCCACGCAGGTCCCAGTGCCTGCCTTGTGCCCTGTTGCCTCCAAACCTGCCCTGCCAGGATTCCGCGCAGGTCCTAGTGCCTGCCTTGTGCCTGGCTGCCTCCAAACCTGCCCTGCCAGGATTCCGCGCAGGTCCTAGTGCCTGCCTTGTGCCTGGCTGCCTCCAAACCTGCTGTGATTCCACGCAGGTCCTAGTGCCTGCCTTGTGCCTGGCTGCCTCCAAACCTGCTGTGATTCCACGCAGGTCCTAGTGCCTGCCTCGTGCCCTGCTGTAAGAGTGTGTCGCGAAAGGATGCATGTCTAAAAAGTGTGTCACCAACAAAAAAATTTGGAAAGCTCTGCATTAGGAGCATGACCCTCCTTCGTTTGCTCATTGGCCCAGAAGCTCGGCTGTCCTGGGGGCGATTTGCAGGATGTCCAAAGTCTCCTGTGTCAGAAGCTGGAAAGACCACAGAGGAGCTAGCTCAGCAGCGAACTCCGGGAGCAGTAAATAGAAACTTTATGAGCAAAATGTTCCCCAACAGGGACATCTGTGCCTGGATTCACAGAACCCGCTCAACCACGTCAGGGAGAAAGCTAGTGCCTGCCTGGACACTGGTCCTAAATTTCTTTTGACTGGAAGCGGCTGTCATTGTGATGGGCCGCTTGACCTCTGACAATGTGATATTTTCCCCCCAGCCCTCACACCAAAAGTTTCTCCCCCTGCCCCCACAGAAGAAGGGGCTGCATCTAGGCCTTTCATTGTGCAAAACTCCTCCCTCCCCTGAAATCGATTGCAACCTCCCCCAAGACTTCAGATCCCATAATCCCCACCGGTTGGTCATGCTGGCTGGGTATCATGGGAGTTGAAATCTGTCACATCCGGCAGGCGGCAGATTGGTATTATGCACCCCAGGCAATGAGCGGAGAATTTTGTGTACGTGTGCATGGGTATGGCTGTTAAAAGCGAGCAAGCCAGTTTTGCGTTCCTCCTTTCGGCACCAAATCTCCAGGTCTCGCCAAAGGGTTTAGCAGACTGCATTGAGCAGGGCAGCCAAGCAAATTCTACAAATCCCAAGATTAGGAGGAGGCTGAGAGACAGCTCAAGAGCCAGCCATGATCCGAGGTTCTTCTTGAGACGGACAGATTTAATTGGCTTAACGCCCTGCCAGAAGAGGGCCGAAGAGAAGAACTGGAAGGCTGACTTGGTGCCATGTGCCATTTCAAGCCAGCAGTGTGCTGAGTTTTGATCTGCCTAGGATCTTTGAGTCCACAGCTCCTTATTTTCAGGATAATATTCCCTACAATAGGTAAAATCCTGTGCCAACACAAGCTTTATTTGGCAATCTGTATGTATAAGGCAGTGTTTCTCAACCTTGGCCACTTTAAGATCGGTGGACTTCAATTCCCAGAATTCCCCAGCCAGCAACGCTGGCTGGGGAATTCTGGGAATTGAAATCCACCGATCTTAAAGTGGCCAAGGTTGAGAAACACTGGTATAAGGTGTAGGCTAGCAATCATTCTACTTAATCATTATGGTTTTGCTACTGCTGCAGGATGGGGCAAAGCCAAGCGTGTATATTTCTGGTCATGCAGGCTAGACACTTAGCCTTTGAAAAAAGGAGGTTGCAGAGAAGTAGAATCCCAGCTCTTATCCCAAACGCTTCTTCAGGAAATGCATGCCGGTCTCTGTGCTTTGGCACACCGCCAATCCTTGCTGTTGCAGCGAATGGATTGTGTGAATTCAGAAAACAGGCTCATTCAGTAACCAAGTTAAATGTGTGGTCTGAGTGCAACTACTGAGATGAGCACCACCAAGAGATGGGCTTGCAGCCCAAGCTAAGCTGCCAAACAGCAAAATTAAGTGGAACAGGAACCAAGCTTAGCGGGTTATACAAGAACAACGGTTAGGTCAGAGCTTTCCAAACTGTGTGTCACGACACGTTAGTGTGTTGGCTGCAGTGTCTGGGTGTGTCGCGGCTGCTGCTGCCTCCGAGCCCTGCCAGGATTCCACACAGGTCCTCGTGCCTGCCTTCTGCCTGGCTGCCTCCAAACCTGCCCTGCCAGGATTCCACGCAGGTCCTAGTGCCTGCCTTGTGCCTTGCTGCCTCCAAACCTGCCCTGCCAGGATTCCACGCAGGTCCTAGTGCCTGCCTTGTGCCTTGCTGCCTCCAAACCTGCCATGCCAGGATTCTGCGCAGGTCCTCATGCCTGCCTTGTGCCTTGCTGCCTCCAAACCTGCCCTGCCAGGATTCCGCGCAGGTCCTAGTGCCTGCCTTGTGCCTGGCTGCCTCCAAACCTGCCCTGCCAGGATTCTGCGCTGGTCCTAGTGCCTGCCTTGTGCCTGGCTGCCTCCAAATCTGCTGTGATTCCGCGCAGGTCCTAGTGCCTGCCTTGTGCCTGGCTGCCTCCAAACCTGCCCTGCCAGGATTCCGCGCAGGTCCTAGTGCCTGCCTTGTGCCCTGCTGTAAGAGTGTGTCGCGAAATGATGCCCTGCTGTAAGAGTGTGTCACAAAATGATGCATGTCTAAAAAGTGTGTCACCAACATGAAAAGTTTGGAAAGCTCTGGGTTAGGTCCTTAACAGGCCCGATTAAGCCTGTTTTGCAAACACAGCCATTAAGCACTTTACAAAATAAATGCTAGAATTGGAAGGGGCCCCATCCAGTTTGATTTTTTTTCACAGTAAGCAGTTTTTTTCACAGTAAGCTCACCCAATTTTGGTTCTGAATTAATTCATTTCCTTGGTTCCCAGAATACATTGAAGTATCGACTAAGTAAATGGTGTGGATTCAGACATGCTGAGGCACATACATTCAGAAAGATCACCACATGAAAACCAAACTTGGTCTGTTTTCAAATGCAGCTGCCGGGTCTTTCTCTGACCAGGTTGAGCGTGTTTTATTTATTTATTTAATAAATTTATATGGCCGCCCATCTCATATGCATGACGCTGGGCAGCTCAAAGTTAAAAACAGGATAAAACTAACAGATTAAAACCAACAGAAATAACATAAAATAGCATAGCAGCCGAGAACATTCGTTTAACATAAGCATGACCAAGAAATGGGCTGGCCTGTACTATCAGGGCCCCAGGCTTGATGGCAAAACCAGGTTTTCAATGGCTTGCAAAAGGCTAGCAGGGCTGGGACAGATCTAATCTCTAAGGGGATGATGTGATTTATTGTGGAAACACAGCCCATGTGTAGGGTGCAGTAGATACTATTTTTCCTCCCATTCAAAATAATGGTTTTGCATTGCAGCATGAATCTGGCCCCACAAGCCACTTGGAGCCTCATCTTTATTTTTATTTCCTATCCTGCCTTTATTATTTTTATAAACAATTCAAGGCGGCGAACATACCTAATACTCCTTCCTCCTCCTATTTTCCCCACAACAACAACCCTGTGAGGTGAGTTGGGCTGAGAGAGAGGGACTGGCCCAAGGTCACCCAGCCAGCTTTCATGCCTAAGGCGGGAGTAGAACTCTCAGTCTCCTGGTTTGCCATTGGCTCCTTCCTAGGGCTGAGAGACAGGGACTGGCCCAGCCGGCTTTCATGCCTAAGGCGGGACTAGAACTCTCAGTGTCCTGGTTTGCCATTGGCTCCTTCCTAGGGCTGAGAGACAGGGACTGGCCGAAGGTCACCCAGCCGGCTTTCGTGCCTAAGGCGGGACTAGAACTCTCAGTCTCCTGGTTTGCCATTGGCTCCTTCCTAGGGCTGAGAGAGAGTAACTGGCCCAAGGTCACCCAGCTGGCTTTCGTGCCTAAGGTGGGACTAGAACTCTCAGTCTCCTTGTTTGCCATTGGCTCCTTCCTAGGGCTGAGAGACAGGGACTGGCCCAGCCGGCTTTCGTGCCTAAGGTGGGACTAGAACTCTCAGTCTCCTGGTTTGCCATTGGCTCCTTCCTAGGGCTGAGAGAGAGTAACTTGCCCAAGGTCACCCAGCTGGCTTTCGTGCCTAAGGTGGGACTAGAACTCTCAGTCTCCTGGTTTGCCATTGGCTCCTTCCTAGGGCTGAGAGACAGGGACTGGCCCAGCCGGCTTTCGTGCCTAAGGTGGGACTAGAACTCTCAGTCTCCTGGTTTGCCATTGGCTCCTTCCTAGGGCTGAGAGAGAGTAACTGGCCCAAGGTCACCCAGCTGGCTTTCGTGCCTAAGGTGGGACTAGAACTCTCAGTCTCCTGGTTTGCCATTGGCTCCTTCCTAGGGCTGAGAGAGAGTAACTGGCCCAAGGTCACCCAGCTGGCTTTCGTGCCTAAGGTGGGACTAGAACTCTCAGTCTCCTGGTTTGCCATTGGCTCCTTCCTAGGGCTGAGAGAGAGTAACTGGCCCAAGGTCACCCAGCTGGCTTTCGTGCCTAAGGTGGGACTAGAACTCTCAGTCTCCTGGTTTGCCATTGGCTCCTTCCTAGGGCTGAGAGAGAGTAACTGGCCCAAGGTCACCCAGCTGGCTTTCGTGCCTAAGGTGGGACTAGAACTCTCAGTCTCTTGGTTTCTGGCCCGTTGCCTTAACCACTAGACCAACCATTTCCTTGCTCCCATCCAACCCTCAAATTTCATTAATGCCCAAATGCCCAACTTTAAATTAGCACCCTTTCAGAACTTCAACCATTTCCTTGAGCTAGCAATTAGCAGTTTACTCCATTCCTGAGCAGCAGGTTGAGGCTCGGGCACCTGCAGCTGCCGCGCCGCTCTTAAGGTTGCTAAATAGCTTTCGGGTGGGCGGAGAGTTTCTTAACGTCCAAAGAGCGAAGAACAACGTCCCTAGAAATCTCCAACGGCGGCGAGCAGCACGAAAGGAAACCGGTCTGCTCTTTTTGCAAAGGGCGTCCCCCCAATGCAAGGAAAATTCAGATTTATGCGATGTTGCAAGCCAATGAAATCCCCTGAGACTGCATTTCTCTACGAAGAGCACATTCCCTTGCTTCTCCCTTGTCGATTCCCCACGTCAGCAGCTACAACGATAATAATGGTCGGGCACCAGGAAAAAGGGGGTGGGGTGGGGGGAAACGGGCCCTGCCTGCTTGTCAGTGGGAACAGAAACACACCCAGGCTGGATTCCGGGCTCTGCCTTGCCCGGCGTCTTCTCCTGCCAAACCAGAGTCCAACCAGAGAGGAGAAGGCGGGCGGGCGGGCGCGTGCAAACCCGGGGCAGGCGAGGCCTCGGCTTACTCTGAGCGTAAGGGTGCGAACTCAGCCCTGCGGCTGCGGGATCCGCCAAGAGGCAGACTTTCAGGAATTCACCATTGTCTCCTGCCCAGCTCCAAAATAGCTGCAGGAAGATCCATTGCAGCCACTTTCACAGCCCGCAGGGGACGGAGTGGAGTGTGGGGGAAAGGCCGAGCGCTTTGGGGGATGGAGGCAGCCAGAGGACTCGCAGGAAAGAGATCAGCTGGAACCGAAGCTCTAAGAGCCTCGCAGACTGAAGCTGCCCAGGGACCTGGGATGACTTTATCCCCATCTCCTCCCTGTCCCCCCCCCCACCAGGGCCTCTCCTCGGTTTTCACTGCCTTGGGGGGTGGGGGGTGGGGAGTTGGATAAAAGGCAGAGGGAGGGAGGAACTGAATGGAGGGGGTGGAGATGGAGATGTGGGCCTTGGCTAGGGAAGCGACCCTCTCCCCAATCCGGAGGCTGTCAACCCAGCTGGGGGATATTGCAGAGACGGCCACCGCCGGCTCCCTCCCTGGGCTGCCCTGGACCACGAGGTCTGTCTGCAGAAGGGAGTAGGCAAGGCACGCAGCCTGCCCCAGCGGGGCGTCCTCCAGCCGCGCTGGGCTGCAATTTGAACCCCTGCCCCACTGAGGCGGTGGGGCTGCCTTGGTCGTGGGGAGACCTGAGCTGCCTCTGGAGGAAACAACGCTGGGGGAAGCTGCGGGGGTCCTCTGGCTCTAAACAGAGCTAGGCAGCATTTTGGAAGTAATTCAGAAGGTGTTTTGGAGCACCGAGGGGCACGGAGGCAGCATCCCTCTGCACTCGTGAAGGCAGGAGCTGCCTTTGCAGGCCGGCGTACTTCAGAGCGCCTTCTTGGAGTTGAATCCAGCCCTCGCACTTTGCAGAGCCCTAGTTCCAGGCAACCCCGCGCCCCCTTAGGAAGGCGGGAGGGGAGAACTGGGCGCCCCGGCCGTTTTGCCTGGAAACTACCGCGCCGGGCTCGCCGCCTCAGCCTCGGGGACGGCGCCTCAAATCCCTGCTCAGCCGTCCGCCAGGCTGCAGGCTCAGGGGTCAGCGGCTCCCCGGCGCTCCCTCCCCTCCAGGCTGGCTAGCAAATGCCCGCGGAGCAGACCGGGGAGCCTCCCCATCGGTCTTCTCCTTGTCTCCCCACGGGTAGGGGAGAGGTGGGGAAGCTTGCCGGATTTCCGACGCCTCCCCCGTCCCCGCGCGGCCGCTCTGCCCTCTGCCCTTCCGAGAAGGCGCGGGGAAGGCACGGAGCCCTTTACGGCTCACCTCCGCCCCGCCGCTTCCCGGGGCGCCGCGGGGCTCCCGATTAGATCCACCGCGTCCAGCGGGGCTCCCCTCCCGGAGGAGACCAGCCCCCTTCTTGCCGGGGCTCCGCTGCCGCGGGAACGGGCCTCCAAGGGCGGGGGTCCCGCTCCCCCGCCCCGAGGAGCGCCGCTGGACGGCGGGGACGCGGATGTCCCCCAGGGCCCGCCGCCCGCGCCTCGGCCGCGTGCTCCCACTTCCCCCGCCCGGCGGGTCCCTCCCAGGTCCCGCGGGCGAGGCGCACAGGCGGCCCCCCGGCCCGGCCCGGCCCGACCCGGCCCGACCCGTCCGGCGCGGCGCCTACCTCCAGACCTGGCCGAGCTGCAGGAGGTGGATGAGGGCCTGCAGGATCCAGACGCAGAGGCGGCAGCAGCCCAGGCGGGGGCCGGCCGCGGCCCCGGCGGCGGCGGCGGCGGCGGCGCCGTCCTTGGTGCTGAAGGCGGCGGGCGCGGCGGCGAAGTCGTAGACGAACCACCTGAAGCTCAGCAGCTGCACCACCAGCGAGGGCAGCAGCACGAAGAGCAGCGTCAGCCCGAACCACCAGTACTGGCCGCGCAGGTAGTAGTCGGCGGCCAGCCACAGGTCGCTGGCGCCGTCCGAGAAGAAGACCAGCAGGGCGCCCAGCACCCAGCAGCAGTCCAGCAGGCTGTAGGCGCGGCCCGGCGGCCCCGGCACCGGCACGGGCAGCGGCGGCGGCGGAGCAGGGGGGGCGGCGGCGGGGCTGCCCGGGCCCCGTCGCGAGCCCCGCGCCAGGCTGCCCCCCTCGGAGCCCTCGCGGCGCAGGAGCGGCGCGGGCGAGGAGCAGCGGGGCGCGGCGGCCGCCTGGCCATCCGACTTCGCGGCCATGTTGGCGGGGAGGGGGAGGGAAAGGGAGGCACAGCCCGAGACTTCCGGGCGGACGGAGCGAGAGGGACGGGCACGGGGGGAGCCCGGAGCAGCGGCGGCGGCGGCGGCAGCGGAGGAGGAGGGGAGCGGCAGGCCGGGCAGCGCCCACCCCGCCCCCTCCGCGGCGCCGCCCCCAGCAGGCGCGGACGGCGGGCGCCTGCAACCGGAGAGCGAGCCCTCCAGGCCTCCTCCCGGGAGGCTCCTCGGGGCCGCGCCCCCGCCGCGCGCTCGGGCCGCCCCGCCCCGCCGCCCCGCTCCCCTCCCGGTCACGCCCCTCCCCTCCCCTCCCCTCCCCGCCGCTGCCGCGCCCCTCCCCGCCGCCTCGGGGCTAGGTGGGGCTGCTGGCGCTCCCCTTCCCCCCCGCCCCCACCATCTGCGCCCTGGCGGAGCCTCCGCTCGCCCCGCGGAAGCCACCCGGCGACTCCCCGACCGAGGCTGGCCCGGGCCATTTCTCCGGGGGAGACGGGCAGAGGACCGCCAAGGTTGGAAGGAAGCCCAAATCACAGGGGAAGGGGGTCCTGCAGGCGGGCACGCCGAGACCCCTTGGGAAAAGGAGGGCTGAGTCCCGGCCCCGTTGCTGAACCCACGGAAAAGTCCTACAACCCCCCGCCCCCCGCCCCCCCCGTGCGGTCCGTTAATTCAAAGCATGGTTGAAGGAAGGCTAGTGCCAAGGAGAATTCAGCCTGGGGAGATCTGGTCAGAAAGAGTCTGAGATCCTCTCCAGCCAGAACCAGCCAGGTCTGTCCCAGTAAATAAATTAAGGCAGGCAATGGGGGGGGGGGGGGCGGTCCTGCCAGTAAAGCAACTGGTCAAGGCAGTCCCACAGCCCTCCTGAGAATTCCAGGGCAGGGCTGGACGAGGAGGAGCTGGTCCTGCTGCAAGGTAAGGAAGCCCCCACAGGGCCCTCGGGTCTCTTGCTGGCTGGGTGGGGGGAGCGCCTCTGCCCCTGGTCTGCTCTCCCCTTGGCATTTCTAGCCTGGCATTCTTGCCCCCCCCCCCCCCCCACAATCCGGCAAGCATCACGCCTAGACATGGACACTGAGCTCTGCCGCACCACTTTTCGTTGGAGGTTCGAGAGAGAAATGTTTTCAGCCCCCTCTGCCTTCCACTTTCCCCCCTCCTCAGGTAGAGATTCCCCCCTCAAATTCACCACTGACGCAGAAAATTAGCTGTAAATCTTATTGTTGGAGCCCGTAAAAAGCAGCACCCAGTTTCCCATATTTTGAGCGCTGCGTGGGCCAAAGCCTCCAGAACTGACGGCCTGCTGGAGCTCCGGCCAGTCCGTTCACGCACAGACTGGAAGCGGGTAAGTCACGATCGATCGCGGCAATTCCCGCCGTCCCGTTGCGTTCAGGGCTGGGTTCTTCCAGAACAGCCTGGCATTGTGAAGGCAGGAAAAGGCCCTAAGCCTGCCCCAAGGCCTTGCACGGTGCAGCTCAGGATGGAACCGGGGGTGGTCAGGCTCAGGGGTGGGTCAGAGCACTGGATGTTTCTTCTGAGAAATCTCTGCAAAGGGTAGACATTCTTGTAAGAACGGAATCTGGACGATCAGGATGGTTCAAAACAAGGAAGGAGGAACATGCATGGCGTCCCCGTGCCTATTTCAATCAAACAGTGGGTATATTTTAAGAATGGCACCACTAGAAATGACAGCTGGAATGAAAATGGGAGGTTTTGAGATATTCAGCTAACACCATGTGTTAGCAAAAAAGTACATTAAGAAAGTAAAAAAAAACAAAAACCAGAAATGGGAAAATCTGGGTTAGTGTTAAATATTAAAGCAAAAGTAGTGTCACAACCAGCATGTTTGGTGAATGGACAGTTGACAATGACGAGACGAAGGTGGTCAAAGGCTTGCCTTCCCTGGGCTCAAGAAGAGAGAAGGATGGACAGCGTGTGCTGGAGAAGTAAAGAATTAATCCTAGGGAGGGTGGCAGTGAAAAACGTAGGCAAGATTATGAAGGACAAAGACATCTCTATGACAACAAAGATCAGAATACAGGTAGTCCTCGCTTACCAACCACAATTGGGACTAGAATTTATGTTGCTAAGTGAAGCGGTCATTAAGCAAATCTGACCTGATTTTATGACCTTTTTTGTGGCAGTCATTAAGTGAATCAGTGCGACCGTTAAGCAAACCATGTGGTTCTTAAGCGAATCATGCAGTTCCCCATTGATTTTGCTTGCCAGAAGCCGGCTGGGAAGGTCGAAAATGGCGATCACGTGACCGTGGGACACTGCGATGGTCATAAATGTGAACCGGTTGCTGAGCGCCTCAATCGCAATCACGTGACCGCGGGGACGCTGTGACGGTCGTAAGCGTGAGGACAAGTCGTAAGTTGTTTTCTTTCAGTGCCGTCGTAAGTCCGAACCGTCGCTATACAAATAGTTGTTAAGCGAGGACTACCTGTAGTAATTACCTTTCTGTGGCACGATACAATTCTGAAATCTGGACCCTGAGACAGAATGAGAGAAAGACGGCCTTCAGTTCATGGATCTGAAGATGAATACCAAGAGTTCCATGGACTGCCAGAAGAAGCAATCACTCCTGGACCAAATCAAGGCAGACTGTTCCCTCCAGCCACGATCAGCAGAAGAAACTCACATACTTTGGGCATGGGATGTGAGTGGATAAGGGACCAGAAAAAGTCACCACACTTTGCAAGACTGAGAGAAGGAGAAGGAGAAGGGGAAGTGGATGGATAGATCTGAAGAGTTTCCAGTAGCCCGACAAGCTGAGTGTGGCTGGGGTTCCACAACTTCCCGAATTAACCCACCTGTGGGATTGTGCAACACGCTAAAAAAAAAAAAAGCTAACCAAAGGTGACACTGCTTTAGCATGTTGCATATAGGCGGTTCTTACCTTTGTTCCTGATCTGGTTTGAATTGTGTGGACACCGACAACGGTTGCGTTTCAATGACACAATGAGCTACAAACTTGCCAGTCTAATATAGAGAACCCAGCACATGGTGGTTAGTATGGCTTAGTGTGCTGGTTTAATCTAGAAAGTTCAATTAAATAAGCTATGGTGCAGTTACGCGTGGGTACGGCCAGTAATTCGAGTGATTTGTTTGTTTTTGGCTCAAAAAGATGTATGGATTGTGTTGTTTATAAGCCACGTTTTAAGACTTGGTATGTCGCAAAAGCAGGTCCCTGAAGTTTGTTCAATAAACTGTGGTTAAAAAAACACCTGGCTTCAGCACAGTGTGTGAACCGACTCAGTCTCTCTTAATATGGGATCTGTACTACGGGCAGCTGATGTATGTGGCAAAGATGGTTCTTAAATACACATATATAGGTAGTCCTTGCTTAATGACCACAATTGAGACTGAAGCAGTCATTAAGCAAATCCAACCCAATTTTATGACCTTTTTTGTGGCAGTCATTAAGCGAATCACCACATCATTAAGTGAACCACATGGTCGTTAAGCGAATCATGTGCTTCCCCGTTGATTTTGCTTGCCAGAAGCTGGCCAGGAAGTTTGAAAATGGCGATCACATGACCACGGGATGCTGCAATGGTCATAAATGTGAACCGGTTGCCAAGCACCCAAATCATGATCACGTGACCACGGGGATGCAGTGACGGTTGTAAGTGTGAGCACCGGTTGTAAGTTGGTTTTTTCAGCACCATCATAAGTCTGAACCATCACTAAATGAATGGTCATTAAGTGAGGACTACCTGTACATTATTGCTGCAATTGAAGCTTTAGCAAAGGGCTACGAAAGCTATTTCATAAAACCAAATGAATTAACATTCCTATTTGCATTAATTTCCGCTTTGCCTGGTATTTCGGCCAGGCCTGGACAAGCCGTGCCAAGGATGCTGTCCAGCCAGCCAGACTTTCTACTATGTGAGTTGCACACTTCCAAGGGTTTTTTGGATTGTTTTGGGTTCTTTTGCACAGCCCCGATTTTTGATAAATGGTCGAAAATCACGTACAATGGTCACATCACAGTGCAGGGCGGGAGAAGTGGTCCCTCAGATAGTGCGGTGCAAACCAATAGTTAATTTAGCTGGTTTCTGATTCAGTGTGTTTTGCAAAGTCCAAATACGGGCTTACTTTGACAGCTACCAAATCTTGGCTGCAAAAATCCAGACAATTCCTATAAATTCCTATAAAAGAGAGCCAGTTTGGTCTAGTGGTTAAGGCAACGGGGTAGAAACCAGGAGACTGTGAGTTCTAGTCCCGCCTTGGGCATGAAAGCCGGCTGGGTAACCTTGGGCCAGTCCCTATCTCTCAGCCCTAGGAAGGAGCCAATAGGAAACCAGGAGACTGAGAGTTCTAGTCCCGCCTTAGGCACGAAAGCCGGCTGGGTGACCTTGGGCCAGTCCCTGTCTCTCAGCCCTAGGAAGGAGCCAATAGGAAACCAGGAGACTGTGAGTTCTAGCCCTGCCTTAGGCATGAAAGCCGGCTGGATGACCTTGGGCCAGTCCCTGTCTCTCAGCCCTAGGAAGGAGCCAATGGCAAACCAGGAGACAGAGAGTTCTAGTCCCACCTTAGGCATGAAAGCCGTCTGGGTGACCTTGGGCCAGTCCCTGTCTCTCAGCCCTAGGAAGGAGCCAATAGGAAACCAGGAGACTGAGAGTTCTAGTCCCGCCTTAGGCAGGAAAGCTGGCTGGGTGACCTTGGGCCAGTCTCTCAGCCCTAGGAAGGAGCCAATGGCAAAGCAGGAGACTGAGGGTTCTAGTCCCGCCTTAGGCATGAAAGCCGGCTGGGTGACCTTGGGCCAGTCCCTCTCTCTCAGCCCAGCTAACCCCACAGGGTTGTTGTGGGGAAAATAGGAGTAGGAAGGAGCATTAGATGTTCCCTGCCTTGAGTTACAGGCAGTCCTTGACTTACGACCACAATTGGGACCTGAACTTCTATCGCTAAGCGATGCAGTCATTAAGTGAGTCACGCCCAATTTTATTACCTTTTTTGCTGTGGTCGTTAAGCAAATCACTGCAGTAGTTAAGCAAATCACACAGTCGTTAAGCAAATCTGGCTTCTCCCATTGACTTTGCTTGTCAGAAGCCCCCTGGGAAGGTTGCAGATGGTGATCACGTGACCATGGGATGCTGCAACCATCATAAATACACGCTGGTTGCCAGGTGCCCGAATTTTGATCACGTGACCAGAGGGATGCTGCAACGGTTGTGCGAGGACTGGTCGCAAGTCACTTTTCCAGTGCTGTTGTAACTCCGAATGGTCGTTAAACGAATGGTCGTAAGTTGAGGACTACCTGTATTTTTAAAAATAATAAAGGCGAGATAAAAAATCTAAAAAAAAAAAGAATGTCAGCAAAGAGATGCAGAAAAATTGGTTGCCTCCAGATTGGCCAGCAGACATCATTTTGTCAGAATTAATTTTCAGGACCCCCTTGTAGACTCCTGCTTTTGCCATCAGTGATAGTATCTAGTACAGTGTTTCTCAACCTTGGCAACTTGAAGATGTGTGGACTTCAATTCCCAGAATTCCCCAGCCAGCAATGCTGGCTGGGGAATTCTGGCAATTGAAGTCCACACATCTTCAAGTTGCCAAGGTTGAGAAACACTGATCTAGTAGATCCGGTAGCCCTAGTTATTGCAGTAACCATGTTGTGCCAAGCCAGGCATTCCCTCCCTCCCTCCCTCCCTCCCTCCCTCCCTCCCTCCCTCTCTTCTTTTGCTCCTCCACTTCTTCCTGCCCATCATATCCTTCTTGCAGGTCCAGGACTTTCCTGAGGTTCTCCTTTCTTCTGGCCAAACCCATTTTTCTTTCTCTCCTGGCAGCTGCGTAGTTCGACAAGGTAACCCCGAGCAGTTTGAAAGCTCTCGTTCCCCTGCCCACTCCGCCAATGAGTAAGGAGAGCTTGAGGTAAGGGCGGAGAGTGCCAGTCACCAAATCTCTTGTTTGGAAGGTTGTTTTGCTTTTGTGCAAAGGCTTCGCTGGCACCGGTGTGCGAAATGCTCAGGTCAGATGCTCGTAGGCAGGCGGGCGCCTCTGACTCACCGTGAGCTGTTTCCTCGGCCAAGGGGGCAGCCGAGGAGTGCTGCCAAATGGAGGAGCCGGTGCCAGCAGTGGGGGAGACTGGCACTGGCAGGGAAAGAAGGGGCTGGCCATGCGGTAAAAAAGGGGGAAGACGTGAACCAGTGACACAAACATGTTTCCTGGCCTGCTCTGCAGACTCAAGTCATCCAAAGCAAAGGAGAAGCAGTAAAAAAAGGAGAGAAGTAAGAGGAGAAACCCGGTGAAGGGACCGTCATGGCCATGATGGACCACGGCCCTGTTTTTGAAAGGCACCCAATTCAACCCGCTGCAGCTTGAGCTCAGGAACTTCAAGTTGCAAGGCTGGAAAGGCCACATATGAGCCGGAGGCTCTGCCCGGAATACTCCACCCTGGGGCAGCTTCTTGCACTGGCGTTTTCCCCAGAAGAGATGGGCCCTTCGGGGCCTGGCCTGGTTCCCTCCAGCTGACACAGGGATCTGGTGTCCCCACTCAGGGACATGGGGGTGGGGGGACAGCAAAGGCCAGGTGGTGGCTTCGATCATGCACACATGGCTGCCATCTTGGCTGTTTTGATCCCCTCCTGCAGGCACTCCTCCCTCCTTTCTGCCTTCGGGGCAGACCTTTCAGGGTGTTCCTGGTGGAAGAGGGACCTGAAGCTTCTGCAAAACATCCAGCAGAGCGCCCACCCAACCTCTCAGAAGGCAAACAAGGGCCGCATCTTTGCTCCCACCAGCTCTGGGAGACGCCAAAGGAGGTTCCACTTTTTGTAGCCCCGTTTCGGAGGCAATGGCATATCTCGCCCTCATCTCTGGCTCTCTCACCTGGGAACTGTGGCAGGACCTGTCAGGCTGAAAGCCATCTCTCTCTCATATTGTTAGCAAAGCATAATAAGTGTCAGCCCTTCAAGGTAGGCCAGGTCGGGAAACAGAAGAAATACTGAAACTCTATTTTATTGATTTAGCCTCTAGTCCAGGGTTTCTCCAACCAGGGTTCCGTGGCACCCCCGGGTTCCGCGAGAGGTCCCTAGGGGTTCCCTGGGAGATCACGATTTATTTAAAAAATTGTTTCAAATTTGGGCAACTTCACACGAAAGAGGCAAGTTTCATGCTTTATTTTCAGTTTGAGAACACCGTTAGCGCATCCAGACAGGCCTAGACAGGAAACAAATATCATAATTTTGTAACTTCTGGCCTATATTTGAGCCTGAATGTGCAGGGCTTCCCTGAGGCCTGGAAAATATTTCAAGGGTTCCTCCAGGGCATAGCTTTCCAAATAGTGTGTCGCGACAAAACCCGGAAGTGCTGATGGCACGTCGCTGCCGCCCCTGCAGCGGCGTGCGTGGCGACAGTGATGGTGCGCGTGGCAGTGGCAGCAGTGGCAGCGGCGACAGCAGCGGTGTGCCATCAGCGCTTCCGGGTTTTAGCATGAAACACAAGGCTGTCGCCACGCACGCCGCTGCTGCGTGCGCCACCGCCACCACCATTGGTGTGTCGCCAATGGCAGGACTTTGGAAAGCACTGCTCCAGGGTCAAAAGGTTGAGAAAGGGTGGTCTAGTAATAGAGCTTGAAAGCCTGGCAACGTTTCTCCTTCCCTCCCTCTTACACCCAAGAGAATCAACGCAGGGCAGCCTTGAGTTTCTTTCTAACTCCTTCTTCCCTTCAGGGGCTTAGTTCGTGGTTTGGTAACTGCCACATTCCTTCTCCAAAGTCACCTCTGTAGTTGTCTACCGTAAGGCAAGAGGGAGGGCCCATACAAAGTCTTTGTGGGGCATGAGGGTGTGTCTTGTGCATGAGAGCAAAAGAGAATATTCTCCAGATTAAGTGTGGAGTAGGCGTCAAGAGCTGCTGGGCATTATGATGTCCCCAGGAAGGAGAATGACATGGCTGCCTCCTGAAACATTGCACACCTCTCCTGAATTATGCCATTTGCATCAAAGACAGAGTGACCGGCACAAATGCGATGTTCTGCGCCATTCATGCAGTGACATCACAATGCCTTTGACATCATTGCGGCTCATGCGAGACGCTTCTCCATAGGGGTGTCATTGGGGAGAGGGGCAACATCTCAATTTTGCAGGCAAATCCAGTCCCTGATGTACCTGTGTGCGATGTTGGGACGCAAGTACAAAAGGGCCGAGTTTGTGTAACGGTGTCACGACGCACCCTTTGTCATTTTGGCATCTTCGAGGTTACATACCGGCCCGCCCCACCTCTGATACGCATCATGATGGATGAGCAGCTGGAGATGGGGGTGAATGTAGCTGTAGCACCATAAACGGTGTGCTTTATTTCTTCTCTGGAGGGGTAAAGAAAGGCACTTCAGAAGTGTTCAGAATCTGGGGTCAAGAGCTGTTTCAGTTTCCTCAACCGGGGGGGGGGGGAGGGTTGTCAGTCTGGGAATCAGGGATGTGCAGGGGGGTCAGAAAGGTCAAGGTAGTGGCTGTGACTGCACCCACCCTTTTTTACAGATGTTGCATGCTCGGCACATATGAAGAAGGAGTGGGGATAGTCAGCCATGCTGGCTACCTCGACCTTTTTTGACCCTTTTGCAGATCCCTTGATGGGGTGCAGTGCTCTGCTCTTGATTTGGGGTAGATTAGCAAACTTATCTGAGCCCCATGGGTAAGAATAATCCCTAAAAAGCTTTCCCCCCTCCCCACATTAAATTGCTGAAAACTAACGCTGGAAGGAAAACCAGGAGTGGAATTTTATGTGAAAGGACCGGCTAGGCATGCTCTGGCAAAACTAATGGCCGAGGAATTGGAATGCTTTTGGGCTAAGTACTCATTTCCTGTTGACAATTTCCCAATGCATCTGCTGAAATATTTAAATCACCATTAACATGGCAGGTTTTCCTTGCAAGCTGACTCACCCTCATCACTAAAATATCCAAATTAAAAAGAATAAAGTTGCAGGTTATTAGAGAAAGGCTGGAAGCAGGTACAGGACACCCCCACCCGCACCCGCACCCCCGTGAAATGGAAATGTTTGAACTTCCAGCTCTTGCTTCCAGCCTTGCGAGGTAGTCCAGACAGGAAGCATGCCCAGATGACACTCATTTGAGGACATTAATGTTCACATTTTAGACAGAGAAGATAGGTGGTTTGAGAGAGGGGTCAAGGAATCCATTTATGCCAACTTGGAAAATCCTTCCTTGAATAGAGGTGGGGGCCTCAGGCACAACCTTTCCCCTATCTTCCTTCCTGCTTTGTCTTCTGTGCCCAGGAAGATTAAGACCATTTCTCAAGCTCAATAGCAGCAGGGTAATCTTAACAATCCTCCTTTAGATGATAAAGGGACTTAGAAATAAACATCTCAAAAATAACCATGACCTAGCCCCAGGTGCAAGGTCACACAGCCACCCTAGAAACATATTTATCCCTTACTAACTTTGCTCAGACTGAAGAAGCTCCTTGGATAAGGAGTGAAACGTTTCTACTGAGAAAATAGAAATCCAGTTGACATGATTCAAGCCACAGACTGTTCCACCTGGATGACTGAGAACCTTCATCGACATATGCCCAGATGGACTAATTCTACTTTATTGTAAGGCTACATGAGCAGAATCTTGCAAGTCTGAAAGTACATTTCTCCCCCATCGACTTTGCAGCCCAAAAAACTAGGGAGGGTCCCTTCTGAAATGTTTGCCACATCCCCATTCCTTCTGCGGGCTCAGCTGCCTCTTATCTGACTGTTCCCCTGGGTGCGGCTCTCCCCCCGTCTCCCAAGGTCATTCCCGCAGACCATTACAAGCTCCTACATGTGAACGTGGAATGAGAATTGTGTCTTGACTGCCCAGTGGAGAAGAGATTATGCAGGGGTGTTTGCAGGGGGGACAAAAAAGTCAAGATGGCAGCCTAACCATGTGATTGAAGCCCCACCCCTTTTCAATGTGTGGCAGTAAGAAACGCTCTTATTGCATCCGTAGAATGCCACCCGACGGCCCTGTTTAAGATCACCCAATCCCTTCCGGGATTCTACAGGGCCATGCTGAGGAGTTTTCTGGGCATCTGGAGGATAAAATCGCTCAGATTCGTTCCAAGTTGGATACCAAGCGTGTAGCAGGGTCTGAGGAGATGCCTGGGGAGCGGACTTACCCGGTTATCTGGGAATGGTTTGATCCTGTTGGGCCCGAGGAAGTGGACAAGGTCCTCGGGTCTGTAAACGCCACCACTTGTCAATTAGGTCCCTGTCCCTCCTGGCTAGTGAAGGCAGCTTGGAAGGTGACGTGTGGGTGGGTCCGGGTGATGGTGAATTCATCCTTAGGGGAGGGAGTGCTTCCAGTGGCCTTTAAAGAGGCGCTGGTGCACCCCCTCCTCAAGAAACTATCACTGGATCCCACCATTCTGGTCAATTTTCATCCAGTCTCCCACCTCCCCTTCTTAGGGAAGGTGGTCAAGAAAGTGGTGGCATTGCAGCTCCAGAGGATCCTGGATGAAACAGATTATCTGGACCCCTTTCAGTCGGGTTTCAGGCCCGAATATGGGACAGAAATGGTATTGGTCGCACTTATGGATGATCTCTGTCGGGAGCGGGTTCAGCCTCTGCCCCAGGACTTCAGTGAGGAGTCAGAAGACGAGCTGCCCCTGGTGAACCCCCAGGGGACTGAACCAGGCGAGGCCCCAGACACAGGCACAGCCCCAGACGGAGATCCAGCACCACAGGGCAGTGGGGAGTTGGCAATACCCGAGGCTACAGGGGAGCAAGCCGGGGATGGTGGTTTGTCCCCACCCTCTAGCCAGCAGCCAATAACCGAGGCTGTTGTTGTTGTTCAGTCGTTCAGTCGTGTCCGACTCTTCGTGACCTCATGGACCATAGCACGCCAGGCCTTCCTGTCCTCCACTGTCTCTCGGAGTTTACTCAAATTCATGTTCATTACATCGGTGATGCTATCTAACCATCTCATCCTCTGCCGTCCCCTTCTCCTTTTGCCCTCAGTCTTTCCCAGCATCAGGGTCTTTTCCAGTGAGTCCTCTCTTCTCATTAGGTGGCCAAAGTATTTGAGCTTCAGCATCTGTCCTTCCAATGAGCAGTCAGGGTTGATTTCCTTTAGGATTGACTGGTTTGACCTCCTTGCAGTCCAAGGGACTCTTAAGAGTCTTCTCCAGCACCACAGCTCGAAAGCATCAATTCTTCGGCGCTCAGCCTTCCTTATGGTCCAACTCTCACAGCCATACATTGCTACTGGAGATCCAGCACCACAGGGCAGTGGGGAGTTGGCAATACCCGAGGCTACAGGGGAGCAAGCCGGGGATGGTGGTTTGTCCCCACCCTCTAGCCAGCAGCCAGCTGGATCCCATCAGACTCCCAGCTCACCTGAATCACCCAAAGGGCAGAGACGGAGGCGTGGCCTTAAAGGACAGAAGGAGAAGTGCCCGGTTAGCTGCAAGAGATTTACGCAGAGGAGAAGTGGAGTCTTTGCAGGACCCAGATGACAGCTCCTAAACTCCTAATAAATAACCAGCAGAGCGGTGAGTGGGTTGTGGGAGCAACGTAGCATATTGGCTTTGCGACCACTCTGGCAACCTGGCTTGATTCCTGATTTCCTGACTCGGTTTGGACTACTGTTACTCTGACTTCTGGACTTCTTGACTTGGCTTTGACTTCTCGCTGACCTACTTGTTACCACCCCTGACCTGGCTTTGGAATATCGGTTGCCTTCTGGTTAACTCTGACTTTGGCAAACGAACTCTGGACTTCTCTCTCAGCTTTTCCCTACAGCATAACTTCTGGCTTTTGGTGAGTGAATTCCTGCCTGCAGCTCACAAGCAGAGACTCTGTGTAACTTGATACTCGAGGCTAGCCAGCACACTTTGCACAACTTCATGTTATGTGCCAGCTATGCCCTTTCCTCGATCAGAAGTCCCTCCGAACGGTCACTCATTCCCTGGTCATCTCCCGCATAGACTACTGCAATGTGCTCTACATGGGGCTACCCTTGAAGAGTATCCAGAAGCTACAGCTGGTGCAAAACGCGGCCGCGTGAGCAGTTTTAGGAGCCCCTAGAAGGGCACATATAACACCGTTGCTGCGCGAGCTGCACTGGGTGCCGGTTTTCTTCCGAGTCCAATTCAAGGTGTTGGTCATCACCTTTAAAGCCCTACATGGCATGGGTCCAGGTTACCTGAGGGACTGCCTCACCCCCATTGCATCGACCCATCCCACCCGGTCAGGCAGGGAGGGCATGCTACGGACCCTGTCCATGAGGGATTATTTTATTGTAAACCACCCAGAGTCCCCCCTTTGGGGGAAGATGGGCGGTAATATAAATTAAATAAATAAATGAGGGATTGCCGATTGGCACGGTCCAGGAGGAGGGCCTTCTCTGCCGTGGCACCCGCCCTCTGGAACAAGCTACCCCTGGGGGTAAGACAGGCCCCCTCTCTCCCGGCCTTTTGGAAGGGAGTAAAGACGTGGTTATGCCACCTGGCCTGGGATGGGAGGGGGGACAGCTATTCATGGGGGTGGTTGGCCCCGTGAGGGTCCCAGGATAAGACCTCATTTCCCACCTTGAATTTTATATTTTAGATTCTGTATTTGTATTTATATGTAGTTAAAATTATAGTTATATTGAATTGTTTTTAGTGATTTGCCATTTTTATTATTGTAAGCCACCCAGAGTCATTGTATGTGAGATGGGCGGTAGAGAAATTTAATAAATACATAAAATCTCTCTCTCTCTCTCTCTCTCTCATCTCATCCACACCCTTATTTTATTATTCGTTGGCCTGATTTCTCTTCTGCCCCAATCTCACGATCCTGGTGGGAACAGGAATCAGTTGCTAAAGATGGAACTTGCCAAGCTTGGCTGGTTTTAACCACGGTGAGCTGGTTCATGGCTTAGTGTGTTGTGCCAGCGTACCCCGTTGGCTCAGCTTATGGTTCAATGTATTCCGAAACCAAAGAAATTGATTAATTCAGGAACCAGGTTAAATGTGTTGTGTGAACGCAGCAATAAGTCTTTAGCATAAAAGGGGCGTGGTAGCTCAGCGGGTTAAACCGCTGATGCTGTAAGACTGCCGATCAGCAGGTTGGCAGTTCGAACCTCCGCGTGGCGTGGTGAGCTCTCGTCACTTGCCCCAGCTCCTGTCAACCCAGCAGTTCGAAAGCTAATTGCAAGTAGATAAATGGGTACCACCTTACGTGGGAGAATTTGCTGGCGTCCTATCGGGGGTCGCCTCCGGAGCGAAGAAGACCTCGCGAATGGCGGTGGAGACGGAGAAACGGAGACGACGGATCCCGAACAGCAATATCCAGGACGTCAGCAGCCGACTCTGAAGCAAGGTATTCTGGGATATGTAGTCCAATACTACAAGAGTCAGTTCCCTTACCCCTTCCCTGAGCACGCGGTAATAAACGCTGTTAATATATGAATGTATAAATATATGAATTGCAAATGTTGTAAGCCGCCTAGAGTCCTCTGATAGGGAGGGGATAGGCGGGGTATAAATACGAATAATAAATAAATAATAAATAAATTCAGTATGAGCCAAGCTACCCCTTGAAAAGCCCGAAAAAATCCATGGCTACTTTAATGAACGGCAGAGAGATGCTGTGCTCATGAGAGGCCCAAATCACTTTTCCGAATTGTTTTCAAACCATTTACAGCCCTAATTTTTAGAGGACGCATATGTGTATTTTTTTAATATGGTACACTAATACTGTTTGCTTTTCTTCTCATCCTGTTCCTACGTATACGTGCATTTATTATTTATACTGTATGTTTATAGTGCTCCTGAAGGACCAATTCAGTTCCAAATGCGTTGGGCTATAGAAATAAAGACATTTTTTCCGATAGCTAATGGATTTTCCCCCCCTCCCTTGTGTGTGCAGTGTACATTTAACCATGGTTTACACCATTAACCCAATTGCCTGGGTTTTCGTGACCCACTGAACTTCTTAACTGACTAACCACATGGGTGAATTCAACACTCCAGGAAACAGTGCGATCAGTCGACTAATTTGTGCTGAGGGCGTTGTGCAAATGTTCACTCTTACTCTCCGACTCTTGTGGGAAAGATTCAGATGAGGCTGTCTAGCCCTGATTTTGCACTTGTCCCCGGCCAGGAAGAAGAAAAGAGATTCTAACAAAACCTTCACGCAGGGCTTCTCCGCCAGGGGTCGGTGGAACCCTCGGGTTCGCGAGAGGCCACTAGGGGTTCCCTGGGAGATCACGATTTATTTAAAAACTTATTTCAAATTCAGGCAACTTCACATTAAAGAGGCAAGTTTCATTCTTTATGTTTAGTTTAAGAACATGGTTCATGCACATAGACAGGCCTACCCATGAAAGGAATATAATCATTTTGTAACTTCTGGCCTATCTTTGAGCCTGAATGGGCAGGGGTTCCCCGAGGCCTGAAAAATATTTCAAGCGTTCCTCCAGGGTCAAAAGGTTGAGAAAGGCTGCCTTTGTGTGACCATTCCTTGACCAAAACGCCTTTAGGCCGTTCTCCAGGTTCTCCCGTCAGGTTGAGCTGAGTTCCCCAGTGGGTAGAAGTTATCAGTTTTGACTGGAAGCCTCCTATGGACTTTTTGCCTAAAAATGAAAAAAAAAGTGAACTTGTGATTTATGGTTTTGATGATTAGATAGGCTAGATCAGTGTTTCTCAACCTTAGCAACTTTAAGACGAGTGGACCTCAACTCCCAGAATTCCCCAGCCAGCATTGGCTGGCTGGGGAATTCTGGGAGTTGAAGTCCACACATCTTAAAGTTCCCATGGTTGAGAAACACGGGATAGATTATAGGAAGAAGAGTAATATGATGTATTACAGAGAGAGGTTAAAATATATCTATATTTCATTATAACTTCATTATAACTGTGGTGAAGAATATCAGAAGCCACTTCTTCATATATATTTTCTTCCTTTTCTATTTTTCTTCCATTTTTTCCTTTTCTTGCACTTTTTGCTTTTTCTTTGATTTCTTTCTTTTTCTTTCTTTTCCCTGCTTTATATTAACTTTGTGTTAGTTTTTTATCTTCTTGTTTAAACGTCTTGTCAGAGACGTTTATCTCACCTAGATAACTCTAGCCTCTCCTGTAAATCTACTTGTAAATTCTGGCTATTTTATAAACCCCAACACATCTCAATAAAAATTATATGTAAGAAAAAGAAGAAGTTATCGGTTCTGTTCTCTATTTCATTGTTTAGCATGTTTTATTTATTATTATTTATTTATTTATTCATTCAAATTTATTCCCCGCCCATCTCCCATACAAGGGACTCTGGGCGGGTTACAATAAATAAAAATTTAAAAACTATACAAAATATCTAAAAACACAAACAAAACATAATAAAATAAAATCCAGGATGGGCTTGGACCCGCAGAATAGATAGTGGAGCTACGGGGCCAGCCAACCCCAGGAGGCACTACCACCTCCGTCGTCCCAGGCCAGGCGGCAGAGCCAGGTCTTAAGGGCCTTCCGAAAGGCCAGGAGGGAGGGGGCCAGTCTCACCTCCGGGGGCAAGATATTCCACAAGGCGGGCGCTATCGCAGAGAAGGCACGCCTCCTGGACCCCGCTAGATGGAATTCTCTTGTTGAGGGGGTCCGAAGCATGCCCTCTCTGCATGCACGGGTGGGGCGGGCCGACGTTATCGGGACGAGACGGTCCCTCAGGTACCCTGGCCCCATGCCATGTAGGGCTTTAAAGGTGATCACCAACACCTTGAATTGGACCCGGAAGCAAACTGGCACCCAATGCAGCTCGCGTAGCAGAGGTGTTACATGTGCCGATCTTCTGGCACTCATAACTGCTCGCGCTGCTGCATTCTGCACCAGCTGAAGCTTCCGGATACTCTTCAAGGGTAGCCCCATGTAGAGCGCATTACAATAGTCTATACGGGAGATGACAAGGGCGTGAGTGACTGTTCGGAGGGCCTCCCGATCCATGTTTTAATGAATTCTATTTGCTGACAAAGGTCCGTATAATTAAAGCTATGGTTTTCCCAGTAGTAATGTATGGCTGTGAGAGTTGGACCATAAAGAAGGCTGAGCGCCGAAGAATTGATGCTTTCGAGCTGTGGTGCTGGAGAAGACTCTTGAGAGTCCCTTGGACTAATCAGTCAATCCTAAAGGAAATCAACCCTGACTGCTCATTGGAAGGACAGATCCTGAAGCTGAAGCTCAAATACTTTGGCCACCTAATGCGAAGAGAGGACTCCCTGGAAAAGACCCTGATGCTGGGAAAGACTGAAGGCAAAAGGAGAAGGGGACGGCAGAGGATGAGATGGTTAGATAGCATCATCGATGTAATGAACGTGAACTTGAGCAAACTCCGGGAGACAGTGGAGGACAGGAAGGCCTGGTGTGCTATGGTTCATGAAGTCACGAAGAGTCGGACACGACTAAACAACTGAACAACAACAACAACAACAATTACTTTGTATTAATTCATTATGGGGGAGTCCTTTTCGCACACTGCCCAGAGTCTCACAATTTGAATTGGGTGGCTGTGTCAATGCATAAACAAACAAAGAGAAAATAAAATAAAATCTCTCTGCCAGAATTGCAATTCCAATCACTGCAGTGGATTCCGATTGGCTTCCCAGGTGCAGCTCCTGGTCCCCAGGGATGGCATCTCTTGTGAACTAGAACAGACCTCCTCTGATTATGATCTGTCTCTGACTTCCAAATTTAGGGAGCCATCTCTCATAAGAAATTATTATCCGTAGACAAAACAATGATCATTATTACTGACGATGCATCTGCTAGCCGGTCTGGTGCTTGCTGAGCAGTGTGGAGAGGTGCGCGATTTGGGCTCGCCGTGAATGAAGTCCTTGCTGGAAACTGGGCCGGGCCAGGCCAGGCACCGAATCCCTGGAAATGGGGTTGAAAAAAGAGAGGGGACTTGCTCGGGTTAGGTTAAGGGGAAAGAGTCCCCTAAAATCTTGCAGCTGGGCCAGGTTCTGGTGCTCATAAGAGAAAACCTTTCAGGGATAAATCCAGGCAGATTGGATTTTATAACTGGCTGGAGGTTGGCTAGGAAGGTGCAGTTGGGTTTTGCAGTTGAGCAGGGATCAGCGCTATATATGTGATCCTACAACTGCAGGAAGCAGAGCCAACGCAAAATTCCGCTTTCTGGAAATCTGGCCTTTTATTATCCTCATCTGATTACTTAAGCAGAGCATCAAATATTTATATATATATATATATATATATATATATATATATATATATATATATTTAAACTTTCCCCCAAAGGGGACTCTGGGTGGTTAGGGTTATATATATATATAACCCTAACCACCCAGAGTCCCCTTTGGGGGAAAGTTTAAATATTTATTTATTTAGGGTTAGGGTTAGGGTTAGGGTTAGGGTTAGGGTTAGGGTTAGGGTTAGGGTTAGGGTTAGGGTTAGGGTTAGGGTTAGGGTTAGGGTTAGGGTTAGGGTTAAATATGCACTGCTTTCCAGGAGTACAAACTCCAAAGTGGTCTGCAAAAACATTTTGGGATGGTTATACAGTATATCTCTATCATCTATCTCCATAAATGGAAAATAGCAGAATGTACTTTTGTTGTTGTTGTTCAGTCGTTTAGTCGTGTCCGACTCTTCGTGACCTCATGGACCATAGCACGCCAGGCCTTCCTGTCCTCCACTGTCTCTCGGAGTTTACTCAAATTCATGTTCGTTACATCGGTGATGCTATCTAACCATCTGCTCCTCTGCCGTCCCCTTCTCCTTTTGCCTTCAGTCTTTCCCAGCATCAGGGTCTTTTCCAGGGAGTCCTCTCTTCGCATTAGGTGGCCAAAGTCTTTGAGCTTCAGCTTCAGCATCTGTCCTTCCAATGAGCAGTCAGGGTTGATTTCCTTTAGGATTGACTGAGTTGACCTCCTTGCAGTCCAAGGGACTCTTAAGAGTCTTCTCCAGCACCACAGTTCGAAAGCATCAATTCTTCGGCGCTCAGCCTTCCTTATGGTCCAACTCTCACAGCCATACATTACTACTGGAAAAACCATAGCTTTAACTATACGGACCTTTGTCGGCAAGGTGAAGTCTCTGCTTTTTAATATGCTGTCTAGGTTTGCCATAGCTTTCCTCCCAAGGAGCAAGCGTCTATTAATTTCATGGCTGCAGTCACCGTCTGTGGTGATCTTGGAGCCCAAGAAAATAAAATCTGTCACTGCTTCCATTTCTTCCCCTTCTATTTGCCAGGAAGTGATGGGACCAGATGCCATGATCTGGGTTTTTTTAATGTTGAGTTTCAAGCCAGCTTTTGCACTCTCCTCTTTCACCCTCATCAAGAGGCTCTTTAGTTCCTCTTCACTTTCTGCCATTAGGGTGGTATTAAGATGCGTAGCATCTTGGTTTGTACAACAAACTAGAATAGGTGATAACTGGGTTGTGATTCAGCAAGTTATGAGAAACCAACCATTGACTTAATATATTGTATGAACCAGGCCATCACATGAGATCACTGTATAATTTATGAGGGGATAGTGTGTTATTACCAGGCTTGTCGATCGGAAGATTGCATGTTCAGAGGTTCGAACCCCTAGCCCCGCGTGACGGAGTGAGCTAGCTCCCGCATTCGCCCCAGCTCTTGCCAGCCTAGCAATTCGAAAGCATGCAAATGCAAGTAGATGAATAGGTACCACTTCGGTGGGAAGGTAACAGCGTTCCACGCGCGTCATGCGATCACATGACCATGGAAGTGTCTTCAGACAATGCTGGCTCTTCGGCTAACAAACGGAGATGAGCACCGGCCCCTAGAGTCGGACACGACTGCACAAATGTGCGGGGGGAACCTTTACCTTTTTAGAGTGTTATCAGAATACAGCAATTATGTTTGATAACTCAAGTCTGAGAGCCAGTTTGGTGTTGTGGTTAAGGCACTGGGCTAGAAACCAGGAGACAGTGAGTTCTAGTCCCACCTTGAGCACAAAGCCAGCTGGGTGACCCTGGGCCAGTCACTCTCTCCCAGCCCTAGGAGGGAGGCAATGGCAAACCACTTCTGAAAATCTTGCCAAGAAAAGTGCAGGGACTTGTCCAGGCAGTCTCCAAGAATCGGACACGATTGAATGGATTAAAAAAAACAAAACTCAAGTTTAGTGTATGATGTATGATACATACACTTCCCAGCCTGTTGTGGGAAGTTAGCCGGTGTGATTTAGGAAACCATGGTTTGTGGTTCAGCAGGTTATGGGAAACCAGCCAGTACTCAAACCTTGGTTAAGCAAAATATGCTTGGTGCGCTGCATAAACGCAACCATCATTTCAAGGCTGTCTGTGGCCTCTGTTATACCAAAGAATGAAGATATCAGGCAAGAGGAAAAACGGTATCTCCTTTTCTGTTTCCTCTCGAGATCCATAAACAGCTTTTCAGCTGATTTCAGAGGCAATCTGGATGATTGATAGGCTTTCTTCCGGCTGGTGGATAAGGGCTTGCTCTAGAAACTGCCCCTGAGCAGGACCTTCTCCTCCTAAACAAAGACAACCTGTTCAGCAAGCAAAGTCCTTCTCTTGCCTTCACCTCTCAAAACTAAACCCAGAGGTCTCCACTCTTCCACAAACAGATAAGAGCATCCCTCGGTGGGTGTGAATCTTCTGGCATTTGTACAATTACCGCCTTTGGTTTTGCTGAGGGAGCCGGGCATCTCCAAAATTTCAGTGTTTGCTCTTTCAAAACCCAACTTGGGTCTTTAGTCAGAATTTCAAAAGAGGGTTAAACAGGAGAACTTCCTGAAATGGGGCTTTTGAACTTGTTGCTCCCCAAGGCTCAAAACTCCATCTGGGGAGATTATCTGATATAGTCAACCTCAAGATTGAGTCCAGATTAGCAAACAATGGCATCGTTCTTGTACAAGCGGGCACTTGCCTCTTGCTCCGGTATGTAACTTCTTCCTGCCAGCAACGGTGGGACTCAGGCCAGTATTTTTCAACCTTGGCAACTTTAAGATGTGTAGACTTCAACTCCCAGAATTCCCCAGCCAGCATGTGTGGACTCCAACTCCCAGAATTCTGGGGGTTGAAGTCCACCCATCTTAAAATTGCCAAGGTTGAAAAAACACCAGCCTAGATCGTGCAGCTGGGCCTGCAGGGATCAGTTTTGCAGATTAAAATTGCTCATGGCCTGAAAACTTGCAGAGGGCTCCAGCAGTGTGTGCAAAGGAGCTTTCAGGAATATGGGTTGTAATTGTGCAAATGCCACCAGCAGGGGCATCTATGGGAAGGGGTCGGAAAAGGCAAGATGGAGGCCGCAACCATGCAATCAAAGTCCTGATATTTACACGTGTTGCGGTTGTGGCCACCATTTTGACTCTTTTGACCCTCTCCCATGATCACCCCAGGTTTAGGGGAAATTTCTCCGGCATTCTTCCTTCCTCTTGCCAAGAAAGCTGCAGGGAGTAGTCCAGGCAGTCGCCAGGAGTCAATGCTGACTCGAAGGCGCGCGCGCACACACACACACACACACACACACACTCTTCCTCCAGTAGCTGCTTTTTACATTTGAGAAAATCACGCCTCATCGCAGCCTGCCTGTTCAGCCCACAGTCTGTGCAACTAGGGCACCATCTGTGTGCAGCATTCAGCTTTCACCTTTGCCTGGAGTCCCACATTCTGTTTGCTTTGGCATAGAGTGTTGTGTGAACCCAGCCCACTGCAGTCTATTCTTTCTTTCTTTTTTTTAAGAAATATTCAGAAATTAAATTTCAGAATATAAGTAAAACATGTAAGAATAGAAAGAGATTGAAGAAAAAGGAAGGAAGGAAGGAAGGAAGGAAGGAAGGAAGGAAGGAAGGAAGGAAGGAAGGAACTTAAAAGTGCAGAAATAAAAAGAGACATAGAAAAAAGAGTGACTTCTTCAGTACAGATACAAACATAAAAATACATTAACCTCTTACTTTATTTTAACTATAAACACATTATTTCTATATTCTTATACATTCCTAATCGTCAAATCCCAAAATTAAAACTTCATCTTTTTCAGTTTCAAGAAAAAAGTCCAAAATAGTGTATTCAACCAATCCTACCTCAGCACAATGAGTGTTTGGACCATTTACAACCTCAGCTCCACCTTGTCCCATGAATTCAGTTGCTACCTATTCCCCCCTCCCCCTTATTTATTACTGACCCTAATTTACACATAGTCCCGTTTTTTTAGCATTTTTCAACCATCCCGTCATTTTGATAAAAATCTCAATTTTGTCCTGTTTTTTAAACCCAGCGGGAATGGCTTGGAAGGAGGATCCGAGCCGGAGCTGCCGATTGGAGGCAGCCCAGAAGAGGAAGCCCTCCCGCCTATCAGCGTGCGGTAAAGGAGGGACCGGGGGGCGGGGTTTGCAGGCAGGAGCCAATTGCGCGGACTGGGGGTGGGGTTTGCAGGCAGGAGCAAATTGCACGGACCGGGGGGCGGGGTTTGCAGGCGGGAACCAATCGCGCAGACCGGGGGGCAGGTTTGCAGGCGGGAGCCAATCGCGCGGACTGGGGGGCGGGGACCCGTCTTTTTCATGAATACGGCATATTACATAAGACCCCGTCCTGTTTTGCCATCCCAATGCCCCGTTTTTGTCTCAAGGAAATATGGTCAGCCTATTTACACACCACCTACTTGTAACAACTTTATCGATTATATGTCATCAAGTCGGTGTCGACTCTTAGCAACCGCGTAGAGAGATTTTCTCCAGGAGAATCTGTCCCCATCCTGGTCCTTCAGATCATCCAGGAACAACTCTAGGTTTCTTACTGTCAGCCTTTGGAGGTTGGCCAGGTCAAGGACCAGGCACGGCAGGGCCTCCATGGAATAATAGAATCTGGAAAAGCCCATCCAGGTTTCTCTCTGTTGCATCTTATACTAAACAAGATCAAAGCAGGGGTTCGGGAGAGGTTTTTGTCAGGCCAGCCTGTTTCTCAGGGCTGAGCAATCTCTTCAGAGGTCCCCCCTCATGGCTTGCTCGTTTTTTCCCTATTCTCAATCTTAGCGTTCCTTCAGACTTATATCTTGAAACTCGTAAGGCAACCATTACACAAGAAACAGGGCATTACACCATCACATCCTGCCTCCTGTGGCTGCGGCCAATTAAAGGGCACCCCCTGCTCTGAAGTCCCTTTGGAAAGTGATTTAGTGGCCTTCCGGAATGACAACTAAGGAGGGGCTGAGCTAATCTCAGGGGGGCAGGCTGCTCCTGCTTCGAGCCTCTATCTTTTAAGATCCTGTAGCCCAGTGTTTCTCAACCTTGGCCACTTTAAGATGCGTGGACTTCAACTCCCAGAATTCCATGCTGGCTGGGGAATTCTGGGAGTTGAGGTCCACCCATCTTAAAGCGGCCAAGTTTGAAAAACACTGCTCTAGGTGATGGGTGCTCAGCACCTCCACGGTTGAGAAAGCATTGCTCCTGTTTACCCAGGTTCCCTTTTAGTATTCAGCCGTCTCGTGATGACAAAAAGACAATCCGCACTCTGCATGCTGAGCAGATCTGATCATGGGATGTTGCCACTCTGAAAGGTTCTTATTTTGGAGCATTGAAAACCCTAAATCCTATCAACCCAGCAAGTGGATGATTGAGGCTTCCGGCTATTGGGGTGGGTGGGTTTTCAAACTGTTTGGCATTTCCTGCTCCGGTCACCCCAATAATGCTTGGAGACCGGAGCATCTTCCCGAAAGGCGCTGGCCTCCCCTTCCTGCCACCGCCCCTTTTCTCCTGGACCCTCGGAGATCTGTGGGTGACTGGGAGCAGCGTGATCTCAATCAGATCTCAATGCAGAGGTGGCACCGAGGCCGCGGGGGGAATAATGGTGGCCCCAGAGCGGCTTCCTGCGGAAAGGCTCACAACGCCCTTCTGGAATGCTGAATTGCCTCCGACAAACTTCCCGGCAGTCTAAAGAGGAAGGGGGGGGGAACGGGGGCTCAGAGGGTTGGTAATAAGAGCCGCCCTAGGCTCCTTCTGTGCAAGGAGCAAATGGCTCCTGGGGTGCTTGGTCAGCCTCCCCCAATCCCAGACCTTTCAGGGGTGTTGGGTTTCAGCTCCCACCTCCCCCCAGGCCGTCGGGACCACATGTTGCTGGATGCAGGGGGTGATGCGGGCTGCAGAAACGGGCAGGTCCTGGAATCCTTTCTTCAGCTCCGGAAAATAAATCACAGCTTGGGCTTTTATAGCGTGATCCCCCATCTTACTGTCTCCCCCCCCCCCCCCCCAGCTTCCTTCTACCTTCTGGGAGACAACATTTCCTTTGCAAAGTTGATTGACCTGTAAAATTGGCCTGAGCACCTGAAACCAGCCGGATTCTAGGCAGCTTCCAGAGTTGAAGTCTGTGTGGACTTCAACTCCCAGAATTCCCCAGCCAGCTAGGCTTGCTGGGGAATTCTGGGAGTTGAAGTCCAGACATCTTCAAGTTGCTAAGGTTCAGAAACACCGATATAGGGCTTTATAAGTAGTGACCAGCACCTTGAGTTGCATTTGGAAACCTACTGGTAGCCAGTGCAACACCACCAACAACCACTGAGCCCATGTGCCACTGCATTCTGGACCAGCTGAAGTTTCTGGGTGGTATCCAAGGGCAGCCCCACGCTGAGCAAATTAACAGTAGTCTAAGCGAGAGATGGCAAGGGCACGTATGACCATCTTCAGTGAAGCACGAGCTGGTGCACCAGCCAAAACTATGCAGAAATTCTCCGGCTATAGGGTTCTTTTCTTTGGGGAGGGGGGCACACCCCATCAAGAGCTACAGACGGCGTAGTCCTGAGATCAGTCGGCCTCTGAATCAACAGCCACTCCGTTTTTCAGCTGAGTCGGAGTCTATGTTTCCCTGTCCAGCCTCTGACAGCCTCCAGGTAACAGGTTGGGGCTTCTGCAGCATCTGTCAAAGGGTCCAGGGTGGAGAGGTATAACTGAGTATCATCTGCATATTGATGATCTCTCACCCCACACCAAGAGAGAACCTCTCCCAGCCGTTTTATGTAGATGTTGGACAGGGCAGGGCAGTGTTTCTCAAACCAGGAGACTGAGAGTTCTAGTCCCGCCTTAGGCATGAAAGCCGGCTGGGTGACCTTGGGCCAATCACTCTCTCTCAGCCCTAGGAAGGAGCCAATGGCAAACCAGGAGACTGAGAGTTCTAGTCCCGCCTGAGGCATGAAAGCCGGCTGGGTGACCTTGGGCCAGTCACTCTCTCTCAGCCCTAGGAAAGAGCCAATAGGAAACCAGGAGACTGAGAGTTCTAGTCCTGCCTTAGGCATGAAAGCCGGCTGGGTGACCTTGGGCCAGTCCCTGTCTCTCAGCCCTAGGAAGGAGCCAATAGGAAACCAGGAGACTGAGAGTTCTAGTCCTGCCTTAGGCATGAAAGCCGGCTGGGTGACCTTGGGCCAGTCCCTGTCTCTCAGCCCTAGGAAGGAGCCAATAGGAAACCAGGAGACTGAGAGTTCTAGTCCCACCTTAGGCATGAAAGCCGTCTGGGTGACCTTGGGCCAGTCCCTGTCTCGCAGCCCTAGGAAGGATCCAATGGCAAACCAGGAGACAGAGAGTTCTAGTCCCACCTTAGGCACGAAAGCTGGCTGGGCGACCTTGGGCCAGTCCCTGTTTCTCAGCCCTAGGAAGGAGCCAATGGCAAACCAGGAGACTGAGAGTTCTAGTCCCGCCTTAGGCACGAAAGCTGGCTGGGTGACCTTGCGCCAGTCCCTGTTTCTCAGCCCTAGGAAGGAGCCAATGGCAAACCAGGAGACTGAGAGTTCTAGTCCCGCCTTAGGCACGAAAGCTGGCTGGGTGACCTTGCGCCAGTCCCTGTTTCTCAGCCCTAGGAAGGAGCCAATGGCAAACCAGGAGACTGAGAGTTCTAGTCCCGCCTTAGGCATGAAAGCTGGCTGGGCGACCTTGGGCCAGTCCCTGTCTCTCAGCCCTAGGAAGGAGCCAATGGTAAACCAGGAGACTGAGAGTTCTAGTCCCGCCTTAGGCACGAAAGCTGGCTGGGTGACCTTGCGCCAGTCCCTGTTTCTCAGCCCTAGGAAGGAGCCAATGGTAAACCAGGAGACTGAAAGTTCTAGTCCCGCCTTAGGCACGAAAGCTGGCTGGGTGACCTTGGGCCAGTCCCTGTTTCTCAGCCCTGGGAAGGAGCCAATGGGAAACCAGGAGACTGAGAGTTCTAGTCCCGCCTTAGGCATGAAAGCCGGCTGGGTGACCTTGGGCCAATCACTCTCTCTCAGCCCTAGGAAGGAGCCAATGGCAAACCAGGAGACTGAGAGTTCTAGTCCCGCCTTAGGCATGAAAGCCGGCTGGGCGACCTTGGGCCAATCGCTCTCTCTCAGCCCTAGGAAGGAGCCAATGGTAAACCAGGAGACTGAGAGTTCTAGTCCCGCCTTAGGCACGAAAGCTGGCTGGGTGACCTTGCGCCAGTCCCTGTTTCTCAGCCCTAGGAAGGAGCCAATGGCAAACCAGGAGACTGAGAGTTCTAGTCCCGCCTTAGGCATGAAAGCCGGCTGGGTGACCTTGGGCCAATCGGTCTCTCTCAGCCCTAGGAAGGAGCCAATGGCAAACCAGGAGACTGAGAGTTCTAGTCCCACCTTAGGCATGAAAGCCGGCTGGGTGACCTTGGGCCAGTCCCTGTCTCTCAGCCCAACTCACCTCACAGGGTTCTTGTGGGGAAAATAGGAGGAGGAAGGAGCATTAGGTATGTTTGCCGCCTTGAGTTATTGATAAAAATAATAAAGGCGGGATAAAAATTAAATAAATAAATAAATAAACCTCAGGAACTTTAAGATGGGTGGACTTCAGCTTCCAGAATTCCCCCAGCCAGCATGCAAAGCAAAGCTGGCTGGGGAATTCTGGCAGTTGAAGTCCACCCATCTTAAAGATGCCAAGGTTGAGAAACACTGGTGTAAAGGAAGGATTCCTGAAGAGGTGGGTGGTGGTGATTAGATCAAAGCAGAAGTCTGTTCGCTGCCTAGTTTGTCAAGAGAAGCGTGAATCCCTCCTGGGGCACAGAATCAGGATGCGATAGAATGGCTCCCAATACTCTCTATGGGACCACGATCCCTTTCTACTGCTCCAGATGGGAGGGGGGGACAGCCTTGGAAACACTGCAAGGGACAATGAAGGGCAGGGGAATGAAGGAGCTGCGGGCACTGTCCCCTTCTTCTGTCAAAGGACGTGGTCTAGGAAATCGGCCACTGGAAAGCCTTGACGAAGCAAAGCATTTGATAAGTAGATGGACAGAGAGCTGGCTGAACAATTGTACAGTTTGTATCAAGGGCTGTGTGCCAAGCTGGGGGGGGGGGCAGGAGTGTTGGGTGATGTACCACAGGCCCATGTTAGGCCCTGGGCAGTCTAACATATTTTTAAGTGACTTGCTAGCTCTGAAAACGTTGCCTAGTCAGGCAACGAAACATCTGCAAACAAACAACCAAGCTCAGAGAGCACCAAGGACCCCACAGTAAGTGACTTAGATAAGGGATTAGAAAATAGTTATCAAATCTGCAGGTGAGATAAAGATAGGAGGCATGATAATACCTTTAGAAGACAGTATTAAGAAACATTTGATAAATTTGATAAATATTTTTTTAAAAACCTAGTAAAGCCCCAGCCAGCACGAGGTGTACTGGAAAGCTTTCAGAGAGACAATCCTTTGCAATTGCTCCCATGTCATATGATGCAAATGTGACTGAAAGACAATTTTGCTTGCAAATGTCTTGCCACCAGCCACAGATTGCAGCCACCTGTTCACAAGGCCTGTTGCTGGTTTCTTGGGATCCATAAAAACGACTTCTGGGTCCTCCCCAGTAGGAAAACCACACCTGCCTTCCCGGGGAATGGCTTCGGTCAAAGTGAAGGCAACGCTGCGGTTGATGTAGCTGTTGGGATTATCAGGAGTCAATTCAGCATTTTCTCATAAGCATAATAGGGGGTCTTTCCAGTAAACGCATCTCTACTGTGCTTGTGGGATGTTACCTGGGTCACCTGATTTCCTCTTCCTCCTTCTTCTTGGTTTGGGGGATTAACATTCTCCATTACACTTTAGGCACACCTACAAGCAGGAGGGCTGCACCGTGCAGCTCTCATCCATTTCATCTTGCTTGCACGCAGATCGACTATGAATTCACTTGTATCCAGATCTACTGAATAAATGTAAGCTATCTCTATTTTTCTTCATCTAACTAATGTGTGAAGACTGAATTTATTTCTGAACGCAATTAAGCTTAAAGTGCAAGTTCCCTGCTGGTCCACACTTCTACTCTGCAAGATTGTTGTTAGCTGCTTGGAGTTCTTTTATTAACCTTCAAGACTCCATCAGTAGCAAGGGAATTCAGGAGCGATCAGACTAATGCAAAGTGATAGTGATCCTTGCCTGATCGGCAGAAAAGCCAAATTTCTCATTGGTAAGAAAGGGAAGCGCACCAGAAGCAATTTGCCCTCTACAACACGGGGAGGAAAGGAAGAAGCCAGGAATGAGAGTGTAAATATAGGGGGAAACTTCCTGTTGGCAAGACCTGTCCAAAATGGAACAGCTGACCAATGCAGGTCATGGGTTTTCCCCCACCAGAGATTTTAAAGAAGAGGCTGGACCCTGATCTCTCAGAGAGAGTTTAATTAGTTTTCCTGCATATTTCCTGCGACAGACAGGGCTGAGACTCAGAGTAAACGGAAGAACCTGGTCATTCCTTACATGGCTGGCGTGTCTGAAAAGATAAACAGGATATTTGGCAAACACCACATACCTGTATATTTCAAACCCACCAACACACTGAGACAGAGGCTTGTACACCCCAAAGATCAAACTCCAAAACACAAGAAAAGCAATGTAGTTTATGCAATCCAGTGCAGTGAGGAGTGCTCTGAACTCTACATTGGAGAAACCAAACAACCTTTGTACAGAAGGATGGCCCAACACAGGAGAAGTAACACCACAGGACCAGAGTCAGCAGTTTACCTTCATCTAAAGGAAAAAGGACACTCATTTGAGGACATTAATGTTCACATTTTAGACAGGGAAGATAAGTGGTTTGAGAGAGGGGTCAAGGAATCCATTTATGCCAACTTGGAAAATCCTTCTTTGAATAGAGATGGGGGCCTCAGGCACAATCTTTCTCCTATTTTCCTTCCTGCTTTGTCTTCTGTGCCTAGGAAGATTAAGACCATTTCGCAATCTCAACAACAGCAAGGTAATCTTAACGATCCTCCTTTGGATGATAAAGGGACTTAGAAATAAACATCTCAAATAACCATGACCTAGCCCCAGGTGCAAGGTCACACAGCCACCCTAGAAACATATTTAAGGATTCCCTTACAAACTTTGCTCAGACTGAAGAAGCTTCTTGGATAAGGAGCGAAACGTTTCCACTGAGAAATTAGAAATACAGTTGACATGATTCAAGCTACAGACAATTCCACTGGGATGACTGAGAACCTTCATCGACATATTTCCTGCATATTGCAGCGAGTTGGACTAGACCAGGGGTCGGCAAACTTTTTTATGCCAGGAGCCATTTTGACATTTATAACATTTATAACATCACTCGAGGGCCAGGGGGCGGGGTTTGCGGGTGGGAGCCAATCACGTGGAAGGGGGCGGGGTTTGCGGGTGGGAGCCAATCGCGTGGAAGGGGGCGGGTGAGGTTTGGAAGAAGGAGAAGGGAAAGAGAAGCTCGACTGCTCCAGTCGCCATGCACACCATGCCCGCTGCCGACGTAGGGATTTGGAAAGCGGAGGGAGGGAATTGGGAAGCACGCACGCTGGTTCGTGGGGAAGAGAGCTAAAGGAGCGGAGCGACGTTAGTGAAATGACCTGAGCCCGCGGTGTCTTGGGGAGTATGGAGGGAAGATGAAGGGGGGAAGAAGCCTTGGGAGTATAGAGGGAAGGCCTGGCGGCTGCCACTTGCCAGCAGGGCGGGGGAGCACGGTGGGTTCCAGTTAGTGTGCCTGCCCCGCCACGTCCGCTGCCGCGCCTGCCCCCGCCACGCCTGCCTGTGCGCGCCCGCACGTGATATTTTATGGAAGAGCCACACTCAAGGGGCCAAAGAGCCGCATGTGGCTCGCGAGCCGCGGTTTGCCGACCCTTGGACTAGACTAGTGTTGCTCAACCTTGGCGATTCTAAGATGTGTGGATGTCAACTCCCAGAATTCCCCAGCTAGAAACGCTGAACTGGACAATCCTTGGGGATGCCTTGCAACTCTGCAACACTACGATTCCCTTATGGTAGAACTCTGGACTATGAGATGCTCCAGGGGACGTGCACAACGGCCTCCGTGGCTCTTAACACAGTACTTCTGATCTCATTGTTGGTGAAATGACTTCTGGACCGTGCCTCGTGAGACAATGAATCTCAACTGATGTTTTGCTAGTGAAACATCAGCTCATATTCACGGCCTCCCGTGGCACGATCTGGGAGTCATTCCGCCAATAAATTCAGCCGTGACAGCCCACTGTCTGCGATGATCTCTTCGGCCCAGACGGTCCCATCGGGCTGGTGGGATGAGGGAGAGCAGCAGACGCAGCTGGGGCCGCACCGATTAACAGGCTTCTCTCCAGTTTAATGTTCATCTTAGCACCATGTATGGCTGAGGTTCTGTCCTGAACTCTCTAGAGGCGCATGAGCCCCCGAGATACTGCTTGGAGGGGAACAGCATCTCTCCACCTTCTGCTTGGTCTCTGAGAGAAACGAAAGGTTGGACTGGGGCTTCGGCTGCAGCATTTCCTAGCAGCAACTGTTTAAGAGACAGAAGGTCAAAGGTTTTCCCCCCCTCTTTTGACCACCATTCATTTCTCTTCCCCCCTCCACTTCCTGTATCAGAGGAGAACTCTAAATTTCCCTGGCCAGGGAAGGTGATTTGGGGCAGGCCCAACCTCCCAAACGGTTTTCAGGTGGGCTGGCCTCCTTTCCACCTTGCAAGCCCTCTGTGGAAGTGTATTCCAAGGGCGTGTGGGGGTTAAAGTAAGGAAACAACGAAGAAAAGGAATGTACAGAAGAAAAGGAATGTACCGGGAGTAGAACAAATGTTGCTTGGCTGGGCTGTTGAATTAAGAGCTAAGCTGAAGTATTCACTGATTGATTATGTGCCATCAACTCAATGTCGAATCTTAGCAACCACATAGATTTTCTCCATGACAATCTGTCCCTAACCTGGTCCTCCAAGTCTTCTAACAGTATTGCTGTACTGTACTGTAACCGAGCCAATCCATTTGCTGCTGGTTGTCCTCTTCTTCTCCTTCCTTCCACCTTCCCCAGCATTGTAGACTTCTCAAGGGAGCTGGGTCTTTGCATTGACTGGTTATGGGCCATCAAGTCACTGCTGACTCTTAGCAACCACATAGATGGACATATCAGTCACTGGTTTGAGATGGGTGGCTATATAAATTGAATGAATGAATGAATGAATGAATGAATGAATGAATTTAAACCGTTTTCTCAGTTTGCCTAATACTGAACTAAATGGCCTGGGTTCACACAACACGCTAAGCCACCACAGAGCTAACCAAGCTTTGCATGTTGTGTGAATATACCTGCTAAGTCTTTCACAGACCTGGTTAAGTGTGCTGCACGAACACAGGCAATCTGTCCCTCTTGGCACTGTCACCTTTCTTTCCCAAAAAAGAGAACAAAGTCAGTGGGGGTCCTCTCCCCACCCCCCACCCCAGGATCCCTCTGCAAAGCTGGGGCCCAGGAAGGACTCCTGTGCCACGGCAACTCTTTTGTGCGGAAAGGCTCAAAAAAGTCTTCCTAAGGCCTGGATGCCACCCCTCCCCTGCCCGAGCAGGCAGGCCAATGGGCAGTGCCAGTTCCTTGACTCTAAATGACAGCCTAGGTCTCGGATATTAAGGTTGCAAATTGCAGGTAGACATGCAGAACAGAAGCCCAGCGGGGACTTGGCTGGCTCAGGTGTGGCTGTGCGGTCAGGCAAGATTAGGTTTCTCCAGCTGATGGTTCTCCAGCTGCTCTGGAACTGAACGGGCCATCGGTGGATTATCATTGCTGGCAGAATGCACGCAAGCAGCAATTTATTCTAATTTCTGAACTAAATGCCATCGAAATTAGAAGAAAGCTAACAGGCAGTTTACCCACTGGCTGGGCTTCACACAATAGGACAGACTAGCCTAAAATGAGGTTGGATATTGTGAGGCCAGGATATGGTAAGAATCCAGCTATTAGCTGGGTTCAGACTCTTAACTTGGTCATTGCATTAACTCAAGTACTGGATTCACACAAGACGCTGAATCGTAAAATTACCCAATAGGCTGAATGGCCCAGCACATTAAGTTACAACAATAACCACAAAGACTTACCTAGGTTAACACTAACCAAGCTTAACACGTTGTGCAAACACAGCCTCCGGGTCCTTACCTGACGTGTGTGAGTTATGGAACAAAACATTGTCTTTGCAAGCTGATGGAGCCATAAAAAGGTAAAGGTTCCCCCACACATTTGTGCAGTTGTGTCCGACTCTAGGGGCCGGTGCTCATCTCCGTTTGTTAGCCGAAGAGCCAGCATTGTCCGAAGACGCTTCCACGGTCATGTGGCCGGCATGACATGCATGGAACGCTGTTACCTTCCCACCGAAGTGGTACCTATTCATCTACTTGCATTTGCATGCTTTCGAATTGCTAGGTTGGCAAGAGCTGGGGCGAGTGCGGGAGCTCACTCCGTCACGCGGGGCTAGGGATTCGAACCTCCGAACTTGCAATCTTCCGATCAAGAAGCCTGGCATCTTACCCGCTGAGCCACCACGCCCCTACGAGTATATGGAGCCATACCTTTGCACTAAGCCGTAAGTAATTTATTTTCCTGGGTTAACACAGCTACTGAATTTTGCTCATTTGGATTTAGGATTGAACTTCGTGTTATTTATGAACGAGGATTTTTTTTTTTTAAAAAAAGGAGACTGTGCACCAAAAGATAGCTAAGGCCAGAGAATAAAAATCAGGTCTCATCAGCCACAGGCTGCCCTCTCCAGTGTTCTCTTCTCGGGGTCAACAAACGCTGCCCCTCTGTGACAACAGTGAGCTCATATGTCTGATGGGATAGTTTTGCGAGAGCAAAGATCAGTGTGTTTCACGTGCTGGCAAACTGGAGCCCACTGCACGCGACAAACGCCTCAATTCCAGGGGCCGAGATGGCCTCTGGAAATGGAACAAGCTTTGTGCCATGTGCGCGCGAAGAACCAATGCTCCCTGAACTGGAGAAAGCCCCTCTGAAGTTAGAGTGATTTGCTCCTGGGTGGAATGCAGCCCTAGGATTAGGCTGTCATTCCGAGGGAATTTGTGCCCTAAAGAAGTGGTGATGGGTGTGGCAAACACAGCTTGAAAAGGGGATCAGATGGCTGGGTTCACACACCACTTTTAACCTTGCTGCAGAATTACCCCATTTCTGGTGTGCAAAGTTCACTGAACAAGAAATTACCAAATGGGGTGGGTTCACGTAACACACTAAAGCACACTTACAAACACAGAACTAGCAACCAAGCTTAGCATATCATGTCAATGTAGCTGCTGCACCTTAACAGATTGGGTTACGTAGGCTCTTTGAACATGGACCATTCATGCAGGAACAGACCGTGGTAGATAATTGAAGACCTGTTTTGAATACCAGTTATTGGAGATACAGGTAGTCCTCGCTTAACAACCATTCATTTAGTGATGGTTTGGACTTATGACAGTGCTGAAAAAACTGACTTGCGACCAGTCCTCACACTTATGACTGTCACAGCATCCCTGCAGTCATGTGATCACGATTTGGGTGCTTGGCAACCTTCACATTTATGACCGTCGCAGTGTCCTGTGGTCACGTGATTGCCATTTTTGACCTTCCCAGCCGGCTTCTGGCAAGCAAAATCAATGGGGAACCGCATGATTTGCTGAACAACTATGTGGCTCGCTTAATGACCACAGTGATTCGCTTAACGACCACAAAAAGATTGTAAAATCGGGTCAGATTCACGTAATGACCGCTTCGCTTAGCAACTGAAATTCCAGTCCCAATTGTGGTCGTTAAGTGAGGACTACCTGGAGTATATGTTGCTTGTTGTGAATTTTGGAAAGCTTCAGATTGGCTACCGTTGAAAACAGGTCATTTTGATATTGTTCAAGAGGGCCTGTAGGAAACTGGACCATGATTCTGATTAACTCAACAGACTGGAACAAGCTTATTGTGAAAGTTCAGCTCAAATGGCTGTTGTGGGTCTTCCGGGCTGTGTGGCCGTGTTCTGGAAGTTGTGGTTCCTAACGTTTCGCCAGCATCTGTGGCCAGCATCTTCAGAGGGCAGGAGCACAGATAGAAGCAAAATCTCTGTGCCCAGGTAGAGTGGCAATGTTCTATTTATAGAGCTAAATTATAGGAGATTAGGTGGGGTTTTTTGTTGTGTTGAAATGTTAACGAGTGGCTGATGAGCGTGATTAGCATGTTCATTGTGAGAAGTATTCCCATGTCCTGGTGGTTGGACTGAGTTCGTTGACCTTTTGCAGGCTGTGTTTTTCAGGACTGGTAGCCAGGTTTTGCTAATTTTTAAACTTTCTTCTTTTTTATTGTAACTGTGCTGGTATTTGTGAATTTCAATGGCTTCTCTGTATAATCTGGTGTAGTGGCTTTTGGTGTTGTCCAGTATTTCTGTGTTTTCAAATAGGATTTTGTGTCCCGTTTGCTTGAGAGCATGTTCAGCTACTGAAGATTTTTCTGGTTGCTGTAGTCTGCAGTGTCTTTCATGTTCTTTTATCCTGGTGTGAATGCTTCGTTTTGTGGTTCCGATGTATACTTGTCCACAGCTGCATGGTATGCGGTATACTCCTGCAGCGGTGCGGGGGTCCCTTTTGTCTTTTGCTGATTTTAGCATTTGTTGTATTTTTCTGGTGGGTCTGAAGACTGTTTGAAAGTTGTGTTTTTCCATCAGTTTTCCCATGCGGTCAGTGACTCCTTTGATGTAGGGCAGGAATACTTTGTTTGTGGGGGGCTGTTTTTCTTCAGTGGGATGTTGTTTTCTTGGTTTGATGGCTCTTTTTATTTCATTCTTGGAATAGCCATTTGCCTGTAGGACCCAATTCAGATGGTTAAGTTCATTGTTGAGAAATTGGGTTTCACAGTTTCGATTAGCACGATCCACCAAGGTTTTGATCATGCCTCTCTTTTGTCGTGGGTGGTGATTGGAATTTTTGTGTAGATATCGGTCCGTATGGGTGGGTTTTCTGTATACTTTGTGTCCTAGTTTGAGGTCCGGATTGCGTATGACCAGCGTATCTAAAAATGGAAGTTTGCCATCAGTTTCTTTTTCCATGGTGAATTGTACATTGGGGTGGATGCCGTTTAGGTGGTCCAGAAATTTCTCCAGTTCTTCTTCAGTATGACTCCAAATTGCGAAGGTGTCATCCACGAACCGGAACCAGACTGTTGGTGTAATGGGTGCCGATTCCAAAGCCTGTTTTTCAAAGTGTTCCATGTAAAAGTTTGCTATGACTGGGCTCAGGGGGCTTCCCATGGCAACGCCATCCATCAAGCAAATCTTCCCAGAAGACATTACAGCTTTATTTCAACACTGCCTAACAACTAGTTACTTTCAATGGGAGAATGAGTTCTACGAACAGATGGATGGCGTTGCCATGGGAAGCCCTCTGAGCCCAGTCATAGCAAACTTTTACATGGAACACTTTGAAAAACAGGCTTTGGAATCGGCACCCATTACACCAACAGTCTGGTTCCGGTTCATGGATGACACCTTCGCAATTTGGAGTCATACTGAAGAAGAACTGGAGAAATTTCTGGACCACCTAAACGGCATCCACCCCAATATACAATTCACCATGGAAAAAGAAACTGATGGCAAACTTCCATTTTTAGATACACTGGTCATACGCAATCCGGACCTCAAACTAGGACACAAAGTATACAGAAAACCCACCCATACGGACCGATATCTACACAAAAATTCCAATCACCACCCACGACAAAAGAGAGGCATGATCAAAACCTTGGTGGATCGTGCTAATCGAAACTGTGAAACCCAATTTCTCAACAATGAACTTAACCATCTGAATTGGGTCCTACAGGCAAATGGCTATTCCAAGAATGAAATAAAAAGAGCCATCAAACCAAGAAAACAACATCCCACTGAAGAAAAACAGCCCCCCACAAACAAAGTATTCCTGCCCTACATCAAAGGAGTCACTGACCGCATGGGAAAACTGATGGAAAAACACAACTTTCAAACAGTCTTCAGACCCACCAGAAAAATACAACAAATGCTAAAATCAGCAAAAGACAAAAGGGACCCCCGCACCGCTGCAGGAGTATACCGCATACCATGCAGCTGTGGACAAGTATACATCGGAACCACAAAACGAAGCATTCACACCAGGATAAAAGAACATGAAAGACACTGCAGACTACAGCAACCAGAAAAATCTTCAGTAGCTGAACATGCTCTCAAGCAAACGGGACACAAAATCCTATTTGAAAACACAGAAATACTGGACAACACCAAAAGCCACTACACCAGATTATACAGAGAAGCCATTGAAATTCACAAACACCAGCACAGTTACAATAAAAAAGAAGAAAGTTTAAAAATTAGCAAAACCTGGCTACCAGTCCTGAAAAACACAGCCTGCAAAAGGTCAACGAACTCAGTCCAACCACCAGGGGACATGGGAATACTTCTCACAATGAACATGCTAATCACGCTCATCAGCCACTCGTTAACATTTCAACACAACAAAAAACCCCACCTAATCTCCTATAATTAAGCTCTATAAATAGAACATTGCCACTCTACCTGGGCACAGAGATTTTGCTTCTATCTGTGCTCCTGCCCTCTGAAGATGCTGGCCACAGATGCTGGCGAAACGTTAGGAACCACAACTTCCAGAACACGGCCACACAGCCCGGAAGACCCACAACAGCCATTGAACTCCGGCCGTGAAAGCCTTCGACAATACATTCAGCTCAAATGTTTTTCTCATTTGATGCTCTCTTACGAAAGCAAAGTCAACCCATTGGAAGGAGCACCCAAGAGACAGGGAGAAAACTGCTAAGAAACTGAAACTCCAAAATACAGCTGAGTTGGGGAACTGACAGCCCTCCAGAGCTTGGTGGTTGAGCAATAGTGAGGGCTACAAAGAAACAGCTGGAGGCCACAGCTGGAGAAGAGCAATTGAAAGTGTGCATTGCGACACACTGAAAAAGGGGTGAGCTTTCAACCGCAGTTGCGTCCGCTGTCTTAACTTTTTCGATCCTCTCCCTGTGGATGCCCCTGATTAGCAGCACAGGGGAGAACTACAGGCCCATTTGGGCCAAAAGGATGAAACGTCTGCTCCTCAGACCCAGAGACGGTGCAAAAAAGATGGTAAACACAGTATCTCTGCATAACCATTAAACTCTCTTCCCAAACCTGAACTTCAGTGTTTTGTCCCAAACTTCCCTTCTGCATTTTTATTTATTTATTTATTTATTCTTTCAATTTCTATTACCGCTCCATCTCTCCCGAAGGGGACTCTGCATTAAAATGCTGGCTGGGGAATTCTGGGAGCTGAAGTCCACACAGCTTAAAGTTGCTAAGGCTGAGAAACACTGGGCTAGATATAAACAGGCAGCAAACCCCACCCTCCTTCACACTGATGCTGTTTCCTAGTCAGGTGATGAAACGTCTGCAAGCCAACAACCAGGCTCAGAGAGCAACAAGAGATCCACAGTTACAAAAAAAGAAACGGAAGTATTAATTTTAAAGATTTATATGGATGCCCAACATGACTCCAGATGGCACACAACAATAAAAGCAGATAAAACAATAAAAAACAGAAGAGCAAAACAACAAAAGCCACAACAACCAAACACACAGTTGGGGCACACCAACATAGACACCACTTGTGGGTTGAGCTTCTCTACCATCCTAGCCTCGATGGCCAAGGGGACAGCCAAGCCGAACTAGGGTTACCAAGCGAGCATTGGATGGATCAGGAAAAACATCACAACAAGTTGACCACAACAGGAACGGGGTACTTAAGAAGCGTGTGTGGCAAGATCAGTAACTGTCGGGCCCAGACCAAGAACGACTCCGAGTCAGTGAATTCCAACTCTAGTTCTTTATTGTTCTCACTGTATAGACAGAATCTTGCCAGACTAAAGCTACTCTAACTAACCTAAGGGGAAATAACCCAGAAGGGCTCTAGGGCGGAGCTACCTTGAACCTCTTGACTTTCCCAGCAACCGTGTCCGGGCTGCGAATCCTCTTATCTGCCTGGAAAGTGTTCTCTCCCTGGGAACCAGCGGCAGCGCCAGAATCCACCACAATAACGAATGGGGGTGCTGAATGAATGTGGATTTACAGGTGTCCGTTCCAACCCTGATGCCCGAAATTTTGAGGCTAGCAACCTCGCCCACAAGTACTTAAGGGATGGAGTTGGCATTGAGATTCATGCTTCCTCACTTGCTTCCCCTGTGGGCGCCTCTGCTGAGCAAATACAAAAGGGACACCCTAAGAGGAGGGTCATAGAGAGAGAATGAAGGGGGTTCAAATCACAAAACGGACATTAATTTATTTATTTATTTTTCAAATTTATTCCCCGCCCATCCCCCATACAAGGGACTCTGGGCGGGTTACAATAAATAAAAATTTAAAAACTATACGAATATCTAAAAACACAACAAGCATAAAATAAATAACATAAAATCCAAGATGGATTAGGAACCGCAGAATAGATCGTGGAGCTACGGGGCCAGCCAACCCCAGGAGGCACTACCACCTCCGTTGTCCCAGGCCAGGCGGCAGAGCCAGGTCTTAAGGGCCTTCCGAAAGGCCAGGAGGGAGGGGGCCAGTCTTACCTCCGGGGGCAAGATATTCCATAAGGCGGGTGCTATCACAGAGAAGGCACGCCTCCTGGACCCCGCTAGATGGAATTCTCTTGTTGAGGGGGTCCGAAGCATGCCCACTCTGCATGCACGGGTGGGGCGGGCCGATGTTGTCGGGACGAGACGGTCCCTCAGGTACCCTAGTCCTATGCCATGTAGGGCTTTAAAGGTGATCACCAACACCTTGAATTGGACCCGGAAGCAAACTGGCACCCAATGCAGCTCGCGTAGCAGAGGTGTCACATGTGCCGATCTCCTAGCACCCATAACTGCTCGCGCCGCAGCATTCTGCACCAGCTGAAGCTTCCAGATACTCTTCAAGGGTAGCCCCATGTAGAGCGCATTACAATAGTCTATACGGGAGATGACAAGGGCGTGAGTGACTGTTCGGAGGGCCTCCCGATCCAGGAAAGGGCGTAACTGGTGCACAACTCGCAGCTGTGCAAAGGCCCTCCTGGCCACAACTGCCACCTGCTCTTCGAGCAGGAGTCGCGAGTCCAGGAGGACCCCCAGATTCCGCACTGGATCCGAGTGGGGTAGTGCAACCCCACCCAGAACCAAAGATGACAACTTCCCGGATCTAGGCGGGCCATCAATCCACAGCCACTCCGTCTTACCAGGGTTCAGTTGAAGCCTGTTGTTCCCCATCCAGACCCACACAGCCTCCAGGCACTGAGATAAGGCATTGACCGCATCACTTACTTCACCCTTACTTCATTCATGCTTCCTCACTTGCTTCCCCTGTGGGCGCTTCTGCCGAGCGAATACAAAAATGACACCCTAAGAGGAGGGTCATAGAGAGCGAATGAAGGGGGTTCAAATCACAAAACGGACACGTGAAAGAAGGAATGGGTGGAGAGGAAGGGAAGACCCAGAAAGTCACGGTGGGATGGTACAGAGAAGCTTCAAAAGCAGAAAGCAGCATACGAAGGGGCAGCTGGGGGTGGTGGAAGCAAGGAGTGTTTGCCAGGAAAAAAAGAGATGGGGGGGGACAGTGAAGAGGGCATGTGAACCAGATTTAGCGGTATTTCTTTGTCTTACCTGATGCCTTCAATTTCTTTGGCTTGCGATTTCTTGCTCCTTTTCTGCCCTTTGCAAAGTGTTGCCTAGTGGAAAGAGAACAATGGGACAGGCAGGTGCGATTCACCTATTTTCATTCTGGATCTTGCCGTTTTCCCCAACCTCACACTCCCCAGAGCTGTTGGGAGTAATTCCTATATGGGCTAGGGGTGGATGTGAATTTAAGTGCATCACATCTGGAAAGCATCTTGTTGGGGAAAAGGGTATAGAGGGAAAATTTGTGGGTCTCCAATTCCCAGCAGGCCTGACCAATGGCTGTGTTGGCAGAGGGCGCTGACCGCTGTAGTTCAGGAACATCAGAAAAGCCATGCCCGCATCCTCAGACAGCATCTGCAGTGTTCCAGAGAATTTCAATCATGTGGGGCGGTGTATTGTATCATGCTTTCCTAATACGCTTGAGATCTGACTTTTAAAGCAGAGGCATCGTCTCAGATTTTGGGAAGGGGAGCGTAAAAGGATTTAAATGGGAATCGGTAATGCTCTGCAAATGTCTGCATTTGGATGAAACCAATTAAACTACTCTCTCTATCAATATCCCCAAAGTACCTTATAAAACCTCAAAACCATTATTATGGCTATTCGTGATTAGGTGTCTGTAGATCTCAGCCTTCCATAATTTTCTCAGACTTTCGTACAAAACACAAAAGCGAGATTGTCATGCGGCCTTGCAATGCTTCCTCAGAAGGAAGGCCCATTTAAGTTCCCCGGGGCTTATTCCCGAGTGTCAATGCACATGCTTACGACCTAAAATCAATAAAAATATGCAAATTAAAAACAGAGGTCTCCCCAGCTGTCGGTAGCCTGAAAGCAGGTGAAAAAGGGAAAGCAAAGGGGACGGCCTGCCTTTGGCATAGATACGGTATAAAACTGCCTCTCCGTTATATGTACTGTGCTACTAACCTGTTAATATTGATGATATTATCTTTAATTGGAAGCCCCGGGGGGGGGGGTATCACATATGCTTATAGAGTAGGACAGACAGCTCTAGTGAGATTTTTAGGGCTTTTGACTCTCATAGCAGCAGGAAGGGTGGCGGGGCTAAGCCACCCTTAATTCTCTTCTCCTTCTTTGACATAACGTGGCTAACTAGAGTTTAATACTGTACCAAACACCTCATTTATTTATTTAAACAATTTACACAGCTGCTCATTTCACAGTTATGGTGAACAAGGATTAAAACCAAAACTAAAACTAAAACACAGTATAAACACAGGTAGTCCTCGACTTAAGGCCACAATTGGGACCGGAACTTCCATCGCTAAGCGATGTGGTCGTTGAGTTGTGCCCGATTTTATGACCTTTTTTGCCGTGGTCGTTAAGCGAATCTGGCTTCCCCCATTGACTTTGCTTGTCGGAAGCTGGCTGGGAAGGTTGCAAATGGTGGGGGCACGTAACCCCCAGGACGCTGCAACTGTCATAAATACATGCCGGTTGCCAAGTGCCCGAATTTTGATCATGTGACTGTGGGGACACTGCAACGGTCATAAGTGCGAGGACCAGTCGTAAGTCACTTTTTCCAGCACCATCATAACTTGGAATGGTCATTAAACAAATGGTCGTAAGTCGAGGACTACCTGTAACAATCAGAAACCCTTTAGCTAAATGGGTTGTATGACCTGGGCACCAAAACCTCTTCTCTCCAAAATAAAAATTATAAAAACTGCTAGTAGCAACAAACAACTGTGGCTCCCAAGTACTGAATGAACCCTGTAGGAGAGGAACCATGTTAATTAAGTCTATGGTAGCAAAAAAAAAGTATCAGGTAACACCTTTTCTCACACTTTTTATTCAAAGGCATAGATTTTGTGAGCTGCAGCTGACTTCATCAGATGCACAGAGAGGCTAAACTGAACCCAGGATTTAAACTGGGGTGGACTGGGCAGGGGGCTGGACTAGAAGGCGTCCGCGGCCCCTTCCCACCCTATGATTTTATGACCCAGTTCTATTCTCCAAGGCTTTTCCAGCAGCGTGGCTTGAGCAGCAAGGAAAGCGTCCCCATCAAGCCAAAAAGAGTTCATAATCTCTTAAATGACAATTGGCTTTTTGGCAGGCATGAGTCTCCGAGAAGCCACAATTTCTCACTTTTATTGTTTCTGCGCATTTAGCAGATGCCTCTCATGTACCAAGTGCTCCAGTTTAATTACATTAACGTAATTTAGGACTCGGTGCAGCAGAGTTGCCAGTTCATCAAAAGTTCTGCTGGCTTGTTCCCACAGGAACAGCCATCCTCCCCCAGCCCGACACACACCCCCGCCCCCGTTTGGGGCTGCCAAATATTCGGAGGCCCCTTCTGCAGCAACTCATCCATCACAGGGCGTTCTGGCCAGAGGAAGTTGTCAAGGCAAGGCAGAGAAGAGTGGGGGAAATCTTATCTGAATACGTGCGTGATGCTGAAGGACTTTTTTCCACAATATATTCTCTTTTGCTCTCTGAGAACTGAATGAAAAATATACTGGGGAAGAGAAATGAAGATTAAAAGGTTAAACCGTCACAGAAACAGAAATAAGAGCTATCAAGACTCCAGTGTAGCACTGCAGTGGATAAAGGGCCAACTTTGGATGTCAGAAACCCAGATTTCATTCCCTGCTCAGCCTTCAGGTACAGGACAGTAAGCGTGATACGCCTCGCAAAATAACTTTCTGTGCCGAAAACTGCTAATGAAACAATAAACAACAGAGTTGTGGAAAGGGAGAAGGAACCGTCTCAACTAATACTCCAGTGCAACAAAATCCTATCCGTGCAGCATTGCTCTAAGAGAGCCTGGGCAAGCTGTGTTGTGGGAGAAAAATGCAGATGGAAGGGCCAAACCCAGGAGGGCAAGAGGGGTCTGGCGTTGGAGACTGGGCACCAGCAAAATCTATCCACTAAATACTGGAGTGGCAGATTTTTAGCCCAGGACTTTCAGTGGCACCGTTAGTCACCACCCATCAGCACCGCAGTCTGAAATCAAACCCAACCACCAGGATTTGCTCCTCTAGCACAGGGGTCCCCAACCTTGTTGGCGCCAGGGACCGGTTTACCGGTGGGGCGGGGTTTCCAGGATTTCCGTGGACCGGGGGGGGGACAGGGTTTGAGGGCAGGAGCCAATCACAAGCACCTGGGGGCGGGGTTTGCGGGCGGGAGCCAATCACAAGCAGCGGGGGGTGGGGTTTGCAGGCGGGAGCCCCACAGCCCAGTTCCTAACAGGCCGTGGCCCACTAGTGGGCAGCGGCCCACAGGTTGGGGACCCCTGCTCTAGCAGGTTCTCCCTTTCCTATCCCCCCACCTTTCTTCTGTCCTTGCACTCTCCGGGCTTAACCTGGTGCCCTCCTGGTGCATAGGGCTCGAGTGGTTAGGTGCCATCAAGTCGGTAGACAGATTTTCTCCATGACAATCTGTCCCTAACCTGGTCCTACTGGTCCCATTATTCCCACCCACCCGTGAGTGGGCTTGCTACCTGGGGATGACACAGGCTGTAGGCCAACTCCTCAAGGAAGATTTAAATACAGGCAGTCCTCAACTTATGACCATTCGTTTAACGGCCGTTCAAAGTTACAACAGCGCTGGAAAAAGTTACTTGCAGCCAATCCTCACACTTACGACCATCGCAGTGTCCCTGCAGTCACATGATCAAAATTTGGGCACTTGGCAACCAGCATGTATTTACAAAGGTTGCAGCGTCCCGGGGTCCCGTGATCACCATTTACGACCTTCCCAGCTGGCTCCTGACAAGCAAAATTAATGGGGAACCGTGTGATTTGCTTAATGACTGCGGCAAAAAAGATCATGAAATCGGGCACGACTCACTTAACAACTGCATCGCTTAGCGACAAAAGTTCTGGTCCCAATTGTGGTCGTAAGTTGAGGACTATCTGTAGTATAGGGTTATGGGGAGGGGGGTAAAAATCTCCATTATGGTTGCTGTTAAAGGAGATTGATTAAGCTGCTTAACATCTGAAATTATTTTGAAGTAGGCTATGGAGCACCAACCATGGCTCCTCCCTCCAGTGACTGATTCCCCTGGTTACTACAAGCAGCCAAGGTAATGCCTTTCACTGTTCGCTTTAGGCCTTGAAAAGCCAAGGTGTCATTCAGGAGAAAATAACTGCTCCTGGAAAAGCTGGAGAACTGAGCAATGATTACTGTACAAGCTTTTGACCTGGTTAGGATTGGGATGGGAGACCACCAGGAAGCCCGAAAGGCTGTAGGCTAAACTGGGAAGTAAAAAGGAAAACAATCCAAGGCGGTGGCAACAGCAAACTTGCTTCCAAGAAAGCTACATGGGCACGGCGTTGAGCTTGATGGGGTCCACCTTTTCACCCATCTCAACTGCTTCCTCCTCTGTGCCAGTCCTTGCCCTTCCATGCTGGAGGGTGAACATCTAAAGCTCAGGAGAAACCCAGATATTTCTCAATTTCCAATTTGTAAGAACTCTTGCATTCTTGGACCAACTCCCAGAATTGGTCCAGAATTCTAGGAGTTGATGTCCACGTAACTTAATGTTGCCAAGATTGGAAAACACAGTCATAGACTGTGTTTGCATGTTTACCCAGTTAATGGAACTGTGTTAAGTTATTCAACTCTCTGGGTTTGCACAACCCAGCCAAGCAACTACTGTAATTGCACAGGCTGGATTTGTCTGTCCTTGGCTGAAACGGGTTGGTTAACTTGTGCCTCTGCCGGTTGTGTGAAAGTCGGGCAATCCTCTTCCCTGCTTCTGTCTCTTGCGGCTTTCGACGCGTTACTCAGTTCCTCATCCTTCCCAGCCACCTGGCCCCGCAAGAGGGCGACGATGGGACCTGTAGTCCACCCTCTTAGGACTGCGAGGAAAGGGCCGCTCGACGTCAGGAAAAAGAGCAGAGTCAATCCGAGCGCATCCTGATCCTGGGCCACCGAGGAGGAGGGGAGATGGAGTCCAAGGCTTCGAAGGGCGCGCGGGGGAGGCCTGCCTGCCGCCCCGTCGCCGTCCCCGGAGAAGAAGCGGGTGGGCGGGCCGCCTCGTTCCGAGTCCGGTGAGGGAGGGAGGCCGGCCGGCGGAAGCCTGCAGTAGGCCGCGAGGCCCGGTCGGTCGCCATGGCAACCGCCGGCTCAGGCGCCTGCGCCGACTAGGCCGCGCCGCTCCGCTTCCAGGCGCCGCTCTTCCTTCGGGGCCCGCCGCCATGGCTGGGCAGGATCCGGCCTTCGTGCTCCGCTACTTGGCCGAGGTGGAGGCGCTGGCTGAGGAGGTGATGGCCGCCAGGCAGCAGGTAGGCCGGGGAGAGCCGTTTGGGCGAGCTGGCGCCGCGAGGGATGATGGGGGTTGTAGTCCCCCGCCTGCCCCCCGCGCCGGCTTGTAGGAGTCTAGTTGAGGGATTTATGTCTCCCCTCCCAAAAATATAATTTTCTCAACAAGACTGAAGGATCGTCCCCAGACTGCAAACATTTGGGGTGGGGGAATAATTGGGGGATCGCGAGAACGAAGCATAGGACTGTCCACTTGGAAGATGACCCTAGAGATCACTTAGTCCAACCCCCCTCCCCGCTCAGGGCAGGCTCCAGAGGGTCATAGCATTGTCACGTTGGAAGGGATCCCCAAAGGTCGTCTAGTGACTAGGGTTAGGGTTAGGGTTAGACTAGGAAGCCCAGGGACGCCGTCCAGGGGAAGTGCCTGTAAAGCCTCTACTTTAAAACTTCTGCAGATGGAGACCGCCCCCCCCCATAACAGGGCTCCCTTGAGGGAATTTGAGCTGGGGGGCTTTGGCCTGGGGTGGGGGGCTCAGCAGTTTGCGTTGCAGGGCACCCTTAGAGCTGCAAGATGGCAGCTGGGTGCTGGGTGGGATTGTGTTTGTGTGAATTAAGCCAAGCTCTCCCCCCCCACACACACACATGTAGACCACTAGTTTTGCTGGAAAAGCTTCAGGTTACTGGATTCGGGTGCAAAATACCAGGCAACCAGTTGGCAGCCGAGAAAGACCAAAAACCCTCAAGGCTTCAGTTGCACTTTTGCAGCCCCAACCTCCCGCCAGCTGCATTTCTCTGAGGGTGTTTGCAGAAGTTTGCTTCCCTGAACTATACCGCGTCTGAAAACGAATAAAAGTTTTAGCAAGAGCTGTAATTTATTTATTTATTTTTATTTATTTATTATTTCAATTTATTCCCCGCCCATCTCCCTTGCAAGGGACTCTGGGCGGGTTACAACAATTGAAAGTTTAAAAACTATACAAAAACAATATCTAAAATACATCCAATAATCCAATAATAAATTACATGAAATCCAAGATGGATTGGGGACCGTAGGATAGATCGTACTACGGGGCCAGCCAACCCCAGGAGGCACTGCCACCTCTGTCGTCCCAGGCCCGGCGGCAGAGCCAGGTCTTAAGGGCCTTCCGAAAGGCCAGGAGGGAGGGGGCCAGTCTCACCTCCGGGGGCAAGATATTCCATAAGGCGGGTGCTATCGCAGAGAAGGCACGTCTCCTGGACCCTGCTAGATGGAATTCTCTTGTTGAGGGGGTCCGAAGCATGCCCTCTCTGCATGCACAGGTGGGGCGGGCCGACGTTATCGGGACGAGACGGTCCCTCAGATACCCTGGCCCTATGCCATATAGGGCTTTAAAGGTAATCACCAACACCTTGAATTGGACCCGGAAGCAAACTGGCACCCAATGCAGCTCGCGTAGCAGAGGTGTTACATGTGCCGATCTCATGGCACCCATAACTGCTCGCGCCGCAGCATTCTGCACCAGCTGAAGCTTCCGGATACTCTTCACGGGTAGCCCCATGTAGAGCGCATTACAGTAATCTATACAGGAGATGACAAGGGCGTGAGTGACTGTTCGGAGGGCCTCCCGATCCAGGAACGGGTGTAACTGGCGCACAACGCGAAGTTGTGCAAAGGCCCTCCTGGCCGTGACTGCCACCTGCTCTTCGAGCAGGAGTCGCGAGTCCAGGAGGACCCCCAGATTCCGCACTGGATCCGAGCGAGGTAGTGCCACCCCACCCAGAACCAAAGATGACAACTTCCCGGATCTAGGGGGGCCATCAATCCACAGCCACTCTGTCTTACCAGGGTTCAGTTGAAGCCTGTTGTTCCCCATCCAGACCCCCACAGCCTCCAGACACTGAGATAAGGCATCGACAAACATAATGTTAACAACTTGGTCGTTTTCCGCATGAATTTACCCCCTTTCAGGGCTGGCCCACAACCATGGTAAACCAAATGGTTGGATTTGCACTACAGGTCAAGCCACCTGCACAAACACACTTACAGCACATAGCCAAGCTCAGCGTGTTATGCAAATGCTTCTGCTACATCTTTCACTGACCTGGTTGCGGGTGATCTATGAACACAGCCCCTGCGTCTGGATTTTTAAAAAATTATTTTAGCCAGTATTATCCTTATTGACAAATAAAGATGATAACAGCCAAATCCAAGAGAGACGGCCAAAACCAGCAGGGCCTGATAAGAACAACTTTGTCAGCCCTTTGAGGTAGGCCAGGCCAGAGTACAGACAAGGATTACGGGAGAGTAGAACAGTATAATAACAGAACCTTGAAAGCCTGCGGAGTTGCCCACTGCTCTGTTCTCTAAGCTGAGATGGTGCGATGTGTTTACAGCTCGGGCCCCCAGCATGAGACGGGGGTGTGTGGTGGTTCTTCCCTTGGAACCCAACAGAGTCACCCTCCTGTTTAAGTAAACGAGAAGCTTGCAGTGCAGTAAAATAAATCCCAGCCGTTGACATTATGTTATTTCCAAAAGTGCCTCTAAGGTCCAAACGGGCTTCATAAATTTCCTTCGAAAATAAAAACAGTGGAAATATGCCTACCAACCCAGAAAAATGAGCAAAGGAAGGAGGCCAAATAGGCAGGTGACTCTTGAAGGTGTGACAGGTAGCATTCTAGTATATTGATCCCTTGCCATTGTTTACATCCACTGGGGGAAACATTTTATTTGCAGTATTTTGTGAATGCTCCCCTCATAAGATTTTGCAAGATCACCTGCAGATAAATTTTCAAAATTCCAAACATGCCCACCATCCCCAAATGTTTGGCGACAGCTGGCTTATTGCCTGTTCAATTTGGAAGTGTTTCACTGTCCTTTTTTGGGGTTGTCATCCTAAAGAATCACCACCATGATTTCTTGTCTTTCCCGTTTTGATGCAGAGAGCGGGCCAGGCAGCTCCTGCTGTCAGAAAGAAAAGATAACAGAACTCAACTTTTTTTTGGAAAATCAGAAGGAATCTGGTAGCACCTTTTCCAACTAACCGAAGCTTAAATCCTACATCAGTTCAGCCACTCTGTGCATCTGATGAAATGGACTGCAGCTCACAAAGCTTGTCTTTTTAAATAAATTGGTTAGACATAAATTTGAGTTTTTTTGGCTACGTTAGACTAACACAGGTCTCCTACAGCTGTTTTTTTCGGTAGCCCTGCTTCCATATAGTGCATAATTTACTTTTATATCTTATTAAGGAATGTCTTAATCTCCCTCTTACTATTATCCTTCCATCAGTAGAACATTCCCAGTTCTTTTCATGTTCTCTTGATTGCAATATGTACCCAATCTTCCTTTTCTTAATTGTTCCCATTTTGGGATGGCATTGGCCTATCATAAGGTCTTCCCGGGTTAACCTCAGAATATGTAACTGGCTTTCCCTCCTGGATATACCACATTTGAGAGAGGGAGGTGCTGGCTAAATTGTTCATGAGGATAACGTGTCTTTTTGCAAAGGACTTTTGTGGCAGTATATGAATAAATAAAGAGGACTTGTCCAACCTGCAGGGGGGAAGAGGGGAGCCTAGGAGATGCTTTGTGGATGAGCTTTTTAGTACAGCCTGAAATTTTAACGATTTCTCTTGCAGATTGTGGATCTGGATCAGAAACGGAACCAGAACCGGGAAGCCCTGAGGGCGCTGAGCAAGGAAATTGACTCTCCTGGTGAGTCTTTCTCTGGAACTGTGAAGGTGACGTTTGGCCCCTCGGATCCTGTAGCGGCTTGGCCTGTCACCTATGAGCTATTTATTTATTTATTTTTATTATTCGAATTTATCACCGCCCATCTCTACAACAGTAGACTCTGGGCGGTTTACAATAATATTATAAAAACAATTAAAACCTATACATCTAAAATCCACTATAATAATAAATAGAAAAATCCAAAGATGGTAAGTTCTTAAAAGGAGGGTATTACTAAGCCAACCACCCCCAGGAGGAACTATTATTTCCTTCGTTCCAAGCAAGGCGGCAGAACCAGGTCTTTAAAGACTTCCCGAAGGCCAGGAGCCAGGGTGCCCGTCTCACCTCCGGGGGCAAGATATTCCACAGGACGGGTGCTATTGCAGAGAAGGCACGCCTCCTGGACCCCGCTAGATGGAATTCTTTTATTGATGGGGTCCGAAGCATGCCCTCCCTGCATGACCGGGTGGAGCGGGTAGATGTGGTCGGGATGAGACGGTCCCTCAGGTACCCTGGCCCCGTGCTATGTATGGCTTTAAAGGTGATAACCAACACATTGAATTGGACCCGGAAGCAAACTGGTACCCAATGCAGCAATGTTACATGTGCTGATCTTATAGCACCCGTGACTGCCCGTGCGGCCGCATTCTGGACCAGCTGAAGCTTCCGGATACTCTTCAAGGGTAGCCCCATGTAGAGCGCATTGCAGTAGTCTATATGGGAGATGACAAGGGCATGAGTGACTGTTTGGAGGGCCTCTTGATCCAGGAAGGGGCAACTATTGAAGTTGCCATGTAAGGGACATAACCTGGACGTTCCTGAATGGGGAAGCATCTGCTCCTTTACAATCTTATTCTCCTGTCCCTTTTGTACTGGATCTAGAGAACCCCCTTGCTTGTCATAGGAATAGCATCTAATAGTTGGAGAGTGTTGATGGTGGTTCCAGAACAGTTCATTGTTCTGGATTTGTACAGGTAGTCCTCGAGTTACGACCGTTCGTTTAACAATGGCCTGAAGTTACGACGGCCTTGGAATGGGTGCTTTACCGCCTGTAAAGCACTTCCGAGCGTTGCAAAACGTCGCATCCCCCCCCCCTTCACGGTCACATGGTTGCATTTCCGACGCTTGGCAACCGGCTCGCATTTACGGCCGGTTGCAGTGTCCCACAGTCATGTGATCGCATTTTGCGACATTTTTTGCCGTTTTCCAGCAAAAAACACCCATTGGGGAAGCTGGATTTGCTTAACAACTGCCGTAAAAATGGTCATAAAATCGGGTCTGGTCACATGGACTTACGACTGCAGCAACATATAGTGGGAATTCTGGTCCCAATTGTGGTAGTAAGTCGAGGAGTACCTGTACCTGGTCCCAGAACAAACATACCTGTTGACACAGCCTTTTGTTGTACTGTGTAATTTGAGTTAACACAAAGCAGAAAAGATAGTTAATTTTTCCCAGGGAACTGGTTACCTGTTTAGCCTAGAAATGGTCCTATCAGATGCAGCAGGCTGAGAGCTAAGCTCTTTTTTCAGACATCTAGGATGGGGAGATGGTTTCAAGTAGAGACATTTGCCTATTTTGATGTGAAGTTTGCAGACTCTGCATTTCCCATTGTTGCTCTTTCTCTATCTCGGCACAGTGTGTGGCTCCTTGTGTAGCCCCTACTGTTACTTACTCATTTTTTAAAAAACATTGTATCCACTCCCCATCCCTTGTGGCTCTAGGTGGCTTACCATATTAGCTGTGGGAGCCACAGCTGTAAATTCCAGCTGCGGACCTGTCCTGAAAGGCAATCCAGATTTAAATCTAGACTAGCCCCCCTTGGCTAACCCAGCAGAGTTTGAAGGGTATGAAAGGAACCGGTCTTCAGGAGAGGAAAGGAGAGTTTTCTAAACTTGGAATAACTTCTTCCCTTCTCCTTGGGTAGGGGATTCAAGCGAACAAATCAACAGTTGTTGCGCTGTCAAAGAAGACAATCTTGGCCTGAAGTGAGAAGCAAGCTCAGTGTTACAAAAACAGCTAATTGTTGCAGATGTTAACTAGCGAAACTGAATGCAGCGTGATTGTTGCCAGAAAAGAAAAACACATCAATTGTCAGGGCTTTTCGTGTTCCCATTTTACACGAAAACAAAAACTCCCAAGCGTAATGGGAAGACGCAAGAAAGACGCTTTCTGAGAATAAACACTGCAAATTAAAGTGCACGCCCTCAAATCTTCTAGGCTTCGTTGCTGTGGGCTGAATTTGCTGTGTCTAAACAAAGGAAGTGGAGTGAAAATACAAATTTACATTCTCAAAGCTCCGTGCCAGGTATCCGTCCTGGTGTCGCGGTCTACGTGCTTGCATTGCAGAATAGCTCTGTTCTCTGCTTTAGGTCCTAGAATTCCAACAGGTTTACTCCTTCCAAGATGCTTATGTAGTCCAGGGCCTCCATCCCTTAATGTTCACTTGATGGAGGTGTGAATTTATCATGTATCCCTCACTGCTTTGGCCAGAAGCAATGTAAAGTTATTGATGCCTTCTCTGCAGTTTAGTTACTTGCTTCTCGTGGAAGCCAGCCAAGCTTCTGGATATCTTACAAGGCCTTAATTTTTTTATCTAGGTTTTGGAGATGGCGGGTTTTTTATGTTCTGTAAGATTTTGTTTAAATTGGTTATATGTCTGTCTGAGCTATTGTTATGTTTCTGGAGGCTTTAGGATGGCGTGAACTGTAAAAATGACTGGAACACGAAGAACTTTCGTGCTGAGTCCGAGAAAATTTGAAATATTTGTTCAGCCCTGTCCTTGGCTTATCTCCTAATAAACAGTTTTTTACAGACCTGTCTAAATAAATCACAAGGCCCAAAGAATCAGAAATTCTCATCCGTTTTTGGCATCAGTGCTAAGGCAAAAGCCTTTTTTGCAGAATCCTGACTGGTAACAAGCGGGGGGGGGGGGGGGGGCAATTTGTTCTCAGGGTTGGTTTGGCTCCCAAGTTTCTGAAACACTGCTTGTAACCATAGAACATTTTTAAAAGCTGTAGAAAACGAAGAGGGTCAGAAAATGGGGAGAGATTGGGACCTTCTGTGACCATTTGTAGTAATTACTCTTCAAAATTGCGCTGGTCATTCCCTCCCTCTGTGTCTTATACATGCCCATATATCTCCTTTTTTTTTTTTCCTGAAACCACATTATAGCCAGTGACTAACGTCTGCTCTCATGGCAGCAAGATCTCCTCTTTCCTCTGGGGAAAAGTTTTGCACAGCAAACTGTCTGAGGCGTAATGTAACTTTTGCATTAATGGGGGCAAAGTGGAATAAATATGCTTGGCCTGTGCTGATGCGTTGATTCTTCCAGGTTTAGGGCCAGCCCTTGGTGAAGGGGGTCTTGGTCCCGTGGGAGGCTTAACATGTTCTATTGTACCTTATCCCAAGGCCATTTTGGCTTCTTCCTCTCTGTTTACCTACAGAAGGCAAACTAGTTAAAGGGGTCCAAGAGGGCAGTGGTCCAGCAGGCGCAGCATCAGTACAGTGAAACTGACACTTGAGAGGCCCAGACGTGGCTGGCTGTGGATGGTATAGCAAATTCCAAATGCAGCGAAACAGCGAGATCTTCACCATGTGCCAAAAGGAGGGTAGAGACCGTACCAGCCTGTATGCCCTGTATAATGATGCCATGACTCTGGGACCGCCCAGAGTCCCCTCTGGAAATGGGGGGAGATGGGCGGTGATATAAGTTAGAAATATAAACAAACAAACAAACAAACAAAGAACCACAGGACTGAGGAGCCAGCGGCCCTCCAGGTGTTGTTGAGGCTGCTGGGGGTTGTAGTTCGGCAACATCTGGAGGGTTTCAGGTTCCTGATCCTGGAGGCTGAGATTTTAAAACAGGACCTGTTATTTAAAAATAATCTGGTTGATGCTTTAAATTAAATAAGGCTTCTTTTCTTGCTTTCAGAGAAAGTCACAGTTTGCTTTGGGAATATGTTTATACAGCTTCCAAAAACAAAGACCCAGGACATGCTACAGAGAGGTGAGGCCCCAACAATGCTTCTGTGATCTGCTTGCAGAATTAAAGGGGTCAAGGGATGAGTTGGACGGGATTTGGCGGACGTTGGAATGGCACCAGGCCAATTCACAGCTTGGTCCTATCTGTGTCTTGCCCAGAAAAATGTGGAAGATCTCAGAGCATTCTGTACCACCGTTGGTCATCAAGGCCCCTGTGGGCAACAAAGCAGGACAGGAGAGGACAAATACTCTTCCACTGTTGCCTCTCAGCAGCTGGGATTTATGGTTGCTGATAGGCTAATAATCTACGACAGCGTTTCTCAACCCTGGCCACTTTAAGACACATGGACTTCAACTCCCAGAATTCCCCCCATCAGCTGCTGGCTGGAGGAATTCTGGGAGTTGAAATCCATGCGTCCTAAAGTGGCCAAGGTTAAGAAACACTGATCTACGAATTGGTCGAGTCCCCTTTTTAAAATCCTCCAAATTAGTGGTCGTCACCAGGTGTGAAGGCATAGTTGAATTCTGTATTCCGAGCATGGTCACACAAGGGATTTATTGAGGGGCATACAGGTAGACCTCACTTAATGACCACAATTGGGACTGGAATTTCAGTCACTAAGCGATGCGGTCATTAAGGAAATCCAGGCCTGATTTTATGACCTTTTGTGGTGATCATTAAGTGAATCACATGGTTGTTAAGCGAATCATGCGGTTTCCCATTGATTTTGCTTGCCGGAAGCCAGCTGGGAAGGTTGAAAATGGTGATCACGTGACTGCGGGGATGCTGCGACTGTTTTAAATGTGAACCTGTTGCCAAGTGCCCAAATCACAATCACATGACCGCAGGGATGCTGCGATGGTCATACGTTGTTTTTTTCAGCTCCGTCGAACTGTTGCTAAATGAATGGTCGTTAAGCAAGGACTACCGGTAGCTACATTTGCAGTTTTAATTTCAGTCCCCTCCTTCATCATTCCTAGCCCATCGCTCACTTTGTTTTTTGACTGGATATTTCCCTGAACTCTTTCCTACAACCCTACATGGCATGGGACCAGGGTATCTGAGGGACCGTCTTATCCCGATCACATCCACCCGCCCCACCCGATCATGCAGGGAGGGCATGCTTCGGATCCCATCACTAAAAGAATTCCATCTAGCGGGGTCCAGGAGGCGTGCCTTCTCTGTGATAGCACCCGCCCTGTGGAATATCTTGCCCCCTGAGGTGAGACGGGCACCCTCGCTCCTGGCCTTCAGGAAGTCTTTAAAGACCTGGTTCTGCCGCCTTGCCTGGAATGAAGGAAATAATAGTTCCTCCTGGGGGTGGTTAGCTTAGTAATATCCTCCTTTTAAGAACACACCATCTCTTGGATTTTTTTTTTATTTTTTTTAGTAGATTTTAGATGTATAGGTTTTTAACTTTTTATAATGTGATTGTAAACCGCCCAGAGTCTACCATGGTGGAGATGGGCGGTGATAAATCCAAATAAAAAATAAATAAATAAATAAACCCCAAGACCCTTTTGGTCAGTCACTGCCAACTCAGAACTCATTCGTGTTCATTACGCTGATAACTGCTCCGCTCACACCGAACATACAAGTTGCCTGTCGCTTTTGATTACGCTATCGCAAACGCATTTAACCGCCGTTAATGATCTAATAACCCACTCTTGGGAGCCCCTTGTTCTCTGGAGCGTATCCTCAGGATGAGAGAAAGTGTGTTTCCCTCCAAGGAAGAGGCCCCTCCTAAGAGACCCTTTTCCTCTTGTTGGGAGCCACGCTGTTCCTCCCAGAGTTTTCGTTCCGTTGGAGGGCAGAGGACGGTTACCGTTGTGGTGGAATGGCCCCGTTCCATTGTTGACGGCTTCCCCCACCAGACCTGCCTTCCTCAGCTGCTCCGTTTGGCAGCTGTGGGGCGAGGCGGTAAACATCGGCCCAGGCTTGGGGCCTGCTGGATTCCTGTGGGCTTCCGAGAGTTGCTCCCCTTCCATGAAATCCCTCCTTTGATTAGGAAAGGATCGACCACCTTTCAGATGAAACGGAAACAGATTGTGCAGCACACGGCTGTCCTTGGAGTTGAAGCGGGGCCAAAGGCTGAAGTAAACTGACGGGAGAGAAGCGAAGCCTTCGTTCCTTGTGGATTGTCCTGCTCTTCCTTCCAGCCTCCCTGCATATTTCTGTGGGAGGATCGGCGTTTTCAGGAACCAGATTGGGCCTTACCCCTCACTCCTTCTCGTGAGAATGGCATAATGCCTTGCCATGCTGTTAGGAAGCGGTGCCAGTCCCTGCACATGTTTCTCAGGACCATCTGTAGTTCTGCGTGAGAGGACCTAGTTAAAACAGCAACAACAAAAACCAAACCACCTGTGTTCCCAGCATCTCAGCTTTCCAGAGCCTTTGGCAAAGTGTGTACTGTGGAGTCCTTGGTGCTCTCTGAGCCTGGTTCTTTTCTTGCAGGCGTTTCATTGCCAGGCTAGGCAACACCTTCAGTGCGAAAAGGGAGTGGGACTTGCTCTCTGATAATCTACCCACTCCCTTCCAGCACTGAAGGTGTTGCCTAGCCTGGCAATGAAACGTCTGCAAGAAAAGAACCAGGCTCAGAGAGCACCAAGGACTCCACAGTTCAACCCTGAGCTACAAATATTCTCTTCGAAAGTATGTACTGCCAGGTACCCATCAAAATGACTGCACAGAGGAAAAATCCAGGCCTGCTCTTGGCTACCGGTCTTGTAATGAAAAGGAAAAAAAATCCTTGTGTTGAATTTTCTTAAAAGCATGGGGGTGCAGATCCAAAATTCCTCCAAAAGCTCCGGTTGATGATTTTAAAAAATGGGGTTGTTTTCACAGACTCCAGTGTAAAAAAATTCAATATAATCAAGCTCTGCAAGGGGTTTCCCTCTGTGTGTGGGAGTGTTGGGGGGGACTATGTCTGTATGATAGAAGAAGGGATATAAGGAAAAGGCACTTTTATAATGGTGGTTGCATTTCTAAGAGAAAGCAAGAGATGCTGTGAGTTAATTAATTAATTAATTTATTTATTTATGTTTCAATTTATATACCGCTCCATCTCCCCACAAGGGAACTCTGGGCGGTTAATTCCAGTAGGCATCATTGTGAGTTTTAAACGGCCCGTTACTCCTCTCCTTTTTCCTCCAGATCAAGAGCTCTTGGATGAAGAAATCACGAAATTGCAGAAGGAACTCAAAGTGAAAGTCAGCAGACTCTTGGAGGCCCAAGGTAGATGCCAGCTGGTACATACAGGTAGTCCTCGACTTACAACCGTTCAACGACGGTCGGAAGTTACGACGGCCTTGGAATGGGTGCCTTACATGTCACAAAATGTGATGCACACACACCCCCACGGTCACATGATAACATTTTGGGCACTTGGAAACTGGCTCGTGTTTATGACCAGTTGCCGTGTCCTGCCGTCATGTGATTGCATTTTGCGACGTTTTTTGCCATTTTCCAGCAAAAAACGCCCATTGGGGAAGCTGGATTCGCTTAAAGACCACGGCGATTCGCTTAACAGCCACCGTAAAAATGGTCGTAAAATCGGATCCAGTCATGTGGTGACTCGACTTACGACCGCAACGACTTACAATGGAAATTCCGGTCCCAATTGTGGTCATGAGGACTATCTGTAATTGTATGGATGGTACCTTATCTTGCTTGAACTTTTAGTGGCGCAATTAAGATCTCCTTCCCTCCAATCTTAAGGCAGTAGGACACTCCCCAAGAGCCATGTGGGGCAGTTGGGAAGGTGCTGGACTAGGAGTAGGGACCCATGTCCTGGCCCCCCCTCAGTCCCTGGGCAGCTTGGGCCAGTCGCTCCCTCTAAGCCCAAAAGTCGGCGTGATGCAGCCGTGGAAGTGCTGAGTCAGCAGGTGCCGGTGCCCCTACCCGCAGCCGTGGAGTCTCCCTCTCAGGCCCAGATCCAGTATGTTCAGGGAGTGATGGGGCTGGGCTAGCAGTGGGCAGACCCCGGTCCTTTATGACGGTTTAATGTCTCCTTAATGGGGCGCGGTGGCTCAGCGGGGAAGACGCCAGGCTTGTCGGTCGGAGGATCGCAAGTTCGGAGGTTTGAATCCCTGGCCCTGCGTGACGGAGGGAGCTCCCGCACTCGCCCCAGCTCTTGCCAACCTAGCAATTCGAAAGCATGCAAATGCAAGTAGATGAATAGGTACCACTTCGCTGGGAAGGTAACAGCCGATCGCGGAAGCGTCTTCGGACAACGCTGGCTCTTCGGCTAACAACCGGAGATGAGCACCGGCCCCTAGAGTCGGACACGACTGCACAAAATGTGCGGGGGGAACCTTTACCTTTACCATTTTTAATGTCTCCTTATTCTCTCTGAAGGTAAGCCAGAACTGAAAGGCTACGATCTGAAACCCTTGAACGCTGAAGAAATGTGGTTCATGAGGAAGGTGGTGGAGAACTGAAGCAATCTCCTGCTGTGCATTCATTCATGCGCTTGCCCCCAGGATGGGAAATTGGGCAGGAGGGTTGCTTTCCACGCCTCTCGCCTGGGGAACTGGGTGCGTTTGCTGAGCCGTTGGGCATCGCCGTGGCGTCTTTTATGGGAGGTGCGCCCTTAAAGCCAGTGAGATTATTGCAAATTTGACAAGAGAAGACAACGCTGAAGCTTTGTGCAGCTTACACAGGCCACGGAATCGGAGGAGCAAGACGGTTCCTTTAGGTCAGGATTTTGTCCTTTTAAGATTGCATGTTGAATACAGATGAGTGGAAACAAGGTGGTAGGGTTTCACATTTTTCTAGTTTCTGTGCACATGGCCTGTGTGGTAATAAATTGAACAAGGCTCCAAAATCCGTTGGTTGAATGGTGGAAAATGATTTCTTCTTTACTTTGGTTTTGTTTGTATATCCTCAGCAATTGTCTGTATTAAAGCTCTGAGAAGAGAGCCAGAAAAAGTGCCCCTTGGCTAGCAGATTAAAGGCATTGGCATGCAGTTGGCATGAAGGGCAGGGAGCTGGTGGACTATCCCCACTCTCAGCCTGTAGGAGCCACTGCACATCAGGATATTGTGTGTGCGGCTTCTGTCACCTGGCTTGGACAGTGTGTATAAATTGGGCTTCTCTTGCGTTTTATGAAGAGCAGTGCATGGCTGGTAGGCAAAAAGGCCAAATGGTGGAGCTGGAAAACTCGCCTCGTCCCCTGCCGGTTGTCCTCCTCATTTAAAATTGGGCGTGCTCCAGTTGCAAGCAGAAGCTGAGCCCCTTCCCCGGTTCAAATTGCACGTTTCAGGGAATCCCCAGGTGAACAGAAGCAGGCGCAACCTCTGTACGATACGCGACATCCTCAAGATGCCGGAGGCATGCGTATTTATTTATTTCTCACATTTCTGCACCGCCCATCTCGCAAGCGACTCTGGGCAATTGACAATTCAATTAAAATAACGAGATTAAAATCATAAAAACAAGGACGTCATAAAAATATAAATAGAAAATATAGAAAATATTTAAAAATTTATATAAAATATAAATTCCTCAGGGCCGCATCACAGCGCCAACCACCCCCATAATTGACTATCCCCCCTCCCACCCCAAGCGAGGTGGCGAAGCTAGGTTTTCACTCCCTTTCGGAAGACCGGGAGAGGGGGCCTGCCTCACCTCTGGGAGTAACGTGTTCCACAGGGCAGGGGCCACGGCAGAGAAGGCCCTCTTCCTGGGCCCCGCCAATCAACAATCTCTCATGGACGGGGTCCGTAGCATGCCCTCTCTGCATGACCGGGTGGGACGGGTCGATGCAATGGGGGTGAGGCGGTCCCTCAGGTAACCTGGACCCATGCCATGTAGGGCTTTAAAGGTGATAACCAACACCTTGAATTGGACCTGGAAGCAAACCGGCACCCAGTGCAGATCGCGCAGCAAAGGTGTTACATGCGCCATTCTTGGGGCTCCTAAAACTGCTCGCGCAGCCGCATTCTGCACCAGCTGTACCTTCCGGATGCTCCTCAAGGGTAGCCCCATGTAGAGCGCGTTGCAATAGTCTATGCGGGAGATGACTAGGGCATGAGTGACTGTTCGGAGGGCCTCTCGTTCCAGGAAAGGTCGTAACTGGCGCACAACACGAAGTTGGGCAACGGCTCCCCTGGCCACGGCTGCCACCTGCTCTTCGAGCAGGAGTCGTGAGTCCAGGAGGACCCCCAGGTTCTGCACCGGGTCTGTCTGGGGCAGTGCAACCCCATCCAGAACCAAAGATGGTAAGTTCCTGGATACCGAGGAGCCCCTAACCCACAGTATTATTAATGTGCAGTTGTCTACATATTCAAAATAAGAAATCCGTTAATATGACAGGTGCAGCGGAGACTCTTTCAGAATGTAGCACCTCCTTTAGCAGAAATAACAACTTCGAAATGTTTCCTGTAGCCCACAGGAATCTTTTCTATTCTTTCTTTTGGATTTTTCCCCCCCACTCTTCCTTGCAGAACTATTTTAGTTCAGAAATATTCCTAGGTCGCCTTGCACATAGGGGGCACGATGGCTCAGTGGTTAAGACACCAGGCTTGTTGATCTGAAGATCGCAAGTTCGAGACCCTAGCCCCGCGTGACGGAGTGAGCTCCCGCATTCGCCCCAGCTCTTGCCAACCTAGCAATTCGAAAGCATGCAAATGCAAGTAGATGAATAGGTACCACTTCGGTGGGAAGGTAACAGCTTTCCGTGTGCATCATGCCGGCCACATGACCGCGGAAGCGTCTTCGGACAACGCTGGCTCTTCGGCTAACAAACGGAGATGAGCACCGGCCCCTAGAGTCGGACACGACTGTGCAGGGGAAACCTTTACCTTTACCCACCTCCTTGCATAGGTGGCATGCTTGAGATCTCCTTATAGATTTTCAATCATAGTCACGTCTGGGGACTATGAAGATCACTGCAAAACCTTTATCTTCTTTCTTGCCAGTAATTCATGGTTCATTTGGAGGTATGTTCAAATTGTTCGCTTGATGAAACATTCAGCCTCTTTTCAGCTGGTTTCAGTTTCTTAACTGGCTGGGGGATATTAGCTTCTAGGACAGGGCTTTCCAAAGTTTTCCCGCGCCGACACACCAACCGCCGTTGGTGTGTCGCCGCGGGAAAACCCGGAAGTGCCGTTGCGGCAGCGCACAAAAACCCGTAAGCGCTGCTGCCGCTTTCGGATTTTTGCACGGCGTCAGTGTGTCGCCGCAGGAAAACCCGGAAGCGCTGATGATGATCAGCGCTTCCGGGTTGTGTGGCGACACACCAGACTGTGTGGCGACACACTTTTGTGTCGCGACACACTGTTTGGAAAGCGCTGTTCTAGGATATGTGGATATTTAGTTGAATTCATTCTTTGTTCCACCTGCACAATATTTCCTGTGCCAATGGAATCTCACAATCTTCACAATCACACACCACAACAGAACCTTTGCTGAGCTTAACAATTAGGAAGGTGTTCTGTTCTTCAAATGCTTCATCCTCTTTTCTCCAAATGTATCGTGTGTGGTTGTGTCAGAGCAGTTTTTCAAAGGAATAAAAGGAATAAAATTCACAAGGGAAGAAGAAAACAACAACACACTACCCTTCTTGGACATCCTCATCAGTAGAGGAAATGATGGCATTCTAGAAACACAAGTCTACCGGAAATCTACCCACACTAACCAAGTGCTCCACTACCAAAGCAACAACCCAACCTCCCACAAGAGGAGCTGTGTAAGAACACTATTCAGACAAGCACAAATATACTGCAGCAGCCCAGAACACCAGAAAAAGGAAACAGACCACTCATATAGCATCTTCCAGCAAAATGGATACCCACGCAACTTTATCAAAAAGTGCCTGACCACTCAACCCACCACAGCAAAACCAACAGAAGCTATGAAAAGGATTACACTGCCATACATCAGAAACATCTCAGAAACTACTAATAGACTGTTACAACCACACGGCATCACCGTAGTATACAAACCAACCAAACCCCTTCAGAACATAGTAAGTAAACCAAAAGACCCAGTAGCCCAAGAAGAAAAAACAGGAGTTATCTACAACATACTGTGTAAGGACTGTTAACAGCCACTATGTAGGACAGACCGGCAGAAGACTAGCAGAGCGCATCCACGAACACCAACTAGCAGTCAGAAGACATGAAGAAAACTCCTTAATCTCACAACACATGGACAGACTTAACCATACTTTCAACTGGGAAACTGAGCATCTTAAACCAGGCCAAGTCCGAAAACGCTAGAGAATTCCTGGAAGCTTGGCACTCAGACATAGCAGCCATCAACAGCAAGTCCATCTCCCTTTCGCACTGAAGATGTTGCCTAGCCTGGCAGTGAAACGTCTGCAAGAAAACAACAAGGTTCAGAGAGCACCATGGACTTCACGGAGCAGTTTTTGTTCCGTCAGTCCAAAGTACTTTATTCCAAAACAACGGGGGCTTATTACAGGATTATAAAGAGATTAGGATGGCCCCAGCCCTGCTGGCCTTTCATAAAGCCCTAAAGACCTGGTTCTGGGCCCGGGCCTGGGGCCTTGAGTGTGTGAAAGGTCCCGTCTCCTGGCTGTGCTAACGACGGTCGATTGTGATCCTGTATATTCCTTGGCTGCTGCGTATTTTAATGTTTATATTGTAAGATGGGAATTGTTTTTCATTTATTTTAAGATTGTTCACTGCCCAGAGTCACTTGTTGAGATGGAGGCCATCAAGTGATTTTCTTTTCCATTTCTCTAACAACGGCCTTGGTGATGAGATTGGAGAAAAGATTTCCTTTTGACAACTGTCTCATACAGGTAGTCCTCGCTTAACAACGGTAATTGGGACCAGAATTTCTGTCGCTAAGCGATGCAGTCGTAAAGCGTGAGCCATGTGACCGCATTGCTTAGCAATGGCAATCCCAGCACTCCCTATTGCCGTCACTAAGTGAGGATCGTGGGTCGTTAAGTGAGTCCCAGGTGGCAGGTAAATGGCTGCTGCCGGGTCGGGGGGTAGTGCGAGCAACTTACCAGAGCCACTTGCAACCTTCCCTGCTGGCTTCCCCATTGACTTTGCTTGTGGGAAGCCGGCAGGGAAGGTCGCAAATAGTGATCACGTGACTGCAGGACGCTGCAACCGTTGTAAGTGCGAGCCGGTTGCCAAGTGCCCAGATCACGCTCACGTGATCGTGGGGTTGCTGGGATGGCCGGAACTTCGAGGACTGGTTGTAAATACCACTCGTTCAGCACCGTTGTAACTTCCAACTGTCGCTGAACGAGTGGTTGTTAAACAAGGACTATCTGTATTGCATCATTGTTCTATGTGGTATTGTGGACCTACGGACAGCTAATCCAGTCTTAGTGAGTTCTGTTTTGTGGATCTGACCAGTTTTCAGACAGTTCTAGAAGAGATTTTTCTTGATTTCCAGATCTTGCTTTGACTTCAGCACAACTTCCATTTCTTAACAGTGTTCTCTTAAAAGATGAAATTGCTAGCTGGAAGCATGTAGAGATATTTTTATAGCCTTCCGGATTTATCAGAGTGAATTATCTTCATTTTCAAATACTCAGACAGCTGCTTAGAGTCGTCCATGGAAGTTGTAAATAGACAGAACAGCTGTCACAACCTGAGAAATTAAAAGGGTCAGGAGTATTTGTTCACCTGTGGAATTTCCTTCTGGCTAATTGCAGATCTAACAAGCCCATCACCTTTTGGGGCCTTATCAGCAACTTTACAGTAAAAAAAAAGCACTGAATATTGTGAAATGTTCACCAAATTTCTGCACCTGCCATAATCACTGATTTCTTATTTTGCATCTGAAGAACTGCACAAACAGAGTATTGTCTGCATTCCAATTTACAGAAACACGTCATGTTTAACTGCGTAGATGTTGGGTCCCTAAGCTTTTGTCCACTTAGGGATTCACTGGAACATATAATATGACCGGGGTGGGGGGTGGGGAGTTGAGAGGGGGTGTTCAAATTTTGTATGCAACTGTATATACAACTGGATGCTGATAATTGATTTTAGTTGAGATTATCAGTATTCTGCAGAAATCTAGCTTGGCTAACTCCATTTACAGTAACTTTGTTGTACAATAAAATGTTTGTTTTTCTTCCTTGGGAATTGAAATCTTCGCATCCCAACTCACAAAATGCAGGGGATTAAGATACCTGGTCACCCTTTTCTTCTGAACGTCTTCTGTGCCTACTTCACCAGTAGATGGTGGGCTTCCCCACTCCCAGTTTTCTGTGCAAGCCCTGGTCTGTTCAGTCCCCAAATTAACCCATTTCAGGTGAGAATGTGGGGCTGCGGCTGGTTTACAGGAGTTGTTGTTCTTCAGTCGTTTAGTCGCGTCCGACTCTTTGTGACCTCATGGACCGTAGCACGCCAGGCCTTTCTGTCCTCCACTGTCTCCCGGTGTTTACTCAAATTCATGTTCATTACATCGGTGATGCTATCTAACCATCTCATCTTCTGCCGTCCCCTTCTCCTTTTGCCTTCAGTCTTTCCCAGCATCAGGGTCTTTTCCAGTGAGTCCTCTCTTCGCATTAGGTGGCCAAAGTATTTGAGCTTCAGCTTCAGGATCTGTCCTTCCAATGAGCAGTCAGGGTTGATTTCCTTTAGGATTGACTGATTTGACCTCCTTGCAGTCCAAGGGACTCTCAAGAGTCTTCTCCAGCACCACAGTTCGAAAGCATCAATTCTTCGGCACTCAGCCTTCCTTATGGTCCAACTCTCACAGCCATACACTACTACTGGTTTTCAGGAGAGTTCACTTGAAATAATTCGATTCCTAGGTAGGGTGCGTGTTTTTCAGCTTCTTGGAAACCTGAAATGGTCAGAACGGCTTAGAAAATCTGCTCTTTTACATGCATATTCCACAAAGGTTTATACACCATCTGGGTCAGGAGTGAATCTCTCAGCAGGCCTTGGGGTCAAGAACAACACGTCAGCCTCTTGGGGCAAAGCAGAAGCTGGAGCAATTTGTGTGGGCATTAGGGAACGGTGGGGTGCTCGGCTGAGGTTGAAGAGGGACCTTGTGCCACCCCATGGCTGGCATCAGAAGCACAAGTGACCACAGAAGACGAGCCACCACCCCAATGTGACAGCTGTGGTGTCATTTACTTGTTTGCTTTATGTCCATCTCTCACAAGTGACTGTGGGTGGCTTGCAAAGATCAAAACAGAAACGCCCCCACATGCAACACCCCCAGCGCCGCCCCCCGCCGCCCCAGAAAGCCCAGTCTCTCTTCTGGCAAGAATCTGAAATGGCATCTCCGTCTGGATTGCTTGCAAAGAACAGCGGGGGTGTGGGGTTCCCTTTAAATGTGCAATGGATCTGGGCTTATTTGCTCAACCTTTAAATTGGTATCTGAGCACAGCCATCCATTGGAGCTTCCTAATGCTCACCCAGTTGTCAATTGGCAGTCACCAGAAGCCAACACTGGCTCGAAGGCACAAAGATATATGTAAAAAATTCCCTTCTCACCCCTATGGGTGGTATATATTTTATTGTAAACCGCCCAGAGTCCCCCAGTTGGGGGAGATGGGCGGTGATATAATTATTATTATTATTATTATTATTATTATTATTATTATTATTATTATTATTATTGTATGTTCTTCAGCCTTGGATCCTCCACCAGAGGACCAGAGGCCTGGGAGTTTGAGGGTCCTGCAGTGTCTTAGCTGTTCCTAGCCCTGCACTCTTCTGGACAGAGAGCTCTGATGTTGCTCCTGGGATCTGTTGGAGCCCCTCTCCCAGCTTGGGAGTCACGGCCCCGAGTGCCCCTACCACCCCTGGGACCACTTTGGCCTTCACTTTCCACACCCTCTCCAGTTCCTCCTTCAGGCTCTGGTCCTTCTCCAGCTTCTCTCACTCCTCCTTCCTGATTCTATGGTGGTATAATCCCTACTACATACATACATACCCCTTATTTAGTGTAAAATAGTAAAATGCAGATACTCAAGGTTAAGGGAAAAAAGGTAACTTCCAGAACTGTCCAATTCATGAGGAAACAATCTTGTTTTTTTTTAAAAAAAAAAGGAAATATGAAATAGAACGTAATACTGCACCTCTGGATTTAACAGAGTTCTTGACAAAGTCTGTAAAGCAAGATTCATGAACACTTTTCATGATATGTAGTAATTTATACAGACATAAATTCAACAGACAATAAAGATTTAATTAGTGCACACAAACAAGTCTTTTTAAATAATTTTAATGTTTTTATGATGGAAATAATTTTTAATGCTTGTCTCTTTATGGTCTGTTTTTATTGAACGCCGCCCAGAGTCATGTTTGTGAGAGGGGCGGCTATATAAATGTGATGAATGGATTGATTGATTGATTGATTGATTGAATGAATGAATGAATGAATGAATGGTGAATTCCATTAACCTCCAGCTCATTGTAAATGGAGGTCATGCTGTACTAGTGCAAGTTGAAAAGTTTGTTTCCCCACCATCCCTAATGCTGCAATCACACGCATGCCAAGAAAGAAGCATGTTTCTTCAGGGCCAGGATGCTATATATTCAGGGGATATATCAATATCCCCATTCCTTGATATTATTTGCCAGTAAGAACAAAAGAAGCAGGTTTTTGGATTCTTTGTAGTATAAACGCATTCATTTTTATTCATGCTCATTACAGCACATTTGAACTGGGGGCAGGACGGGCAGAAATGGTTTTAGCTAAGAGGCCTCCCTCTGCCCAGCTTCAGTGCATATGATGGCAACTCTTTTCCTTCTATCACTTGGCAGAGCAAACGTTATACAGCTTTTTCCGTGTTTTTGCGGTCGGTCTGTTTTGGTGAGGAATCGGTTCCTTGAGCAATCTCCGACTGCCACAGAGATAACTTGCCGTACATCCATCTTTAAAGCCGCTCTGTGCTCCTGCTTGGCCCGCTGGTCAAAACTCTCCCTTTCCTTCAAGGTTTCTCCTGAAGATGTGCCCCACTCCAAAGCAAAGGGACACCTAGCTGATGTTGGTTGAGGCAGGAAAGCTGCTAAGGGTCCCTGGTTTAGCTCTATATCGCAGGAAGCTTCCCCCCCCCCCGCCCGACTTCAGGTCTTTTTTTTTTTTTTTAACTCCGGCCGCATTCTGGCTGAGCATTAAACTTTTTGCTGGGCCTGAAATGACTTGAAAAGCTGCTTCAGCTGTTTCTTTCTGTCATTGTTGTAACCTGCAACGGAGGAGATAAGACGATGTTAGGTTAAAAAATCAGGAGTCTGTAGCACCTTTTGCGACTAACGCGTTTTATTCAAAGGTGCAGGTGCAGCTCACAAAAGCTGCTGCCTTTGAATAAAACGCGTTAGGTGGGAAAGGCGCTACCAGACTCCTGATTTTTTTCTCCCACCCCAGACTAACACATCTCTCCTCTTTTAAGGCATTAGGTGTGACTTCTTTCCGGCATGGAGTAAGGGACAGAGGAATAAGCCACATCTCATCCATCGGGCATCAAGCCAAGAAGGAAGCACGCAATCTCGGCCTCTCTCCCTGCCTTTTAGCTGAAGGCGTTTTCCAAGTGAAAATGTGGGGGAGTTGGAAATCTAAACCAAACCAAAGTGCTTTTTGAAGTGCTTGCGCTCAATATTTTTCGGCGATTGGCCCCCCAGGTAGGGGAGAGATGCTCAGCCACCCCAGACGGATCCTTGCTGGACCGGCCCACCGCCACCCACCGCCAGCCTCCTTTGAAATAAGCAGCGCGTCAGGCCAGCCTCCCAAGCATTAGCCCTCAGCCCCAACCATCCCTCCCAACAGCCGTCCGGTAGAATACCGAGGTGTGTGTTTGCCACAAAACCGTTCATGGGCGTATCCAGATTTCCATCCTCTCTGCTGACGGGGCCATCGTTCCATATAAGATCAAAGCCCCCGACACGCTTCTCCTTCCCCGTCAAACTGCAAGGACAAAGGGTGAATGTCAAGTGCCCACGGCTTCACAGAAGGGCCTCTACTGCTCACTAGGAGTAAAGGCTACTTTTCTCCAAGGGCTGCGGCTGGAGCAGCAGAGGAAAAGGGGGGATCCCTGCCTTACAGAAGTGTTTCTATGCGTTTCTGTGGCCAGAGAAAGAAGACGGTGTTCTACAGTGAAGGGTGCTCTGCTTTCTACGTGCCTTTTGCCGTTGGATACTTTTCGTGTATCTCCAATCCGTGACTTTGGATTCCATGTAAAGATACACCCAAATGATGGCTTGGGGGAAATGTGGGCTTAGTTTCTTTGTCTCCAGCAGCTGAATGGACTAGCCACGTTGGGTGCCAAGAATGTGGAGTGCAGGAAGGTGCAGTTGACATGCTTGTAGATTGTAATTATGTTATCCTATTTTCTGCCGCCTTAAACTTCAGCTGCATTCAGACAACGTGCTTATCCTCTTTCCAGATTTAATCCATTTTCTGGATTTGCACATTCAACAACAAGAACAAGAACTAATGGCCTAAACATCCTGGCTCATCTGAGTAACACTCCAGCATATGGAAGACTAACATTCTCTTCCTTTACTGTACTATTAAATGCTGCAGGTCTTTTAGTGGGAGTAGATTAAGAGCACAAATTATTATTATTTATTTAATTAATTAATTTATATAACCGCTCATCTCCCCCAACGGGGAACTCTGGGCGGTTTACAATAAAATAGATTAATTAAAATATAAAATATACAATAAAAAACCAGCAATTTATACACTTAATATAATACATAGTTATAAAATCCAAGTGGGAAATGATGTTAAAAGAAGGGTGTTATAAAATTAAGGGATTAACCATCCCCATGAGGAGCTGTCGTTTCCTCCTTCCCATGCCAGGCGGCAGAACCAGGTCTTCAGTTCTTTCCTAAAGGTTGGGAAGGAGGGGATCTGTCTCAACTCTGGGGGCAAGATGTAAATAAATTTAACATCAGGGCTAAGAAGAAAAAAAGATGTCCTTGCACAACAGGCGTGGGAATCTGTTCCCGAGAGAGAGCAATGCTATTGAGGGACAACCTCTATTTTGCTTACACCAGTGTTTCTCAACCTTGGCAGCTTGAAGATGGGTGGACTTCAACTCCCAGAATTCCCCAGCCAGCCTTGCTGGCTGGGGAATTCTGGGAGTTGAAGTCCACCCATCTTCAAGCTGCCAAGGTTGAGAAACACTGATCTAGTAGATCTGGTAGCCCTAGTTAGCCCTAGTTATTGCAGTAACCATGTTGTGCCAAGCCAGGCATTCCCTCCCTCCCAGCTGGCTGGGGAATTCTGGGAGTTGAAGTCCACCCATCTTCAAGCAGCCAAGGTTGAGAAACACTGGCTTACACCAAAGAGTGGAATTTCTTCCCTTGTGGGAAAAGACATGTGCTAAATGGTCAAAGGATCTCATTCTTGTCCTCTGGTCAAATTCAACCTTCACCACTATGATGCCTTCTAGATGGGTTGAGCAAGAACCACCACCATCCCCAGCCAGCGTGACTATCGGTTGGTAGTTTGATATATCTGGAGGGGACCAGGTTGAGGAGGAATGTGTATGGGCAGATATTGGTTTACACTGGCTGGGGAATTCTGGGAGTTGAAGTCCACCCATCTTCAAGCTGCCAAGGTTGAGAAACACTGATCTAGTAGATCTGGTAGCCCTAGTTATTGCAGTAACCATGTTGTGCCAAGCCAACATGGTTTATGCAAGAAACAACAGGAAAACCAGTGAGGGCAATAAGGAGGTCGTGGTTACACCTCTTGAAAGCTTTTCTGGTGCCTGTCGCATCCCAATGTGAGTAATGGAGAAGGTGGGTTGAAACGCCCCTTGCTCTCTCTGTGCTCGACTCACCGGCCTTCCATGTCCACAATGTTCAACGTGTCTTCCAAGAGGTGTGTCTTGAAGTCGTGGTCCTCCTGGCTGCTAGCAGTGAGAGAAGGAGAGGCATTGACCTCAAGCAGCCACCTGTCCGGGACAGCACAAAGAATGACAGAAGAGAATTCATAGCATGCTGTGGTTGGAAGGGACCTGGGAGGTCTTCTAGTCCACCCCCTGCCCAAGGCAGGAATTCTTAGACCACCCCAGACAATTGGCTGCCAACCTTTGCTTGAAAACCTCCAGCGATGGAGCCCCCACAACTACCCCAGGAGGCAGCCTGTTCTGCTGCTTCATGGCTCTGTGGTTGGGAAAGTCCTCCTGCTTTCAAATTTGGATCCCTCACTCTGTCAAGCTTCCACCTTTTGGTTCTTGTCCTACCCCCAGGCACTACAGAGAATAAATCCACCCCCTTTTCCCTGTGACAGCTCTTCAAGTATTAAAGGTAAAGGTTCCCCCCGCACATTTGTGCAGTCGTGTCTGGCTCTAGGGGCCGGTGCTCATCAAAGAGCCAGCGTTGTCCGAAGACACTTCCATGGTCATGTGGCCGCATGACGCACGCGGAACGCTGTTACCTTCCCACCGAAGTGGTACCTATTCATCTACTTGCATTTGCATGCTTCCGAATTGCTAGGTTGGCAAGAGCTGGGGCGACTGCAGGAGCTCACTCCGTCACGCGGGGCCAGGGATTCGAACCTCCGAACTTGCAATCTTCAGGTATTAGAAGACCATTATCATGTCTCCCCTCAGCCGTCTCTTCTTTAGGCTAAACCCACCCAGTTCCTTTAACCGCTCTTCATAGCCTCCAAGCCCCTCGCCATCTTTACTGCTCTTCTCAGCACACTTCCCAGTTGCTCAGCATCCCTCCTACATTTGGGCTTCCCCATTTTCTGCCCTCCCTGCACTGAACCACAATTCCCATCACGCGTCACATGCTCAACAGGCTGGAGAACGTTGTGCTCTGCTGAATGAGGCTGTAGCTAAGCAGGAAGCTGGTTAGACTTAGCCTTTATCCTTGCAGGACTACTACTGAATAGATTTCTCCAGCCTGCTCAGGGCTTTCACGCCCACGCCCTCAACCCTGGACGCCAGAGCCCTACTCACAACAGGTCATTCCTGTTAAAGTTATTTGGTAAAGTTATTCTATGCAGAATCAAACGCATGGGTTTTCTACACTGTGAATCTGGCCTGAAAGTGGAAAATTCCAAGCCTCTCTGCTATAGCTCGTAAATAACAGGTGCTTGTCTATCTAGCCAAAACAAAACGTTATCAGTTCTTTCCCATGAGAATAGAATCTCGAGGGAAAGCCAATATGCAACACCGCCACCCCATGACGGTTTATAGTAAGTACAACAACTGTAAGCTGAAAAGTTGCCTAGCCCATATGAACCAATCAGAATTCTGAACCATGGGTATATTTCAGCTATGAACCATGGGTATTCATCTCACTTATGTTCTTCCTATGCTTTCTCTATGTAGACTGCTATCTACATGTACTTGTATCTGAACTGTAACTATGCCTGGTCTTTGCACAGACCATGATTTCTTCTTTCCATTCTGGTGATGGAACTCTGCGTATGCTTTGTATTTTCCTTTTTGCAATAATGCACCATACATCCATTATTGCCTTATGCTATCAATAAAGATATTGTTAGCCTTACAACACGTTGTTTTTACTTCAAGCCTGGAACCCCAAAAGCCACCATCACCTAACAATTCCATGGCTGAATCGGCTTGGAATGACCTGTTGTGACTAGGGCTCTGGCCTTTGAAATCACAAAGAAAGCCAAACCAGACCTAGCACAACCAAGTTCAGCATCTTGTGCAAATGCTATGTGATGCTATTTTTATGTGCTGCGTTAATCACACTGAGTGACTAACCACAAGACCTCAGGAGCCCTATTTTTTAAAGTCACCCAGAGGAGAGTGCAATATATAGTAGAAAGTAAAGGTTCCCCCCGCACATTTGTGCAGTCATGTCCGACTCTAGGGGCCGGTGTTCATCTCCGTTTGTTAGCCGAAGAGCCAGCGCTGTCTGAAGACGCTTACGCGGTCATGTGGCTGGCATGACGCGCGTGGAACGCTGTTACCTACCCACCGAAGTGGTACCCATTCATCTACTTGCATTTGCATGCTTTCGAATTGCTAGGTTGGCAAGAGCTGGAGCTAGTGCGGGAGCTCACTCCGTCACGCGGGGCTAGGGATTCGAACCTCCGAACTTGCGATCTTCCGACCGACAAGCCTGGCGTCTTACCCGCTGAGCCATCGCGCCCCATATATAAGCAATATATAAGCAACTGGCTTTTCTTTTCTTTTTTCTTTTCTTTTCTCTTTTTTCTTTGTAAGAGACAGACTTCTGCTCAGTGCCACTCTGGGATATCACCAATAAATTCAAATCACCACCAAAGTTGGATTTGGGATTCGGATTTTGAGCGGCCAAACTACGCCCTGTAGTTCAGAGCAGAGCAAACGGTACTAACCAAACCAGCAGCCGCAGCGCCCAGCTGCTGGCAGAGGGCAGAGGAAAGGTGTGAGCGAGTGCAAAATGTGCTCAGAAACAGGGCAGGTTTCCATTTCATTGCGCCCGATGGCCTCGTCAAGGATAAAGGCAGCTGTCTTTGAGGATGCACAGAACAATACAATTCAACCTTGATTATAAGTTTTCCCTGGTTTCCCATCTCCTTTCACTTTAGACAAGAGAGATGCCATTTAGCTTTTCTTAACTCCTATGAATTTGCCCCTAAAGCCCAAAACGGGGTTCCAGCCGGTTTAATTTTCAAGGCCCATCCGAAAAGGACCCCCAAGTGCTAAGACTTCTGTTAAACGCTCCTCTTCTTCCCTCCGCCTTCCTCTGCAATGTCTCTACATTCGGCTTAAGGCTGCAAATCGGCAGCCTTCTCCATACCATGAGACTGATTACACAGGTAGCACTCCAAACCGGCCTTCTCCGGGTGCGCAAGGTGGTGCCCTCCGGACAGCCTGACCCTCATCTGGAGCGTTGGGGAGGGGGAGAGGCTGGTGGGCCTTGACAGCTACCTGAGCTCTGCATCGAGGAGGGTGGTGGGGTGAAGGAAGTCACCAGCCTCCTCGTCAGGAAGCCACAGCTCCTGGTTGTAAGGGCCTGAAGGCTCAGGACTGGCTAAGCTTAAAGCAGAGCTTTCCAAACGGTGTGTCGGCTGCAGTGTCTGGGTGTGTCGCGGCTGCTGCTGCCTCCTGGCTTCCACACAGGTCCTAGTGCCTGCCTTGTGCCCTGCTGCCTCCAAACCTGCTGTGATTCCGCGCAGGTCCTAGTGCCTGCCTTGTGCCCTGCTGCCTCCAAACCTGCTGTGATTCCGCGCAGGTCCTAGTGCCTGCCTTGTGCCCTGCTGCCTCCAAACCTGCTGTGATTCCGCACAGGTCCTAGTGCCTGCCTTGTGCCCTGCTGCCTCCAAACCTGCTGTGATTCCGCGCAGGTCCTAGTGCCTGCCTTGTGCCCTGCTGCCTCCAAACCTGCTGTGATTCCGCGCAGGTCCTAGTGCCTGCCTTGTGCCTGGCTGCCTCCAAACCTGCCCTGCCAGGATTCCACGCAGGTCCTAGTGCCTGCCTTGTGCCCTGCTGTAAGAGTGTGTCGCGAAATGATGCATGTCTAAAAAGTGTGTCACCAACATGAAAAGTTTGGAAAGCTCTGGTCTAAAGTATCAGAAGTCCCACACATTGCAGGATTTGGTGCTCTGGAAGTGATCACGCGCTCGTGAGCAAAACCTGTTGGTGCCCAACCGTGCAAACGACTCCACGTTTCTTCCCAAGGCCCCTGGTCTCTCGGCCTACGCCGGGGATGAAAAACCCCTTGGCCAGATTTCCTCCGGGTCACCAGCCAGTATCAATTCAATGCCCTGCCCTGGGCAATTGGGCTCCGTGCCTCTGACCCCCCCCCCCGACTTTGCCTCCGTCCTTATTGCCGGAGCTCGCCTCTGCCGCCGGCTGAGCAGGGAAAAAGCCGCGCCCGGCAAAGAGACCCCCGCCGCTTTCGCAGGGCCAGCAGCTCCGAAGTCCCGCAGGAGCATCTCCGAGCCGTCGCCCACCTGCGCCAGGAAGCGGCTCGCGGGGTGGGGAAGCTGGAGGCCGGCTCGGCCGCGGCACCGCCCGTTGATCCCATCCCGGCTTCCGCGGCGGGACTTTCCTCCCGGTCTGCTTCCTGCCCCCTGACCAGTTCCTGCCACTGACCACCCTTGCGGCCCTGGCGGGGACCGAGACCATCTGGTTTGAGTTACAGCGAAGGCTGCTGACGTCGCCCTTCCTGTCTGGTTCCCAGGGGTTGGGCTCTGCCCCGCCTCCGTCGCCCACCTTCAGGGCCTGGTGGGGCAAGGAGGAGGCTGGGGGGGGGGGGTCGGCAGCATTGCAGAAGCCCAGCAGGAAGGGAAGGCAGCCAGCCGGGGGGGGGGCTTGATTCCTGGGGCCCCCGCAAAACTGGCTGCGGAGGGGCTTCCCTCGGGAATCTGCCCGCCTGCTTCGGTGGCTGATTCACGATCCCACAGACGTGTGGTCATCTGGCCCACCAGGCTGGCTCCAGGCTAAACACTGTCCGGTGCAGCCGAGGCCAGAAGACGGGCGGCACCCGCCTGTGGTGCTGCCAAGGCCACGCCGTCGGAGCCCTGAGGCGTGGGAAGTGGGCCAGGAGCAAGGCGGTCCAAGCCGCAAGCATCGGGGCCCGGGCTCCCCTTGAGCCTGCAGGGCAGAAAAGTGCGCTTCACCCCAAAGGACATCTGCTTGCCGCCCCCAGCCATGGGGAGAAACGGCACCAGGGGCTAGGGAGCCGGTGGCCAAAACGAAGAAGGAGCCTCTTGCAGATTTGAAAAGGGAGAAGTCGGGTCGATGAAGAAAGTGCTGAGAAATAGTCTATGAAGCCACCATATACCTCTGACCTTAGCCCATAGCTTTCCAAACTGTGTGTCGCGACACAGTACTGTGTCGCCTGCGGGGCCCAGATGTGTCGCGCGAAAACCCGGAAGCGCTGATGGCACGCACGCCGCCACCGGGCCATCAGTGCTTCTGGGTTTTCACACGGCACACCAGGACACTGCCGCCGCTGCGGTGCACGAAAACCCAAAGGCGCCGCAGTCGCTGCTGTGGCATGCGAAAACCCGGAAGTGCCACCACCACCATGGCGCCATTGGTGTGTCGCCAACATGAAAAGTTTGGAAAGCCCTGGCTTAAAGGCTGCTCTGCCGAAAGGGCAGCTGGGTTGGAGAAGAACTCGGCTCATTTGTCAGGCACTAAATAGAGCTGGTTCCTCTATTGCAGTGTTTCTCAACCTTGGCCGCTTGAAGGTGGGTGGACTTCAACTCCCATTCTGGAATTCTGGGAGTTGAAGTCCACCCATCTTCAAGTGGCCAAGGCTGAGAAACACCGCTCTATTGGAACTCCTTAGCAGAGGAAAGGAAAGGCCAGAGACTTCACCAGGAGGGATTTGCCTGTTTGCTGAAGCTAGGCTGCCCAGGAGTGCCGGTGTGAAGACACCGGACACCGGATCCCAGGTGTGGCCTGGCCAGTGCAGGAGACAGCGGTCCTATCCCTTCCTGTGATCTGGACACGATGCCTCTGGCGATGCAGAACAGCTTCAAAAAGGGAACCGGTCAATCAGCCATTTCCCACCCGAACTTCCTCTTGCCTTTCTCAAGGGTGGGCAGCGACTGCCCTGACCTTGCCAACTCCCTCGCCTTAAGCCAACCCCCCCCCCGGCCCTCCTTACGGCTTGAGGTTCTGGTCGATCAGGATATCGTAACCGTAGAGCTCGAAGCAGTGCTTGTCACTGATGATCACTTTCTGGACGCTCTGCAGGCTCTTGATGAAAATGTTGTCCATCTCGGAGAAGAGCATCTCCACAGCTTCGGCCCCATGCTTGGCCGTCAGGAAAAGGCGGAATTGCTGGATCATCCACTTGCAGCCCTGCCGGTAGAGAAACCCAGAGGTGGGACTGGACGTAGCACCTTTGCGTCAGGCCCACAAGCACCTGATGGAGGACCATGCGTGAGGTCCATCTCCGGATGTAGAACCTGACGGGACTCCAGTTCAAATCTTCAAGTCATGTGATGGAATGTGTTCCTGAAAGGGGGGGGAGTGATGTGGTGGATTTCGGTGCTGCCGCTGGTTCTCAGGAAGGAGGGAGCGCATTCTAAGGAGATAAGCGGACGCACAGTCCGGGGAGCGACGGTGGGAAAACGAAGAGGTTCAGAGTAGACCCGCCCTAGGATCTCCCAGGTTATTTCCCCTTAGGTTAGTTAGAGTAGCTTTAGTCTGGCAAGATTCTATCTGTACGGTGAGAGCAATAAAGAACTGGAGTTTGAATGTGAGTCCTCTTATCTCCTTGGAAGGAGCTCCCTCCTTCCTGAGAACCAGCGGCAGCGCCGAAATCCACCACAAGTCACTTCTCTTTCTTTGGAGCCATTAGCACTCTTCCTGTGTCTGCCAATGACCCATCCACAGATCTGGGAATTTATTTTGCCCTTTACTGGTCAGATTGCTATTTCACACCTTCATCAGGAGCTCAAGGTTGCACAGGTACTCCTCGCTGAACAACCATTCATTTAGCGATGGTTCGGACTTACGAAGGTACTGAAAAGCCAACTTACGACTGGTCCTCACACTTACGACTGTCACAGCATCCCCGCGGTCACGTGATCGCAATTCGGGCACTTGGCAACTGGTTTGCATTTATGACCATTGCAGCATCCCACGGTCATGTGATCGCTATTTTTGACCTTCCCGGCCGGCATCCAGAAAGCGAAATCAATGGGGAACCGCGTGATTCGCTGAACAACCACCGCAAAAAAGGTCGTAAAATTGGGTTGGATTCACTTAATGACTGGTTTGCTTAGCAACCAAAATTCCAGTCCCAATTGTGGTCGTTAAGCAAGGATTACCTGTGTATGCATCACCCTTCCTCCAGTTTTCCCACACCAACAAGAGAGAGAGTAACTGCCCCAGAATCGCCCTGTGAATTTTCAGGGCCGAGGGTGGGCTTGAACCCAAGTTTCCCAGGTCCTGCCCTGGCACCAAGCCAGGGGTGTCCTCGAGGGCCGTCTGCGTCAAAAAAACTCAAGGTGGCTGCTGTGGCCACACAATTGAGGCGGACGTCATGCAGTCATGGTCGCCATCTTGGCATTTTTGACCCCCCCTCCCCCCCACACCACCATCACTTTAAAATAACAAAGAGCGGTCTTCGAGCTATGTTCTTATTTCTTATTTTAAGCTTAATTTTTTTTTAAATTAAAAAATCTGCCCAAAGAACTATTGCCTTAGAGGGCAGGAATCAAGAGTTATGAACAGTTATGAATTTTTTTAAAATGCTTACTTTCTCCGGATCGTAGTCGGGGGCCGTCTTCTGCACAGCTACGTTGGTCAGGTGAATATCTGGCATCAAGCGGGAGGTAAGGATTGTGCAAATGGAACGAAAAGTGCACTTCGGCTCCTAAGAGCACCTCCTCCTGATCCAATTACCAATTCACTGATTCTCCCACCCACCCCCTCTTTGGGGTCCTGGCCACAAAACGTTTGGCGTCCTGAGGTGGGTGGGTGGGTCCATCCTCTATCCTCTATCCCAGTGGTGGGCAACATCAGGCCCGGGGGCCGTATAAGGCCTGCGGGGCTCCCGCCCGCAAACCCCGCCCCTTCCACGCGATTGGCTCCCACCCACAAAACCCACCCCCCAGTGCTTGTGATTGGCTCCCGCCCGCAAACTCCGGCCCCCAGTCCATGGAAATCCCAGAAACCCCGCCCCCCGCCCCCCACGGTCCCCGGTTATAAATATCCAAATGGCCCTTGGCAGAAAAAAGGTTCCCCACCCCTGCTCTATCCTCTATCCTCTATCCTCTATCATCTCTCTCCCCCCCTCTCTCTCTCAGCTTCCTCCCATCCTTACTTGGGGAGCTGAAAAGCTGGTCCAGACATTTGTTTACACTTTTTCTTCAGGGTATGTCTAAGTTGTTTTTAAGCTTAAGTGTACCTCTGACAGTGTGAAAGTAAACTACAAACAGGGAGAATAGTATGTTTGCAAATATCTTTACCTACGTAACATGCATGCTAATTGGGAAATCTACTCTTTTTGTGGCAGCTCCTTTCGGGGGTGAGCCTCCGCATGATGTACAGTTACAGTCCAGGGACTAAATTAGACACACAGTTAACTGCCACAAGGAGTTGTAGATCTCTTTTAAACTCTAAGTCAGGGTTTCTCAACCTTGTCAACTTTAAGATGTGTGGATTGGCTGGGGAATTCTGGGAGTTGAAGTCCATGCATCTTCAAGTGGCCAGGGTTGAAAAACCCTAACTTAGAAGATTCCCAGATTCAGCCTTCTCTCTTCCCAGACTCCTATATAGTATGTATGCATGCATGTGTGCATGTATTCCTAATGCATGCATTCATGCATTCATTCATTCATTCAACTTCTTTGGCTGCTCAACTCCCCAAATGACTCTGGGTGGCTACTGGAAGCCTGGGCACAGGGGTGTCTGTAAGCAGTAGTCAAAAAAGTCAAGATGGTGGCTGCAACAGTGCAACTGACGCTCTGGAGGTTTTCTACGTGCAATGCACCAATTGTCTGGAAAACTTTCCCCAGTCCCTGTGGCCGTTCGTGGCTGAGGTGGACACACAGCAGGCTCCAACCACAGCAGCTTAGCATTTCCTCTGCATGTTAGTTACAGGTAGTCCTCGACTTACGACCACAATTGGGACCGGAAGTTCCATCGCTAAGCAAGGTGGTCGTTAAGCGAGTCATGCCCGATTTTACGACCTTTTTTGCCATGATTGTTAAGCAAATCACCGCGATCGTTAAGTGAATCCAGCTTCCCCCACTGACTTCGCTTGTTGGAAGCCGGCTGGGAAGGTCACAAATGGTGATCACATGACCCCAGGATGCTGCAACTGTCGTAAATACATGCTGGTTGCCAAGCGCCTGAATTTTGATCATGTGACCACAGGGACGCTGCAACGGTTGTAAGTGCGAGGACCGGTCATAAGTCACTTTTTTCAGTGCTGTCATAACTTCGAACGGTTGCTAAACAAACAGTCGTAAGTCGAGGACTACCTGTATTTCAAACCATGCTGGTTCCCTGGGCCGAGCAAGGACATCAGCTCTCCTGGGCTTTCTAGCTTGCATGGGGGAACTTCCTGCAATATCCCCCAGGCGGGACGCCACCCCCCCCCATCTAATGTCCCTTCCGCCCCTTCCCCAGCAGCCGCCCCCATGTCTCTTTGGAAGCAGGCGCCAGGATACATTGATCGTCGAGGGTGTTCAGGGTGAAGCGCGTGTTCGAGAAGCGAGCAAAGCCGTCTCGGTACAGCCAAGCCTTGAGGGGGATGTACTGCGAGAAAGAGAAGCTGGTGAGGGGGGCAGTCTCACCCCAGAGCTTAAGCAGAGGTGCGCCAGATCACACCAAAGACCCGGAGCCAAGGGGATGCTGCTGGAGAGCCCCAGACAGGACAGGTGATAATAGGAGGGCCCCTGCCATATTCCCCAAGCAAAAGGGTTCAAGGGGGAGAGGGGGAGCAAGTGGCATTGCACACATCATGACATCATCGTGCAAATGGCACCAAGGACATAAGTGCATAGTTTGCATGATGATGGCATGGCACACGGATCAGAACCGAAAGGCTCGCTCTTCTGGTCATCCCCACTACAGGCAGGCCTTGCTTAACTACCACAATTGGGACTGGAATTTCGGTTGCCAAGCAAAGCGATCATTAAGCGAATCCAACCCAATTTTGCGACCTTTTTTGTGGCGGTCATTAAGCAAATCAACGTGGGCATTAAGCAAACCACATGGTCGTTAAATGAATCGCACGGTTCCCCATTGATTTTGCTTCCTAGAAACTATCTGGGAAGGTAGAAAATGGCAATCACGTAACCACAGGATACTACAACGGTCATGAATGCGAACCAGTTGCCAAGTGCCCAAATCGTGAATACGTTACTGCGGGGACACTGCGATGGTCGCAAGTGTGAGGACCGGTCGCAAGCCGTTTTTTCAGCATGGTTGTAAGTCCGAACCATCACTAAACAAATGGTTGTTAAGTGAGGACTTCCTGTAGTGGACTGATCATCCTGACTTGGATGATCCCCTTTTCAAGCCATCCGAGGTGGTGGCCTTCAAAACCTCTAATGTTGTGCTGTGTGATGAGCTGCTTATTATGGTCTGTCTCTCTCTCCCACCCTTCTACTCCCCTGGATGGTCTTGGGTTGAAAAACCAGGGAGGAAAACATGCTATCTGCTTTCTCCGCGCGAGGCACCATGTTGTGCGTTTTCATCCTACCTCCCTGCTTCCTTGCCAGCCCAGAGCCCACCCACAAAAACGTGAAGCTGAGAGTGTTTGGGCCCCAAGGGGCATCACTTCACGGCTGCTTATTTCGAACCTCTTCTGCCATCTCACCCCCCGTTTGGTGAGCTGTATTTGAAGCTCAGCGTTTTGTGAAAACCATCCTCAATAATTTGGTCTCATTGACGAAATGGCAACTTGACCTAAAGGCCAGATCACTTTTGAAGACAAAACCCAGGTCTGCTACGGACCTAACTCCATTACTGACGTAACTTTAAGTGGTCAAATCAAGTCAAAAGGGGAGAGCTGGTAAATCTGGTAGTCCGGCTCTCCCCTTTTGACTTGATTTGGCCACTGAAGGTTACTGCTCCATAAGAGGGCCAGTTTGTATCCTCTGAGTTCTGGTACGCCCAGGACTCCTCCTCCTTGGATGTGGTCAAAAACCTTTTGGCTGACCGGGCAGAGAAAGGTCATTACTCACCGACATTACTAAAACGTACACCCGTAAGTCGAATTTCCGACCTGCCAAGCAAAGAGAAATAACTCTATAGAATGCTGTTCTGTGATCTAGGTTCTTCAAGCCAGGGGTCTCAAATGACGGGCTATGATCTCCTGGAAGGTCACAAGCAACTTAAAGGGGGCTCAGAATTTTTTTTAAGTTGATCGGGCTGCTGCAGAGAGGCCCATAGCACGCTGCTCACGCAAGCAAAGCCTGGAGCTGGTTTTGAGAGTTGGCTAAACTCACAGGAGTGGCCGTCTGTCAAAACTACCCCCATCCCAGCAGTGTTACCATTTCATTATTATTTAGTGGTATTCACAAGGGTTGTACAAATTCATTTATCATTTTTAGGGAGGTCCTAGTATTGCCATCTTTGAGAAGCCCTTTCCTTAAGCTGCAGGGTTTCAAAGGGGCGCTGCGTTTGGATCACAACCTCCATGGCTCCCTCTTGCTCGAGCGAAGTCCATGTTGCTTTTAGCACATGGTATTCTTTAGCATCTTCATGACTGCATCTGTAGTATGTGCATAAATGTGTCAAACATTGGTGTTGACAAGATACCCATCAATTCTAATAAATATATTGACATTTATTGGGTTATAGCTGTCAACTCTTCAAGGTAGGCTAGGTCAAGAAATAAACACTGCAGGGATTCCATGAATGCTGTTTTATTGTTGTAGAGCACTGTTTCTCAACCTTGGGAACTTTTAAGACGTGTGGACTTCAACTCCCAGAATTCTCCAGCCAGCATGCTGGCTGGAGAATTCTGGGAGTTGAAGTCCACACGTCTTAAAAGTTCCCAAGGTTGAGAAACACTGTTATAGAGTATATTAACACAGGGCCCCCCAACCTTTTTGGCGCCAGGGACCGGTTTCAAAAGACAATTTTTCCACAGACCGGGAAGGCAGGGTTTCCGGGATTTCCACGGACCAGGGGGGCGGGGTTTCAAGGATTTTTGTGGACCGGGGGGCAGGGTTTGTGGGTGGGAGCCAATCGCGCACTCCGGGGGGCAGGGTTTGCGGGCAAGAGCCAATCACAAGCACCGGGGGGCGGGTTTGCAGGCGGGAGCCAATCGCGTAGAAGGGGCGGGGTTTGTGGCGGGAGCCCCACGGCCCAGTTCCTAACAAGCCACAGCCCACAAGTTGGGCACCATTTTGATTTACCTAAGTGCCCTTTCTCCTAAGCATCCATTTTAGTGCACTTCATTTCCACTTGAACTTGAAACTTGAAATTTCCACAATTTCAAGTTTGGGGAGTACTTGGTGCTCTCCGAGCATAGTTGTTTGCTTGCAGATGTTTCATTACCCAACTAGGTAAATCATCACACCCACCAAAACTGGCAGGGCCAACAAAGCGCACCCACCCTCGCACTGATGGTGTTCCCTAGTCGGGTAACGAAATGTCTGCCAGCCAACAACCAAGCTCAGAGAGCACCAAGGACTCCACAGTTCAACCCTGAGCTACAGAGATTCTCTCCTTTGGAATTTCAAGTTTCCTTTGTTTCATGCTTCTCACTTTCCATGCTTGATTTGCATGTCCTTGTAAAACAAGAAGCTGCTCTTCGAATACCAGCATCCTCCATGGCCAGGCTTCCTTGTGGCTGTGGTCTGGCCACATCACCACCTCTCGTTCTACTCATGGAAGTTCAACATTCTTCCCCAGGAACCAGAGAAGTGGCATCTGACACCTAAACTTGCTTAAGTGCATCAACTGTGTAATTTTTTGAGCAACAAAACAGAAGTGTTTTGCCATTGCCTTCTTCGGGTTTTGGAGATCTTTCTCCTGTTCATTCATTCATTCATTCATTCATTCATTCATTCATTCATTCATTCATTCAATTTATAGGCCACCAGACTCCCAATTACTCCGGAGCCCCACCTAACATCTCCACCGTTATGGATTCCTCTTAGCTTCCTCAGTCCCGTTTATCAACAAGGGTGGTCCTATTGGGAGTCCTGCATGACTCTCAGGGTCTCTGAAGCTACCGAGGCTTCCCATCAGGTCAAGGAGACAGCCCCCTGGGAAGATTAGAAACAAAAGAGCAGCAAAAATGTCCTCTCTTCCCTTATTCAAGACAAACTAACTTGGGACATGTAGTCACCTGAAAAATCATTTCAACTGCACTTTGGTGACTATAATTTCCACTGGAGATCTGCATGTGTACAGTAGATGCTCTCCAAGACGTTTGAATCAACTCCTTAATGAAGACATGGCTAGCTAGGAAGTTATAGCCTGATTAAAAGAGTGTTTGAATATCTGTGTCTGTTGTTTGTACATTCGGTAGATGGGCAACTTACCACCTATTAAGTACGGGTTCTCGATGTAACGCTGAGCAACGTAATTCTCCACTGGGATTTCATCTTTCTGATCATCAAGGCGCACGCCATCCTGGGAAAGAAACCAGGTGCCCTGCTCAGTTTAGGAAGAACAAGACCAGCACCTGCGGGGACATACGGGGGTGGGGTGGGGGTGGGGGAGGGTGTCAAAAGCCAAGATGGTGCCTGTGACCATGCAGTTGAAGGCCTGACCTTTCCCCACATGTGCTGGATCGCATGGCTGCAGCCCCCATCTTGAGCTTTTGACCACCTGCGGATGCCCCTCCAAGTGGCCACAGTCTGGAAGGAGCAGCAAAGGTGCCTCCCGTCCATCAAAGCTCCTGGGAGGCCCAGGGATACCTCGGTTGCGGGGGGGGGGGGGGGATCCCCGGTGCTTGGAGGTGAGGCAGGAGTGCCTGCCAGTGCGGAACAGCCCATCCCACAATCCCCAGGGGAACATGTCAAAATGGACAGCAGCTAAGCTGATCGTTCCATGGTTCGGTGTCGGGGGGACACAGGAAAGGAGCCCACCGTCAGCCCTTGGAGGTGGGCCAGGTGGAGAACCAGGCACAACATGGATTCTGGGAACGCTCTTTATGGTTGGAGGACAGAACAACAGAATGTTGGAAGCTTGTCAGAATTTCCCTCTGCCCCCTCTGCCCCCAAACAAAATCAAGGTGGGGCCTTTCTTTCTCACGCCTCCCCCTTCCCCAGGACCCATCTCTCTTCCCCTCCCTAAAGTCAGATCTACGGCCCTTCCCACCCATAACGGGGAGCCCAGCCAGCCTTGGAGAGGCGGCCTCGGTGGGCCCTGCCAGCCAGGAATCCACCTGACCTCCTCCCTTTGGAGCCACCTGGTTGGACTGGCCAGGCTGGAGCAGCCCCCGTTCAGGTTCTCAAGACCTTCGGTCTCTGGTAGGGGAGCCCGCCTGAGCGTGCCACCCAAGCGGGGAGGACTCGCATCAGGCTGCTTTCCAGACCAGAAGCCTTGACAGCCCAGAGGAGCGGAGGAGGCGCCACTGACGGGTCCCCCGCAGAGCCTCCAAGGGACCTCGAGAGCTCCACTCTCCAAGGTGCAGGAGCCCCGTGTCTAAAGAGCAGAGGGGAATCGAAGGCGCCAGCCCCGAGCAGCTGAAGCCGAAGGGCCGCTCACCGAGCCAGGCTTCCAGGCAGGCTCTTCCCAACTAATCCCTTCCTCAGAGGTGAGAAGAAGGAGGCACCTCACCTTCCTCCAGTCGATCACGTCCTTGAGTTTCCGGAAGAGAAAAATGCCTCTCCCTTGAGACCGGGCAACCTGGCGGAGGCAAAGCAGAGGGTTACTCGCCTTCTGGAGCTGCCAGGGTGGCGGCGGTGAGGCTCTTCTTCTTGCCGAGGGAGCCAAAATGGGCAAAGACATTAATAAATGAATCGGAGGGGTCATTTCTGAACCTGCAAGGAACTGGCATGGGGGGGGCAGAACAAAAGACAGGGGGAAAACATTTCTCATCGCTTGATACAGGTAGTCCTTGCTTAACGAGCACAATTGGGACCAGAATTTCATTTGCTAAGTGAAGTGGTCATTAAGCGGTTTTACAACCTTTTGTGGCGGTCATTAAGTGAATCATGCGGTTGAATTCCCCCATTCAACTCACATGCTGGCTGGGGAATTCTGGGAGTTGGAGTCCACACATCTTAAAGTTGCTGAGGTTGAGAAAGGCTGCTTTAGAGGCTTCATCGTTGCTTCTCTACATAACAGATGCTTCCTGAGCTCCCACTACAGGTAGTCCTCGCTTAACAACCACAATTGGGACTGGAATTTAGGTTGCTGAGCAAAGCGGTCATTAAGCGAGTCCGACCCAATTTTACAACCTTTTTTGTGGCAGCAGTTAAGCAAATCATGCATGGGAGATGGGCGGGGAATAAATTTGAATAATAAATAAAATAAATAAATAAATCACTGTGGGCGTTAAGCGAACCATGTGGTCGTTAAACGAATCACACGGTCCCTCATTAATTTTGTTTGTCAGAAGCCGGCCGGGAAGGTCTAAAATGGCAATCAGGTGACCATGGGACACTGCAACAGTCATAAATGCGAACCGGCTGCCAAGCGACCAAATCATGATCACGTTACCATGGGGACGCTGTAACAGTCGCAAGTGTGAGGACCAGTCGTAAGTCGTTTTTCCCCAGCACGGTTGTAAGTCTGAACCATCACTAAATGAATGGTTGTTAAGTGAGGACTACCTGTAATCAACACTTTTTCTGAGAAAATTGACCTCTTCGCGAGCATATGTTTTGTCTCTGGAGCCATCCACAAACTTTCCAGCTGCAGCACTGAAATGCTAGTGCTTCTCATCTTCCCTCTCTTGTGTTTCTAAAGCTGACAGTCCTATTTTATTTAGCAATATAAAAGGAAGCACTTGATGGTGTGCCGTGATACAGAGGTTTTATGGGACCAATTTTGAGATGGCAGCATTACTCAGAAGTGGCAGCACCACAGCTGAGCTATGCTGGCCATCCCAAAGGGAGCCAGTAAACTCTTCCCAGCCCCACCTGTTGTTCTGCAGCCTGTCTCTCCTTCCCCATGTCAGGCAGGCCATATTGCAGCCTTGCAACTCCTGAGGAGCTGCCCCGAAGACCTTGCAGAATGCAAAATCCACCTCCTTTCCATCTGTCGGCTGCTTCCTGGCTGTTGTAAGAACATCACCAGACGGATCTGCGTGGGAGGGGGTAAAAAAAGTCAAGAAGGTGGCTACAACGGCGCAATCAAAGCCTTGCCCCTTTTTAACGTTCAACTGCCCACTTGTGGGCACCATCTTGACTTTTTTGACCCCCCTGGTTCCTGCAGCATTTTTTCCAAATTGAAAACACCCCCTGAAACAATGTAGCACAGTTTCAGGAGGGAGATTTCCACTGGGAAAAAGCTAATCCTTGTTTTTGCAGAACCACTGACTGATTTAAATCCCCTCCCATCTTCTAGCTGGCTTTGCGCTGAAAATATCTGTTGGTGGTTTCTTGATTTCTTCTCTAATTTCGTGACACACTTAAAAACGGGGAAGGGCTTCAATCACACAGTTGCAACGACCATCTCGACTTTTTCTAAACACCGCCACCCCCTCCCCTCCACAGACACCCCGACAGCAAATATGGCTTTATGCCCCCTCCCCAAATTGCATTAATAACTACACTGGCTAATGAAATCATTAGAGCAGCCAGGGAAGAAATTTAATCTTTAGAATAACTTCTGGAGGAATTATTAGCGTTCTTAAGAGGTGCAGTGATTTTAAAGATCATGCAACAAAGTGGGTATGCCACAGCAACGGAATTGTGATAAGATAAGCTAGGAAAAGCAGGTTGTTTCAGTGCAGCCCAGCAGTAATGGGTAGATCTACAGGCACAGAATTCTGCCCAAGTCCTTGATGCAATTTAGAAATTTTGATCCTTCTCCACCGACATTCCCCCATCCAAGAAAAAAGCCTTTGGCTACCATGTTTCTGTTCATCTTTTGCTGCAGCCCTGAGATTATACGGGATTATTTAATTTAAAACTACCCTAGGTTTCCAAATGCCCAGGCAGCGCAAGGAAGACGTTGATTTTCCTAAGGGCCCCTTCCTTCTTGTGCTGGGATCCTTAGGGCAATGGCTCCTCTTTTCTATGTGGCCATTTGCCTCCGGGGATAAAATAAAATTAATTGATGCAGGGGTGTCTGCAGGGTATGATAATAAAAAAAAGTCAGGATTCAGTGGCCACTAAACCCAAGTTGCAAACATCCAGAAGGTCACCAGATGCTAGCCCTGAAGATGTTGCCTAGTTGGGCAACGAAACATCTGCCAGCCAACAACCAGGCTCAGAGAGCATCAAGGACTCCACAGTTCAACCCTAACCCTACAGAGATTCTCTTCTACTGCGATCACCACATGGCAGCAAAGCACTAGTTTTCTGCAGGTCTTTGCTGCCTGCTGCCCTCTAGTGTTCTTCTCCATTTTTGCAGCCCAGGTCTGGAATCCAGATGCTTGGTGGACCCTCCTTCTTCCCTAGGCCCACTCCCTGCTGTGCCCCCCAACCAGCTCAGGCAGGGACAACCAGAAACCTCTTTGACAGCTGGGCTTTCTGAACCCATCCTTGCCAGACCTGCCCCAGCAGCTGCAAGCCATCTTCCGAGGGCCCCACTGCAACTCCCTGTTGCAAACCTTTCTTGGAAAATGCCCTCGAAAGCAGCTGCTTGCTTTGCCTTTTTAAATTCACGCTTCCTTAAATCTCAGGGGGAGGGGCAGATTATAAATTCAGAGAGATTAAATGGAGTACTGGAGAAGGCACCCGCCCTCCCAACCCTCCCCCCTCCCACCTGTCTTGCTCTTCCAGGGCGGCTATTTGTAACCTCTCAAATGCAACCTCAATTTAGCAGCTCCTCGTTTTCTCCCTCACGCTGACGGAGGCTGTGGGCCCCAATTGGCTTAATGTAAGGTTTCTTGCTGGCAATTAAGGCAAATTATCATTGGCGGAGTTAGATAATCTCCTCTTGGCAGTAATTCACGGGCTCCTTTGCATAACCGGCCCTCCTCTAGCCAGGGAAGGCGCTGCCTGCGGCTGGGGTGGCTTTTCTCTGCCCAGCAGTTGACCTGTCCTGCTGGGAGCAAGCCTTGCAGAGGGGTGTGGAGGTAATTCTGCGCAATTCTGGAGCTCCTCGGCTCTCTCGGCAGCAGCCTTTCAATGCCTTTCAGCTCCCTGGGGATGGGGAGGAGGGGAGGCAATTACAGGGGAGCGTTGGGAAAGATGCAGATGTGGGGGGAGGATGGGGGGCTGAGACTCCAATGAGCAACCAACCCGAGGGAAGGGTCCGGGTCTGTCCGTTGGATCTCTACCAGGGCTTTCTTCCAAGCCGCTTCGGTGGAATGCAAGAAGTGGCCCCTTGTGCATGACCACCTTAGCTCGGAGCCCGCCCCCCTTCAATCTGCCACGGAGGGGTGGGCAGCATTGGTCCAGCCTTGCAAGCCCCCTCTGGCCAGGCTGTCGCGAGGAAGAGGGGGCCAAAGACCTACCTGGGCCAGGCCAGCCTCCTCTCTCCCACTGTCCGCCTCCACCCCCGGAGAAAATGCAGCCAGCCTCCGGGGCCAACTTCACCCTTCCTGGTCCTTGCAGGTGGCCCTCACACTTCACACTAAGCTTTCTAAACGTGGCTGGGCGGCCCACGCATCAAACTGAGACAGAAGCCGCAACGGCTGACTTCACAAAATCCCCGAAAGCCTAAACCAAACCAAACCATAGTACGGCTCAGCGTAATGTGTGAACCCAGCGCATCGTTGCTTGCGTTTCAGTTCCTTTTGCAATGTTTCCATGTCCTGAAGTGAGCTTTCTCGCAGGCTGGGGCACCCAGGGTGTGTGTGTGTGTGTGTGTGTGTGCGCGTGTGTGCGCGTGTGTGTGGTTCAAAAAAGTCAAGCTATTGCAGACGCCTGAAGCAAAACCACTTTACTACACTTGGCACGACTCGTTCCGCCTTCCGTGGCATGGCCGCTGCCCAGAAAAGGTGGCCACCCATGCGGAGCAATGCCCAGAAGTCCTCGGTGGGATGCTGGGGGGCCTAACATGGCCAGTGGGGCCACATTCTCGCTCACTAGGTCTCGCCTAGCTGCGTGGGGCCGGAGAAGCCCTGCTTGACCTTTCCTTCTAGCCAGATATGGATCCACAGCTCTGTATCTACCTCATGGGAGTACCTTCCAGCCTGTTTTCTGTCATTTGCTCTGCCAGAATCTCTCCAGAGCTTTTGTCAAACCTTTTGCAGAAGCTGAGGCCCACAGTGCTCACCCCATTCCTGCCAAGAGAGGTTCCTGATTGCGGCAGGATAGAAATGCCCTCAGTCAATCCATTCCTGTGGTCAGCTAAACTGGGCACTACCTAAAAAGGAGATCAGGCTGGTTTTATTGGGCCTAGCACCCCCATTGTAGTTTATAGTTTAAAAGTTCCAATAAACTTTTGTAGCTTTTCTAATATACACAAGAAACACCTCTAGCATTTGTAATAGACTTTCCTTGTAAACACAGTAATCAATTTCTTCCTTTACTTTCACACTAGTATTTGTTTAGAGAGCAGAAGCCTCATTAAGAGAAAAGCCTCATTGCAAAGGAGAGATAAGAAGGTGTGTGAATGTTTTTCTTTTGAAATGCAAGAAGAAGATAATTAGGCCAGCCAGAAGGGGAGTGTAGCATAGCCCCAGGGTCATGCAGACACTGGCAGAAGGAATGGGAGGGATCATCAAGGGCGGGTGATTTATTCTTGGTACTGGTCTATGTTACTGCTTTATCTTATGATTGTCAAACTATTTTCTTTTCGTGCCCACCTCTGAAGATGCCAGGAAGGATGAGATAATAAAATCCAAAGCAATTGTCTGTAAATCATATGATTGAACACCATGTGACAACATGTTAACCTCTTTTACCTTTGATTATGTACCTCACATAATCTCCTATTAACCTCTATGGGGTTGTCAGTCCATCCCTGCTCAGCCCAGGTTGCGTGCAGAGGGACTGGACTCACCCGGCATCTCATTTGATCAAATAAAACGCTGTTTCCCTTTTCAAACCTCCATCTGAAATCTCTTATTTGGGTAACGTGGGATCTCAGATTTCGCCAGAAATCCAGGGGTTGGCCTTACATTTTGGCATGACTCGTTTTCAATCGACTCCGGTGGACTGAAACCCACAGCTTCAAGATCCATTCCAGAGTTTTGCTGTGAATTGATAACAAGCTGACCAGCCTGCCGTTTCTTCCTTTTGGAAGAGAGGAAGGCTTCCCCTCCTCCAGCCCTCCGCCACTGTGCCCACCCTCCGTGGTTTCTCACAGAAAAGGGCTCCAGGGTGACATCTGAAGGCCCCATCATGATTCGGGGATTAAACCTCGTTTGTGGCAGCCAGGGGCTCTCAGACCCTCGCCTTCCACACTCCCTCTTTGTGCCAGCTGTTCTGCTGAAGTCACTTGAACACGGTTCCCGCTTGGGGAGAAGAGCCACGCAAAGCCGGAGTTGAGGAACTCTGCCCTCGCCCCGTTGCCATCCCATGGATTATCGTCTCCAAGCGGCGGAGCCTTCCTCTGCCTTCCTCCTTTCACCGACAAATACAGGTAGTCCTTGACTTACAATTATTATTATTATTATTATTATTATTATTATTATTATTATTATTATTATTATTTCTAACTTATATCACCGCCCATCTCCCCCCACAAGGGAACTCTGGGCGGTTTACAATCAAGTCAACTATTCATTTAGCAACCGTTCAAAGTTACGATGGTGCTGAAAACCGTGACTTACGACTGGTCCTCACACTTACGACCATTGCAGCATCCCTGCAGTCATGTGATCAAAACTCAGGTGCTTGGCAACCAGCGTGTATTTACGACAGTTGCAGCATCCCTCTCCAACCCCTCCCCCCCCCCCCGCCTCCTCCTCTCTTCTTCCACCAGCAGGTCTCTTACCGGTTTCATGATCCAGGTGATGCCAGGGTTCTTGCGAAACTCCTCCACGAACAAGTGGTACTCGGAGGGCATCTCGAAGGTCTTGGGGAAGAAGTCGCATTTCATGGCCTCCAGCTTCCCGGAGTCCCTCTCCAGCTGCTTCCGGAGACGCTTCAGGTTTTTCACGGTGTAGTTTTTCCGAGTCAGCTGCGTGGGCGAGAAGGGAAGGGGAGCGGCTTCAGCCAAGGGTGCCCCGGGGTCGGGCCCATCTCTTGGGCGGGAACTGCCTCTCGGAGGAGGCTCATCCACGGCCGCCTGTTCTGCACCGTTTGACAGGGAAGAGCTGGACTGCACCAGGTTCGTGGGTGAGAGAGGGGCTCCCCCACTGAGCCATCATCTGTGTCCGGAGGGGAGAGTTCCGGGGATCAAGGCAGAAGCCCTCCATCCAAATCTTGGCTCCGCCACGAATTCTTACAGCAGCAGGTCCCAGCCTGATAGCAGCCTCTGGCTCTGGTTTTTAATATGAAGGGAATGGCAACTGCCTACTGCACTGTTTCCCAACCTTGGCAGCTTGAAGATGCGTGGACTTCAACTCCCAGAATTCCCCAGCCAGCCATGCTGGCTGGGGAATTCTGGGAGTTGGAGTCCACGCATCTTAAAGTTGCTGAGGCTGAGAAACATTGCCCTAGATAACCCCACACCCCAGTTCTGCCCTCTGGAGACAGAGCCTATAGATTCCAATGGGTGTGTGTGTGTGTGTGTGTGTGTGTGTGTATGTATGTATACAGGGGCGTGGTGGCTCAGCGGGTAAAATGCCAGGCTTGTCGATCGGAAGATCACAAGTTCGGAGGTTCGAGACCCTAGCCCCGTGTGACGGAGTGAGATCCCGCACCAGCCCCAGCTCGTGCCAACCTAGCAATTCGAAAGCATGCAAATGCAAGTAGATGAATAGGTACCACTTTGGTGGGAAGGTAACAGCGTTCCGTGCACGTCATGCTGGCCACATGACCGCGGAAGCATCTTCGGACAACGCTGGCTCTTCGGCTAACAAACGGAGATGAGCACCAGCCCCTAGAGTCGGACACGACTTCACAAATGTGCGGGGGGAACCTTTACCTTTACTTATGTATGTATACACACACACACACACACACACACACACTGCTTCCATTTATACAACTGGGGAGGAGGAGGGGGAGGAGAGGGAGGGAGAGAAGGAAAATGAAATCCTTAAACACTGGGAATTCATGGGGAACAATATTGCACCAATCCTTTAATTCAATTCAACCCAGCTATCGCAGGGGAATCCACAGGAGAGGCAAGGCAGGAAGTTGCATCATGTGCATCCTGACACCATCGTCATGATGGACACGGGATCACGGGGGCTTCCAACAGACACCCATGGAACTATCTCCTGGAAACCTGCCCGACAGAGTCCCATCTCACCTGGCTGGGCTGACAACCCCACCCCCCCATGCTCTGCTCCCCACCCAGTTTTGCTGACCTCGTAATGGTTGCGGAAGTGGCTGATGCGGACGTGCTCGTCCATGTAGGTGTGGTCGAAGTTCTCCTGAAGCCAGCGGACGTCGCACCAGTAAAAGTCCCACTCGCCATCACTGGGGAGAAAGGCCAAGCAGGAACTCCGTTTGCTTTCTCAAGGCGGCTGCTATACCCCAACTAATGTCTGGGTTTAGAAAGCCACCGTCAACCCCAGAGGCCTCTGAGCCTCCCAGCACGTGCTGATCTGGAATAGCAATCTCCCAGAAGCGTGAAAAGCATTATTTATTTTATTTTATTTTATTTTATTTTATTTTATTTTATTATTATTTTATTTTATTATTTTATTTTATTTTATTTTATTTTATTTTATTTTATTTTATTTTATTATTTTATTTTATTATTTTATTTTATTTTATTATTTTATTATTTTATTATTTTATTATTTTATTTATTTTATTTTATTTTATTTTATTTTATTTTTTTATTTTTTTATTTATTTTTTTATTTATTTTATTTTATTTTATTATTTTATTTTATTTTATTATTTTATTTATTAGATTTGTCACCACCCATCTCCTCCCATTGTAGGGACTCTGGGCGGTTTACAACAGCATAATCAACAAAACTATAAATTACAATATATAAAATACAATTAGAGCTAAACATACATATAAATAAAAATAAAAAATGAAATCCGATGGCTGATGATCTAACTCAGTCCTTGTATGCGACGAGCACTCTAGGGCACTAGCCATCCCAAACCATGCCTACTCCTCTCCCCGCCCCAGGCCAGGTGGCAGAGCCGGGTCTTCAGATTCCTCCGGAAGGCCAGGAGCGATTGGGCCAACCTCATTTCCGGCGGTAGAATGTTCCAGAGGAGACACTATTACAGGAGAGCTGGCTTTTGGAAACATCAGGGAGAAGCTAGGGAGTGGTCATTTCCCTTGGCAGCACCAGCTGCTACCACCAGCCCAGCGCCAGCAGAGAAGTGCCAGAGGGGTAGAGGAATGCGGGGGGAGGCAATAACAAATCAGGGAAAGCAAATGACAACTCAGCCACGGGAAAGGGTGAGAAAGAAACTCAAGACCGCCCTGCCTTGATCCTTTTTGGTATAAGAGGGGGCAGGGGGAAACTCGGGCAGGGTTCTGCGAGTCTCATTCTACCCCTTATAAACGCTGCAAATTGGTAGAGGCACAAAAAGGGGGAAGTTAGAAACCAAATAGCTTTTTTTTAACTGTTTCTTGTTGTTTATTTTGTTTTTGTTTCTTTTTTTATATGCACAAACAATCATAAGGAACAATACAGTGGAGACCTTAGTATTAAGTGTTAGGCTTAAGACAGAGACTTTTGTTTTATAATAAATAATGTAATGTACTTTGCAGCTGTTTACTAGTGCCACATTTAGCTTTAGATGTGAAATTTAAACAACTTTATGCTTATCAACATTAACATTTTAGAAATCATAGTTAACATTAATATAAACTTCTTCTTTGTCTTTAAAGGTTTAAGTTATTTAAACATTAGAGTAGTGTTTCTCAACCTTGGCAACTTTAAGATGGGTGGACTTCAACTCCCAGAATTCCCTAGCCAGCATGCTGGCTGGGGAATTCTGGGAGTTGAAGTCCACCCATCTTAAAGTTGCCAAGGTTGAGAAAAACTGATCTAGGGGGGGTGATCATTGCAACCCCCTAGAGTTGAAAAAGGGGTGCAGGAAGAGGATCCCCATCGCCCTTGTTCTTTGGGCACTGTTCTGCCAACAGGAAACAATCCAGTTTTTATGCATTAGTGTGGTTTTCTTGCTGTTTTTGATTATTGCTGTTATAAATTGATTATTGCTGTTTTTAAAGATGGCTCCAAATACTTGTTCCTTTATTCTTGGGGATGTTTCACATTTTTGTTCCTTACCAGGAAAATATACAGTATGAGATCTATCTACTGTATATACTACTAAAACTCTGGAGTCTGTTTGATGCCTGTAACCTTCAACTAGGCGAAACGGTGCGTCATAGGCCAACAATTTTTGAACCAAGGTACTTCAAATGGGCTAACTTACAGAATGCATCTAAAATCCAGGACCCATGACTCCAGTGGAATAGAAATTTGGCAAATTGTATAAAACATATTATGACATTAAATTATCATAAAACATTTTATGACATAATGCAAAATGTCATACAACATTTCCTGTGGTCAACTCCTGATGTTTGACTGGGCTATACACTTCAACATGGGCTACTGTCAAAGCAGATACATCTCTCCCTGAATTTTTAAGAACTTCTCCAGTCCATTAGAAGCTCTGCCATTGTTGAAGGCATTGAGGGATCTGGTAAGGAAATATCTCTGAAACGATGACCCAACAGGTTAGATTTATCCGAATTTTGCTCCAGCACCTGGCACCCAGGAGCAGAAATGCGTCTCCGTTCAGCTCCCTTGGCACCCAGACTCCACATCCCACCCTTTCACCTTCAAAACAAGTTCCAGCCTTCCGCATTTTTATTTCCAATAATGTCCCCAAATTAGCTCCAGATGAGACCACAAGCATTCTTATCAAACACAAGTGAGAGGTGGGTCCAGCCCAATTCTCTGGAAAAATGTCCATTTAGCGGAAAAATGTAAGCAGAAGAGGAGGACAGACGTGGGCATAATTCTGCAGCAAAAAGTGGCAGGTCGGTTTTGGTGCATTTGTGCTTTGTAACTGTTAGTCCATGGAGGCAAGAAATCAGGAATCGGGTAGCTCCTGCCTTTTAATAAAAGGTGCTACCCCATTCCTGATTTTTTTGCTTTCCTGTTAGAATTTTGCTTTTTATTGGGAGGGCGGTGGGTCTCTCTTTGCAGCACGAGAAACGAAGAAGTCTCCTAACCTTTGTTTCTCATCTGTCAGAGGAACAGCCCCGATCCTTGATCTGAGATAACCACGATTCAGGCCCCAGACCTTTGAATTTGTCCCCCAGAAACCAAAATTTCTGCTCCTGCTCTAGCTTAGCTGAAGAGAGAAACGTCTTCTTGGAGCCTCCCAGCTTTATCACCTCCCTAAGAAGAAGATGCAAACCTTACTCTTTCACTTCTACCCATCCTGGGCGCTGTCGCAGGACGTCTAAAATGGTGTTCGTGAGCGCACACTTAAATCGGATGGAAGCTCGGGGTTCCCTATTTAAAAATAAAAAGTAAAAAAATAATCCCTTTTCTTTCAAAATTGCAAGCATACTATGTGTATTGGAAACAACCCATTTTTATTTATTTATTTTTTATTTATTCAATTCAATTTATCCCCGCCCATCTCCCTGAACAGGGGACTCTGTTGCTACATATACTCTACATTTGCTCTTTTCTTACAGGAACCTGAATAATAAGAGGAAAAGGAGGATAAAGAAGAATGAAGGTCGCTCAGTTCTTGGAGTTTACAGCTTCTATAGTCTCTGTTCCAACATACTGCGAACAAACAGGTAATTTAATTGTCACAGTTTCTTTCAAAGAATGCTGGGACTCCGATCAAAGCCAACTATTTAACATTCATGCAGCACTTCACAAAAGTAGCAATTTAGGCCATTTGGATCCAAGACAAAGCAGTTCCTCAAGTCACTAGATATTTAGGGAAATGGCAAAAAACACACACCTCTTTCTCTTTCACAGCAGCATTCACAAGGGGGGGGGTAATAAAGATGATGGTTGCAACCACGTGATTGAAGCCCCATCTCTTTTACAGACATTTTATGTCTTGGGTTTTTTTACCGCCCCACCCCCCAGGACGATGGATGGATGGTATTCTGGAGGTGACGGACTCAACCATTGGGGAGCTGAGGATGGTGACGGCCGACAGAGGGCTCTGGCGTGGACTGGTCCATGAAGTCACGAAGAGTCGGAAACGACTGAACGAATAAACAACAACAACCCCCCAGGACATCTCCGCTCTTTCCCCCAGCTGTCAATTGTTAGTTGAACTGATCTTGAAGCTAACATTTTGCATTTAATTTCATCTGCCTTTTCATTGCGTTGATTTTATTCTTAAGTTTTATAATAGATAAATGTGCAGAACCACAGAGGTGACTTTGGAGGCTGGCCACGGTTAACAAAACATGAATTAAGCCCAGGATAGGAAGAAGGGATTAGAAAGAAACTCAAGATTGCCCCATCTTGATTTGAAGGAGGGAAGAGGAAATGTGAATGGGCTTCCAAGTTTCTCTTACTATTGATATATCAGATAGATTCTTTTTTCTGTTTTTCATTTCCTTCTTAGTTTGTATTTTTAGTTTGTACTTCTCATTTAAAAAACAAAATTCTTTAAGACTAAAGATTATTTTGTTACCAAAAAAAGATCAAATAAATAAATAAGAGTTCCAGTATTTCTTGTGGAGTCACTTTCCAGATCTGGCCTACCTCAAAGGGCTGACAATAAACTATCTCCAGTGCAAAGAATGCACAGAATCCTGTTAGGAAAAACCCTGAGCCACAGGAACCGAATGACACTGTATACAGCAGTGTTTCTCAACCTTGGCAAGTTTAAGCTGGGTGGACTTCAACTCCCAGAATTCCCCAGCCATCATTTTCATGATGTCATCATGCCAATCATTTTCATGATGGCATCATGACAGGAGATGTCACACAGGCATCTGGCACAAGCCATTCTGATGTCACATGCATCATGATAGCTCCATGCAAATGAAGCAAATGTATTAGCATCACAAATTCTATACAGGTATTCCTCGTTTAGCGACTGCCTCATTTAGCAACTGATGGTGATGAAAAAGTCACTTTGCGACCAATCCTCACATTGATGACCTTCGCAGGTCTGTAAAGCAAAGAAAAGCTGAAGGAAGATTGTAAGCACTGGTTCAGGTTCACTTAGTGACCGCTTTGCTTAACAACCAAGTTACTGGTCCTAATTGTGGTCGCTAAATGAGGACTACCTTTAATTTGCTTCATGTGTGCATGATGTCATGGCATGTCAATGCCACATGCCCCATCCCCTTCTGGAGGTGCTCATGAACACACACACACACACACACACACCCCTCTCAGCAGATGGATCCTAGTTCTCTGCGCTCTTATTCATGCAGGAAAAGCAAAGGATTTATACATTTTTTGATTATGAAAATACCACTCACCGTTCTTTCAGTTTTTGGTAACCATAAGGCCCTTTTGCATTCTGCAATGAGATAATTAGAGAAGGGAAAAATAAAAATAAAAATAAAAATACCAGTGAGGATTACATGCAGATACACAAGCATCTCATTCTAGCGGTGGCTGAAAACAGGCATTGCCTGAAATAGTGCAGGCTGCATTCTTTCTTCTATCGGTGTCGTGGTGACCTTCCGTTCCTGTCTTTCTTCTGGCTGGAGAAAGTCATCGGGCAAAGCCCGCTTCCATCAGCTGAACGTGGACACAAACTGCCAGTTCCTTATTTGTGAGTATCTTGATCACAGATGCACATTGTGCCTATAGGGGTATTGATATTTTTATTTCTTTGTTGCACTTCTATCCTGCTACAATCCAACGACTCTTTGGGATACTGATTTATTTAAATTTAAATTTAGTGCAAGATTGTCTCAACGTTGCCCATACTCAATTTACTGCCGGATCTGTTTCAAAGTCCTCCACAAAGAAGGAACCAGAAGTCAAGAAGCCACATCAGCCTTGTATAAAACCCAGTTTCTCTTTCTCTTTCTTTTCCTCCTTCCACCCCCACTGAGTTGGGGGAAGCTGCATCGCCAGAGAGGGGGCCAAGGGGCAAATGTTTCTTCACCGCTTTCCAAAACTGATTTGAATTGTCAATTACCCCATCCTGAGGACCCGTGGACTGTGCTGACACGACATGCTAGTTTAAGCAATTGACCGAGTCTTCTGGGTCCACCTGACAGACTGGTTCTGTGTAACAGATGCATTTGCACAGCCAAGTTTGGTTAGTACAGAGCTTTCCAAACGGTGTGTTGGGACACGTTAGTGTGTTGGCTGCAGTGTCTGGGTGTGTCGTGGCTGCTGCTGCCTCCGAGCCCTGCCAGGATTCCACGCAGGTCCTAGTGCCTGCCTTGTGCCTGGCTGCCTCCAAACCTGCTGCGATTCCACGCAGGTCCTAGTGCCTGCCTTGTGCCTGGCTGCCTCCAAACCTGCTGTGATTCCGTGCAAGTCCTAGTGCCTGCCTTGCGCCCTGCTGCCTCCAAACCTGCCCTGCCAGGATTCCACGCAGGTCCTAGTGCCTGCCTTGTGCCTGGCTGCCTCCAAACCTGCTGTGATTCCGCGCAGGTCCTGGTGCCTGCCTTGTGCCTGGCTGCCTCCAAACCTGCTGCGATTCCACGCAGGTCCTAGTGCCTGCCTTGTGCCTTGCTGCCTCCAAACCTGCTGTGATTCCGTGCAAGTCCTAGTGCCTGCCTTGCGCCCTGCTGCCCCCAAACCTGCCCTGCCAGGATTCCACGCAGGTCCTAGTGCCTGCCTTGTGCCTGGCTGCCTCCAAACCTGCTGCGATTCCGTGCAAGTCCTAGTGCCTGCCTTGCGCCCTGCTGCCTCCAAACCTGCCCTGCCAGGATTCCACGCAGGTCCTAGTGCCTGCCTTGTGCCTGGCTGCCTCCAAACCTGCTGTGATTCCGTGCAAGTCCTAGTGCCTGCCTTGCGCCCTGCTGCCTCCAAACCTGCCCTGCCAGGATTCCACGCAGGTCCTAGTGCCTGCCTTGTGCCTGGCTGCCTCCAAACCTGCTGTGATTCCGCGCAGGTCCTGGTGCCTGCCTTGTGCCTGGCTGCCTCCAAACCTGCTGTGATTCCGTGCAAGTCCTAGTGCCTGCCTTGCGCCCTGCTGCCTCCAAACCTGCCCTGCCAGGATTCCACGCAGGTCCTAGTGCCTGCCTTGTGCCTGGCTGCCTCCAAACCTGCTGTGATTCCGCGCAGGTCCTGGTGCCTGCCTTGTGCCTGGCTGCCTCCAAACCTGCTGCGATTCCACGCAGGTCCTAGTGCCTGCCTTGTGCCTTGCTGCCTCCAAACCTGCTGTGATTCCGTGCAAGTCCTAGTGCCTGCCTTGCGCCCTGCTGCCTCCAAACCTGCCCTGCCAGGATTCCGCGCAGGTCCTAGTGCCTGCCTTGTGCCTGGCTGCCTCCAAACCTGCTGCGATTCCGTGCAAGTCCTAGTGCCTGCCTTGCGCCCTGCTGCCTCCAAACCTGCCCTGCCAGGATTCCACGCAGGTCCTAGTGCCTGCCTTGTGCCTGGCTGCCTCCAAACCTGCTGTGATTCCGCGCAGGTCCTGGTGCCTGCCTTGTGCCTGGATGCCTCCAAACCTGCTGCGATTCCGCGCAGGTCCTAGTGCCTGCCTTGTGCCTGGCTGCCTCCAAACCTGCTGTGATTCCGCGCAGGTCCTGGTGCCTGCCTTGTGCCTGGATGCCTCCAAACCTGCTGCGATTCCACGCAGGTCCTAGTGCCTGCCTTGTGCCTTGCTGCCTCCAAACCTGCTGTGATTCCGTGCAAGTCCTAGTGCCTGCCTTGCGCCCTGCTGCCTCCAAACCTGCCCTGCCAGGATTCCACGCAGGTCCTAGTGCCTGCCTTGTGCCTGGCTGCCTCCAAACCTGCTGCGATTCCATGCAAGTCCTAGTGCCTGCCTTGCGCCCTGCTGCCTCCAAACCTGCCCTGCCAGGATTCCACGCAGGTCCTAGTGCCTGCCTTGTGCCTTGCTGCCTCCAAACCTGCTGTGATTCCACGCAGGTCCTAGTGCCTGCCTTGTGCCTGGCTGCCTCCAAACCTGCTGTGATTCCGTGCAAGTCCTAGTGCCTGCCTTGCGCCCTGCTGCCTCCAAACCTGCCCTGCCAGGATTCCTCGCAGGTCCTAGTGCCTGCCTTGTGCCTGGCTGCCTCCAAACCTGCTGCGATTCCGTGCAAGTCCTAGTGCCTGCCTTGCGCCCTGCTGCCTCCAAACCTGCCCTGCCAGGATTCCACGCAGGTCCTAGTGCCTGCCTTGTGCCTTGCTGCCTCCAAACCTGCTGTGATTCCGTGCAAGTCCTAGTGCCTGCCTTGCGCCCTGCTGCCTCCAAACCTGCCCTGCCAGGATTCCTCGCAGGTCCTAGTGCCTGCCTTGTGCCTGGCTGCCTCCAAACCTGCTGCGATTCCACGCAGGTCCTAGTGCCTGCCTTGTGCCTGGCTGCCTCCAAACCTGCCCTGCCAGGATTCCTCGCAGGTCCTAGTGCCTGCCTTGTGCCTGGCTGCCTCCAAACCTGCTGCGATTCCGTGCAGGTCCTAGTGCCTGCCTTGTGCCTGGCTGCCTCCAAACCTGCTGCGATTCCGCGCAGGTCCTAGTGCCTGCCTTGTGCCTGGCTGCCTCCAAACCTGCTGCGATTCCGCGCAGGTCCTAGTGCCTGCCTTGTGCCTGGCTGCCTTCAAACCTGCTGCGATTCCTTGCAGGTCCTAGTGCCTGCCTTGTGCCTGGCTGCCTCCAAACCTGCTGCGATTCCGCGCAGGTCCTAGTGCCTGCCTTGTGCCTGGCTGCCTCCAAACCTGCTGCGATTCCACGCAGGTCCTAGTGCCTGCCTTGTGCCTGGCTGCCTCCAAACCTGCTGCGATTCCTTGCAGGTCCTAGTGCCTGCCTTGTGCCTGGCTGCCTCCAAACCTGCTGCGATTCCGCGCAGGTCCTAGTGCCTGCCTTGTGCCTGGCTGCCTCCAAACCTGCCCTGCCAGGATTCCGCGCAAGTCCTAGTGCCTGCCTTGTGCCTGGCTGCCTCCAAACCTGCTGCGATTCCTTGCAGGTCCTAGTGCCTGCCTTGTGCCCTGCTGTAAGAGTGTGTCGCGAAATGATGCATGTCTAAAAAGTGTGTCACCAACATGAAAAGTTTGGAAAGCTCTGGGTTAGTATTTCCTGTGATCAGATTGTTTTGTGAATTTGAGGGTCGTGAGAACCCCTATCATTTGGCAAGTCTGTGGTTGAAGGTACTGAGTAGAAAAATGGGTCGATTCAGTAAGCAGGTTAAGCAGGTTGTGGGAACACGGCAACTCAACTACAAATTGACCACAGCATCCGTAGGTAGTCTTTGGCGCCCTACTAGGGCTACTGACAGTTGTCTTATGGATTTCTGCTGCCAGATCTGGCCACCCAATTCAATATGTAAGCTGAAGTCAGCCATTGGCATTGTCACTGAAGGTCTCCAAAAGGACATTTGGGGGACATTTTTCATATATTTCTTTAGTCGGTGAACTAATATTTGGATTGGCTAAAAAAGCTATAACCTCTAAGCCAGTGTTTCTGAATGTGGGCCACTTTAAGACGTGTGGACTTCAACTCCCAGAATTGAAGGGATGTGGAATGCTGGCTGGGGAATTCTGGGAGTTGAAATCCACACATCTTAAAGTTGCTGAGTTTGGGAAGCAGTGCTTTAAACAGTAAATTAGCTGCTTATCCAGTTTGGCAAGTCCCACAGAAAATGAATGTCCCTCCCGCCTCACCAGAAATCAAATGTATCTTCACACTCACTCACACACACACACACACACACACAATTTTGCCAGGCTGGTCTTTCATTAATACAGCCTGGGATATCCTGACCGGGTGGAGCTGCATAAGACTCAAACTGCTGGGTTCCCACAACACATTTAACTGTGTCAGTGTCACATCCAGAAGCTGCATTCACTGAGTATTAGTGTGTGTCGGGACACACACTATTATTATTATTATTATTATTATTATTATTATTATTATTATTATTATTGAGTATTAGCCTTGTTTTTTTAAAAAAAAACTTTGATTTTTTTTTAGTCTTTTTAAGGTATTGCAAACCTACTCGGTTAGTTCTGGTTCCCTGTCTTACACAAACCCAGATAGTAGGTTAAATTTCTTCCTAGGCTAAGCATGTTCTGTAAACACAGCCAATATTTTCACCACAGGGGCTGTCTTCCTCCACAGCATATCACGGGTATCTGCAAAGTGTTGGAGATTCTGGCAAATCCAGCATGCCTCATCAGCATATGGATGGCTGCTCTAGGATGCAAGCTCTCCATGCTTTTGAGGAAGCTGTCTGTGGCTACTTCCACTTCCTCTCTCTCTCTCTTCCTTAGGACCGGGAGCAAGCACATCGCTGTGTGCTGCTCCATTCTAGGCCATGGATGAGCCTAGGAGGTTTTTTCCCCTTTCTACACGCATCTCTTGCAGCAAGCAGGGCAAGAGGTATTATGTTGGAAGAAGGAAGAAGAAATGGAACATCATTTATCTACCAAAAATGCTGTACCTGGAATGAATAAACGTAAGGACCCTTTTGTACTTACTTTTCATACCTGCCATGTCTAAGCGTGCCTTTCTTTATGCTTGGGTGGGCTAAGGGTGTAAGATTAACCTGGATCTCTCTAATATGCTCATGGGCTCTGTTTTTAAACAATATTCTTTTTCTGTACACGAACTTTGCAGCTCTGCTGCTCCATTTCAGTAGTTCTAACAGACTGCTGAATGGGCTTCACAAAGATCTTTCTGCTGGACTAGGATTTGGGGTAACATGAGCAGAATATTCCCCATCCCAAGCAGTAGAACCAGCTGCTGAGATTCTTCCAAGCCAAAGGTCAACCAGTAGATGGCAGCAGAGATGCCAAAAACTTCTTCTTTGCTGCCGCCCGCGGTCAACCAGATGTTTCCAGCCCAGATGCGATACGCCTACCTACCAAGGGCCTAGTAGCCAAATATCCTGTTGTAGTCCAGGGGCTGGGGAGTGGCTACCCGAGCTGCCCCATTCCTGGCATTTGGCAAACGATTGTACAGGAACCACAGAAGGATAGAGCGATGCTCATGCATAAAGAACCATTTTAGCACCTACGGAATCATAGAACAAGAAGGGACCCAAGGATCGTCTAGTCCAGTGTTTTTCAAGCTTGGCCACTTTAAGATGTGTGGACTTCAACTCCCAGAATTCCAGCCAGCAAAGCTTAAAGTGGCCAAGTTTGGAAAACACCGATCTAGTCCAACCCTCTGCAGTGTTCAGGAAAACCAATGAGCAGGAAAGCTTCAAACTATCCCGGATCTCATTGCGATAAGCCACGGTTCCCCTGAATTTTGCTCGCAACTATCGGCTGGCATCACGCATTGCAACCGTAAAGGCGCCAGGTGGGGCAGCCCCATCTGCTCCAACCAGGCGCCCTCGGAGGGGCGGGGCGGGGAAAAGGGGGCGGATTCCAAACTCCATCATCCACTCCAGGAGGGGTTAGCGCGTCGGCTCAACGGCCACGGCGGCAGACGGGCGGGACTGGACCCCCATCCTCCCTAGCCGGCCGCATTCCGTCCAAGACCTCTCCCGACCCACCCAGCTGGCACGACTGGGGACGATGGGGGGGAAGGGGCGCGAGAGGGCGACGACCCCTCCCCTGGGAGATTCCTGCCCCTCCCGCGGCCCCACCTTGTTCTTGGCCATGGTGCTCCTTCCCCCGCCGGCGCGTCCCGTCGCCGTGGCAACCGCGGCTTCGGGGGCGGGGCCTCGCGGGGGGGTGGAGGAAAGTCCCCCCTCCCATCCATTATTGCATCGCGGGCTGGAGGGGGCCGCCTCTCTGCCGGGCACTGCAAGCCTAAACGTGCGGGCGGCTTTGGAGTGGGAGATGCCGGTCTGGGCCTCCCCCGGCGGACATCCTGCCCCCTCCTGGGCCCAGTTGCGGAGCCTGGACCCCCGCAGGCGGATTTTCCCGCAGAGCCTCCCCCTGCGCAGGCTGGAGAACGTCCGCGGGAGAAAACCCAACGGAGTCTTGGTGAGAAATGGGGCTCTGGAATCCCCTGCAGGATGACCGTGGGAACTCCACGTTGGAGCCCGTTTTAAGCGTTCCCGTGCATGAACTTGGGATCCCTCGGAGCCTCCAAGGTGGGCAGAGTAGGAAGAGAGCCGCCTTAGTCCAGGGCAGTGTTTCTCAACCTTGGCGGCTTGAAGACGTGTGGACTTCAACTCCCAGAATTCCCCAGCCAGCCATGCTGGCTGGGGAATTCTGGGAGTTGAAGTCCACACGTCTTCAAGCTGCCAAGGTTGAGAAACACTGATCTAGGGTTCCAAAAATCGGGGAGTCTGGAGCATCTTTTCCGACTCACAGGTGGACAGGTATTCTATGTCCCCAACTGGGGGGGGGGGGTCGCCTTGAAGCCATAGGATGGGGCCTGCCCTGAGTTTGTGGTGGAATCCCTGGGATGAGCAGAGACCTTTACGCTTATGGTGCCCAGTCTTACCCAGTAGCATCAGTTGGCAACTTTTTACGGATTAGGGGTGCAGCCTAATTTTGGGGCAGCCTTCCCCCGAGCTCCTGATGGCCCTGATCCTATTGGCTGTGGAGGACCAAGATACCGGTGGAGCCCAACATACACGTTTGGTGGTTATGGTGCACCTTGATTGTAGCATGATGATTATTCTTAATTGCATTTTCTCTTTAATGAACATGTTTTTTACGTATCGTTTGTTAGCTGCCCAGAGTTAAACGAGTAGCTTGGCAGCCATATACATTTCCCCATATAAATAAACAAACTTTGGTGGGGGGCCAAGAGTTCTACCGAGGGGGTGATGTTGCAAACCACGAGGACAGGCCCAGAATTTTCCCTCTTAGATGGGATTGGTTGGGTATCGCCCTTTGCTCTTTAAACTGTATCGATCTGAAGGTTTGCACTATGATTGTGTTTCCAACTTGGGGGGGGGCTCTTGTTTTGTGTGTTTTCAACTGTGGGGGGGTGGGCTCTTGGTCTGGGGGCATTCCTGAAGACCTGGGCCAGAAAACAGAAGGAAGGAAAGGGCTGGTGCTGTGATAAAACGTGGGTTGGACTCAGAGAAGGGAGAGAAGGAAAGATATCTGAGTCGTGGGAAAGTAGAAAGTAGAAACTTTGGCAGGCTTCCAAGTTTCTGTTACTGTCCTCTTTAACCGCATTAATGTACACTCCTAGACTCCTACCAAACTGGTGCTGAGATGTTCCCTGCAGACCTACATGGTGAGGTTGTCACCAGGAGAGTGACCCAAAAGTAAATGTGGGTTCTGCAGATCGAGATCTGGTGCTTAGAGCAAAGAAGAAACTTTGCCTTTCCTAACATCCACCATGTCCAGCTGAGGAGGTGGCCCAGGTAGACAAGGAGATGACCTTAATTTCTAAGGGTCACATCATGGTTGGAGACAGCTGCCGCACAGGCTCACGGTCTGACCCAAAGTTCTTCCACAGAGGAGCAGAAGATGGCTGAGGCTGCTGCATGGCCAGGAGAAGGCGCATGAAGCTCCCGAGGTTGGTTTTATGGCCATAGTAAGGCTGAAGTCTTGGTGATCAAACATTCCAGGTTAGCTGCAGAGAAAACAGGAAAATGAGGATGAAAAGCTGGGCACTCACGTGGCAAAACAGACCTGACCCCTTGGGGGATGTATCCCTGGACATTCCTGTGAAGGTGCTCCTGGAACGATTTGGAGAAGGAGAAGAAGAGAGTCAGAATCCCTTGGAATGTTTGGGATGGAGCTCCATCGGGACCCCCGGCCGGCAAGCGCTCAGGGGAGAGGGTGGTAGTCTGCATCCGTCGCCTCGCAGCTGGAATGGGCTTTTTATGTCCGTAAACCAGTGTTTCTCAACCTTGGCCACTTTAAGATGTGTGGACTTCAACTCCCAGAATTCCCCAGCCAGCATTGCTGGCTGGGGAATTCTGGGAGTTGAAGTCCACACATCTTAAAGTGGCCAAGGTTGAGAAACACTGCTGTAAACTCTTCCCCTAAGTGACTTGACCAAATATGCCCCCCCAACACTTTTCTTTCACTGCCCCCGTCCCCCCTGGAGGAAAACGGGTGAGATGAATGAAATAAAAGGAGGACTTGATTCTCTGCTACACCCGGCACTGTTCCTGTCGCCAGATTCAGAGGGCCAGTGGCTGCAAGGCAACCCGGCCCCACCGCCCACCTCGGGCCAAGGTGGCCTTGATCCTGCAGACTCTATTTTGGGGAGGTGACATCCGAGCCGGCCCTTCAGGCAGCGCCGACTTTGCACATTCCACTCGCTCGGGAACATTGCATTCCCCGGCCTCTTCCTTTCCCCTGACGCTGGCTGGAATGAATCACCACTTTCAGCACCAGAAGGACCCCCCTCTCTGCCTTCTCCTTGGCGCTGCGCATTCTGGGCCTGCGGTTTTCACCGGCGATACGGCTGGGCCCGAGGAAGCTCTCCTCCAAAGGCCAGAACTGGGGGGGGGGGGCTGCTTTGCTGAGCAGGGGTGGGCTGGGGTACGTCCCCGCCCTGGTGCCAAGGCGTGGTGCCAGAAGACACAGCTGGCCTTAGCAACCTCCCGCCGGGAGACAAAAGAGAGTATTCTCTGCACACAGGGGCTTGTGTTGTGCAGTAGCAACCGCCGCACAGCCAGCCAGGGCGCTCACACCCCGTTTTGAGGGAGGTGGGGGTTCCCCCTTGCCGCCAGCCTGCCAGCCCCAGCCAAGGACCGGGAGGAGTCGGCATTTTTAGGAGCAGCTTCTGTGACCCAGCGGAGGAAGGAATCTTTTCCCGGAGGAGAATATGTAGCCACGGCATCTGCACGGTTATCCCTGGCAACGCAATACGCAGCTGTCGCCGGGAGAGCGCTCTTGGGGATGGTCCAAGGACGGGAAAGAGGGCCGCAGCCTGGAGGTGTAAATCTTGACCGGGGCACTGCCCAGTGAAGTGGACGTCGCTGGACTGTTGGATAAAGAGGGGAGAGCCGCGCCCAGGACGTCTGGTCTCCTCTCCAAGCGGCTGCGGTCCCTTGGCATCATGGGCAACGGCATGAACAAGGTACGGCTCACGCTGATGTGGTCTTGTGCGTTGCGTTCTCTTTTGCGTCACTGTGGTGGCCGAGCGGTGAAGGTGCTGGACGAGAAGCCAGGAGAGCCCGAGTTCTCGCCCTGCCTTGGGCATGAAAGCAGCTGGGTGACTTCGGGTCTGCCCCTCTGAAGGTTACCGTTTTTTCTCTCGCTCCTGGCTGGCTGGCTGGCTTTACACAACACAGCTTCATGGGGCATTTTGGGCCTAAAGAAATAAACTACATTAAGATTCAATGTGACGCCCAAGACGTTGACAAGGGTTGGCTTCCTACAGTGTGATGAATCACAACCGTTGTGTGAATCCCGCCAAAGATTGCATCCACACAACTCTCTTAACCTGGTTACTAAAGTAAAAAATAGGGGGACGGTCAAATACAAAACATTGAACCACGAGTCGGGGTTGGACATCACACCTTGAAGAGTTACTACTTTTTCCAAGAAAAGGCAGGTTAGACGCTGTGGAAGGAAGGAACGAGGAGGCAGCAACATGGGTAGGGAAGGGGGAAGATGGTGATCTTGGCATGGGGGGGGCAGTTGGATGGAAGGAAGGGGTTGCAATGCAGAGAGGGAGACAGGAATGAGCTTGTGGCACCAGATGGTAGAGAAGTTGAACTAAACATATAAGTCCTTGCTTACCGACCACAATGGAGACCAGGATTTTGGTTGCGAAATGAAGCGGTCATTAAGCAAATCCAACCCGATTTTACAACCTTTTTTGAGGCGGTCATTAATTAAATCACCGCAGTTGTTAAGTGAACCACATGGTCATTAAGCGAATCACACGGGTCCCCATTGATCATGCCCAAATCGTGATCACGTGACCATGTGGACACTGCGATGGTCGTAAGTGTGAGCACTGGTTGTAAGTCAGTTTTTTCAGCACCGTCATAAGTCTGAACCATCACTTAAAGGAATGGTCATTAAGTGAGGACTACCTGTAACACCCAGGAAATGCCAACATTGAGTTTGTAGTATAGCAAAAAGATGGGGGGGGGGGGGTTAGTGGGGAAGGTCCTGGACCCGGAGTGGGGAGACCCAGATTCCAGTCCCTTCTCTGCCATGGAAGCTTCCTGGGGGACTCTGGGCCAGTCCCTCTCTCCCAGCCCAACCTACCTTACAGGGCTGTTGTGGGCAAATCATAAAAATATGTATACTAATGCTTTTTTAAAAAAAAAATATCTTACAGATTCTCCCTGGTCTGTTTCTTGGAAACATCATAGGTGAGTGAAGAGCTACAGCGGTGGTGAATCAAGCTGTGCTGGGGGGTGGGGCGTTTGGCATTTTCCTGGCTTGGCAAAGCTTTAATCCATACTCGCCGGGCAGAAACGCCTAGTTCACCTTGGTAGTTCCACCTGTCAGGTAGATGGTAAAAGCATGGAGTTGTAGCCAGGAGTAAAATGGGGGGGGGGGAGAAGCGGGGGGGATGTCAGGGAGGAATGATCCAATCCTGGAGGTTTTTCCTCAATCTACACAGGAGTAAATGAATGCAACGGTTGTTTCCTCGTGCTCAGCCTGTTGGCGGGTGTGCAATTCTGCTGGCCTCAGCATTTGCTCTGGAGAGAACACCAAGTGTGCATTCTTGGGGGGGGGGGGGGCGGGTGTTACCCAAGTTGGGTCACTGCCACCTGTCTGGCTGTGGCTGAAAAAGGATCTGGACGCTCTCGCAGCTGGACTTCTGTTAAAGAACATTGCACGCGCGCGCACACACCCATCACTTTGAAAACCCAGGCATGGGAGCAGCCAGAGATAGGTGGACCCGGGTGCGAGGGTGACTTTGAGGGACCCACACAGCTTTTGGGCAGGTTACTTTACAATCTTGGGGGGCGTCAGGCACTCCTTGTCCATAAACAGAGGCTGGTGGACAGTCCAGGCTGCTTATGCATCGTGCGGTTCATTCTGGGAGTTCTGCCTATCCAGCACCCCCAATTCTCTACCTTGGTGGCTTCCCAAATCCGAGTTATTTGGGAACCTGAATCATAAATGGAAAAGGTGGAAAGGATGTTGGAGGCCATCTACAAGATCCAATACAACAGCCTGTGAGAGTCCGATCCTGCGACTAATAAACGAAGGTTCCAACACAAGCCACGTAGGATATGTGAAAGCTTTATTTACAGCGAGTGATCCATTTCACTTCAAAGATTCAAGTGAGGCATAGTTGCAAAATCTTACAGCTTAATAGGTTCCCAATTTCCTCCCCCCCCCCCCCCCCCCCCCCCCCCCCCCCCGCCCCTTTGGAATGTGTTAATCAATTACATTCCTTTCTGTCTCTCGCCTGTTCCATTCTGGCTGGCTTGTTCCCTTTGATTTCTCCATGGTGCTGAATGCCTTTCCGCTAACCCTAACCTCTCCTTGTTTTGCCCGTCTGGCAGCTTTGCTGCTGAGCAACTTCCTATTGAATGATTTGGCACCTTGGCCGGGTGATGTGGCCTGGCAGACTAGTATGCCATGGCAGGGTGGCATGGATGCCACCATGACATCCTCCTTGAAAACCCCTGTGCTTTGTCATACATATACACCAGTGTTTCTCAACCTTGGGCACTTTAAGACGTGTGGACTTCAACTCCCAGAATTCCCAGCCAGCCATGCACACATCAGTTTGTAAGGTTGAGAAACACTGAGTTAGAATGTCAATTATTGGAAACTCCAATAGAAGGGGAGGGGTCTTGGTGACATCACAGAAAGCAGACCAATCAACACAGTGCAAGCTCACTGCTTCTACTTTCTCTTTGGTTGTGTCTGTTTTCCAGCTTATTTATTTCAGGCTCTAAGAAGGTATAAAATAAGCAATACAAAATGAATCAGTGCATCTATAATGCTGGGTGTTGATTGCATAAAATATATACAGTATATATACCACAAAATACCTAGGAAATTACAGTCTATGAACTACATTTGGGTGTGGATGTGGGGTCCCCAGGATGAAAAGTCTTCAGTGACTGCTCTTCTGCTTCAACATATGTGCAAGTCCTTCTCTTGGGCTGAGTCAGGAGAGCACAAATATTAGAATAAAATTGCTCCTCAAGGCTCTGGAGAATGAGCCCGCAGCTGGAATAAACAACAGGTTTGGCCTGGCAGACGTCCACTACCCGGGCTCTGCGCCTCAAATTATGCACGGTGCTTGGAATTAGGATATCAGGAAGTAGCATTAGGGTAATTTTTGTTTACTTATTGCTTAGCGACCCCCCCCCCCCCCCCGCTTCAGGACACCACAGCAGGCAGAGCATGTGGCACAGATGCCAGGCGTCCGTGCACATACCCGACACGTGACGCTTCATGCCCTGATGTGTTGGCGTTTCTGCAGGGCATGTGCATAGCACGTCTGCGTGGAAGGGAGAAGGGTGCCTCTAACAATCGCACTGTGTTCCTCCCCCATTTTCTGCTAGATGCCAAAGACCTCGATCAGCTGAGCAGGAACAATATCACCCACATCGTTTCCATCCATGAGTCCCCGCAGCCCTTCATTCCGGTACGGGGTCACCAGGGGTGGCCATCTAGCGCGACAGCCCAGGATGGCAGATGCTGGATCCAGCTGGAGGCAGCAGAGTGGATGAGATCCCTGGAACTCAGCCCCACTGAAAGCTGTGGGGCTCAGGTCTATCGCATGGAGCAGGGACAGTGTGGTGGCGCTTCAGAGTCTGGTCATGGGTGATGGATAAGCAACGTATTTTTATAGGCCCGCTAGCGTGCCTGGGTCTTTGCAGGCCCCTGCCCTGAAGAGCTCACAGTCTGAACTTCAGCCAGGAGGCCCCAGGCATAAACAGAGAAATAATGTGACCTGAGTTAGCCTGGGATTCAGCTGAGATACAGTTGGGGAGGGGGATGTGAATATCTCTGGGCCAAAGCTATCCCTGAAATGGAGGATTTTGGGAGGAAGAAAGAGAGGTGGCCTTGATTCCTTGCAAACAGCTTCACAAGGGTATCTAGACACTTCTGGAGGTCCTTGGAGAAGACCATGTCTCCCCTGTGGAGAGTGGAGAGAGGGTTTGGAATCACCTACAATGCTTAGGATGGCCTTCTCCGATGGAACCGTGCTTCCCATCATCCCCAGCCAGCACACGAATGCTGGCTGGAGATGATAGGATAATACTGTAGTCAAACATAGCTAAAGACAGCCAAGGTGAGAGGGGCTGTTAGCACTTCTGCAGAGGTCCACCTCTGGGGAAAGGTTCTGGAGAAGATGATCCTCACCTAGATTCACGTTCTCTCCTAGGGAATCACTTACCTTCGAATTGTTCTACCAGACACACCCGAGGCAAACATGTAAGTATCAGTCATGTTTTGTTCTTTTTAATGAGGAAATCATGGTCGATTCATTAAATCATTATCCAGATTGATTAAATGATATTCCAGGTAAGATGGAGGTAGCACAGATCAGAGATTCTGGTTCTTTGGGCAAGGGGTTTTCAACCTTCTTGTGATTGGCGCTGCTCTAATGCAGTGTTTCTCAACCTTGGCCACTTTAAGATGGGTGGACTTCAACTCCCAGAATTCCCCAGCCAGCATGGCTGGCTGGGGAATTCTGGGAGTTGAAGTGCAGCCATCTTAAAGTGGCCAAGGTTGTTCTTTATAAGAATTTTAATATTAATTTTAAAGCAATGATAAAAACTACAAAAAGGAAAAAAACTACAAAAAGAAAAAAACTAAAAAGTGTGAAACACAAGAAGAAAAGAATTTTAAAGATTACATAGTTAACTTCTGACTTTTAACAGCAAGAATATACAGCAATTTCCATAATCAATCCCTTACTTTATATCAAACCAAAATCACATTATTTCTATAAATCATGCCATTAGCATATTATAAAAATCACTAAATGCAATTGCTACTTCCCCTTATATTAAAAGAAAAAGAAGTATATAAACCACTTAAACAACCTCCCGCCCAAAAACAACACTTATACAATTACTTCCCTCCTACCACTGTTCTATACATTTCTGTCTACTATAATAAAAATCAAACTAAAAAAAACTTATAAATTGTCTACTTTTTAAATTAATAATACTATAACAATCTTAACCCTATTAACCCTAAAACCAAACAATTATTATTGTACCGTATAAATCTTAACAAATCATTAAGAAATAAAAACAAGCAAACCTTAAAAACAATCCAATTAATCTTAATCCAAATCGTTAAAAAAGAATAGAATCATACAAGCCTTAAAATCAGTCCAAATAAACATTCTTAAATCTTTAAAAAGGTAAAGGTTCCCCCCGCATATTTGTGCAGTCGTGTCCGACTCTAGGGGCCGGTGCTCATCTCTGTTTCTTAGCCGAAGAGCCAGCGTTGTCCGAAGATGCTTCTGCGGTCATGTGCCCAGCATGACGTCCACGGAACGCTGTTACCTACCCACCAAAGTGGTACCTATTAATGTACTTGCATTTGCATGCTTTCGCATTGCTAGGTTGGCAAGAGCTGGGGCGAGTGCGGGAGCTCACTCCGTCACGCGGGGCTAGGGATTCGAACCTCCGAACTTGCAATCTTCCGATCGACAAGCCTGGCATCTAACCCGCTGAGCCACCACGCCCCATAAATCTTTACCCCACTTCAAAATTTTACTTAAATCTTTACCCCACTTCAAAATATACCAGAGCATTTAAATATTTCCGTAATACACACAAGGCATTTTTCATAAAAAAGTCAAACATCCCAACTGCCCCCCTTAGAAACTCAGCAGAAAACCTCCCACAGAGCAAAGCCTCTTCTTTCCCATAACATTCCACCAGAAAAACAACTCCCATTTGTGATTCGGTCTGTTTTAACTCCTTCAGCACCAAAATCTGGTCATCATCATCCGGCACAACAAAAGCTTCAGTTTTGCTGTCAGTAGAAACATCTCCGCCTTCACTAAAATCAACTTTTCCCACAACCTCCTCAGCCAGATGAAACATTTTAAAGCTGATATTTGCTACCGTGTCCTGAATATCTTGCATAATAGCTTGACAGGAAGCAGAGAAAACCTGTTTGATCTCACAATGAAGCTCTGAGAATGTCTGCTTTAAAGTGGCCAAGGTTGAGAAACACTGCTCTAGTGGAAAAGTTGGCTCCCAGGACACAGGGGGAGCGGGAACCAGATTCCGTTTGAACGCTTTCCGGATGCAGCCTTCTCTGGAGAAGGTATTAAGTTAAAAACAGCCGAAGGGAACAGTTGGAAAGTTTGAGGGGGGCTGCTGGAGGGAAGCGTCCCCCGACACAAAGAGAGGTCCACCCCAGGGGTGTCGGGGAGGCAAAAAAGTCAAGAGGGCGGCTGCGACTGCGCAGTGCATGTAAAAAAGGGGCAGGGTTTGGTTGCTCAGTCGCAGCTGCCCTCTTGACTTTTCTGACCCCTCCCTGCAGATGCCCCTGCTGATAGAGGACGTTTTCCATTTTCTTATTAGGGATTTATTTATCCTGCCCCCCAGCATCACCTGGCCCTCTTGGGGTGCTGGGAACCCTCTTTTCTTTCTGCTTTCGTGTCCCAACAGCAATCAGACCAATCGGCGAGATGCTGTCAACGACAAGAGAGGAAATGGCCGGAGTTTTCTTTTGGAGCTCCATAAACCTTTTAAAATGTGCTTTGCTTCCTTCCAACTTCCCTGCCCCCCCCCCCCCCCCCAGCAAGAAGCATTTTAAGGAATGCATCCGCTTCATCCATTCCTGTCGGCTGCATGGAGGAAACTGCTTGGTTCATTGGTACGTAGAAGCATTGGGGGGCGGGGTAGGAGGTTTGTGGGTCTGGGGGGAGGAAATATTTGGGACCTTTCAAGGTGGGAAAACTGGTGGTAGCCAAAGACATCTGAACCCTCTGTGTCTTCCAGGACACAGCAATGCAGGCGTGGGTAGCCGGGTAAATTGAAGAAGGCACCATCAGCTGGGTTCATGAAATACGCTAAACCCTAAGGCAGTGTTTCTCAACCTTGGGAACTTGAAGATGTATGGACTTCAACTCCCAGAATTCCCCAGCCAGCCATGAATTCTGGGAGTTGAAGTCCATACATCTTCAAGTTCCCAAGGTTGAGAAACACTGCCCTAAGGCATGGTTTTATTGTGGTTTCATTGTGGAAGAAGCCAAATTGGCATGCCTCACACCTAAGGCTAAGCCATCGTCTATAGTTTACTAGCCCAAATGGGTTCACATGTCACGCTAAACCATAAGCCATGATTTACAAACCTAGATGGTTGGCTTTACTCTTTGTACTAAGCCATGATTTACATACCAAAGTGGGTGTAATCACCAAGCCTTAATCCAGATGCCTGGGTTCACACTGGATATTTAGCTATAAGCCATGATTTATGAACCAAAGTAGCCGTGTTCACACTTGATATGAAGCCAAAGTAGCCGTGTTCACACTTGATATGAAGCCATAATCCAGATTTATTTATTTATTTATTGATTGATTGATTGATTGGATTTATCACTGCCCAACTCCCCCAAGGCTGGGGTTGGCTTCCCAGATGGCTGGGTTCACACTTTATGCTAAGCCATAAGCCATGATTTGCAAGCTAAAGTGAGTGTGATCACACTTCATACTAACCCATAAGCTGGGATTTAGAAAGCAACGTGGCCGGGTTCACACATTACCCAAAGCCAACGTCGACAGATGCAAAGCAGGAGTGCCCAGCAAACGGCCTTGGCAACCCTGAGGCTTTTCGTGCGCCACGTTGCTCGGCCTCCGTGTGGAAGCTGGCGGAGAAATGGGTGCTGAGGGCAAGGCGGCTCCGGGTTCTGACCCCCTCCCTCCTCTTGCCTTCCAGCCTGGCAGGGATCTCGCGCAGCACCACCATCGTCCTGGCCTACCTCATGGCAGTGACGCAGCTGGGCTGGCACGAGGCCCTCCAGGCGGTCAAGGCTGTGCGGCCAGTGGCCAACCCCAACCTGGGTTTCCGTCGGCAGCTGGAGGAGTTTGGACACAGCCGGTCGGTGCAGGAGGTGAGGAATGAGCTGGGGCATCCGGGCCCTGAATAAAGCAGCCCCCCCCCCCCATTGCCTTGGGTCCAAGCAGAGAGAAACCCTGAGAGCCTCTCCTTCTCCCTGGCAATTGCCCCCAAGCCAAGCTGGGAGTGGCTAGCCAACACACTTGGAGGGCCCCCGGTTGGGGAAGGGGATCTTCCCCCTTAAGGAACAATGCTAGTAATGCTGCCAAGGAACACAGAAGCAGTCCGGTGATTCCTCTCCTCCTGTGCCCTGGATTATTTATTTTTTTTAAAAAAAATGGTCTACAGCAGTGTTTCTCAAACTCGGCCACTTTAAGAGGTGCGGACTTCAACTCCCAGAATCCCCCAGCCAGCATGCTGGCTGGGGAATTCTGGGAGTTGAAGTCCACACCTCTTAAAGTGGCCGAGTTTGAGAAACACTGGTCTACAGTGGGCATGGTCCCATTCTCTGAGTTCATAGGGCTAGGACAAGGGTCGGAAATGGCGGCTCGCGAGCCACATGCGGCTCTTTGGCCCCTTGAGTGTGGCTCTTCCGCAGCTGAACTCACCCCCGCCCCTTCCACGTGATTGGATCCCGCCCCCAAACTCTTACGCTCTTACGCGCTCTCACTCTCCAAGGCCGGGGCCACCCGCAGCCGCCCACACCTCGCGCACAGCCCGCGGGGCTCTCTGCCGCTCCCTTCGACGGAGGAGGGACCGGCGTGCCTTGGGAGCTGCTGCTGGCGGCATGTCTGGGCGAGGCGCGCGGGCGGAGCTGCCCGTCTGGCACTTGGGCGCTCCCGAGCCTCTTCCCTTCTCCCTCGCCACGTTCGGGCGTTGAGGCCCGGCAAAGCCGGGCGGTCGCGCAGGGGCGAGGCGAGGAGTCCCGCTCCTGCGCCTACCGCCACATCCGTCCGTTCCCAGCCTCTCTCCCCATATCCGGTGGGTGCCCATGCCAGAATCCCCGCGACCCGGAGGCAGCGACTGCTCGGAGGGCCCCAGCGAGAAGAGGCGCGTGATCCCCGGTGGATCCCTTCGAGGGGCCGCGGGGCTTCCCCGCTTTCCTCCCAAGGAGGCCTCGACGGCGCACCCTCCCGCCCCATCAATCCCCCCACCCCGCCGTTGGGCGTCAGAGGCTGAAAGGATGTGGCAGGAACGGCCCTGGAAAGCGGGGCCTGCGGAGCGCCACCTTTGGGGAGGAGGGTCCAGCCGGTGAGCAATGGCGGCACCGGAGTTTTCGCCGGAGCGCTGGCTGTCGGGAGAGAAAAGCAGCCACCGCACAGGCCCGCTTAAAAAACCACCACCCCGAAACCGCTTTCGAGCCGCCTCTCCGGAGGGTCCCTGCGGTCCCGCCGGGTGCACCCCCCCACCCCGCCGTTCGGCGTTCTCTCCCCCCGCTAACCCGAGTCCTGCGGCGGCCGGGGGAAGCCGAGCCAGGCGGGGGTGCAGCGGGCCCAGCGGCGCGCTGAGGGCGAAGAGCCACCTGCTCTCCCCTTGGCCGCCTCCGGTCGCTACAGTCGCCCCGCCGGAACGGAGCCTGGCTTGGCTCCCCCGGCCACCGCAGGGCTCGGGTTAGCGGGGGGAGAGGACACCGAACGGCGGGGTGGGGGGGTGCACCCGGCGGGACCGCAGGGACCCTCCGGAGAGGCGGCTCGAAAGCGGTTTCGGGGTGGTTGTTTTTTAAGCGGGCCTGTGCGGTGGCTGCTTTTCTCTCCCCACAGACAGCGCGGGCGGGCGGGTCCTCTGGAAGGAGGCCGGCCGGAGTTCTGCTTGCAGCGGACGAGTTGCTGCTGGGCCGAGCAGATGCTTTTGAGACCTAACGGCGGGGTTACATCGGGACCGAGTCCGGCCTATCCCCGGTCTGTGTCGCGTTAATGCCGCCCCCTTTCCCACCTGGGAGGCCAGCTTGCAGCGCAAACGGCAGTCGCTTACTGAGCGAGTGCATTTTAAAATCTGCTTAAACCCCCCCCCCCCGCACTTCTCCCTCTTTGAAAAAGGAAGGCCGGAAAAGCGCAGTTTCAGTCTTGCGTTAAAGGGAGAAGCTGCCCTTAATGACAAGGCCATTCAAGTTGGAGAAACCTCGCGGGATGGGCGGAATCGCTACACAAGCCACACGCCCCATTTCGTTCCTCCTTCCCTATCGCTTAATTGCCAGGCGCTCCTCCCCTGGAAACCCCGCGCTGTCTGTCGGTAGAGAAAAGCAGCCACCGCACAGGGGGGGTGGTTAAGCAGATTTTAAAATGCACTCGCTCAGTAAGCGACTGCCGTTTGCGCTGCAAGCTGGCCTCCCAGGTGGGAAAGGGGGCGGCATTAACGCGACACAGACCGGGGATAGGCCGGACTCGGTCCCGATGTAACCCCGCCGTTAGGTCTCAAAAGCATCTGCTCGGCCCAGCAGCAACTCGTCCGCTGCAAGCAGAACTCCGGCCGGCCTCCTTCCAGAGGACCCGCCCGCCCGCGCTGTCTGTGGGGAGAGAAAAGCAGCCACCGCACAGGCCCGCTTAAAAAACAACCACCCCGAAACCGCTTTCGAGCCGCCTCTCCGGAGGGTCCCTGCGGTCCCGCCGGGTGCACCCCCCCCACCCCGCCGTTCGGTGTCCTCTCCCCCCGCTAACCCGAGCCCTGCGGTGGCCGGGGGAGCCAAGCCAGGCTCCGTTCCGGCGGGGCGACTGTAGCGACCGGAGGCGGCCAAGGGGAGAGCAGGCGGCTCTTCGCCCTCAGCGCGCCGCTGGGCCCGCTGCACCCCCGCCTGGCTCGGCTTCCCCCGGCCGCCGCAGGGCTTGGGTTAGCGGGGGGAGAGGACGCCGAACGGCCGGGTGGGGGGGTGCACCCGGCGGGACCGCAGGGACCCTCCGGAGAGGCGGCTCGAAAGCGGTTTCGGGGTGGTGGTTTTTTAAGCGGGCCTGTGCGGTGGCTGCTTTTCTCTCCCGACAGCCAGCGCTCCGGCGAAAACTCTGGTGCCGCCATTGCTCACCGGCTGGACCCTCCTCCCCAAAGGTGGCGCTCCGCAGGCCCCGCTTTCCAGGGCCGTTCCTGCCACATCCTTTCAGCCTCTGACGCCCAACGGCGGGGTGGGGGGATTGATGGGGCGGGAGGGTGCGCCGTCGAGGCCTCCTTGGGAGGAAAGCGGGGAAGCCCCGCGGCCCCTCGAAGATCCACCGGGGATCACGTGCCTCTTCTCGCTGGGGCCCTCCGAGCAGTCGCTGCCTCCGGGTCGTGGGGATTCTGGCATGGGCACCCACCGGATATGGGGAGAGAGGCCGGTAACGGACGGATGTGGCGGTAGGCGCAGGAGCGGGACTCCTCGCCTCGCCCCTGCGCGACCGCCCGGCTTTGCCTGGCCTCAACGCCCGAACGTGGCGAGGGAGAAGGGAAGAGGCTCGGGAGCGCCCAAGTGCCAGACGGGCAGCTTCGCCCGCGCGCCTCGCCCAGACATGCCGCCAGCAGCAGCTCCCAAGGCACACCGGTCCCTCCTCCGTCGAAGGGAGCGGCAGAGAGGGTGGCCCCAGCCTTGGAGAGCTGGGGTGCAGGGGGACGGGAGCGTCGCCGGCAGCCCGCGAGGACCGGCCATGGAAGGTGAGCGAGGACCGGGGTGGCCGGCCAAGCGCAGCGCAGCCCTTCCACGCGATTGGATCCCGCCCCCAAACCCCGCCCCTTCCACGCGATTGGATCCCGCCCCCAAACCCCGCCCCCTTCCACGCGATTGGCTCCTGCCCGCAAACCTCGCCCCCTTCCACGTGATTGGCCCCCGCCCGCAAACCCCGCCCCCTGGCTCTCGAGCACTTAAAAATGTGCACGAGCATACCAAAATGGCTCTCGGCTCAAAAAGTTTGCCGACCCTTGGGCTAGGAAGTTGTTGGGAGGTGTTGTTTAAAGCCAGACTTGGAGTTTGCACCATATAAACTGGAAAGAATTTACAAGCTGATTCCTCCCAGTTACCCCCTCCAGCCAGGACTTTCCCAAACTCTTGTCCATTGACCTGCGTGTCGTTGGCAGATCCGCCGGAAACTGGAGCACAAGTATGGAGCAACCCCTTTCGGTGACAACGAAGCCGTCAGAGTTCTTCTGCCGTCCAGCAGAAGGCAGGAACCCCCCAGCCCCGAACGGGCTTTGCAGGCCCAGGGGCCGAAGAGCAGCAGCATAAAGCACGTGGATTCCTTTCTGATGTCGGTGAAGGAGACCTTTTCTTGTTTGCCCGGCTGCCTTAAGTGAGACCTTCCGAAGCCTTTGGGAAATGCAAGAAGGCTCCCCACGGTGGGCTAGTAAAGGCAGCACTGGGCCAAGAAGGATCTGTCCTTTGGCATCCTAAGCGGGAAGACCAGGCTGAGCTGGAGAAGAGGAAGTGTGAAACGTTGGCAATGCCAGGCGGAGCTGGCAAGCTTTCTGCTGCTCCCACCACCTCTCGCAACCAAGCAGGCTGTTGCTCCCCAGGAACCCCAAAGCCCCACTGGAAGTATTGTCAACTCAAAGCACCCCAAAAATGGTGAACTGAAACTCCAGGACTTGTGAATTATCTGGAGATCAGAGGTCTGCCCAGGCTAGAGGCTTTGGCAGGAATTGGCAGTAAAACCAGAACACTACTGTTTTTAATAAAAAAAGGAGATGTAAGGTCCCTGGCTTCCACGTTTTACCCAAGCTTCTGAGGTTGCCAAAAAGAGACTTGAGTCGAGGCTTGGAGGTTAAAATAACAGCGTTTATTTGGCCAAGCAAAGCTGGGTGGAATCTCTGCAGACACCATGGCAGTGAATGTCTGGGAAGATCCACACCCCATATTGCAGCTTCAACAATTATATAGGCTCCCGAGTTCAGTAAGAAAGCATAAACGAACTCTCTCCTAGTGAGATAGCATTTGCATTTCCAGCAGTCTCCATGTCTCCTGGTATTCTAAACAACCTTGTCCTGCGTTATCTAGTTCCCTAGTTCCCTTTCACCTCATTCCCTTTCGCAAGCCGTTTCCAGAAGCATAATGGCGTTGGTTAAGCTAACCCCTACAGAGAAGCAAACAAAAAAATGAACAGAGATTATTTTTACCCAGAGAGCAGCTTCTTGTCCTGGTGCACCACCAATGTGCGTTTGCATGCAGCTCTATTCACACAACTTTTAGAATCAGGTTGGTGGCTGGTTAGGTTTGGCATTGATTGGGTATTTTATGGCTTAGCCCATGAGATTCGTTTACGACAGTGTATTGTGCACATTCAGAAAATGGGTTAATTCAAAGACCAAATTAAGGGTGGTGGGTGAACTCAGCCATTCTGCTTGACAATAAGAGACAGAAAGCCTTTTTCCATGGCCAAATTAAAGAACTGGCTGGGGAATTCTGGGAGTTGAAGTCCACACATATTAGAGGTGCCAAGGTTGAGAAACACTGCCGTAATCTTTGGGACTGGTTCCTTTTCTGAGGTCTCCAATTCTGAGTGCCTTCTGGGCTTCACACTATCTGCCAAGAAACCCCATTCTCTCCTTAGGCGCTATCTCTACAGGTAGTCCTCCCTTAACAACCACAATTGGGACCAGAATTTCGGTTGCTAAGAGAAGCGGTAATTAAGTGAATCCAACCCAATTTTACAACCTTTTTTGCAGCGGGCAAAAGCGAATCACCATAGGCGTTAAGTGAACCACATGGTCGTTAAGCAAATCACACGGTTCCCCATTGATTTTGCTTGCCAGAAAATGGCGACCACGGGACGCTGCAATGGTCATAAATGTGAACCAGTTGCCAAGTGCCCAAACCATGATCACATGACCATGGGGATGCTGCAACAGTCATAAGTGTGAGAACTGGTCTTAAGTCATCTTTTTCAACACCGTTATAAGTCCAAACCATTGCTAAACAAAAGGTTGTTAAGTGAGGACTACCTGTATTTACCGTAGCCTCTCCAACAATCCTATTTCCTCTGCTTCCAACTTCTTCCACTTTCTGACCTGTGCCACCAGATTCTGGCATCCCATTTCCTTGACTCCTGCCAGCTTGCTGCAAACTCACTTTTCCTTAACTCCACTGTATCTTTTGGGGTTTCACCCATCCGTCCGTCTCCATGGTAAACCTGCCACAGCTTGTTGCCTTTTCAAGGGAGAAAATAATACTATCCATCCATCCATCCATCCATCCATTTTCTATCCCGCCTTTATTATTTTTACAAATAACTCAAGGCAGCAAACATACCTAATACTCCTTCCTCCTCCTATTTTCCCCACAACAACAACCCTGTGAGGTGAGTTGGGCTGAGCGGGAGTGACTGGCCCAAGGTCACCCAGCTGGCTTTGTGCCCAAGCGGGACTAGAACTCTGTCTCCTGGTTTGCCATTGGCTCCTTCCTAGGGCTGAGAAGGAGTGACTGGCCCAAGATCACCCAGCCGGCTTCCGTGCCTGAGGCGGGACTAGAACTCTCAGTCTCCTGGTTTGCCATTGGCTCCTTCCTAGGGCTGAGAGAGAGGGACTGGCCCAAGGTCACCCAGCCAGCTTTCGTGCCTAAGGCGGGACTAGAACTCTCAGTCTCCTGGTTTCCCATTGGCTCCTTCCTAGGGCTGAGAGACAGGGACTGGCCCAAGGTCACCCAGCCGGCTTTCGTGCCTAAGGCGGGACTAGAACTCTCAGTCTCCTGGTTTCCCATTGGCTCCTTCCTAGGGCTGAGAGACAGGGACTGGCCCAAGGTCACCCAGCCGGCTTTCGTGCCTAAGGCGGGACTAGAACTCTCAGTCTCCTGGTTTGCCATTGGCTCCTTCCTAGGGCTGAGAGACAGGGACTGGCCCAAGGTCACCCAGCCGGCTTTCGTGCCTAAGGCGGGACTAGAACTCTCAGTCTCCTGGTTTCCCATTGGCTCCTTCCTAGGGCTGAGAGACAGGGACTGGCCCAAGGTCACACCAGGATATGTAAGAACAACTTCGGTCCGTCTCTCTCCTGGGCTGGGCATGAGATAAACGCAACATCGGAGGACAGGGCAGAAAGAGAGATTGCCAGGGCGTGTGTGCACCATGGTTAGGAGCAGGGGAGGGAAGGCCCACAGACAAGTGAAAATGCCAGATTCTACCAAACAAAAGTGATAATTAATCCCTGGGTGTGTGTGTTGGCACAGTTGTACCAAATAAGGTACAATATCCATTTTCCCACTCCTGGGTACTCTGTGATCAGAGAAGCTGCACCTGTTGTAACTCTTCTCTGCACCCCTATTAAAGACCTATGGCATTTGCTTTGAAACAGAAAAGAGGTGCAAAACACCCCCCAACTTCCACCCCCACCCCCCGGCCCTACTAATTGGGGAAACCAGCGACCCGGAGGCCTGCCTGTGGCACCATCTGTGAATGGAAACCACCTGATCTTTCCTTCCTGGTTCTGCGTCTGCTGCACTCTTGGAAAAAAAAACCAGTTTCCAGATGCAAGGGGACCCATCCCAACGCGATGGGACTTCCTTACCCATAAGCCTCCATGTCCCAATTATTTCTTCTTGAAGTGAGAAAAATGGAACGTGAGCTTGCTTGCCTCTCCTCTTCCACACCAGCAAAAGGCAGGCACCACCAGTCCTTCACATAGCGAAAGCACTAGGGAATCCTACATTGGGAAGGGGCCTTGACTGCTCTGCCTTAGAGTCCGGACTGAAACATCTGGCCACCCTCCGCTTGAACCCTTGCAATGAAGGGAGCCTGCCACTTCTCTGGACAACTGACACCTCCACATACATTCGACATACAGCAATATTTTTCTAAAAACTAACAAAAATGTCCAGAACGGTGGATACCTGACGCTTACATTTTGCAGATCTCTTCTTCAGTGAGCAAAGCAGGGAGGGGAAATTGGCTTAAGGTGGGAGCAATTATGTCTGCATGTGGTCACAGTCTAATTGTAGAAAGAAGTGTAAAGGGAAAAGGCCACAAGGCGGATTAGATAAATCTGCTTTGTGCTGTACGGTTTCTGGGAGCTCCCTGGGGGGTGCTATGAAACACACAGCAGTCAATCTCTTAGGTTTAAAAATATAAAGTCTGCCAGTTATCTGCAACTGTGGGATTCTGAAAGTCCGCTGTCTTCTACAGTTGAATTGCATCATCCATCCTGCTAGACAGAGGTGTCTGCAAGGTGAGGTCAAAAAAGTCAAGATGGCAGCTGCGACATTGCTATCAAAGCTCTGCCTTTTTGTGTGTGTGAAACCAGATGTTGGTTAGATTGCACCATTACAACTGCCACCTTGATTTTCTTGACCATGAAAACACCCTTACAGGTAGTCCTCACTTAATGACCACAATTGGATCCAGAATTTTGGTTGCTAAGCAAAGCAGTCATTAAGTGAATCTGATCCGATTTTACATTTTGTGTGGTGGTGGTTAAGTGAATCACCATGGGCATTAAGTGGACCACGTGGTCGTTAAGCAAATCACACGGTTCCCCATTGATTTTGCTTGCCAGAAGGTGGCTGGGAAGGTCGAAAATGGCAATCACGTGACCATGGGATGCTGCAATGGTCATAAACCGCCCAGAGTTCCCTTGCGGGGAGATGGAGCGGTAAATACAAGTCGAATTATAATAAATAAATATAAATATAAATATAAATATAAATATAAATATAAATATAAATATAAATATAAATATAAATATAAATATAAATATAAATAATATAAATATAAATATAAATATAAATATAAACATAAATATAAACATAAATAAACAAATAAACAAACAAACAAATAAATAAATTAAAAAAAAAGTGAACCGCTGCCAAGCACCCAAATCATGATCATATGACTGCAGGGATGCTGCGACAGTTAGAAGTGTGAGGACCAGTTGTAAGTCAGTTTTTCCAGAATGGTCATAAGTCTGAACCATCACTAAACAAGTGGTTGTTAAGTGAGGACTACCTGTACTGCTAAAAGAGGCTGAAACTGACTTGGAATCTGTGGATCACTGTATGACAGGAACCCAGCCATTGTCTTCAGTTTGCGTAAACCATCACGTTTGATTTATTTTGGCACCACATGTTATATGAACACCATCATTGTGTTTTGTTAAATGGGGCCCAGCAGGCTGTGCAGATCGAACCCACCTACAGTCTCAATGTGCTCTTAAATCTTAAAATCCTGAACACAGGCTTTCCTTATCAAACCTTCTTTCAACCCTGCCTTGTTTAACACTCACTTCAGTCTCAGGAAAACTCAAAAAACCTGCTCAGCTCTTCTGTGACATTCTGATCGGTCCTTACAGAGATATCGCCCAGCTGTGTATTTAGGCATTTTCTTACAGGCAACATAGGTTCAATGAAGACCAAGACCGCAGTAGGTTGTTGTTGTTGTTCAGTCGTTTAGTCGTGTCCGACTCTTCGTGACCTCATGGACCATAGCACGCCAGGCCTTCCTGTCCTCCACTGTCTCCCGGAGTTTACTCAAATTCAGGTTCATTACATCGGTGATGCTATCTAACCATCTCATCCTCTGCCGTCCCCTTCTCCTTTTGCCTTCAGTCTTTCCCAGCATCAGGGTCTTTTCCAATGAGTCCTCTCTTCGCATTAGGTGGCCAAAGTATTTGAGTTTCAGCTTCAGCATCTGTCCTTCCAATGAGCAGTCAGGGTTGATTTCATTTAGGATTGACTGGTTTGACCTCCTTGCAGTCCAAGGGACTCTCAAGAGTCTTCTCCAGCACCACAGCTCGAAAGCATCAATTCTTCGGCGCTCAGCCTTCCTTATAGTCCAACTCTCACAGCCATACATTACTACTGGGAAAACCATAGCTTTAACTATACGGACCTTTGTCGGCAAGGTGATGTCTCTGCTTTTTAATATGCTGTCTAGGTTTGCCATAGCTTTCCTCCCAAGGAGCAAGCATCTTTTAATTTCATGGCTGCAGTCACCGTCTGCGGTGATCTTGGAGCCCAAGAAAATAAAATCTGTCACTGCTTCCATTTCTTCCCCTTCTATTTGCCAGGAAGTGATGGGACCAGATGCCATGATCTGGGTTTTTTTAATGTTGAGTTTCAAGCCAGCTTTTGCACTCTCCTCTTTCACCCTCATCAAGAGGCTCTTTAGTTCCTCTTCACTTTCTGCCATTAGGGTGGTATCGTCTGCATATCTGAGGTTGTTGATATTTCTCCCAGCAATCTTAACTCCGGCTTGCGATTCATCCAGCCCGGCATTTCTCATGATGTACTCTGCATATAAGTTAAATAAGCAGGGTGATAATATACAGCCTTGTCGTACTCCTTTCCCAATTTTGAACCAGTCGGTTGTTCCATGTCCGGTTCTAACTGTTGCTTCTTGACCCGCATACAGGTTTCTCAGGAGACAGGTAAGGTGGTCTGATACTCCCATCTCTTTAAGAATTTGCCACAGTTTGTTGTGATCCACACAATCAAAGGCTTTAGCGTAGTCAATGAAGCAGAAGTAGATGTTTTTCTGGAACTCTCTTGCTTTTTCCATGATCCAGCGAATGTTGGCAATCTGATCTCTAGTTCCTCTGCCTCTTCGAAACCCAGCTTGCACTTCTGGTAGTTCTCGGTTCACATACTGCTGAAGCCTAGCTTGTAGGATTTTGAGCATAACCTTGCTAGCATGTGAAATGAGCGCAATTGTACGGTAGTTTGAACATTCTTTGGCATTGCCCTTCTTTGGAATTGGAACGTAAACTGACCTTTTCCAATCCTGTGGCCACTGTTGAGTTTTCCAAATTTGTTGGCATATTGAGTGCAGCACTTTAACAGCATCATCTTTTAGGATTTTAAATAGCTCAGCTGGGATACTGTCTTCTCCGCTAGCTTTGTTGTTAGTAATGCTTCCTAAGGCCCAATTCCTAAGGCAGTAGGTTACCAGACATCAAACAACATACGGTTAATCGAGAAGCTGAACAAAAAATTAACAGAAAACAAGCCATATTTATGAATGGAACAGAAGCTAAATGATTGATTTACGCTGAGATATGCTGGAAAGTAAAGAGCTCCAGAAAAATTCCAACCCTGATCAAATCATCTTTTCATATTGCCCAATTTGAGCCCAGGGGTCCGGGGAGGGTCTATCGCTGGTCCAGACAAGCTTCCTGAGTCCAAAGAGGTCCATCACAAGGCAGGCTGATTGATGATGGGCTCCAGCTGTGCCGTGGTGATCTTGTGACGGTTTAATTACACAACACAGCTGGACCCAGTTCTCGGGTGCATGTCCATATGGCATCCTGACCAGAAGAGTCTTCCAATGGTTGGCTGACAATGGCACGATCGACCGCAACAGCTGCCTTCACACAACACAATTAATCATGACGGCTAAAGACCTAGCGGTTGAGTTTGCAGAACACGCTGACTCTTGCTAGAGTTCCTTCAGACTGTTTGGGTGGTTTATGGTTCCGCAGATTTATTTTATGATATTTGTACAGTATGTCATCCAGGACTTAGGGTGGCTCCGATAGTAAAACACAACCTCATAACTCTGACATCCTAAAAGCATGGTAAGGCAGAAAACCATAAAAACAAATAAGCAACTCTAATCATCAAACCATGATCATGGGCCATTACAGAATTCCTATTGACCCAGACTGGTTGAAAGAGGATGGATTTTCCCCTGCCTCCAGAACACGAGTAAGCAGGGCGGTTCCCAGGGAGAAGGGAAGAGGGAAGATGGTGACCAAGACTGCACATTCAAAGACCCACCCCCTTCTTACCTGAAGGGGTGGGGCTTCAATCATGGGGTGGTGGCCACCATCACAGCCTTTCTGACTCACCTGCATGGACACCTCCATAAGGGAGAAGTCCTGTCAGAAGAAGAGAATTCCAAAGGGTTTGGGACAGCCAAGGAGAAAGCCTGCCTCCATGTTCTCATCCTCCAACTCTCCAGGGACAGGGGATTGCAAACATACCTTCCCAACTGGGAAGGGCTTGCGTTTGATAAACAGCAGTTTGTTGTTGTTGCTCAGTTGTTTAGTCGTGTCCGACTCTTTGTGAGCCCGTGGACCATAGCACGCCAGGCCTTCCTGTCCTCCACTGTCTCCCGGAATTTGCTCAAGTTCACGTTCATTACATTGGTGATGCTATCTAACCATCTCATCCTCTGCCGTCCCCTTCTCCTTTTGCCTTCCGTCTTTCCCAGCGTCAGGGTCTTTTCCAGTGAGTCCTCTCTTCGCATTAGGTGGCTAAAGTATTTGAGCTTCAGCTTCAGTATCTGTCCTTCCAATGAGCAGTCAGGGTTGATTTCCTTCAGGATTGACTGATTTGACCTCCCTGCAGTCCAAGGGACTCTCAAGAGTCTTCTCCAGCACCACAGTTCGAAAGCATCAATTCTTCGGCGCTCAGCCTTCCTTATGGTCCAACTCTCACAGCCATACATTACTACTGGGAAAACCATAGCTTTAATTATATGGACCTTTGTCGGCAAGGTGATATCTCTCCTTTTTACTGTCCATGGGGTTTTCTTGGCAAGGATACTGGAGTGGGTTGCCATTTCCTCCTCCAGTAGACCACGTTTTGTCAGAACTCTCCGTCATGACCTGTGACCTGACTTCATTGAGTTAGGCAAGCCCCCTTCGCCACGACAAGGCAGTGATCCATGAACAGCAGTTGCTGGAATTCTTTCTGAATGGCTTCATTACCTTTGCTGGAGTAAATCGATGAATCAGAGGCTTGGCGTCGTTGGAAGTCTGTTCTTTCTGGCACGTGCATCAGCAGTACAATAAAACTAGATTTATCAGTAGTTATCTAAAATATAAGATAATAAATGATGCATTTAATTAAAACAATAGAGCAGTGTTTCTCAACCTTGGCAACTTGAAGATGTGTGGAGTTCAACTCCCAGAATTTCCCAGCCAGCGTACTGTATGTCTACACATCTTCAAGTTGCCAAGGTTGAGAAACACTGCAATAGAGTAATAAACATCCATAAAAAAATTTATTTATTTATTCAGTTTCTATGGCTGCCCATCTCACCGTGGTGACTCTGGCTGCTATCAGCTGCTTGAAACAAAGGCAACATAAAGTACATAACCAGCAGCCAAGGTGCAAATGAAACAACCGTTAAAATAACCATCTCATGGGCTCTAACTGACAATCTGGCCCCATGCCCAGGAACAACCACGTCTTCAGGGCCTTGCAAAAGGCTGGCAGAGCAGGGCCAACCTCATCTGTAGGGAGAATGATGTTCCAAAGAACAGGCACCACAACAGAAAACACTCACTTCCTGGTTCCTGCAAGACCGGAGTGTTTCGGTACTGTTTTAAGGCAACAGCCACTTAGAGTCCACTGGACTTGTGTGCAAATAGACAAAGATCACAAAATACAAAGACCTGCAAATAGAAGGGTTGTGGCAAAAGAAAGCAAAGGTAGTCCCAATAGTCATAGGCGCCTTGGGTGCAATCCCAAAACATCTGGAGCACCCCTTGAACACCACTGGCATGGACAAAACCACCATCGGCCAATTGCAAAAGGCGGCTTTACTTGGAACAGCCGATACCTTTAATATTATTAAACAACAACATCTTTGTCAGAGTACACAACGCTGGGGCTGCCAATGTTCCTTCTAGACCTCAGAGCAATACGTTCTATTGAGTAAGCAGACTCTCACAAGAGATTAGATAAAATAATCTGTTTACTCTATATACATACGTAGTACAATACAGTCCAATAACGTCCAACACAGATACAGATGAGAAGATAGTAACGAGAAGAAGAATGAACACCAGAGCTCCTCTGCTTGTATACTTAAATTGACCAATCACATTATAGGTCAAATTCATTATCTACCACACCCAGCTTAAACTATATCAGCTGTGGTATGAGTCACTTCTTTCATCATTCTTCAACGATGGCTGCTGATAGAATGACTTGCAGAACTTAATGCCTCGCACCTGACTAATTAATCTAGCTGTAAATTCTGGGTATTATACAAACCCCAACAATCTTCCTATCCCAGGTCCTTGGGAAGGACTCAAGAGGTGGACAAAAATGCAAATCCAGTCTAAAAAACATTTGGCTGACTGTGCGACCAACCATATTAATAATAATAGACATCCCTTTTAAATGGACCTCAGCTCCTGGTGAGTTCACAAATATTTTCTCAACATCCATATGGGAATGATTTGCCATTGACTTCTTCCAGGATGGCTTTTCCCTTCCCTGGATTCTTCCTAGTGGTCTCCCATCCAAGTATTAACTAGGGTGGGCCTCGCTTAGCTTTTCTCAATGTCAGACAAGGACATTGGGAGCTGTCAGCCGCTAATGCATAGGACCAACATCTGCAGAAGAGACCCCAAGTGGAGAACCGTAATCAGCAAACAGGCTGTTACTGGATAACACGAGGTCAACAGATCAAAGGGTTGTGTCCAGAAAGATTTTTTTATTTATTTATATTTCAACTTCTATCACCGCACCATCTCCTCCAAAGGGGACTCTGGGCGGTTTACAAACACAAAAATTAAAATTATACTATAAAATAGACATAAAAATACAATGTGTAATCATTATTATTAATAAGTTAAATAAAAAATCCAAGAGGCAATACAATGATCCCCTGCAGACGGCAGGGCTGGGTTGGCACAACATACTTAACCGGATGTATTCGCAGAACACGCGCTGGCAGCCTGAGCGGTCCTTTTTCTTCCTGGTTATTTTTTATTAAGTCAAGCAAACAACAACAATAAAAGCAAAAACAAAGAGCAAACCGCCCAGGGTTGCTGGGAGTTGGGCAGCATTTAAATCTAGTAAACTGAATAAATTATTATTATTATGTTGAAGTGAAAAGATTATTATAAAAAGGTTTTTAAAATGTTTCAAAAAACAGAACTGACCAAGAAAAGACATTTTTCCTGTAAAGCACTCTAGTGGCCCTCCCTTGTTCCCCCATTTTTTTTCCTTCTCCCGAACCACTGATTGTTACTTAAATATGTTTATACTACCGTACGCTTTGGACATTGTGATTATTGTCATTCCTCTTTGGATTGTTTCAATTATTTTTTTAAAAGTTTCTCTTTTTCTGCAGGAACCATATTCTAAGTGTCTTAGATTGCCTTGCTGTGTAATAGGTTGTCTAGAAGGGAACCATCCCTGCTTCAGCTTGGTTATTAATATTAATATTAATATTATTGTTATTATTATTTTATCCTGCCTTTTTTATATACTGCTCAAAAAAATAAAGGGAACACTGAAATAAGACATCCTAGATTTGAATGAATGAAATATTCGTATTAATTACTTTGTTCATTACATAGTTGAATGTTCTGACAACAAAATCACACAAAAATTAGCAATGGAAATCAAATGTAAGCAACCCCTGGAGGTCTGGATGTGGAGTTACACTCAACATTAAAGTGGAAAAGAACACTACAGGCTGATCCAACGTTGATGTAATGTCCTTAAAACAAGTCAAAATGAGGCTCAGTAGTGTGTGTGGCCTCCACGTGCCTGTATGACCTCCCTACAACGCCTGGGCATGCTCCTGATGAGGTGGCGGATGGTCTCCTGAGGGATCTCCTCCCACACCTGGACTAAAGCATCCCCCAACTCCTGGACAGTCTGTGGTGCAACTTGGCATTGGTGGATGGAGCGAGACATGATGTCCCAGATGTGCTCAATTGGATTCAGGTCTGGGGAACGGGCGGGCCAGTCCATAGCATCAATGCCTTCGTCTTGCAGGAACTGCTGGCACACTCCAGCCACATGAGGTCTAGCATTGTCTTGCATTAGGAGGAACCCAGGGCCAACCGCACCAGCATACGGTCTCACAAGGGGTCTGAGGATCTCATCTCGGTACCTAATGGCAGTCAGGCTACCTCTGGCAAGCACATGGAGGGCTGTGCGGCCCCCTAAAGAAATGCCACCCCACACCATTACTGACCCACTGCCAAACCGGTCATGCTGGAGGATGTTGCAGGCAGCAGAACGTTCTCCACGGCGTCTCCAAACCCTGTCACGTCTGTCACATGTGCTCAGTGTGAACCTGCTTTCATCTGTGAAGAGCACAGGGCGCCAGTGGCGAAGTTGCCAATCTTGTGTTCTCTGGCAAATGCCAAACGTCCTGCACGGTGTTGGGCTGTAAGCACAACCCCCACCTGTGGACGTCGGGCCCTCATACCACCCTCATGGAGTCTGTTTCTGACCGTTTGAGCAGCCACACACACATTTGTGGCCCACTGGAGGTCATTTTGCAGGGCTCTGGCAGTGCTCCTCCTGTCCCTCCTTGCACAAAGGCGGAGGTAGCGGTCCTGCTGCTGGGTTGTTGCCCTCCTACGGCCTCCTCCACGTCTCCTGATGTACTGACCTGTCTCCTGGTAGCGCCTCCATACTCTGGACACTACGCTGACAGACACAGCAAACCTTCTTGCCACAGCTCGCATTGATGTGCCATCCTGGATGAGCTGCACTACCTGAGCCACTTGTGTTGGTTGTAGACTCCGTCTCATGCTACCACTAGAGTGGAAGCACCGCCAGCATTCAAAAGTGACCAAACCATCAGCCAGAAAGCATAGGAACTGAGAAGTGGTCTGTGGTCACCACCTGCAGATCCACTCCTTTATTGGGGATGTCTTGCTAACTGCCTATGCTTTCCACCCGTTGTCTATTCCATGTGCACAACAGCATGTGAAATTGATTGTCAGTCAGTGTTGCTACCTAAGTGGACAGTTTGATTTCACAGAAGTGTGATTGACTTGGACTTACATTGTGTTGTTTCAGTGTTCCCTTTATTTTTTTGAGCAGTGTATATAACTCAAGGCAGCAAACATACCTGATACTCCAACCAAATTCCCCCCTGTCCAACACTGAAGATCAGCCTCAGGGTCACAGACCCCAAGAAGCTTTGTGTCTAAATTAAAACACTGGCCACAGAGCTATAAATAGATACAAGGGTACCCGAATCCCAGAAAAAAAGTTCTTTTTTCTCTCTTGCTGTTTTCCTGCCTGAGACAGAAGGGAGCCCTGAAGTGGAGGTGCAGATAGAAACTGCGTAGGCCAGAGCTTTCCAAACTGTGTGTCGGGACACATTAGTGTGTCGGCTGCAGTGTCTGGGTGTGTCGCGGCTCCGGCTGCCTCCAAGCCCTGCCAGGATTCCGCACAGGTCCTAGTGCCTGCCTTGTGCCTTGCTGCCTCCAAACTTGCCCTGCCAGGATTCCACGCAGGTCCTAGTGCCTGCCTTGTGCCTGGCTGCCTCCAAACCTGCCCTGCCAGGATTCCGCGCAGATCCTAGTGCCTGCCTTGTGCCTGGCTGCCTCCAAACCTGCCCTGCCAGGATTCCGCGCAGATCCTAGTGCCTGCCTTCTGCCTTGCTGCCTCCAAACCTGCCCTGCCAGGATTCCACGCAGGTCCTAGTGCCTGCCTTCTGCCTTGCTGCCTCCAAACCTGCCCTGCCAGGATTCCGCGCAGATCCTAGTGCCTGCCTTGTGCCTGGCTGCCTCCAAACCTGCCCTGCCAGGATTCCACGCAGGTCCTAGTGCCTGCCTTCTGCCTTGCTGCCTCCAAACCTGCCCTGCCAGGATTCCACGCAGGTCCTAGTGCCTGCCTTCTGCCTTGCTGCCTCCAAACCTGCCCTGCCAGGATTCCACGCAGGTCCTAGTGCCTGCCTTGTGCCTTGCTGCCTCCAAACCTGCCCTGCCAGGATTCCACGCAGGTCCTAGTGCCTGCCTTGTGCCCTGCTGTAAGAGTGTGTCGCGAAATGGTGCATGTCTAAAAAGTGTGTCACCAACATGAAAAGTTTGGAAAGCTCTGGCGTAGGCAATAGAGGGAGTGAATCAGATCAAATACTGCCAAAAGCTCCATATGAAATTGTCTGTACAGAACTGTCTATGTATAGTCTGTTAAGGACATTATTTATATTAAATATGACTGAGATGCAAGGGCTGCGCCCGTCTCCCTTTATCCCGCCTCCAAAATATGCCTGGTTAGAGTTAACCTTGAATGGCCTTTTATAGCTATATAACTCCAGCCCACTTGATTAATTTACAGTTCAATGTAATGTGCAAACACACAAGAGGTTAACCAAGGTTAAGTATGTTGCCCAAACGCAGTCCAAGGCAGCGTTTCTCAACCTTGGCAACTTGAAGATGTGTGGACTTCAACTCCCAGAATTCCCCACCCAACCGGCTCACGCTTGTCACTACAGAAGCAAGTATTAATCGAAAATAAACGTGGGATGACAAATTAGAATACCTCTTTTAAAAATAAATAGCAAGAACTATTATTACTATTATTATTATTATTATTATTATTATTATTATTCGTTTTCTTCTAAGGAAAAGGTCTGACTTTTATAAAGTTGCAAGGTGCTGTCATGCTGTTGATACATAGTTTAAAGGAGAATTATAACAAGGGGCACATTTCTTTCTTGCCCAACCCTCCTCCCCACTGCAATGGGGAATTCCCTTCGTGGGAGGGGGCGCACGCCCGGGCGATGCGCCTCTCCCGCAGCCTCCCCCGGCGGGGCGCGCCGCCGCTCCGTCCCCTCCGCAGCCGCCTTGGGGCCCTTCCGCGGGCCAGGAGGGCTCCGTTCTGGCGCGCGCCCTGACGCCCAGCCGCGGTTCCCGGAGGGGAAGCGCGGAAGCGAGAACGAAAGCGAAAGCGAACGCCGCCCTTTCGCTTTCCCTGCCGGAACTTTCCAGCCCGCCCGATCGCGGGGGCTGCAGGTGCTTTCGCTTCCCCGGCGCGGCAGTTCCGCGGGGCCCCGCGCGCGCGGAGGACAGGTGCCGGGCTTCGCGAAAGTCGGGCGGCGGCGGCCGCCCTCGGGAGCGTCTGCCCTCCCTTCGCCGCGGGCCCAGGCCCCGCGGGCCCGCGCACATGGCAGAGGCGCCCGCGCCCCTGCGGCTGAAGGCGTGGCTCCTGGCCCAGGTGGAGAGCGGCCGTTACCCGGGGCTGCGCTGGGAGAACAGCGCGAAGACGCTCTTCCGCATCCCCTGGAAGCACGCCGCCAAGCAGGGCTACCGCGAGCGGGAGGACGCGGCGCTCTTCAGGGTACGGCGCCGTCGGGGCGGGGTGGGGGGGGGATCCGCCTCGGTTGCCACGGGCGTCCCCGGTTGCGCCCGGCTCGGGACTCCGAGCGCGCCTGCCGGGGATGGGAGAGGCGCGGCAGCGGGCGGGGGGCTTGGTGGGGGTCGCCGGCCTGGCTGACTGCCCCCTCCCCGCAGGCCTGGGCCATCTACAAAGGGAAGCACCAGGAAGGGCTGGACAAGGCCGATCCCTCGGTCTGGAAGACGCGCCTGCGGTGCGCGCTGAACAAAAGCACCGACTTCAGAGAGGTGCCCGAGAAAAGCCACCTGGAGGTTTCCGAGCCTTACAAAGTCTATCAGGTCGTCTGCCCCGATGCGGCCCGAGGCACAGGTAGGACAAGGCGGGGAGTGGGGGGGCTCCCGGGCTTGGAAAGGCAGCCCCCCACCTCCAGGGGGCCCCAGCTGAAGCACCCCTGCTCTTTCCTCTTGAGGCGGGAGGGAGAGCGGGCCCAGGACCTCTGGGGGGCTCCAGGCATCTGCGAGGTGGTCCTGAAGTCTGCCAAATCCATTCCCCCCCCCCCGGGGGCTTCCGCCAGCCAGGAAGAATTTGCGATTGCCCCGGGCTCCTTCAAAGGCGGAATTGGGGACTAAAACAGGAGGGAGTCCCAGCTTTGGAACCGAGGCTGCGCTGGGGTTCGACCTGGTGGGAGGAGGGCCCCTCCCACAGATGGGCCGATGCAGAAAATAGCAAAGTAGCTGGGAGCAAAAGGAAGTTTCATGAAAGCTAATGGGAATGGAATTGAAGTAATTAGTTGTGAATTGCTCCCTGTGCATTTCCTCACCTTGACAGTGCCAATTTGGGGGTACTTTTGGAAAGGGGTTGAGAGTTTTGTTGTTTATAAAAATTTGTGAGATCAGAGTTATAGAAATATTAAGAGACAAGCGAAACTGAAAGCTTGCAGTAAAAACGTTGCTTTTATTTTAAAACAAAGAAACAGAAACTAAACTTAGCCAGTAGACCACATGGCTTGATTAATATAAGCTACTCACATTGTAGAGAAGACAAAACACAGAGAGATAACAGCAAGGTAACCAAAGACAAAAGGCAGATTTACAATTTAAAAGCTTTTACCACTACTTGGCAGTACCTGAGTGGACAGGGCTTGACATGTGACCACTCACCTAGGCAACCACATTCCCAATTTGGGAAAGACCTAACAGGTAACTCTCGGATTGGCTAAGCAACCTAGACTCTGTGGCTCCGGCTATTAACATTCCTGAGGGGGGGAGCTAACATGAGCTCTCCTGGAGCCCACAGAAAAACACTTTTAGGCTTGGCTTTTAAAATCCAGTTTCCCATATTTTTTCAGGATCATAAAAATATATGCAACAGAGAGGACTCCATTTGAGGCGCAGGGGAGAGACGTGTGTCTCTGGGCCCCTGGGCACCCAAAGAAAGTTTGCAGATCTTGGCCTCTCTGACTAAAGAATTGATTTTGATTTTGGTTTTGGTTTTGAATTCTATAGCCGCCCATCTCAACAAGTAAACTTGCGTCAACCTCTCTGCCTTTTCATCGGCCTCCTACAGACAGGCCCCCCCTTGGGGCACACAAGCATTAGCTGGGTTCGATAAGATATTAAAGACTCAGGTTAACCAGATAGAAGTGCTGTGTTCACACAACAACAGTAATCTTTTCTGTGGAGTCCTTGGTGCTCTCTGAGCCTTGTTGTTTTCTTGCAGACGTTTCATTGCCAGGCTAGGCAACATCTTCAGTGTGAAAAGGGAGTGGGACTTGCTCTCTGTTTATATACCCTGGCTTGTCCTGCCTGTGTTGGTGGGGGTGTTGTACTCTCCTTGGTAGTACCTTGATTGGGCTGTTGTTTGCTGCTTGGTTCATTGACTGAGTTAGTAGTTCCTTGATTAGGATATATTGTGCTGTTTGATTGTTCCTCTGGTGCTAATCCTGATGTTAATCTTTGCATATCTGGGTGTTGATTGCTGGCAAGGAGGTGTTCTGGTCTTCTGGCTTTTCTATTGTCTCTTATGAATGGTATGTAAATGTTGTTTACCTCTATGTGTCTGTTGATGGCTGCTATGACTGAGTGCCAAGCTTCCAGGAATTCTCTAGCGTTTTTGGACTTGGCCTGGTTTAAGATGCTCAGTTTCCCAGTTGAAAGTATGGTTAAGTCTGTCCATGTGTTGTGAGATTAAGGAGTTTTCATCGTGTCTTCTGACTGCTAGTTGGCGTTCGTGGATGCGTTCTGCTAGTCTTCTGCCTGTCTGTCCTACATAGTGGCTGTTACAGTCCTTACACTGTATGTTTTAGATAACTCCTGTTTTTTCTTCTTGGGCTACTGGGTCTTTTGGTTTACTTACGATGTTCTGAAGGGTTTTGGTTGGTTTGTGTGCTACGGTGATGCCGTGTGGTTGTAACAGCCTATTAGTAGTTTCTGAGATGTTTCTGATGTATGGCAGTGTAATCCTTTTCATAGCTTCTGTTGGTTTCGCTGTGGTGGGTTGAGTGGTCAGGCACTTTTTGTTAAAGTTGCGTGGGTATCCATTTTGCTGGAAGATGCTGTATAGATGATCTGTTTCCTTTTTCTGGTGTTCTGGGTTGCTGCAGTGCGTTTGTGCTCGTCTGAATAGTGTTCTTACACAGCTCCTCTTGTGGGAGGTTGGGCTGTTGCTTTGGTAATGGAGCACTTGGTTAATCTTTTCATGTGGATGACCAGGCTCACACAGAACGCGAAGGGGATGGTTGTTTCCCCCAATCTGCTGAATCACAAAATATCAAACCTGGTCTACTCCAGGTTAGCGTTAGCTTAGTCTGAGGGGTTGTGTGAACCTGCCTTTTGCCTCTTTGCTGTTGTTGTTTCTAGAGAAGGAATCTCCCTTGGCGCCAACGCAGGAAGCGGCCGCAGCCCATCGCATGTCAGACAAGGTAAGCGCACAGGTGGCATCTCTTCAGATCCTGGCAACGTAATCCGTGCGCATCCATGCCCAAAGAGACATCTAGCCACCTGCACGGGATCTGAAAAGCAAGCAGCTGAGGATTATGCACGGATGGAAGGAATGTTTGCATTCTCTTGCCTTAACTTTGTTTGGCTGGATGTTCATTCGTTCATTCATTCATTTGAATGGGCGCCCATCTCAGCAAGTGACTGTGGGTGGCGAACAGTCTTAAAATAAATTAAAAACAATTTGCATCACCAATACAAAAAATTAAATTCACAGGTGTTAATTGCGTGGTTTTAAAACATAAATAGCAGCAGTCAGAGGAATTGGGAAGGACCTCCTGCGTGCTAACGGCATAACCTCCTCTGACGTTGCTTTCTGCCTCAAACGGGAAGTCTCCACTCTAGATTTCTTCAGAAATTCAGCTTCCCTAAAGATGAAAATAGCAGCTTCAAGGGGGCAGGTTCTTCCTGGGGGAGGGATTAATCTCCCTACTCACTTTGGTTTTGTTTTTTCTTGGTTTTTTTAATTTATTAATAAAGTTTTATTATTTAAAATATTTACACATCACGTCAATAGCTACATTTACAAAGATTTACAACATATACACAACATAATTACATAAAACACATAACACAAAACAAAGACAACATACATAGTTACATATAGAACAGAATGACTTCCTGTTTCTTTTACGAAAAAACTTTTATAATATATATTTAACAAAACTATTTCCTTTGTATCTTTCCTTCCTTTTTGATATTTTGTCTTTATATTAGTATTTTATCTCTTTTATTGATTTCATTTTCATCCTTCTCTTTTATCTTTAATCTTTTTTATCTTACAAAATTTGTTTTATATTATAGTTCTTTTGTATGAAATTTAAAAAGGGGTTCCATGTTGATTCATAATTTCCGATTTCTTTACCTTTTACCAAGTTCGTTAATCTGTCCATTTGTGCTAATTCCATTGTTTTAATAAAAACATAAAGTGTCCTTGCTAGAAGGAGCACACAAAGTGAGTAGGGAGATCTGTCCATTTGTGCTAATCTCCCTACTCACTTTGTGTGCTCCTTCTAGCAAGGACACTTTATGTTTTTATTAAAAATACGTGCTAATTGGATCCATGCCATTATTGTCAAACCCTGTCGCGGTGCTCCCTCTTTTAACCAGCAACATCTGTCACCAGGGCAGGCCAGTGGTGAGAGATCCTAGCAGCTGTAATTCAGCAACATGGGGGGGGGGTATACTGTTAGAGGTAAATTTTATCTTACCAGATTCGTTCCTGAGCTGGGAGTAAAGAAACTGGTGAATTGCATGAAGTTAGGAGTTTATTCACCCAAGAGCAAAAGCAATGACAGCAAGCTGTTAGGTGGGCAGCTGCGCAGGACCCCCTTCCTACAGCACATTATATAGATTCCATTCAACTCCTCCTTTAGAAGACCAGCCCTTACTCAGTTACCCATACTCCACCTTACCCTCATTCCATATTAGGAATTTCCTTCCTTCACTCCATATTAGGAACTTCCTTCCATCCTTGCTAGGGCCCCTTGACCGTTATTAAACAATATCTTTCCTCTGGAGAAGCTATCCTTGGAAAGTACACTTTATCTTTCTATGGGTACAGCTATCTATCAAGGCCTGTTAGAAAGGAAGGGTAAGAAAGTCAACAAAACTCTTCAAGGAAATACAACATGGTTTCAGAGCCATAATACAAGTGCAAATGTTTCTAATATATGAATATGAAATATATTTGTATTTATATATACAGAAATGTAAGAATATGTTTACAATCCAACAATACATTCCTCCATCCCTACCTCATCTTCGAGCTTTTCCTGATCTGTTGCCCTCCAGATGTGTGGACTTCAGCTCCCATAATCCGTGCCTTGCGTGGTACACAGTGACGTGTGCAAGGGGTTCGAAGCAGGGAAGATGGCCGGCGCAGCCCAACGATCCCAGCTGTGCCCCTCTTGTGGTGTATGCGTGTGCACAATGCACATACATGCCAAAAGGGCAGAGCGCGGATCGCAGGGCCGTGTCAGCCGCCTTCCCTGTTTTGACCAAGACTGTAAGATCGATCCTTGGCTTGTGTTCTTCTTGGTATCATACCAGCTTCCTTGCTGTGCCATTTCGTGCCAGGTATAGTTCCAAACTCCGGGTAGTGCACCTAGGCACCTTCTTCCCAATTTCACCCACTTTATTTCCTTTCTTCCAGGCCACACCATCTTCCAAGTCTGATGAGAAGGGGAAAGATAACCCCGGGGGTCCTCAGGTCTCCCAGAAGCTGTGTGGTGCAGATCTCCAGGGTAAGGTGGAAACAAGGGCGTCTCTGCACCCCAGGTTAAAAAAACGTGGAGTGCCGTTTTGTTGACATGATATTATAAGCCAGTGCTTTCCAAACTGCTGCCGTTGGCGACACACCAACGGCGGCGTGGGGCGGTGTGCACGGCGGCGGCGACCTTGTGTTTCCCACTAAAACGCGGAAGCGCTGATGACGCGTCGCCGCCGCGTGCGCCGCCACCGTGCATGTCCACTTCCGGGTTGTGTCACGACACACTAAACTGTGTGTTGCAACACACTAAAGTGTCGCGACACACAGTTTGGAAAGCTATGTTATAAGCCTTGGAGCTTAGATTTAAGGGATCCAACATGAGGTCTGCCTCGTCCTTGGTGGGGGGCCCATCCCAGAGGGCAGTTATGCTCCTTCACTGGCCACATGTCCCTCATTGTTCCTTTTTTATATATAAATTGTATTAAAAGTTTTGCAAAGAACATGAAAACGTAACACAAACTAATAAACAGTAAACAAAGCAAAGAAAGAAAAAAAGTGCAGAAAGAGAATAAAAAGAAATAGAAGAGGCTTCTGATTTCTTTTGCAGGAAATATAAGTACAATTACAAAATTAACTCTCTAGCAGTGTTTCTCAACCTTGGCAACTTTAAGACGTGTGGACTGCAACTCCCAGAATTCCCCAGCCAGCATGGGGAGTTGAAGTCCACACGTCTTAAAGTTGCTAAGGTTGAGAAACACTGCTAGAGAGTTACAAAAAATAAAAAGTTCCCTTTTTTCTATTATCCGGGTTTTTTTTCCTAATCATCAAACCCACCAATCATAAGTGCATTTTTTTCTGTTTCATGCCAATAGTCTGAAAGGGGTTTCCAGTCAGCCGTAACTGTGGAAACTTTTTTTTTCTCTAATCAAAGAAGTCAATTTAGCCATCTCCACAAGTTCCATCATCTTCACCAGCCATCCCTCCATTCTGGATAGTGTCGAACTTTCCACCTTTGAGCATATAATAGTTTCGCTGCAGTTGTCATATAAAAAAACAAAGTTCCATGGCTTTTTTCTAATTGCTTGTCCGATGTCCCTCATTGTTCCAAAAGGGACTGTTATGTACATGTGCAGTGAAAGTAGCATACAGGTAGTCCTCGCTTAACGACCACAATTGGGACTGGAATTTCAGTTGCTAAGCAAAATGGTCATTAAGCAATTTTACGACCTTTTTTGAAGTGGTCGTTAAACGATTCACTGCAGTTGTTAAGTGAACCACATGGTTGTTAAGTGAATCATGCAGTTCCCCATTGATTTTGATGGCCAGAAGCTGGCTGGGAAGGTAAAAAATGACGATCATGTGACTGCGGGATGCTGCAATGGTCGTAAATGCGAACCAGTTGCCAAGAGCCCGATTCATGATCATGTGACCGCGGGGATGCTGCAACGGTCGTAAGTGCGAAAACTGGTCGTAAGTCCAAACCGTCACTAAACGAATGGTCATTAAGCAAGGACTACCTGTAAATTTCTCCCTAATTTGCCCAAGTATTTGTTTTAAATTGCAGGCCAGGATTTTGATTTTGTTGAAGCACAGGTAGGTTATTACGGGACCGGAGGCAGAGGAGCAAAATCTAAAAGAGAGAGGGATGCAACCCCATTATATAGAGATATAAAAGTGAGAATATGCATCCGATTGGATTCAGCCAAGTAATTGATTGGATATGATTGGACATAACAGCATCTAACGCTTAGTGACGTCTGATCTGAGGCGGATTTGTATTAGGCAATGGAGTGGGACTACAAAAACAATGATACGTTAACAAACGGGGCATTCCATGATCGTAGTTGCTTTCTAGAGAATTACAGTAATGGGGTTTGTCTTAAACTGACTTTGCTTTCTCTCTCGGGGGCTCGCCTGCTAGTATTTTCTCGTGGTCTTATCGGCGTTCCCTGTAGGTTTTGTTATTCCTCAAGGCCGCGGGAAGATCCTAAGGGGAGGAAGATGCTTTGCTTCGTTGCCCTTCTCCCAGCCAATGCCGTGTTGCCTCCTACGCAAGCACACAACTGGTGTGTCTGGATCACTAAAACCAGGTGCATCTCTTGAGCTGGGAGCAGAGGTGGGGTGGCAACCCCAGACCAGCCAAAATACCCAGACAGAATTGGCCCTGCTGACCATGGATGGATCAGTGATGAAGCCCAGATTCGGACCCGTTGCTTCTCGTGGCGTTCCCCCGTAAGCTGGGACCTCCATCCTGTCTGCAGTGAACCTCGGCTGCTTGCCCATCCAGACATGTGGTTTAGCGCCATCACTGCCGTGTCTGGACGCAAAAGAGAAGCGGCGTTCAGGGCTGTCTACAGACCTGCAACCCTTGAGATAACGGGCAGGTATAAAATGGGGGAGAATTCTGCCAAATCTGCAGCTCGTTCCTTTCCTTTTAGTCCCTCTCAAACGCCATTGGATTCATCCCTTAATCATCCTGGAGGAGAAAAAAGCTTAAAGATCTATGAAGGCATTTATTTCCACCCATTCCTTGCTATCCTGGCCCCTCCGCCGCTGCAGAATTGCTCTGAGCCCAGGCAGTTGAACAGGATATAAATCAAGCCAATACACAAATAATGGGTGAGCTTTTGGGAGGGGGCAATCTGTCAGTCTCTCGGCACTGTCAAAGGCTACATGTTCTCAAGATTACTGAAAAAGGGACTTCAAAGTGGAATAAATACAGGAGGCTCTTGGAATAGGTGAGACTAAGTCGGGATTTCATACTGGCTGTGTTCACATAATACACTTAATCAAGCCAGGTAAAGACTTGGCAGGTGCATTCATACAATATACAGGTAGTCCTCACTTAACAGCCATTCATTAAGTGACGGTTCAGACTTACAACGGTACTGAAAAAAATGACTTATGACCGGTCCTCACACTTACGACCGTCGCAGCGTCCCCATGGTCGCGTGATCACAATTTTGGCACTTGGCAACCAGTTCACATTTATGACTGTCACAATGTCACATGGTCACGTGATCGCCATTTTTGACCCTCCCAGCCAGTTTCTGGCAAGCAAAATCAATGGGGAACGACGTGATTCGCTTAATGACCATTTGGTTTACTTAACGCCTGCAGTGATTCGCTTAACAACCGCCACAAAAGGTAAAATCGGGTCAGATTCTTTTAATGACTGCTTTGCTTAGCAACCAAAATTCCGGTCCCAATTGTGGTCATTAAGTGAGGACTACCTGTACAAAGTTGGCTTAATGCAAAACTCTGTGTCTGAATCATAATGGATTGTGTGAACTCTGCTCCTGGGTTAGTTTATGCTTCAGTGTTTTCCACGAACCCATCAGAATGGATTCAGTCATGCGGGTAAATGTTTTGTGTGGATGCACGGAGTAGATAAACGAACCAGCTCTTATTTCTGTTGTGCTCTGCTCCCCAGGGCGTCAGGTGAAAGGGTTTTTCTACACCTGGGATCCATTGCAGGTCTACCGGCATCCAAATCGGGGCTTCGTTAGTCCCAGGTCACAGTTTGTCCCTGGCAAAAGCATCAACTCAGGTACAAGGGGAGGGAAGGCACCGATTTCAAGCATTTGTGCCCCGTGTCCTGTTCAGCACCTTGCTGACCATGGCTGATGCTTGCAAAAGCTAAGCTGGGTTGGGGCTGGTCAGCACTAGGATGGGAGGCACCGGGAGTTGTGACTGAGAAGTTGGGAAACATCCCAGAAGAAGGGCTGGGGCAAACCCCTTCTGTATTGTTGCCAGGAAAAAAACCACAGAAACACCAAGAACCAGGAATTGCAATTGACTCAAAGAAGGATTTTCTGCTTCCTTTCCCCAAAGTTGCAAATTGAAGCCGTTTACAATGAAAACAGCTGAAGTGCAATGATTAAAAACATTGATTGATTGATTGATTGGTTGGTTGGTTGGTTGGTTGCGGTCAAATCAGTGTTAACTGTTAGTAGCCACAGAGACAGACCTTCTCCAGGATGAACTAAAAACATGAGATCAGTATGTATGTTTTCAAAAGGTATATATTTTGTATAAAGATATTATGTGTTTTGGTTTAAATATTTCACATGGAGACCCTATGGTGGTGTTCTGCAACCTTGGCAGCTTTAAGATGCGTGGACTTCAACTCCCAGAATTCCCCAGCCAGCATGCTGGCTGGGGAATTCTGGGAGTTGAAGTCCACGCATCTTAAAGCTGCCAAGGTTGAGGAACACCGCCCTAGGGAAAAACCTGTTAATGCCCATCAACACACAACTCCAGGGGCATCTCCAGGGGAGTAAAAAAGTCAAGATGGCGGCCACAACCGAACAACAAAGCCCCACCCCTTTTTACATCCATTGTGACATACTAAAAAGGGGAAGGGCTTTGATCCTTCAGTGGCAACTGCCATACTGACATTTTTGACACCCCTGTTCAAACTATGCTTGGACTGTAGGATAAGCCAACTAACCAGCACTTGTTATGACATAGCAAGGAAAGTGCTGCTTTTCCTGCTTCAATGAAAGCAGCTGCTTTTCTTCTTGAAAGCCAAAGAAGTCGTGTGGCTTTGCAGACTCCATAACCACGTCGAGGTGGCAGCTTCTGATTCTCGCTCACCTTTCCCCCCCGTTCCAGACTGCTGCCTTCACGTCTGCCTGTACTACTGCGACATGCTGGTGAAGGAGATGACCACGTGCGCAGCGGAAGGCTGCCGGATCACCTACCAGCCGGTGGTGGCAGAGGATGAGGACCTGTACGGCCTCAGCGGCATGGAGGAAATCCAGTTCCCCCCTCCGCACGTCCTGGGCAGCAGGAGCCTTGGGGCCCAGGCCATCCGGGTCCTGGAGAGGCTGCTCCCCCACTTGCACCGCGGGGTGCTCCTGTGGGTGGCCCCAGAAGGGGTCTTCCTGAAGCGCCAGTGCCAAGGCAGAGTTTACTGGAAGGGGCCGCTGGCACCCCACAGGGACCAGCCCAACAAACTGGAAAGGGAGAAGACCTATCGGCTCCTGGACACTCAGCTCTTCTGCCAGCGTGAGTCCTCCAGATGTGCTCGCTTCGGATTTCAGAGTCCCTCGGGGGGAGGACTGGACGTCTAAGACAGCCCTGGTCTTTGCTCTCCCGCAGATCCCCCATTTGGTCTTCCTGTGTAGGTAGTTCCACTGATCGCCTGCCGACGGATCAGTTGGCTCGGTCCCTAAAGTCTACAGAGAGAGTCCTCGATGACCCCGTGGTGGCAGAGACCTGTTTGCAGGGAGGAGAGACGGGGCCTTCTCAGTGGCTGCCCCTAAATTCATGAACCCCTGCTTAGAGCTGTCCCTGGTGGCCTTCCGTCAAGGGTTGGGCTGTCGTTTACTTCAGGCATGTGTAAACGTTATGTCTCCCCTTGCCTGTCTTCTAATTTTATATTTCCACAATGGTTTTTAGCTGGGTCTTTTTTTCCCTTCTAAGCCAGTGTTTCTCAACCTTGGCAGCTTGAAGACATGTGGACTTCAACTCCCAGAATTCCCCAGCCAGCCAGTTGAAGTCCACACATCTTCAAGTTAATTTAATTCAATTTTAAATTAAATTAATTTAAAATTAATTTAACTTAATTTTTTATTGCATTTAAGTGCTTTAAATGGCCCTGAGATATGCATTAGAAGGGCAAGCTAAATTAATAGGTATGTGTATGTCTGTGTATATATGTGCACACCTATCTATATATGTGAAGGGGCGTGGTGGCTCAGCGGGTAAGACGCCAGGCTTGTCGATCGGAAGATCGCAAGTTCGGAGGTTCGAATCCCTAGCCCCGCGTGACGGAGTGAGCTCCCGCACTAGCTCCAGCTCTTGCCAACCTAGCAATTCGAAAGCATGCAAATGCAAGTAGATGAATAGGTACCACTTCGGTGGGAAGCTAACAGCGTTCCGCGTGCGTCATGCCGGCCACATGACCGCAGAAGCATCTTCGGACAGCGCTGGCTCTTCGGCTAACAAACGGAGATGAGCACCGGCTCCTAGAGTCGGACACGACTGCACAACTGTGCGGGGGGAACCTTTACCTTTACCTATCTATATATGTGCCCTCTACAGATTAAGCACCATCATTGGCCCTGTTCACATAACACACTGGACCAAGTTAGTTAAAGACAGCAGCTGTGTTTGCACAACCCTTTAAACTGGTTAGTCTTAATCTATTGGGATTACAGGTAGTCCTCGATTTATGACCACAATTGGGATGGAATTTTGGTCATAGGTCATTGCGGTCGTAATTCAAGTCACCTCATGACCGGACCTGATTTTATGACCATTTTTACGGCAGTCATTAAGTGAATCACCATGGTCATTAAGTGAATCCAGCTTCCCAATGAGCGTTTTTTGCCGGAAAACAGCAAAATATGTTGCAAAACGCGATCACGTGACGCTGCAACCAGTCGTAAATGCGAGCCAGTTGCCAAGTGCCTGAAATGCGATCATGTGACCACGGGGGGGGGTGCGACGTTTTGCGATGTTCGGAAGTGCTTTACAGGCCGTAAAGTGCCCATTTAAAGGCTGTCATAACTTTGGACCGTCGTTAAACAAACGGTCGTAAGTCAAGGGATACTTGTAGCATGATATGTGCATTTAGCTTGTTCGGTTCACTTGTGATTCGATTTATTGTATAAATCCAAAAAATGGATTAATTCAGTGACCAGGTCAAGTGTGTTGTGTGAGTGCAACCAATGAATCATTGTTGGGTTCCTTCTATAAGACTTTCTCGGTCCTCGACTTCTCAACTCCATGTAGTTAATGTTCAGTTTTTTAATCAAGAAAACCCTTAAAATCTTTCTTGTTCCTCCCAGAGTTACAAGGGTTTCTCAGCCACGGAGAGCCGCTGCCTCAGTACCAGATCCAGCTCTGCTTTGGAGAAGAGTTTCCACCGGTCCACAACCAGAAACTCCACAGGTTCATCACGGCCCAGGTGAGTCTTCTGGCAATGGCAGAGGGCACTGCTCACAGCTGCCCCCACTGCACAGCTCTTCCCTGGGTCAAGAGAAGGTTCATGTGTTGCAGAAACACCAAAGAGGGTCAGTTGAATGGTCCCAGATCCTCAACACCCAAGGTTCAGTTAACTCCATCCAATCGGTTGTGTTGAGGAAACATCTAACGCAAGTCCGTTGACCCATTTTCGCTTCTCTGGTCCTCCCAGATAAAGAGCTGGAGAGAAAGAGGGGCTGAAAAACACGGGCCTCTCTCTACTGCAGACTCACTGCCCAGGCTGGGCTGCAGGGAACATATTTCTCAAGCGACGACTGGCTGCTACTCGTGCCTGCCCGGCTAATGGGCAGAGAGCTGGTGATGTCACAAAGTCTTGCAGTTACTCTTCTAGTGCAGAGCTCTTGGGCCACCAAGCGTTTCATGGAGGGGATTCTGTATTCCCAAAATGATAGGGGTTGACCCTGTTGGGGTGATTGCGGGACTCCCCTAGGAAGGAGTTTCGGTGGCCTTACTGGCTGACAGGGTTAAAGTGGGGACAGGGCTGTTGTGCGTCAGGACGGAGGTGTCCTACTCTGGTGCAGCTGTGTCCTTTCCTTCTGCCTCATGCAGTCATGGCCATCTTGTGCCTCCTTGGCAAAAGGGGAAAACCAGACTTGGCAAGCAGAATTCATGAGGACTAGTCACATTCTGCTGCTTAGCCCCTTGCAAACCTTCTTGATTTGGGTCCGCTGCTTTTCTTGCTCGACTTCTTGACATCCCAGCAGGGCTTCCTAGTGGTCTCTTTATGCCGGGTGACAGTCTAGTATTTTTTTGGAGAACCAGACCCCGTCTTGGTGGAGGAAGCAGGTGGTTCTATCATCTTCTAGGCTTCTCAAGCACGAGAAAAGCCTACCAAAGCTTTCCTCAGCCCAAGCCCGCCAGATGGGTCAAACTACAATTCCCATTAGTTTCATCCAGCGTGGACTGTGGCCAGGGATGACGGGCATTGCAATCTGACCGTATGTAGAAGGACTCTGGTTGCCTGAAGGGGGTCTACAGAAAGTGTTCCCCAAAAGAACACCATTATTGAACATACAGGTAGTCCTCGACTTACAGCCACAATTGGGACCGGAACTTCTGTTGCTAAGCGAGGTGGTTGTTAAGTGAGTCACGCCCAGTTTTACGACCTTTTTTGCTGTGGTTAAGCGAATCGCCGTAGTCATTAAGTGAATCACGTGGTCGTTAAGCAAATCTGGCTTCTCCGATTGACTTTGCTTGTTAGAAGCTGGCTGGGAAGGTCATAAATGGTGAACACGTGACCCCGGGACGCTGCGACAGTCGTAAGTGCAAGGACTGGTCGCAAGCCACTTTTTTCAGCGCCGTTCGTAACTTCAAACGGCTGCTAAATGAATGGTCGTAAGTCGAGGACTACCTGTACAAGGTACAGACTTGGAGATCTCTTGCAGATCTCTTCTCTGCAGAAACGTCTGCAAACCAACCACCAAGCTCAGAGAGCACCAAGGACTGCATAGTTCAACCCTGAGCTACAGAGATCCTCTTCGATTGGATCTCTTCTTAGATCACATCCATCATCCCACTCCGTCTCCTCCATAACCGTGGTTTCTGGAGAGGCTCTCGTGGTCATCTTCACATTAGTGGGATACAACTTCTGGGCCCCTCTCCTCACCTTGGGAAAGCTGGAGGACGCTTCTGGAATGCCCTCTCTCCCTCTCTGCTTGCTCCCCAGGTGGAACCGGTGTTTGCCCGCGATCTCTGCCTTCACGCCCAGCAGTCCCTCCAGGGCTCTCAGACTTGCACCCCAGAAGCTCCCAGGAACATCATCCAGATCCTGAAGCCGCTGTGCTCCTCCTGACCTCCTCCTGGGCAAAGGCTACGGATGTCGCCATTCACCCAGCAGAGGAGGCCTTGCTGCTTCTGCTGGAGATGTCTTGCGTTGCTTGCACTGACCAAGGGACCTCTCTCGGAGCTGGTCCTCTTCTCTCAGGGGTTCTTGGCTGGCTCGTGCTGAAATCTTGTACCAATAAGGGGTCCGTGTTTGGCCTGGAAGTTCCTTTTTTAGATATACTGTGTGTATATAATTTTTATTAAAAGTTTCAAGAACAAAAATAAGAACTAACATAAACTAAAATAGAACAGAGAAAATGAAAAATAAAAGAGAGAAATAACAGAAAAAGCTAAAAGTGCATTAGAAAAAAAGTGGAAAGAAATGGGGAAAAAAGAGAAAGGTATAAAGAAAGACCTATAAAGAAGTAGCTTCTGATATTCTTCACGGCAGTTATAGGTACAATTATATTTTAACCTCTCTCTCTAAAGTTACATCGTGACTCTCTTCTTTCTATAATCTATCCTGTCTGATCATCAAAGCCATAAATCACAAGTTCGTTTTTCTCATTTTTACACAAAAAGTCGATAAGGGGAGGGTGGCCTGGATGTTCCAAAGTGGGTGAGTCTGGGGGCGGCACCGTTTCTGTTCCCCTTGAACACAGACGGGGGCAGGTGGAAAAGCTTTGTCTGGTTTCTGCCTGGCTTCCCTCCGTCCCGTCGGGTGCGCTGCGGCTGTGCAGCATTTTGGATTGAAAAGGAAAAGGCGCTTTGCTGGCCCAGAGGGCATGCCCACAGCACCTTCACACGGAGTCTCCTTTTCCTGGGGTCGCGTGGCCACCCCGCACAGCTGCTGTGGGCTTCCGGGGAAAGGTGCATTTGGTGCAAGCCGTGGGGCAACCTTTTCACACCCCTGTGCGCTCCAAAGCACCTTTCTGTCTTCGACTCTCAGATGCTGCACCCCCTTAATGCAAAACATCTTTGCCTGATCCGCAGTTGGAAGTATATTATGGACACACAGGTGGGCTGGACCATCTCCTGGTTGTGTGAACTAGGATCTGTCTTGGACTTCTCCGACCTAATAACTTTTGGATGCGTTGGATAGCATCTCCCCAAGTCCCGAGGCTAGCAGAGACTTTGGGGAAAGTTGGTTTCTAACACGTGAACACTTCAGCAGGCTGGCTTCAGTTCTGTGCTTAGAGTAGTCCTCAAATTTCATTTGAGTCACTCCCATCTTGGTTGCGTTTGTTGCAGCCTCACTTGTGGGCCTTTGTGGGGTGTGTTTGTGTGTGAGTGCGAGGACTGAGCTGCAAGAGAAGCAAGCTGGTGCATCTGCTCTTCCCTCTACAGCAGAGCTTTCCAAACTGTCACAACACAAAAGTGTGTCGCCACACACAGTCTGGTGTGTCGCCACACAACCCGGAACCGCTGATCATCATCATCGCTTCCGGGTTTTCCCGCGGCAACACCAATGGCGGCACGCAAAAACCCGAAAGCGGCAGCAGCGCTTCTGGGTTTTTGCGCGCTGCCGCAACGGCAGCACTTCCGGGTTTTCCCGCGGCGACACACCAACGGCGGTGTGACACTGCATTGTTGAGCAAATCACGTGGTTGTTAAGCAAATCTGGCTTCCCCCATTGACTTTGCTTGTTGGAAGCTGGCAGGGAAGGTTGCAAATGGCGATCACATGACCGCAGGATGCTGCAACCATTGTAAATGTGCACTTGTTGCCAAATGTCCGAATCTTCAACATACGACTGGGGACGCTGTGAGGCCGCAAGTTCGAGGACTGGTTGTAAAGCTGCTATTTCAGCGCTGTCATAACTTTGAACAGTCGCTGAACGAGCAGTCGGTAAGCAAGGACTACCTGTAGCTGAATTTTGCCCTTGAGTGGCCAGGTAGGGAAAATTCCCTAGCCCACATTGGCTCTTTAATTCCAGTTTGACATGTACAAACCAAGTGATACTTTGGATTGCACAGATCTGAACCCCTGTTAAAGACAGGTGAATGGACAGAATTCTTTTTAGAATGGCAGTCCTATTCATTTAACTCCTGCTCAATGACCGGACTTCCGGGGAAGTAATGGCAGACTGAAGACGGCTCCGTGAGAGTGGACCCAACTGCGGCGGAACGAGGAGCTGGCGGGTGGATCGGCACCTCGGAATTCCTCTCCGGAGCAAGGAGAGGACCAGGTTTGCTCACAAGTGCTCCATACAGAGGGTCCCCGCGAGGAGACCGTAAGACCACAGTCTCCGGTAGGTTTCGGAGCGCTGGGAACCGCGGGGGCCACTTTCCTTTTCTATCTCTAACTTTGCACTTTTATCGTTTCTCTTTTTTCTTTACTCTCTTTTCTATACTCTCTTTTGTATTTTAACTATGCTTTGAAAAATAATAAAGTTCTTTAAATATATGTGTCATTTTTGGTAGCTCTTAATGGACTTTTTTTTGACTAGGACTGAATGATGAGGCTTTAAAGATTTGTTTATAGATAAGAGATAAGGTATGGGAAGAAGGTATTTTTTGCTGTATTTTTAGAGAAAGTTATGTGTTAAAAGTAAAGCAAAGGAACATAAAACTGATTTATTTGATTAAGGTTAAAATATATGTGTTATTATTTCTGGTAACTCTTAATGGACTTTTGCTGATTAGGTCTGAATGACAAGGCTTTCTAATTACCGCCCAGGGTCCCTCCTTGCGGGGGAGATGGGCGGGATATAAATATGATAAATAAATAAAAATTAATTTATTGATATGAGATATGGGAAGAAGAGATATTTTGTTGAAATATCAGAAGGTGATAAGTTACTGAAGTTGTTTGTTTTGATGGAGGGGGAAGTCATTTCTTTATATTTTTTCTTTTACTATATTTTTTCTTTTTTCTCTGCACTTTTTTTTGCATTTTTCTTAGTTTGTATTAGTTTTTTATCTTTGTTTCTGGAAACTTCAATAAAAATTATTATAAAAAAAATAACTCCTGCTCAATGTGACCGTCGTAATTAATGAGATGGCTGGCAGAGTGAGTGTAAAGATCTAAAGCCATTTTGGGTTGGGGGAGCGTGTTCCATCATACCATCCTAGCACCAGGAGACCCCTTGAGATCCTGGAGCCCCACTCCCTGCTCTCTACAGGAATCCCAATTAAAGCACCCCAGCGTCCAGCAAAGGGGTGCCTGGCACATTTCGGGGCAAAAGAATCCACTGTCAATTTCCTCTACTGTCAGTAAAGGTGGTTTTCTATCCATCCAGAATCCGCCTTCCTGGAATTTAAATCCATGGCTCTGTGGCCTGCCCTTTGCAACGAGAGAGGACCGGTCTTGACCTGCTTCCGATCTCACTGCTCCAAAGGCATCATGAGCATTTCGATTTATCGGGTCTCCAAGTGCAAAAACAACAAACGGCAAGCTGCTGGTTTTGGAATAAAGCTTATTTCTTGCAGCTTCCAGCAGAGGGAAGCCGTGGTTCGCCCAGCCAGGCCGTTTTCCTAGTTCTTACTGATGATTTCAACTTCTCGCGGATCGAGGTGTTTTCTTGTGGGCAAGCGACACCGGATGCTACGGTTTCAGCGGTGTCGTTCGCAGGGCAACAAGGAGGGACCCCTCAACTGATGCCCACAGAGCCCAAATTAAGCTACTTTTTAAAACGAATGGCTGAGACATCTCAAGAGATCACCAGATTTTTGCATAGAATGGCGGAGATCTCATGGTCAAATCTAGTTTCATTTCTAGTTTTATTTCATGAGATTACACAGTGCTGCGTTCCAGGGCCATCCGTGGAGAGGGGTCAAAAAAGTGAAGGTGGCCACTAACTCCTGCACTAAATCGTAATACAATCTGTTTGGATCCTTGCCTTAAGTCATCTGGCTTGGCTTCCGTTTACGCCACTTGTGAACCCGGCCATTCTTTTTTTTTTTTTGGTAATAATTTTATTAAAATTCACAAGTACAAAAATAAAAGAGTCATACAAACTAAGAGAAACATAAAAAGTGAGGGAAGGAAAAAGAAAAGTGCAAAGAGAGAGAAAAAAGAAATATAAAAGTGATTCCCACTCCCTCGAGATAGTATAAACAACTCCTTTAACTTAACGCCTTCTCTAGTATTTCAATAATAATAAAAAAGGTCTCTTCTTCCCATAACTCATCTCTGATCAATAAACAAATTATAAAAACTCATCACTCAGTTCTATTCAGCAAAAGTCCATTAAGAGCTACCAGAAATAATAACATACATAATTTAACCTTAATTAAATAAATCCATCTGGTGTTCCGACATACCACTTTCTCTAAGAAATAAAGCAAAAGAAATCTCTCCCTGAACGCAACCATTCTTGATTATAAGCCATAGTTTACATATGAATGGGTATGAATATGACCCTAACAAGTTGTGATTTATTTAGCAATGATAGTGAAATATATTGTGACTTAGCAATCTTTCATGAACCTAGCGGCAGTTTGGTTTTTATTTCAGCTAACGATTACAGGAGACTGGAATGCTAAGGTGGGTAGTCAAACGACACCTGGAATTACAGGTAAGCATGGTCTGGGAGAACAAAATGAAGCGGGACATAGGCTGATAGAATTTTGCCAAGAAAACTCACTGTGCATAACAAACACTCTCTTCCAACAACCTAAAAGACGACTTTATACATGGACTTCACCAGATGGTCGACACCGAAATCAGATTGACTACATCCTTTGCAGCCAAAGGTGGCGGACATCTATACAGTCGGTAAAAACAAGACCTGGAGCTGACTGTAGTTCAGATCACAAACTTCTTATTGCAAAATTTAGAATCAGACTAAAGAGAATAGGGAAGACCCACAGATCAGTTTGATATGAGCTCACTAACATTCCTAAGGAATATGCAGTGGAGGTGAAGAATAGATTTAAGGGACTAGGTTGAGTAGACAGGGTCCCGGAAGAACTATGGACAGAAGTTCGCAATATTGTTCAGGAGGCGGCAACAAAAAACGTCCCAAAGAAAAAGAAAACCAAGAAGGCAAGATGGCTGTCTGCTGAGACACTGGAAGTAGCCCAAGAAAGAAGGAAAGCAAAAGGCAACAGTGATGGGGGGAGATATGCCCAATTAAATGCAAAATTCCAGAGGTTAGCCAGAAGAGATAAGGAATTATTTTTAAACAAGCAATGTGTGGAAGTGGAAGAAGACAATAGAATAGGAAGGACAAGAGACCTCTTCCAGAAAATTAGAAACATCGGAGGTAAATTCCAGGCAAAAATGGGTATGATCAAAAACAAAGATGGTAAGGACCTAACAGAAGCAGAAGAGATCAAGAAAAGGTGGCAAGAATATACGGAAGATCTGTATAGGAAGGATAATAATATTGGAGATAGCTTTGACGGTGTGGTCAGTGAGTTAGAGCCAGACATCCTGAAGAGTGAGGTTGAATGGGCCTTAAGAAGCATTGCTAATAACAAGGCAGCAGGCGATGACGGTATCCCAGCTGAACTGTTTAAAATCTTGCAAGATGATGCTGTCAAGGTGATGCATGCCATATGCCAGCAAATTTGGAAAACACAAGAATGGCCATCAGATTGGAAAAAATCAACTTATATCCCCATACCAAAAAAGGGAAGCACTAAAGAATGTTCAAACTATCGAACAGTGGCACTTATTTCACATGCCAGTAAGGTAATGCTCAAGATCTTGCAGGGTAGACTCCAGCAATTCATGGAGCGAGAATTGCCAGATGTACAAGCTGGGTTTAGAAAAGGCAGAGGAACTAGAGACCAAATTGCCAATATCCGCTGGATAATGGAGAAAGCCAGGGAGTTTCAGAAAAACATCTATTTCTGTTTTATTGACTATTCTAAAGCCTTTGACTGTGTGGATCATAACAAATTGTGGCAAGTTCTTGGTGGTATGGGGATACCAAGTCATCTTGTCTGCCTCCTGAGGAATCTGTATAACGACCAAGTAGCAACGGTAAGAACAGACCACGGAACAACGGACTGGTTTAAGATTGGGAAAGGAGTACGGCAGGGCTGTATACTCTCACCCTACCTATTCAACCTGTACGCAGAACACATCATGCGACATGCTGGGCTTGAGGAATCCAAGGCTGGAGTTAAAATCACTGGAAGAAACATTATAAACCTCAGATATGCAGATGATACCACTTTGATGGCTGAAAGCGAGGAGGAGTTGAGGAGCCTTATGAGGAAGGTGAAAGAAGAAAGTGCAAAAGCTGGGTTGCAGTTAAACCTCAAAAAAACCAAGATTATGGCAACCAGCTTGATAACTGGCAACTAGAGGGAGAAAACATGGAGGCAGTGACAGACTTTGTATTTCTAGGCGCAAAGATTACTGCAGATGCTGACTGCAGCCAGGAAATCAGAAGACATTTACTTCTTGGGAGGAGAGCAATGACAAATCTCAATAAAATAGTTAAGAGCAGAGACATCACACTGACAACAAAGGTCCACATAGTTAAAGCAATGGTATTCCCTGTAGTAACCTACGGCTGTGAGAGCTGGACCATAAGGAAGGCTGAGCGAAGGAAGATAGATCCTTTTGAACTGTGGTGTTGGAGGAAAATTCTGAGAGTGCCTTGGACTGCAAGAAGATCAAACCAGTCCATACTCCAGGAAATCAAGCCAGACTGCTCACTTGAGGGAATGATATTAAAGGCAAAACTGAAGTACTTTGGCCACATAATGAGAAGACAGGATACCCTGGAGAAGAAGCTGATGCTAGGGAAAGTGGAAGGCCAAAGGAAGAGGGGCTGACCAAGGACAAGATGGATGGATGATATTCTGGAGGTGACGGACTCGACCGTGGGGGAGCTGGGGATGGTGACGGCCGACAGGAAGCTCTGGCGTGGGCTGGTCCATGAAGTCACGAAGAGTCGGAAGCGACTGAACAAAAAAACAAAAAAACAACCTTGCAAGATCTTGAGCATTACCTTACTTAGTTTCTCTTCCCCCGTCAGGACTCAACTGGCTTTTTGACTTCCGTTGGAGAACTTCCTTCGTGCTGCTTAAAATTGCTTGGGGAGATGGAAAAAGGGCTGCTGAGAAGGACGGATTGCTTCACTAGGGTACGCTATTTTAAGACAATTTTGACTGTAATGGGTGAAAAATACAGCACGCGCAGTTTCGGCTCCTAAATATTTTGTCAGAGCTGTTCGTGAGCGATTACTAAATATTTTCAATTTTTTTTCATTTTAATAAAGCTTTCAGAAGTTTGCAAAACAGTACAGGTGTAGTGATTACCGGTGTTTGTTAATCTAGTTAAACAGCAGCAACCAGGTTGGTTGATTTTGAAAAGTTAAGCAGGCTTTGACTTGATTATTTGGAAGGGAGGCCACTAAGAGATCCCAGGGCTGTAGGCTAGACTTGAAGTTTAAAAAAAAGAGCTGAAGAAGGCAGTGGCAAAGTCCATCCATGCTCCTGCCAATAAAACGTCATGGAGATGGCCATAGAGTCGCCAGGAGTCAATCTCAAATTGAAATCGACGTCACCTTCCCTCCAGTAGTGGCTGATCAGTCTGGGCTCAGAACCTAAGTAGGACCCTTGGATGGGGGACCACCAGGAAACCTCCCTGCTGTAGGCTTGGCTGGGAAGTCAAAAGAGGCCTGAAAAGAGTCAGTGGCGAATTGCTTCCCTGTTTCTGCCAAGGAGACCGCATGGACGTCTGGATGGACGTCATCAGGAATTGAGGTGGACAGGAAGAAGACTTGAGTTGCTCCATTGCTTCTGACTCTTTATAGCTCGAAGGACTTCGTTGCAACAGGATTGTCTCTCAGTGGCTGCTGCAGGCTGGATTTATGGATGAATGCTGACTTAACATCCAAAGTAAAGTTAACTTTTTCCCACCAGTGCCCCAAAAGTCCCTATATTGTTCCCTCCAGCCACATGGTTGGGCAGGTTTTACAGGACAGCCAACTCTTATTTATTTATTTATTTGCTTGCTTGCTTATTTATTATTCAAATTTATCACCGCCCATCTCCACAACATTAAGACTCTGGGCGGTTTACAACTCTTACTCCGACAATGGCATAGATTTGGGGAGAAAGAGGTCCGTTCAACACAGAGAGACTTGCTTCGCAGGAGGTGGGACGAGACGACCTCGACGGCCCTTCTAGCTCCAATTCGGTGAATGTAAAGACCTAGGATTGGAGGTTTAAAAAACCCCTACTTCTGCCACCACAGTGACGCCTTAGGCTATCCCACTTTGGGGACCACAATATCCGAGTTGCAAATGCGTTCAAAAGTCCGCCCCGCCCCCCGCCGCGAGGGGCGACACCGGGCTTGGCTACTGCGGAAGAGAAGCCCGTTCTTGAGATCCACGAGCCGGCGAATGGATTACAGCGGCAAAAGCAGCCGGCGTGACCCCGACGGCGATGCAGCAGAACTCCGTTTTCCAAGTCGTGGGAAGAATTTGTTCTTGACTCCGCCACGACTTGAGCTCATCTGCAGAAGCGGCTGCAAATTCCCCGTCCTTCCGAGCGGGTTCTTCCGCCAAGGCGCCGGAGCCCCGTGGGCCCGGGAGCGCCGCTTTCTCCCTCCAGCAGCCTCCCGCGAGACCGGACTCTGAGCCAGAGTCGCAAAACGAGCGGCTGCCGGCCAGCCCTGGTCGGTGGGCACGCGCTGGCTGCAGAGCGGGGGAGCGGGTTGCTCTTGCCCAGCTCGGTGGGTCAGTGGTGTGCGTGTGCGTGTGCGTGTGCATGTGCATGCGCGTGTTTTTAAAAGCTTGCTGGATCTGGAAAAGTAGCAACCAGCCGCGGCAGCCTCCAGATCTCTGCTCATGGGCTCCCCCCTTGCTGCTTCCCCGCGCCCCCGCCGGCCTGGGAACGGCTCCTCCGAGGGGGGGCTGAGATGCAGTTTGCTCCAGAGATGACCGGGCTCCAGCCGGCCTGCCCTGCGGGCTCGGAAGGACGGCCCAAAAGGAACAGGATCTGCCGCGGCTGCTGCTCGGCCCTCCTGCGGGAGGAGGTGGGGCTGGGCGGCCCCTTCGCCCGGAGGCCGGACCGCAGCAGAATTTAAACCGAGCGAAGGGACGGGCTCCAGCAGCCAAGAGACGATGCAGCTCGACTACCCCGGCCCGGCCTCGGCCTCTCCTCGGCCCGTCCTGCCCCGCGCCTGCGAGGTGGCCGCCGGGGGCGGGCAGCTGGCCGCGGGGCCCCCCGGCTACCCCCGCGGCCCCCCGGAGCCGTGCCCGGGCCCTCGCTTGCAGGCCGCGGAGGGCGCCAAGCCGCCCTACAGCTACATCGCCCTGATCACCATGGCCATCCAGAGCAGCCCCGAGCAGCGGGTCACCCTGAGCGGGATCTACCGCTTCATCACGGGGCGCTTCGCCTACTACCGGGACAACAAGCAGGGCTGGCAGAACTCCATCCGCCACAACCTGTCGCTCAACGAGTGCTTCGTCAAGGTGCCCCGCCAGGACAAGAAGCCCGGCAAGGGGAACTACTGGACGCTGGACCCCGACTGCTACAACATGTTCGAGAACGGGAGCTTCTTGCGGCGGCGGCAGCGTTTCACCCGCAAGCGGGGCCCCGCCCGAGCCTCGGGGGACGGCGAAGGGCCCACGAGGGGCCCCCGCAGCAGGCCCCAGACGGCTGGCCAGGCGTTCGCAGGAAAGGCCATCAAGGAGGAGGGCGGCCCGTCGACAGCAGCTCCCTCCAGACGGCGCCAGGGTTCCAGCTGGGCAGTGCCCGGCCCCGAGGAAGCCTTGCCCTCGAAGCCGCCTGCAGGCGGGGAGGAGGGCCAAGACCCAGCCCTTCCTTGCCCAGAGCCCCTCGGCCTGGGGAGCCTGCCCTGCGCCAAGATCGACCCCTTGCCAGCCGAGCCGCCGTGTCTCCATCTGCAGGCGGCGCTGGGGTCCAAAGCTCGGCTCTACAGCCGGCCGCTGGGCTTCCCTCCTCCGGAGTCCCGAGAGAAGGGGGGCCTTCTGGACGATGTTCAGGATGACCCGCTGGTCCCCCTTGCGGAGGGGCTGCCCCCCCAATCCAGCCCAGAGCTCAAGGGAAGCGTGCAGAGCAGTCCCCACGCTTCCCAGGGCCCCCCCAAGCCTGGGCAGGAAGGCAAGGGGGTGCCCCAAGCGTTTGGCCAGCTGGCACCCTCCTTCCCGGCCCTTCTGGGCCCCGGGAAAGCCTGCCAGCCCAGCCACCGGCAGCCCTCGCCCAGCGGCCTGCCCGTCTTCGGCTCGTTCGGCTACTCCAACCCCGAGGCCCGGGGCGGCGGGTACCAGTGTCGCCTGCAGGCCTTGAACTTCTGCGTCAACGAAGCTGGGCGCGGGCCCGCCTTGGAACACCTTTTGACGGCCCCCCCGGCCTCCAGCTCTTCGGCTCCCGTCCAGCCTCCCCCCTTCGTGCAGCTGCCAGCGGAGCAGGAGGCCTGGCCCAGGAGCCCCTTCTCCCTCCAAGGGGGCAGCGGTTACCAGCTGGGGCTGCCCCACTGCCTCTACAGGACTCCGGGCATGTTCTTCTTCGAGTGATGGGGAGGGATTGCGCCTGCGGACGGACGCGCCCCGTCAACTCGGCCTGCATCTGAATTCCTGAGTTCTGGCAGAGCTGACAAGGGCTGGGGGTGACCGAAGCCCCCCTCCCCTTTCCCCCGATCTGCACTTTTATCCCACCGGGTGGATCAAGCCTCGCACAGAATCCGTCTCTCTGTGGACCTCAGCAGCAGTTAAGCCAAAGTTGGCCAGTAGGCCAAAGGCAGGACGTTTGATGGGGCTCGCAGGGACGGGAGGAGGTTGAAACGCAGGCGGGCCAGTCGGCCGTGGCCGAATCCTGCCCTGATTCCAGCTTTAAGAACGGCGGCGGCGTTGCGGCCTGGCCAGCAACGGGGGGGTGGGGGGGGGAGGCTGAGCCTTCAACGTGGCCTTCTGCAGAAAGAGTTGCCAAGGGGCCGGCTGCCAGCAAAAATTAAACGGAATCCAGAAAAATGGAATTTGGTGTTTTTGCTCATGATTTCTTCCTCCCTTCCAGGAGGATTCAAAACAGGAAAAGCCCCCGGCGTTCCTGAAGAAGGGCCATTCTGCATAGGGGGTGAGCGGCAGCTTCATCTGAGATGACCTTGTTCAGCATGTTCACTTTGAGGCTGGCTGTTTTGGGAGTAGTGAGATCATGGGAAAGGGGTGACGGCCATCCCGCGAGATTGGGGTTGGACCGTAAAACGCTTGGCAACTCCTGGATTGATCGTGCTCTAACACTGCAGTCCATGGTGGTTTTTTAAAGCAAGCAGGGAGGAAGGATCTTGTGCCAATGGGACTCAGGAACCTAAATTTCCCCTCCTTTCGTAGTATGAGAAAGGCCTAATCCTGAATTAACAGAGACCGCAAGCCATCCGTTTGCAGCGCAAGACATTGGCGGTGTTTGCACACACGCTTAAACAGGCAAGTGAAGGAGCCGTGCCGTACCAGCACAACTTGCTACACGGATCAGTCTCAACTTTACGTTCGCTGGCTTAACAAGTGGTGCGAGAACAGCCCACCAAGTTCGTGTAAGGTTCAGTGCAAATCCAGAAAAGGGTTTACTGCAGTCATCTGGTTAAGCGTGTTGTGTGAACACAGCCAAGAGAGACACAAGGAGCAGACGTTTAGCCTTACTGAGGAAGGGCTAGAGAGAAATAAGGTGGAGACCTTGGCGCTCTCTGAGCCTTGCTGTTTTCTTGCAGACGTTTCATTGCCAGGCTAGGCAACATCTTCAGTGCGAAATAAGGTAATCGTGCAGTATGGAAGAGAGTGATTCACCACGCCTGTTTCATACCCAGCCGGATCAACAGGAGAGGCACCACGTTTTAAAGGTTAAAAAAAAGGAGAAACTCTCAGATTTGAAACCTGGCTATCGTATTGAGCAGTGGACAGGGAAGATAAAAAAAACCAAACAGGTTAATATCAAGGCCTCAGAACAAGATGTTGGGGGGTGGAGGGGTGTCTGCAGAAGAGGACAATTTTGCGGAGCTTCCAAACTTAAAGTGAGCTGGAATTTCCCATTTATTGGCTGTTCTCTGCTTCTGGGCCTTTCAAGAGCAATAGTAAGCTCTGTGAGTAAGTAAGGTTAAACTTGTCTTCTTCTGCAGATCAAATGAAACATAGGAGCAGGCAGGTCTGGTCAGTTGGCCATCTGGTTGCCAACCTCTTTGCAGTTGAAGGCACCAGTTGCACCACACTGTGTTGGAGGATGCAGGGCGGGGTGGGGGGTGGGGGTTGCCTAAATGGCTAGATCAGAGCTTTCCAAACTTTTCATGTTGGTGACACACTTTTTAGACATGCATCATTTCGCGACACACTCTTACAGCAAGGCACAAGGCAGGCACTAGGACCTGTGCAGAATCACAGCAGGTTTGGAGGCAGCAAGGCACAAGGCAGGCACTAGGACCTGCGCGGAATCACAGCAGGTTTGGAGGCAGCAAGGCACAAGGCAGGCACTAGGACCTGCGCGGAATCACAGCAGGTTTGGAGGCAGCAAGGCACAAGGCAGGCACTAGGACCTGCGTGGAAGCCAAGAGGCAGCAGCAGCCGCGACACACCCAGACACTGCAGCCGACACACTAACGTGTCCCGACACACAGTTTGGAAAGCTCTGGGCTAGATATTTAAATGCACAGGAATGGGAGCAATCAAAAGCTGTTGGGGGGGGATGTGGGTAACAATCAGCCAGAAGTTAGAAGTCCACACCCCCCACACCCCATTTCCCCATCCTGTTTGCTTAAATCAGTGTTTCTCAACCTTGGCGACTTCAAGATGTGTGGACTTCAACTCCCAGAATTCCCCAGCCAGCCATGCTGGCTGGGGAATTCTGGGAGTTGAAGTCCACACATCTTGAAGTCGCCAAGGTTGAGAAACATTGGGTTAGGGTCCTCCCCTTGGGGAGCCTCTGAGGAAGTCATTGTCCAGCCAGCCTCCGGGAGTTAACTTGAGCGGGATCCCAGGTTTGCAGCTCTGCTACACCCACCCACAGAATGGGGTGGGAGGCTTCCCTTCTCCACCATCACGGATGGAGAGCTGGACCAGGTCAGGCAGGAATCCAATCGTGGCCTACGCACAAACCTTGGACGCTGGAGTAGGCTGAGCCTGAACTGGAAATGCAACCTCCCTGGTTGATTTCCAAGGCAGTGGTGAGGATTTCATGAAGATAAACCCGTGTAGGACCCCCAGAACATTTGAGGGAAAGGTGGTCTTGGGATAAATCAAGGAGTCAAAACATCCCCTGGGAATATTTAGTCTGGCATCACAAACCTTGCTAAAGTATCATGCAGTTCTTTTGGCGGGCAATGAAGAAACCGGAGACCTGGGCAGTTATGGATTAATGTGCTGGGTCAACCCCGCCTATTATGGTATTTTCAACAAGCCATGGTTAAGTCATGGTTTAACAGATTGTGAACCCACTCTAGGTTCTATTTGTGTCTTCAGAACGGAAAGGTGGTAATGGAGGTGAGATATGCCCTTCTCAAATCATGTCAGCTATCAAATGTGCACGTCTTCTCTACAAACAAGCATTGTCCTTGGAGCTAAAGGAATAGCCCATTATTTTCCTTAATATTGACTGCCGTTCCTGTGTATGCTTATATGGAATAGATTCCATTAATTTAGGAAGCCTTGCACTGGAGAAGATACGTAGAAGATCAAACTGTTAAGCAATTAATTGAATGGTTATTGACTTTGGCTACAACTCAGGTTTTATGCTTCCGTGTGACCTATGAAGCCAGGTGTTAAGTTAACCATGGTTCAGTAAAACACAGGCAATTGGGTCATGCTAAGACGCCAGGCTTGTCGATCGGAAGATCGCAAGTTCGGAGGTTCGAATCCCTAGCCCCGCGTGACAGAGTGAGCTCCCGCACTCGCCCCAGCTCTTGCCAACCTAGCAATGCGAAAGGATGCCAATGCAAGTAGATTAATAGGTACCACTTTGGTGGGAAGGTAACAGCGTTCCGCGTGCGTCATGCCGGCCACATGACCGCGGAAGCGTCTTCGGACAGCGCTGGCTCTTCGGCTAACAAACAGAGATGAGCACCAGCCCCTAGAGTCGGACACGACTGCACAAATGTGCGGGGGGAACCTTTACCTTTAACACAACCAGTGAGATTTACCTTTTACTGGACATTCATTGGATGGTCTTGCCAAATTTGCCCCATTTAGGATTTTTTAAAATGCCTGACATTTGTGATTTTGAATGTGTCTGTCCAGGTTTTCCTATTGCCTGCTTTAATTCAGGATGCTGTAAAGGGAATTCTGTGCATTCCTCCAGACCAGACCAGGTCAAATGTGTTTAAAGATGCCATCTACATAATGCAGGTACTATCATCAGCGGGAGGGAGGGAGGTGAGGGGGTTAATAATTAGCCAGAGAATACTTGGCAGAGCCCAGCTGGGGGCACTACTTTGTTGATGTTAAAACCCAAAGCAGGTTGGATGGTTTCAGTACTTGGATGGGAGACCACAAGGAGCTCCCAAGGCTGCAAGTTGGTCTGGAGAGTCGTGCGGATCCAGAATTGGCCTTTACAGCCACTTACGGATCCACTGTTAAAATTTTACCTTTGGAAGACAATCTTACTCGGCTACGAGTGATCGCCAATGATGATATTATTATTATTATTATTATTATTATTATTATTATTATTATTATTATTATTATTATTATATCAAATTTGTATGGGTGCCCATGTCACAGAAAAGCGACTCTGGGTGGCTTACAAGTTGGAAAAACATCCTGAATGAAGATAGTGACAAACCACTTCTGTATCCTCACCATTAAAAAAAAAAATCCAAACAATTAAAGGGGAATTTATTTTATTTTCCTGGTGGTGGTGGGAAGGTAATTTAATATCTTACCCACTTGCTGTGTTCCTAAAGAAAATCTCTCCTCCAAGCGGATATGTTTGTCTGGTGCTATTTGCATTTATCATGCAAGGTTTTAGAAAAAATGCAAAGACCAAGTTGCTCACTCAAGTTAATGCTAACTCATGTTGATCCTCAATTACTTGGTTTGTGACAAAGGATGAAAAGTACAGTTGTCCTAAAGACGGATGCTGGACTCAATTACAGCAGCGATGGGGGGCCCGTTGGAAGACCCAAGGACCAGGGGCAGATCCTCCTGGAGGAAACAAATCTGTGTACTTGCTAAGAGCGGACACCGGCTTGAGGGCACCTAATCAATCAATCAATCAATCAATCAATCAATCAAAAGACAGATGGAAACAGAAAGTTCCCCCATCAGAACAGCCGGTCTGCTGGGGCCATCAAAGAAGACGTCCAGGCACCTCCATAGGGACAGGAAAGGTGTTCCGAGCCAGTGGAGGGCATTAATGCTGAAATTGAGGGCGTCACTGCAGGTCACCCCAAACCCCCGGAACATGGAGATGAACCCCGCGCCCCAAAGGGAAGAGGCCCGGGAGGAAGGCTACGGAGCGAGGCTGATGGACGGTCCCCCGCCCGCCGGGATTCGGCCTCCTGGCCCCTTCAGAGCGGTTGGGCCGCCCCGCTTGTCCGCCGAGGCTTTGCGGAGCTGAATTCCGACCAGGCTCGCGGCCGGGTCGGGCGAACGCGGGCTCGATCAGCGCGAGGCGCGCGGGGCTGCGTTCCCGCCGCACGCGAACCTTGGCTGGCCTGACCCTGGATCCGTGCGCGTGTGTAAGCGGATTGTGTGCCGGTTGGGTTGGTTTATGCTTTGCCGGGAAAGGGGTGACGGCAATAGCCGGGTTTCAGCGTGTCGTGTGAACGCAGCCTCCAGCGACGCGGCGGCTGCAAAGCGGAAGACCGCGGCCGGCCGGGCGCGGGGTGGGGGACGGCTGGACAGCTGACCCCCAGCCCCGCCGCCAGGGCACAGGAGCGAAGAAGCCGGGAGCCCGGGGCTCGCCCGCCAGGCCCCGCGCCCACGCCGGAGGCAGAGGCAGAGACAGGCGGCCCCCTCCGCTCCGCTCCGCTCCCCGGCCCGGCCCTTCCCCTTCCCCTTCCCCCGCTTCGCTCCGGCGAAAACAACATGTTGGGACCGAGCTCCTGCTGGCGTCCGCTGCGCCGCCTGCGGAGGGAACATTGGCCCCGGCCCCTCCCTGGGGGCCCTGGAGGAAGCCCGCCCGGATGAACTGTGCCCGGGCTGTCTGGTTCCCACACACCCAGCCCGGCCTCCCTCGCGGAGCGCTGGGAACCAGGTCCGGGCTGCAGCTGCTCCCCGCTCGCCCGCTCTTCCCGGCCGCTCCCAGCGCTGCGCTGCGCTGCGCCGCGGCGCGCCGAGCGGGGCGGGGGCGGCGAGGGGGAGCGCGGCCGCAGGACCCGCCGCCTTCGGAGCGCCTGCTCCGGCCGCCCCCGGGCCCTGGCCTCCTGCTGCACCGCACCACCGGGCCCATAATCCCCGGCGGGGCTATCTGGGAATCACCGGCCGCCCAGATCTGCAGGGGATCCGGTGGGAAAGCCCCCCCGGCTTTCCAAAACCCTCCTCCTTGCAGCATCCCCAAAAGCCAGGGCCGTCCGGCAGGGATGGGGCCGTTCTTGGACCACCAGCTGTGCTCCTACTCAGTCTTCCCCAACCCGGCGCCCCCAGGTGTGCTGGATTTCCACTTTCACAGCCCCCAGAAAGGTGGGAAGTCCAAGTCCAACACGGGAGCGCGGGGGGGGGGGGGCTGAGAATCCAGCCCAAAGGGGAGGCTGCAGGCAGTTCCAGCTGGGGGGCCGGGGGGGGGCATCTGCATGGCTCATAATCTCTGGGCCTGGAGGAGGGAAGGAGCCCAGGGACAAATCTGGAGTCCCGGCTGAGCCATGAAGCTTCCCAGAAGCTCTGCCAGCCAGGGCACTGCCCTCCTCCTGCTCTGGCCTCCTGGCCCTGGCGGGGCAGTTTCCCAAGGTGGTTTGGCTGCCAGGCTGGAGCAAACCGGACCTCGCTTGCAGCAGGGAGCAGGCCCGTCCCAGTTTTGACTGTGGCCTCTTAAAAACTGGCCTGGGTGGCGCATCTGGCAGCCTCCACAAGGGCTGGGTTTGGGAAGAAGGAGAAAAGGCCTTGGGGACCTGGAGCACTTTTGCCTTCTCTCCATACACAAGAATCAGCAGGGATCTACCGCACGACGCCCCAGAGGTGCCTTCCATCGGATACCTCCTTCCTAAAGAAAAACGTCATATCGCAGCTCTCTTTCTTGCCGCTTCCTCCTCTGTCTGTTCCACGTTGCGCAATATTTTCTTGGCCTTTTTTCCCTCTGACAAAGGGACGTCTGCGTCCACACACACAGAAGCTGGGTCTGCTCGATGCGCCTTCCCACGGTTAACTGAACCCTTGACGGACCCCAAGGGCCAGATTCACAGCACGTGCCAAGCTGGAAAGCCAACATGGGGCTCCGTTTGTGATGCGAACACAGCCAGAGAGAGGGTGGAAGTGTCAGAAAAAGGAAGACGTCCTCTTTCTCCTGCTTTCTCTTTCCTGCTGTTCGTTGGAAACCAAGAGAGATGAGGAGGGCTTAATGCTGGTAAGTCCAGTCTTGGCTCTTCCTCAAAAGCAATCCCACCTCACATCCCTTGCTGGATTAAGCAGCCGCGCACGCAAGGCCCAGCTTCGTTTCTTCACCCCTGTGGATGTGAACAGACCACCGCATGACCACTTCTCCACATGGTCTGCCCATGCTCCATGGTTCCAACATTGCTCAAACTGGGTTCTTTTTTTAGCAAGAGGTTCTGAAAGTTCTCAGTTTAACAAGCGATTCCCACAACTTCCCTCCAGCACAGCCTGAAATACAATGGCTGGCTTCCCAAAACATACCAAACCACGAACTATCTAACCTTATTTTTCCCTGTCTAGCGTACCAAAGGCAGCCTGTGTGCATAAAACGCACCCCAGTTCACACTGTTGGAGGACAGGTGTGTTTGCCGATTGATTGATTGATTGATTGATTATGTACCTCAAGTCAGCGCCAACTCTTAGCAACCACATAGACAGACCATCTCTCGAACCTGACCCTTCCAGTCTCCCAACCAGAGCTTTCCAAACTTTTCATGTTGGTGACACACTTTTTAGACATACATCATTTCGCGACACACTCTTACAGCACGGCATCATTTTGCGACACACTCTTACAGCAGGGCACAAGGCAGGCACTAGGACCTGCGCGGAATCCTGGCAGGGCAGGTTTGGAGGCAGCCAGGCACAAGGCAGGCACTAGGACCTGCGCGGAATCCTGGCAGGGCAGGTTTGGAGGCAGCCAGGCACAAGGCAGGCACTAGGACCTGCGTGGAATCACAGCAGGTTTGGAGGCAGCAAGGCACAAGGCAGGCACTAGGACCTGCACGGAATCACAGCAGGTTTGGAGGCAGCCAGGCACAAGGCAGGCACTAGGACCTGCACGGAATCCTGGCAGGGCTCGGAGGCAGCAGCAGCCGCGACACACCCAGACACTGCAGCCGACACACTAACGTGTCCCGACACACAGTTTGGAAAGCTCTGCTCCCAACAGTAATTGAGTCCATCCACCATAGTGCTGATCCCTCTCTTCTGCCCTTTCCTTCCACCTTTTCCAGCATTACGGACTTCTCAGAGAGAGTTGGGTCTTTGCATAATGTGCCCCAAAATATGGTAATCCGAGCCTGGTTATTTGCGCCTCGAGTGAGAACTCTGGGTTGATTTGTTCAGTGATCGGTTTGGTTGCTTTCTTGGCTATCCACGGTATTCTCAGGCGTCTTCTCCAAGACCAGAGATCAAAAGTGTCAGGAAGCCAAAAATCAGAAAGAGCCTGATAGCATCTTTTAAGGCCAACACATTTTATGAAAAGGCATAAACCTATTACAAAGTTTATAATAAAATGCATTCGTTTTAAAAGGTACCACCAGCGTCTTTTTGATTTTGCCATCGTACTCAAGAATATCTAACAAACAAACCGGAGTCCCAGACTTTCCAGGCTGCTGGCCTAGGCTCAGCCCTAATGTCCTCCCACCTCCCAGTAAGCCTCCTTGTGACACTGTGCCAAATGAGTGGCTGCCATTTGTTCAAGGACAAATCAAAGCACTGCTCTGCAGGAGCCCTGGAAGGCATCAACTCTTCTCTTCCTGGTCTGGAGCCCAAAATAAAATGTATAAAAAGCAGGGACCCAGTGAAACGCAGACACTTAACATTCCAAGGCTGGACTCACCAAATCTGAAACCCAAATTGCCTGGGAAAAGACAAATGTCGCAACCGGGTATTTAAAAGACGGGAACAGACGAGGGCATCCCATAAAGGCCCAAACCGATGGAGAAGCCCCAGGCCAGTCCAGTTGGTAGAGGGCCTCTCGAGATGGCTGGCGGGTGAAACTTTATGCCAATGACCTCTTCCCCTGGTGGCTGGCTAACAGTTCTCCTGACTCCAAGGAGAAAAAGAAAGCTCCTTTCGAAAGCATCACAGACGCGCAGCCTCCTCCTTTGTGGAATGCATGTGTGTGCATTCGCAGAGCAGCATTCCCAAACAGCTCTTCAACGTGTCAGCAGGTCTTGGCTCTTCTTCCTGCCTGCCCACCCATCCTTCCCGCCTTCCTCTTGCTGGGTGGCCTGGATAGTTCCTGCACCGAAGGGGCGCCCGCAATGCTCCTTCCTGCATCTGGGTGGACGTCCCAAGGACTGGCTGTGTGCTGGCCACGGTCTGGAACTCAGGATTTTTGCTATGGACTCCAATGGGCTCAGAAGCTGAGCCAAGATCTACAAGAGATTTGGCATCTCTGCTTCGACGCCCAGTTTTCCCCAGAATCCAACTAGGTTGATGAGAAGAAGCAGAACAACGGGAGGTGGAGGAAATGCCGATAACGGTAGAACAGCCAAACGATGCTCCACGTATTACATTTCCCCAACAGTGGTGTGGTTCCAAATTTTGAAGTGCAGGCATTCATTGAGACAATGGTTGTGTTCCACAACTTGCTTACTCTAGTCATAGGTCCACTTTGGAGCTTCTGGGAGGACACAATCATATTAAGTGGGTCAAAAATGGATGTTCTGGGAAAGGAGGGTCCCCACCCATTTTCTGGACTTTGGAGAAGCAGGATAGAAAGAGTACTGACGCTTCTGAACTTTAGTGTGGAAGAAGACTCCGGAGAATACTGTAGACAGCCAAGAAAATAAATCAACAGATCATTGAACAAATCAGCCCAGATTTCTCCCCCGAGGCACAAATGACCAGGCTCAAATTATCACATTTTGGACACATTAGGCGAAGGCCTATCTCCCTAGAGAAGTCTGTCATGTGATGTTGAATTATATACCAAAGCTTTGGAATCTGACTGTTTATCAAGAATTATGGTTGTATCGAGAGGGGAGAGGGAAGCAGAGGTGCCAGATCTCTTGGGGTGTGGCTAAAAGAATAATACTGAGAAATTGGGAAAGTGATATTATTCCAGACGGCTGTCAGAACCTGTTTTTAGAAAAGGCAGTATTTTCTACTAATCAAACGATGCAGCAATATGTGTATTTATTATAAACCAATGACTATTGATATGTATAATATATAAGGTAGATTTTTCCCTCTTTTTTCTCTTTCTTAATTTGTTTGGGGTTAGTTTCAATGTCTATTCATTTTTTTTCTTTAAGTTTAAACATTGTTTGTTAATTGTGTATGTTAAGAATGTAAAATAAAAATAAGGTTAAGAAAAGACCTCATGACATCATGACCTCCTTTCCGCCTTGGCCAGGCACACAGCAGCAGGCATGACTTGGCCACGGCAGCCAGTCAATGTTTAGGAGGCGTGCTCTGTGTTGCCAGGCATAGAAGGAACCCTAAGCACCTTAAGAAGAATGCAATAACCAATTAACATTTATTTGCCAAGAACAAATTGTTCATCTTATCATCTCATCTCACCTCACCTCACCTCACCTCACCTCACCTCACCTCACCTCACCTCACCTCACCTCACCTCATCTCATCTCATCATCTCATCTCATCTCATTTCATATCATCATCTCATCTCATCTTATCTTATCATCTTACCATCATCTAGAGCCAGTTTGGTCTAGTGGTTAAGGTGCTCGGCTAGAAACCAGGAGTCTGTGAGTTCTAGTCCCGCCTTAGGCATGAAAGCCGGCTGGGTGACCTTGGGCCAGTCCCTCTCTCTCAGCCCTAGGAAGGAGCCAATGGCAAACCAGGAGACTGAGAGTTCTAGTCCCGTCTTAGGCACGAAAGCCGGCTGGGTGACCTTGGGCCAGTCTCTCTCTCTCAGCCCTAGGAAGGAGCCAATGGCAAACCAGGAGACTGAGAGTTCTAGTCCCGCCTTAGGCATGAAAGCCGGCTGGGTGACCTTGGGCCAGTCCCTCTCTCTCAGCCCTAGGAAGGAGCCAATGGCAAACCAGGAGACTGAGAGTTCTAGTCCCGTCTTAGGCACGAAAGCCGGCTGGGTGACCTTGGGCCAGTCTCTCTCTCTCAGCCCTAGGAAGGAGCCAATGGCAAACCAGGAGACTGAGAGTTCTAGTCCCGCCTTAGGCATGAAAGCCGGCTGGGTGACCTTGGGCCAGTCCCTCTCTCTCAGCCCTAGGAAGGAGCCAATGGCAAACCAGGAGACTGAGAGTTCTAGTCCCGCCTTAGGCATGAAAGCCGGCTGGGTGACCTTGGGCTGGTCACTCTCTCTCAGCCCTAGGAAGGGGCCAATGGCAAACCAGGAGACTGAGAGTTCTAGTCCCGCCTTAGACATGAAAGCATGAAAGCTGGCTGGGTGACCTTGGGCCAGTCACTCTCTCTCAGCCCAACTCACCTCACAGGGTTGTTGTTGTGGGGAAAATAGGAGGAGAAAGGAATATTAGGTATGTTCGCCGCCTTGAGTTATTAATAAAAATAATAAAGGCGGGATAGAAAATAAATAAATAAATAAATAAATAAATAAATAAATAAATAAATAATAATAATAATAATAATAATAATCTCAATTGGGTAACTTCCTTAATAGATTGTGGGAATGCAGTAGACATAATATAACTTTACTTCAGCAAAGCATTTGATAAAGCATTCTGTGACACTCATCAGCAAGCTTCTTGGGCTGGAAGGCACAAGAATTAAGTGGATACATAGCTGGTTTAAACCTCATACCCTGAAATATTCATCAATAGTTCCTCATGAAATAGGAGCGAACTATCAAAAGGGGCGTGGTGGCTCAGCAGGTAAGACGCCAGGCTTGTCAATCAGAAGATCGCAAGTTCGGAGGTTCGAGACCCTAGCCCCGCGTGATGGAGTGAGCTCCCACACTCGCCCCAGCTCTTGCCAACCTAGCAATTCGAAAGCATGCCAATGCAAGTAGATGAATAGGTACCACTTCGGTGGGTAGATAACAGCGTTCCGCGCGCGTCATGCAGCCACATGACCGTGGAAGCGTCTTCGGACAATGCTGGCTCTTTGGCTAACAAACGGAGATGAGCACCGGCCCCTAGAGTCGGACACAACTGCACAAATGTGCAGGGGGAACCTTTACCTTTTTTATCAAGAGGGGTGCTACAAGGATCAATCTGGGTTCCTGGATTCTTCAATATTTTCATTATTGATTTCAATGTAGATTTTGACCCCACCTTTGGGTACCACCGCCCACAACAACAACCCCATGAGGTAGACTGGACTGAGACAGGGTGAGGGGCCCTAAGATACCCTGTGAGCTTCTGTGCCTGTTCGGGGACTTGATCTGGGTCTTGCTGGTCCCAACCCAACCCCTTAACCCCAAGGCTACACTGGAGAGAAGTAACAAGCCTTCTTTCGTGGGCTCTTGCTCCTTTGCCACCTTCTGTGTGGCACAAAGAGAACAGAAGCCGGACTGTCCATCTCTGCTTGCATCTGCTCATCCCACTAGATCTGGCAGAGTGAGATGCTCCTTCCCCATTCTGTGGAGCAGAGCCATTTAATGGGACCCAGCAGATGCCCCACCTCTGTGGCAGGGCCAGCCCTCCAGAACAGGACTGTGTCCAAGATTCAGGTGGCCCTGGCTTAGAAACTAGGCTCTTCCTCAGGCACTGGGGCCAGGATGTTAGGTGTGGTGGGGTGAGAAGTATCGTTTTTCATGGACCTTGTGGACTGACCTTCTGATTGTTCTTTCTGAGTTTTGTTTTTGGATCTCTGTTGACTTTTAATGTATTGTTAACAGCTGAGAGTTAGGAGGGAGGGAGGGAGGGAGGGAGGGAGGGAGGGAGGGAGGAAGGAAGGAAGGAAGGAAGGAAGGAAGGAAGGAAGGAGAGATGGAAGGAAGGAGAGAAGGAAGGAAGGAAGGAAGGAAGGGGAAGGGGAAGGGGAAGGGGAAGGGGAAGGGAAGGGAAGGGAAGGGAGGAAGGAAGGAAGGAAGGAAGGAAGGAGAGATGGAAGGAAGGAGAGATGGAAGGAAGGAGAGAAGGAAGGAAGGAAGGAAGGAAGGGGAAGGGGAAGGGGAAGGGGAAGGGGAAGGGGAAGGGGAAGGGAAGGGAAGGGAGGAAGGAAGGGAGGAAGGAAGGAAGGAAGGAAGGAAGGAAGGAAGGAAGGAGAAGGGAAGGGAAGGGAAGGGAAGGGAAGGGAAGGGAAGGGAAGGGAAGGGAAGGGAAGGGAAGGAAGGAAGGAAGGAAGGAAGGAAGGAAGGAAGGAAGGAAGGAAGGAAGATGGATCGATGGATCGGAAGGAAGGAAGGAAGGCCCGCCAGAGAACTCAGGGTTCCTCTGTGGCTCTCCTCCAGGGCAGTCAAGGGGGCTGCCATTAGTTCTCCCCTGCAGAAAGCCCCAGAGCTGCCCCCAACCCCCCATTTCACTCACCTAGACTGTGGGCATCGCCACCTTGCTTCCCTTCCCCCAGGCCTGGAACCTCCATCTCAGAACCAGCCAAAAGAAGAAGCAGGTGGCAAGGTGGGGGCGAGGGAGCTCTGCCAAACGTTTGTGCTTCTCACTAAGTGTAGCAGGGAGGAGTTCCCCAATCTGAGCTGGCCATCAGCGAACCTCCTGGACTTGATGCTTCTCCTGCTGGCTCTTTTCCAAGCAGAAACCCACCCCCGTCCCGACTTCTTCCCCGTCTCTTTCTCTCTTTCTCTCTTTCTCTCTTTCTCTCTTTCTTTCTTTCTTTCTTTCTTTCTTTCTTTCTTTCTTTCTTTCTTTCTTTCTCTATCTATCTATCTATCTATCTATCTATCTATCTATCCATCCATCCATCCATCCATCCATCCATCCATCCATCCATCCATCCATCCATCCATCCATCCAATTTATTCCCCGCCCATCTCCCATACAAGGGACTCTGGGCGGGTCACAACAATCAAAGTTAAAAACGATACAATAAAAGTCTAAAAAATGCAATATAAATAGATAAAATACAAGATGGGGGACGTAGGGAACGTAGCGTAGATAGTGTTGCTACGGGGCCAGCCAACCCCAGGAGGCACTCCCGCCTCTGTTGTCCCAGGCCAGGTGGCAGAGCCAGGTCTTAAGGGCCTTCCGAAAGGCCAGGAGGGAGGGGGCCAGTCTCACCTCCGGGGGCAAGATATTCCATAGATATTTTTCTTGCCTGAAAAATACCGGATATGTCTATTTTTATAAGAAAAGAGAAAAACAGATGGATGGAGGGGTTTTGAGGATTGACACTGCCTCTGCTGATCAGCCTGCCATGAGCATCCACAGGGGGAAGGAAGGGCCAGTGACATGATATGCCCCTGTGATGTCATCACAGCTTTTATTAGAAATCTCTCCCTTTCTCTCTGCTGCTGCTGCTCCTCTCCGGTCCAGCCCCTCCCCTTCCCAACCGCACCTTTAGCCAAGTTACTTAAAGATTGCACAAAGGTTGGTTAGGGTTAAACTTAGGGGGTTGTTTGGGTTTGTGTGTGTGTGTGTGTGTGTGTGTGGTTTAGCATGTGGTGCAAGGCCAACCCTTTGGGTTATTCTATCGGTCTCTTGTGCAAACCCAGAAAATGTTTAATTCAGTCCCCAGGCACAGTATATTCCTTTAATGACCGTTCGAAGTTACAATGGCACTGAAAAAAAGTGATTTATGACCACTCCTCGCACTTACGACCATCTCACTTAGCGACTGAAGTTCACGCCCCAATTGTGGTCGTAAGTCGAGGACTACCTGTAAAATATTCCAAAGGTGCAGCCATACCAAACACCAAAACGTAACCCAAACTCCACTGGCGAAGCCCAGCTCAACCTCCGGGGTGCTCGAGCAGGCTGTGCGAGCCGGGCCACCGGGCTATCAAGCCCCAACGCTCTCGATTCCTTTGGGACCGCTTCTGACACCAACCCAGCTATTGGCCTGTGACCCGGGATGCAGGCTCTCGTGCAGACCAAGTCTGTCAATCGGTCCCTTCACTTCTTCTCTGGCTCATGGTCAGTTTCTCAGCCGGCAGAAAATCATATCCCTACTTGAAACTTACAGCATGGGCAAAGGAAATGCTTTGCATTTCTTTTCCTCCCCTGAAATCAAGCCCAGGTCTCCCCCTTAGGGCCCCACCCACTCAGTCCTCTTGGCAACCCAAGACAGCCCAATGTACCGGCACATGGAACGTGGGGTCCTCTGCCTGCAGGCCCCCCCCCCCGCCCCATTGCTCCTTTTGCAGACTTCTCCCAAGGTTAGGCATGTATCATTTACGTGCTACCATGTGTTGAGCACAGAGGCACCCAAACACGGCACTTGGATGTGGAAGCGAGTCCCACAGTCTACGACTGGCTGAAGGCTTCAATTTGAGCTCCACTCCTGGGAAATCCATGTAATTTTCTTGGCAACAGTATAGAAGTTGTTTGCCATGACCTTCTTCCAGGATTTTTTTTTTCTTTTTAAACTTCCCAGGCTAGCTTGCAAACCTGAGATCTCCTGGTGGTCTCCTATCCAAATGCTTAGGCTTTCAAGATCCGCCAGGGTCAGGGGGGTGCTGCTACCTACCTGGGCTCCATGGTCTTCCTCTGTAGCCAAGGATTCAGGACCCTGCAGCCTCAGCGTTTTAAGAAGTGAACAACCAGGGTTGGGATTCCTGATGTCACAGACCCCTGCCAGTCCAGGAAGGGATTAAATCATGTCTGTCTTGCCCTGTGAATGCTCTGGGTAGACTTGGGCTGGCCACTCTCCTGGTTTTGACTGAATTAGCAGCAGGTTTGGTCAGAGGAAAAGGCTGTTTATAGAACGGTGGACCAGAACAAATTGGGAAATTCAAGGTCAGGAGTAATAAGAAGTGGCTTTCAGAAGAACATAAGCCGTGCGCTGCTGGATCGCCCCCTGGCCCATCTCGCCCAGCAGTCTGTTCTCCCAGTGGCCCACCAACTGCCCAAGGGAGTCCACTGGTCCCCCAGCAATGGCCTTCACAGGCAGCCCCACCGCCATCCAGCCTGAGCGTCAATCCCCATTGACCTAAGGCAGTAGTTTTCAACCTTGGCAACTTTAAGATGGGTGGACTTCAACTCCCAGAATTCCCCAGCCAGCAAGCTGGCTGGGGAATTCTGGGAGTTGAAGTCCACCCATCTTGAAGTTGCCAAGGTTGAGAAACTCTAATGGCTATTGGCCACCAGGATTAAATAGAACCTCCAGGATCACGAGAAGCATACCTCTGCTTATCAGGGGCTAAGGCAGGGCTTTCCAAACTTTTCATGTTGGCGACACACCAACGGTGCAAAAACCCGGAAGCGCCGCTACTGCAGCACTTCCGGGTTTCCACGGTGGTGGTGGCACTTCCGGGTTTTCGCATGCCACAGCGGCGACTGCGGCGCCTTTGGGTTTTCGTGCACCGCAGCGGCGGCAGTGTCCTGGTGTGCCGTGTGAAAACCCAGAAGCGCTGATGGCCCGGTGGTGGCGTGCGTGCCATCAGCGCTTCCGGGTTTTCGCGTGACACATCTGGGCCCCGCAGGCGACACAGTACTGTGTCGCGACACACAGTTTGGAAAGCTATGGGCTAAGGTCAGAGGTATATGGTGGCTTCATAGACTATTTCTCAGCACTTTCTTCATCGACCCGACTTCTCCCTTTTCAAATCTGCACGAGGCTCCTTCTTCGTTTTGGCCACCGGCTTCCTAGTGTTGGGGATGAGATTAAATACTAGGAGAAGATATATTGTTTGGATATTATCCTTCCTTTCTCACGTAAGTGAGATTAGCAGAGCATCATCCCCGGCAGCATAAAAAGTTGGAAACTGAGACGAGGTTGGTTTAACCTTCTAGAAAACAATAATCCAGGATGCTGTGAGGCAGACTGGATTATCCTGGCATTACCCCTTTTTGTCCCTCTTAAAACAACAATCACACAGTTTTGTGAAGAAATAAAAGTAATGTTTACTCACATTATCTAGGTCTCAAAAACAGCAGTTGCAGTAGTAGAGTCAAGGCAGGTTTAAAACATATTAAGTTGCAAAAATAGAATATATAGACTTTAGCATTCTGTCTGGGCTTGGAGAGCTCAGACAACGTGTCCTTTCAACTCGAGAGCATGGTGGAAAGAGAGGGAAGAACAGGAAGAAGGAAGTGATCTCACAGAGTTCTCTCTGCAGGAAGTTACTGCGAGTCTCCGCCCTCTTCATGTCCTTATAGAGCAAGACATGAATTGTTGGTATGACTGCTATATTTTCCCACACCTAGCCCCTGGTGCCGTTTCTCCCCATGGCTGGGGGCGGCAAGCAGATGTCCTTTGGGGTCAAGCGGACTTTTCTGCCCTGCAGGCTCAGGGGGAGCCCGGGCCCCGACGCTTGCGGCTTGGACCGCCTTGCTCCTGGCCCGCTTCCCACGCCTCGGGGCTCCGACGGCGTGGCCTTGGCAGCACCACAGGCGGGTGCCGCCCGTCTTCTGGCCTCGGCTGCACCGGACAGTTCTTAGCCTGGAGCCAGCCTGGTGGGCCAGATGACCACACGTCTGTGGGATCGTGAATCAGCCACCGAAGCAGGCGGGCAGATTCCCGAGGGAAGCCCCTCCGCAGCCAGTTTTGCGGGGGGGCCAGGAATCAAGCCCCCCCCCCGGCTGGCTGCCTTCCCTTCCTGCTGGGCTTCTGCAACGCTGCCGACCCCCCCCCCCAGCCTCCTCCTTGCCCCACCAGGCCCTGAAGGTGGGCGACGGAGGCGGGGCAGAGCCCAGCCCCTGGGAACCAGACAGGAAGGGCGACGTCAGCAGCCTTCGCTGTAACTCAAACCAGATGGTCTCGGTCCCCGCCAGGGCCGCAGGGGTGGTCAGTGGCAGGAACTGGTCAGGGGGCAGGAAGCGGACCGGGAGGAAAGTCCCGCCGCGGAAGCCGGGATGGGATCAACGGGCGGCGCCGCGGCCGAGCCGGCCTCCAGCTTCCCCGCCCCGCGAGCCGCTTCCTGGCGCAGGGGGGCGACGGCTCGGAGATGCTCCTGCGGGACTTCGGAGCTGCTGGCCCTGCGAAAGCGGCGCGGGTCTCTTTGCCGGGCGCGGCTTCTTCCCCGCTCAGCCGGCGGCAGAGGCGGGCTCCGGCCTAAACGCCGGGGCTCTCGTGTCCAGCCTGCGAGGGTGGCTGCGGGCCGGGGCGAGGGTGCGGCGGAGGAAGCGCACCCCGGATGGCTCGAGCGAGGGACTGGCTCAAGCCGCACCTTGCGCGGGCCAACGCAGAGAAGCGGCGGGCCCCAGCCCGGCAATAAGGACGGAGGCAAAGTCGGGGGGGGGGGGGTCAGGCACGGAGCCCAATTGCCCAGGGCAGGGCATTGATTTGATACTGGCTGGTGACCCGGAGGAAATCTGGCCAAGGGGGTTTTCAGCCCCGGCGTAGGCCGAGAGACCAGGGGCCTTGGGAAGAAACATGGAGTCGTTTGCACGGTTGGGCACCAACAGGTTTTGCTCACGAGCGCGTGATCACTTCCAGAGCACCAAATCCTGCAATGTGTGGGACTTCTGATACTTTAGACTCTCACGGAGTATTTTTTTTAATGTTTCAAAACAGCATTTAACTTTCTTGCACCTTTTCTGGGCAACGAGGCAGAACTGAGAAGCTGCTCTGGAATTTATTTCTGTTTCATTTATTGCTACTTTTTGGCAAGCTACTAGCCCCCCCCCCCCCGCAAACTATTTTACCCTCTCAGGTGCGGGACAACATGGAACAAAAGGGATGTTTCCACACAACCTGCTAAACCCTAAACCCAGGTTAACAAAAGATAATTGCTGTGTTCACATAACACTCCTGCACCCAAACAAGTAAAATGTGCTAGGGCTTTACACAATCAACTGGTTCAGCCAACAAGCCAAGATAATAAGTGTTGAATCGCAAGCTTGCTTGCTTGCTTGCTTGCTTGCTTGCTTGCTTGCTTATTTATTTATTACTACTACTACTACTACTACTACTACTACTTTATGGGATGTATTCAATTTATACTGCACCACTCCTTCAGGTGGTCAAGGCTACATATCGTGTGCTTTCTTCTCCGATTTTTTCCCACAACAACAACCCTGTGAGGTAGGTTGGACTGAAAGGGAGACTGGTCGACATCGAGCTTCCAAGGCTGAAGATGGGGGGCGGGGGGGGGGGGAAACAGGAGTAAAAAAAAAGTCAGGAAGTCACCGTGAAATGGGGAAAGTGCTTCGATCACACAGTCCCAGCTGTCGCTTTTTGGAAGCACTCCCACCCCAGCAGATGCCCCTGGCTGAAGATAGGCTAGAGCAGCCTTTCTCAACTTTTGGACCCTGGAGGAACCCTTGAAATATTTTTCAGGCCTCGAGGGACCCCTGCACATTCAGGCTCAAAGATAGGCCAGAAGTTACAAAATCATTATATTCGTTTCATGGGTAGCCCTGTATTACAGGCATTAACTAAAAATAAAGAATGAAACTTATCTCTTTCATGTGAAGTTGCCCAAATTTGAAATATTTTTTAAAATAAATCGTGATCTCCTGGGGAACCCCTGGTCACCTCTTACTGAACCCTGGCTGAGAAACCCTGGTCTAGAACCTGGGTCTGTCCCATTCTGCAACTTCCACCTATATTTCAGGTGCATTACACTTTGCTTTGCACCCCCATTCAATAGCAGCCCTGTCCATTCTTAAGAGAGCCCCGAAGGCCCTGGGAAGCTGTCCTGGGCATCCATTCTGTAGTCCATCCCCTCCAGAAAGCCATCAGCTGGGAAAGATTGCCCTGTGCTGGAGGTGGCTGAAAGGGTTTGATCTGCTGAACCATCTCAGGGCTGCCCTGGACAAGCTTCCTCTCTTTGCAATGTCCAGGGGTGTCAAAAAAGTCAAGATGGCGGCCACGACGGTGCAATCAAAGCTCCACCCAGTTTTTATGTGCAGAAGCTAGCATCACCTGGACCCTTCTGGGCCAAAGATCAAGCAAGCAAGCTCATCTCCCTGCTCAAACAGCTGGAAAGCACAGCTGGAATGGCCAGGCTGGTCCCTGAGTCACCCGTCTTCCTCTGCGGGTATCAGATGGCCAGGAAGGGAATGTGGGGGCGAGAGAAAGGCTGGCTCCCTTTCTGCCAACATCACTGGAAGGGAGTCTATGATGTGCTGGGGGTGGCCGCCAAGCTGGACTCTCCCAGCGGGCCGAGGAATTGAGGGATCTTTTTTTAAAAATTCCTGTTGTGCTAAAGGGTGTGAGTCACCGAACAAGCGGTACACTGAGAGAACTCTTCCCAGACAGACACGCTACCCACACGGAGGACGGAAGCAGAGAAGTCGAGAAAAACTTTGCAATCTTCTAAGCCAGTGTTTCTCAAACTTGGCCACTAAGAGCTGTGGACTTCAACTCCCAGAATTCCCCAGTCATCAAAAAATAAACGACCAACCTTTGATTAACTCAAAGAAGGGCAGGCCAGGCTGAGATTCTTCTGCAGGATGCATGCATCGATTTGGTCTCTGCTTAGTAGAATAAAAACTGTCCCAGGAGCACAGCTGATTGTTTGAAAAACCACGTTCGTTCGTAGGGGTCTCCATGGGGAGGAGATCAGAAACACCAAGACGGTGGTCATCACCCCGTGATCAAAGCCCATCTGCTTTCCATATGCAACAAGGTTGAGCTTTGATCACACGGTGACAACCACCATCTTGACTTTTTTGATCCACCCCTGCAAACACCCCTCCCTGTCCCCCCGACTGGATTATCAAGCCAACGTAATTTGGTTCTCTGGTGCCCTAAAACAGGCACAACCATGGTTCGGAGTGTTTCCCGCCTGCTCTGGTTCTTTGGAATCGGATCCCACCAGGATTACGTTTGGAATCGGATCCCGTAAAGTTTTAAAAAACCCTAAACTCCCTTCCTTTTCAAGGGCCACTGTGAAGGTGCTTAGAAATAAATTAATAAAATTTCTCACCTGTTACTTCAAATGTAGAGAGGTTATCGTTGTTGTACATTATGGGCTTTCCAGGTTAAAATGAGAGGCTCCTGGTTTTATTTTTTGATGCTAGGATGGATTGTAATCTGTTACCGTACCAGCTGCTGTTTTATTCTCTATCCTGTGCTTAGTAAAGTTGTAAGCACATCATAGTTGAAGCTGCTACCTTCCTGGATGCGCAAACAATCTCAGTGTTCCTGGGGTCCCCACACTTCTTCTTTTTTTAAATATAAATTTTATTTGCATTCACCTTACATAATACACATAATACACAACATTAACTACATTTATATACAAATATTTACAATACATTACAATACTCATTACATAACATACTTACTATAACATATCTTTACTTTAATTATTTCCCCTCTATTTCCGTCCTCCCTTCTTCTTCCTCTATTCCTCTACACCTACCCCCACCCTTCCTTTCCATTCTCCTTCTTTCATCCCTATCTAACATTCTCTCTTTCTCGCTGTCACTTTCCCTTCCCTCCCTCGTCCTCCGCTCCTCTTCCATCCCTACACCCTCCCTACCCTTTTCCCCCAAAATGGGGTCTTCTCTCTTCCTAGTTTCCTCATATACACCTACAACTTTTCCCTCTTTCCTTTCTTATTTACATTTCTCTATCCCTAATCTTATATCTATTTTCCTTTCTTCTCTTATGTTATGTTACAACTTAATTTACTATTTGATCGGGTCCCCACACTTCTGATAGTCTTCCAAGCCCTTCAAGATTCCCAGACCTGTTGCACAGATGGAGATCTTCCTGCTTCCTTTCCAAAAACAAAAAAGATCTGGGGAAGTGCAGTAATCTAGAACCAGCATTCCCAGCAGATTCTTTGGCAGATTAATCTTAATCTCCCCACCAGGGGAAAAGGAGTAATTACCAGAAGAGCAAGTTGATCCTTGCCATATAAAGGCAGTTGGCCTGCTTCTTCCCATCTCTTGGAGAAAGTCCGATACGCTGCAGAAATAAAAACTGCCGGGCACTTGGCCAGGGAAAAAGCCTTCCCTTTGCTCCTTTTGAGGCTGACCAACGCGTCTTGGTCTCCATGAATGCTGGTCCCCTTTTAAAGCCATCTGAGCTACATCTGGCGCCTGGGAGTTGCGGATGGGTTGGGTGACCCTCTGCGTTGTGCCATCCGATCCATTGCTGGCTTATTCCCATGTGCAGCCTTGCAGCCTGTCTTTGGAGATTGGCTCGATTCGCACAGCAGCTGGGCCAAGCGGGGAAGCTGGGACTTCAGCAGATTGTGGAAAGCCAGTCAGGGACTTCCTGGGTCGTGTGAACCAGGCATCATGTCAACCCCTTTCGTTGTTGTTTTTGTGAGTCAGCCTTGACTCCTGGCGACTGCCTGGAGACGTCCAGGCTGTTTTCTTGGCAACGTTTTTGGGAATGGGTTGCCCTGGCAGTCGTCTTCCTGGGGCTGAGCGAGAGGGACTGGCCCAAAGTCACCCAGCTGGCTCGGTGCCCAAGGCAGGACTCAAACTCACCGTCTCCCAGCTTCTAATCCTGTGGCTTCCACCACTACACCAAACTGCTTCTCAACTCAAACCATGCTGCTACTGAGTTCTTTGGCATCGCGTGCTCGGTGATAGCAAGAACGGGGCTTCCTTAATGCAGATCTAGGGCTTAGCTTGGGCAAACCCAACCTTTTGGGGGCAGGAGTCACACGTCACATCACTCCGTCTCCCTATCACATCCTAAACGCCTGCATCCCCCCGAGTGGGATTGAGACCCTGTGATTTAGCTTTTCCAGGGAACTTGCTAGTATATGAAACTTCTTGTTGCCTCCAACGGAGGCTTGAAATGCCCCCTCGGATTCTCAAGGCAGAGGAAGTGCCAGCCAGGCCCAGAGCCCTACCTGGCATGGTGCCCATCACGCCTGCCTCCCCTAAGCAGACGGGTGGGCTGGTCTTCCCACCCACAGAGCCGTGGGCAGCGGTCCTCAGCACGCACATAAAAACTGGGTGGAGCTTTGATTGCACCGTCGTGGCCGCCATCTTGACTTTTTTGAGACCCCTGGACATTGCAAAGAGAGGAAGCTTGTTCAAGGCAGCCCTGAGATGGCTCAGCAGATCAAACCCTTTCGGCCACCTCCAGCACGGGGCAATCTTTCCCAGCTGATGGCTTTCTGGAGGGGATGGACTACAGTTCCCATCAGCCATTGGGGAAAAAGGCATGATAGTGAAACCTTTCCATCAGGACTGAGAGCAGGAGAAATGAAAGCCTCAGATTCCATTCCAGGGCAGCTGTTGAACAAGAACTTCTGTCCATGAACATTTGGGCTACTGTACATCTGTGACTTTTTGACAGTTTCACACATGCCACTGGTCTAGGTTAAAACGGGCTGGGTTCAGCAAACCATGAGATGCCATAATATGTCTCTTTGCTCAGGATAGCATGAATCCAGGAATCAAGTACCACTAACCTGGGTTTAGGGGGCACGGTGGCTCAGCGGGTAAGACGCCAGGCTTGTCGATCGGAAGGTTGCAAGTTCGGAGGTTCGAATCCCTAGCCCCGCGTGTGGAGTGAGCTCCCGCACTCGCCCCAGCTCTTGCCAACCTAGCAATTCGAAAGGATGCAAATGCAAGTAGATGAATAGGTACCACTTTGGTGGGAAGGTAACAGCGTTCCGCGCGCGTCATGCCGGCCACATGACCGTGGAAGCGTCTTCGGACAGCGCTGGCTCTTCGGCTAACAATCGGAGATGAGCACCGGCCCCTAGAGTCGGACACAACTGCACAAATGTGTGTGGGGGGGGAACTTTTACCTTTAACCTGGGTTTAGCATGTTGTGTGAACCCAGCTAGTATCAAAAGTGACATAGCCACAGTTGTGGGGGTCTTGGAGACCCCAACCACAGTCCTGGGTGCACCCACACAGAACCACACCATTGCTTGTCTCTTCTTTTCCGCAGTCCCACCTCCCTACCTCCGCAGCCCTAACACTGTAATTTCTGCTTTCCATTAATACTTTTGTTTTCTGTTAACTCTGAAAAGTGTTAGCTGCCCAGAGAGAGAAAGAGCGCAGAGGATTCTCGGAAAAAGTAAGTGACGTCAAGGTTCCCCCATAGCATTTATTTCGGTGCCTGCAGGCCCCTTGCCAACTTGCACAAAGACGCTTTATCTCCCGTCTCTCGGTCTGGGAGGAAAGGTCTCAAAAGGTCACCTCACCTCCCCATCCTTGATAATTAGGAGCAGCTAGACAGCTGGCCCTCACATCTGGAAAGGGATCTACTCTGCTTCTTTAGCCGAGAGCAAACGTGTAGCTGTGAGAAGTTACTGGAAGAGGCAGCCCGAAAGATCGGAAGCCACATTTGAACGTAGCACGCTGTCCATTGCTCTCTTCTTGGAGAAAGCCTGCCGCTTCTGGGCTCTGCTCCCCGTGGGCCAAGACTTTTTTGGTTTTTCCAGCAGATAAAGTTGTGGGATGGGATGCACTGCCAAACATCATCTTTAAAAAGTGGAGGAAAAAAAAAAAGTGCAACTGAGCAAACATCAGCATTATGTACAGTTTAATCTTCCTCCTTTGCAGTGATTTCTCCCATATTCTTGCAAACCATAACAGCGAACGTGTTTCAAAATAAACTGCTTCATATTCAAGACAGAGCTTGAGCGAGAAATAGGCTGTTTCAAGCTTTTGCGCATAAAACGGCTGTTTCACATTGAGAACAGGGCTTTGCAATTCCAGCACAGTTTGATTCAAAATTTTGCACATCCCTTCAAAGGTTTCTTACTTATTTTTATAGGGTTTTATCTCCTGAACATCGGTCAGCTTTATGTTTCCAGCAGTTAACCATATTAAGGCTGTCATATATAGAAATTAAAGAGATAAATTAAAGGTGGTTTGTCAAATGCTCCTGCCTTTTGGAGGAGCATTTGCACCTCAAGAGACAGTTAGCCTGTTAGGAGAGGAAGAGGAAGAGGAAGAGGAAGAGGAAGAGGAAGAGGAAGGAGGAGGAGGAGGAGGAGGAGGAGGAGGAGGAGGAGGAGGAGGAGGAGGAGGAGGAGGAGGAGTATCTGTCTCACCTCTAGGAGGATCTATCTAGGAATCAAGGAGGAGGGGGAGGATTATTCCCTGGCTGACTGGGGAATTCTGGGAGTTGAAGTCCATACATCTTAAAGTAGCCAAGCTCGAAAAACCCTGTGCTACATCCTGAAATTTGACTAGCACAGTTTGCTTATTGTTGGGGTGGGGGTCAAACTCCTCAAAGTCAAGGACTGAACAACACTCAGCTTTTGCAACACATCGTACAGGGGTGTCCTCAGGGTGTGGTCAAAAAAGTCAAGATGGTGACCACAACAGGGTCATTGAAGCCCCGCCATTTTTTCATGAGTGACACAGGTAAAAAACAGGCGGAGCTTTGACTGCACCTTCGTGGCCACCACCTTGACTTTTCTGACCACACCCCGAGGACACCCCGGGCTCCATCATCCAACCGCCCTTCCAGTGAAGACGCTTCTTCTAAGTAAAAAGGGCCGGAGCGCAGCCGAGGAAATGCTGCTCAATTAACGGGAGCAAAGCCCACTGACCCGCTGCTGTGGGGAAAGGCGCCTGCTTCTCAGCGGCTGGTTTGCATGGCGCACATACCCAGGTGAGTTAGCAACCTAGCACCTGCATTCCCACCACATGTTAAGATCGGCTTAAATTTCTTTTCTTCATGACTTAGAGGTGTTTTCCCCTCTATCTCCAACACCTTGAATTCAATTATTTATTTATTTATTTATTATTTAAATTTGTATCACCGCCCATCTCCTCTATACCAGGGAACTCTGGGCAGTAATTATGATTCCACGTAAGATGGGAAGCCAGAAAATGGGTGAATTCAGTATGCAGGTTAAGTGTGCTGTGTGAATGCAGCCTCTATGTGCTGAACAGGCAGACGTGAGGGTCAACATGCCCTTTCTGTGCCTTCCCAGGGCGGGGGGGGGGCTGCCGCTGTCCCAGGAGACCCTCGGAGGACACGTGGCCTCCAGGGGGCCTCTAGCAAGCCGCCCCCTCAGGACAATAGACACCAGTGCGGGGAGGGTGTAGCTGCCCCCCTCCCTTCCCCTCCGGTCACGCACAGGAACAAAGTATGGAATGACCTCATGTGCCAAGCATCTTCCCGTGCCCCTGCCGGCCGGGAGGTGGAGCAGCTGGTTCAACTGCATGCTTCAGTTTCTCCCTGTGTGTTTTCACATGCACATTACACCCTCCCACATCAAAGTCGCCAGGCCCCCTGCTGCAAATCAGCTCCCCCATTGGAAAAGGGACGTGATTGTAGGCACCTACAGGGCTCAAGGGATGTGATGTCCCACGCATCATGACATCGTCGCCCACTTTGGCATTATACAAGTGATGTCACCTGGACACGTTCCAGATGGCTATTAAATGAGCCTCTCGTCTGGCTTTGCACAAGACATTAAACCAGAGCTTTCCAAACTTTTCATGTTGGTGACACACTTTTTAGGCATGTATCATTTCGCGACACACTCTTACAGCAGGGCACAAGGCAGGCACTAGGACCTGCACAGAATCACAGCCAGTTTGGAGGCAGCCAGGCACCAGGCAGGCACTAGGACCTGCGGGGAATCCTGGCAGGGCTCGGAGGCAGCAGGAGCTGCGACACACCCAGACACTGTAGCCAACACACTAACGTGTCCCGACACACAGTTTGGAAAGCTCTGCATTAAACCATAAACGGATCAATCTAGGTTCACACCACATGATATGCCACCCAAAAGCCTAACTCAGGTTAACGCTAAGGAAGCTTAACATCTTGTGTGAATACAACCATTTGGTCTTGAACTGGTTCGTGCAGTGTGAACACAGCCACTCAATCAGACTGGCCCAATCTAGTGTGCTTCCGATGTGCGAGATTAGGCATGTCAATTTCACTTTCCTTGTTTTCCTCAAACCGGAGAAATTACTTTTAGAAGTTTGTGTGAAAATCTATATATATTGATAGGGAGCGAGAGATCCAGCCCACGGCCCCTACTCTGTGGGGTGCTGCAGGGTTCGGTGCTCTCTCCGCTCCTTTTTAACATCTACATGAAACCGCTGGGTGAGATCATCCGTCACCACAGGATGACGTATCATCAACACGCTGATGATACTCAACTATACATCTCCATCCCGGGTGACGTAAGTGAGGCTGTGACCGCCCTCTCTTGGTGCCTGGAGGCTGTGGGGGCCTGGATGGGGAACTACAGGCTTCAGCTGAACCCTGGCAAGACGGAGTGGCTGTGGGTTAGGGGCTCCTGGGTATCCAGGAATTTACCATCTTTGGTTCTGGATGGGGTCGCACTGCCCCAGACAGACCCGGTGCAGAACCTGGGGGTCCTCCTGGACTCACGACTCCTGCTCGAAGAGCAGGTGGCAGCCGTGGCCAGGAGGGCCTTCGCACAACTTCGTGTTGTGCGCCAGTTATGCCCCTTCCTGGATCGGGAGGCCCTCCCGTCAGTCACTCATGCCCTAGACATCTCCTGTATAGACTATTGCAACGCGCTCTACATGGGGCTACCCTTGAAGAGCATCCGGAAGCTACAGCTGGTTCAAAATGCGGCCGCACGAGCAGTTCTAGGAGCCCCAAGGATGGCGCATGTAACACCTTTGCTGTGCGATCTGCATTGGGTGCCGGTTTGCTTCTGGGTCCAATTCAAGGTGTTGGTTATCACCTTTAAAGCCCTACATGGGATGGGTCCAGGTTACCTGAGGGACCGCCTCACCCCCATTACATCGACCCATCCCACCCGGTCAGGCAGAGAGGGCATGCTACGGACCCCGCCCATGAGAGATTGTCGATTGGCAGGGCCCAGGAAGAGGGCCTTCTCTGCCGTGGCCCCCACCCCATGGAACACTCTTCCCCCAGAGGTGAGGCAGGCCCCCCCTTTCCCGGCCTTCCGAAAGGGAGTCAAGACTTGACTTTGCTACCTCGCTTGGGGCGGGAGGGGGCATAGTCAATCATGGGGATGGTTGGCGCCTTGATGAGGCCCTGAGGAATTTTTTGAGACTGTTGTTTCTCCATCTTGGATTTTATATTATTTTATATTATTTTATATTATTTTATATTTTATATTTTTATGATGAATCTCTTTTTATGGTATTTTAATCTCTTATTATTTTAATTTGATTGTAAACCACCCAGAGTCACTTTGGCGAGATGGGCGGTGAAGAAATGTGAGGGATAAATAAATAAAAATATTTGGGGGCACTTTCTCCAGAGAGGCAGTTTTACTTGGAGTTTTGCCTAGGGGACCCAGGTTTTGCTAACCATCTTCCCTAATAAAACGCCACCTTGTGCGCTATTTTCTTGACTTTAGGCCGTTTTCTCCAAGCGTTTTCCAAATCTAGGTTTAACAAAACTGCTGGGTTGCACTGCCAGATGAGAATACATAAGGGCAAACTTTGCAGGCAGTTAAGTTTCGGGTTGTGGGCTGGTTTCAACGGTGAAATCGGGCAAACTCGCCTCCAAACACCAAGGCTGCCCTCAGAAACAGTTAGAACCAGCCCATTCCCGGCCTGATGGAGGAGAGATCCAGACTCCTGCCGGAAAAGCCGCTTCCTGCTGGCTTTTGACCCCGACGGCCGAGGCACCGGAGAAAGATGCTCCATTTTGCCTCTGGCCCCGGTGGAGACCTACTTCTTGGGCCGTCTTCCCAACAGGAGGCTGACCCGGGGCCAGCAGAGGAGAAGAGACTCCGCGCACACAGCGGTTCCTGTCTGTTGGTGGTCGGCTCTCACGCAGCCCTTTCAAATGGGCGAGGAGGAGGAGGAGGAGGAGGAAGGGGAAGGGGAGCACAGATGGTCTCCATTAGGCGGCTCTGGCCTTCCAGGCCCCCCTTCAGCGGCTCGAAAGGGCAAAGCGCTTCATGCCAAGAGCTCTGGACAAGGAGGGCTCCTCCTTTCTCGCCGCCTGCCCATCTGGCGGGGCATTGCTTCCTGCACCCCCAGCCTGCCCAGAGCCGAGAAGACCTCCAGGCTGGGGCTCCGTTTCCTCCCCGAAGATCAGCTTCCCACAGCTGGCCTCCGGTCTGGATGCCGAGGAGTGACCAGGCGAACCTTTGGAGGAAGAAAGGAGAGGAGAGGAAGGGCTGGTGGGGCGGGCAGGGCGGGCGTTTTACCCTTCGAGGGAGGAGGGAGGAGGCGGAGCGCCTGGGGCTGCGAGGGAGCCCTTCCGAGGAGGGGCAACCTTTTGGGGAACCCCCAGCTGAAGTTCTGGAGAGGGAAGCCGCTGGGCTCCCCACGGCTGGGAGGGGCTGGCCAAGCCCATCGGCCGTGGGGTCAGTGAGGGCTGAGTTCTCCATTCCCTAACCCCGTGCCACCAGCAACATTTCAAATCCGAGTTTAAGCAGAGAAGCCGTTATACAAAGGGGAAAAGAGGAAGAAACTTCTTTTTCTTTTTTTCGAGGAAAAACGGGCAGAGCTCGATTGGGTAGCCAGGTTCCGACAGCCCTTTTCTCTGCCAAGGAAAAGCAAGGCTCACTCCTTCGTGGCCTGGAAGGTGGGTCAGAGAGTCACGATTTCGAAGTCCGACCGGACTGTCACCCAACAGCGGGGATGCCGGGACCTTCCTCCGCGGATGAGCGGCAGCTTCAGAGTGTCCCAAGCCGGGCCCGGCTCCCTGCGGCGATCGGAGAAGGGTCCTTCGAAGCAGCCAGGGATCTGGCAACGGGTGCACGGATGGCGTGGTGCGCAACGGCAGCAGGGGAGCCGCGCGGCCCCCACAGAAGCAGCCTCGAGCGGAGCGCCGAGTCCTCATGAGCCCGCAGCAGTCAAATCCCTAAAAACGGCACTCAGCAGGCGAGGCTGAAGTCGGCGGAGAGGAAAAGGGGGCAACCTGCCCAGCAGAAGAGGAGCAGAAGAATGGGAGGCTTCGTACGGAGGGGCGGAGCATCTCTGGGCAAGGTCCCGTGCTCCTGGGCCCCGCTGTCCCGTGATCCGCGAAGGGTCCCGTTCCTCCCCGCTACACAATCCCTGGGACGCAGGGCAACACAAACACAACACTGTCCAAGCTTCCGGCTGGTGGCTTCCCTCTTCCATCCCTTGCTCAGTTCCAGCCCCCCCAGTTCAAACCCCGAGCGCCGTCAGGGATCCCGAGCTGGTGATTTTCCTGAATCTGTTTGCAGCGCAAACGCCAATGAAGTTTTTCTGTTGGGGGGAACAGGACAATAAGAATTCAGCTAGAAAAGCCACATCAGGAAGCAGAAAACCCTGCTGTCGAAGAAGTGCTTCGAATGTGACACCTGGGGGAGGGGGGAAGCATCTGGCCATATGAATGCATCCCGCAAATCTAGCGAGTCTGCGTTTTTTAAATATATTTGGCAGGATTTTTCTCAGCTCCTGTTCCTGCTAGGGAGGAACGGAGAGCTTGCTGGGCCCTCAGACGCAACTTTCTCCAGGGATTGAACTTAGATTTTTGCTGTCTTAAAAAAAGAGAAGGAAAAGCAAATTTCAACTGGCACATCATGGGCTTGTATCAAACTATCGCTGATGAGTGGAATAGAAAGCCCTTGGGGTCGGGGGAGTGGGAATGGGGGTAGTAGCTGTAGGGCATTTTTGATGACCAGGATCAGATGGCTTTGGGATGTTTATTTATAGGTTTGTGTGAAAGACACTCTAATCGGACTCTATCCCAGCAGGGAGGACCTATCAAGTTGGTATAAAATCCAGAAACTAAGGAGAAAGCCGGATGTAACATTTTTAGACCAATGAGGCGGATTTGGAATCGTTTTCACTTGCATCCAGCCCAAAATTCCTCTCTGGGGTCAGATTATGCAGGGGAGTAACAGTTCTGCCAAATTCACAACAATATCTGGCTGTGCAAAGCACTCACTGACCAGCATCCATGCTGTCGTCGAGAAACATCCATTCACACTAAGAGGAATTCACACTGGCAAAAACTTACTTATAAAATAAGCAATGAACTAGTGCAGTGTTCCTCAACCTTGGCAACTTTAAGACGTGTGGACTTCAACTCCCAGAATTCCCCAGCCAGCATGATTTGTGGAGTTGAAGTCCACAAACGCTGGCTGGGGAATTATGGGAGTTGAAGTCCACACGTCTTAAAGTTGCCAAGGTTGAGGAACACTGAACTGGTGGGTGTGGATACATTTGCCATACTGTATATAGGGACCTTATAGATGCCCTTTTAAGGGTAATCACTCTGCTTGGCTACAGGGAAAGAAGCAAAGTTGGTTCCTGAATTTAATTTTGTGGGATAATATTGCAGTCAAACCAACAATTCATGTCTTGCTAGATAGCCACATGAAAGGGGGCGGAGGCTCACAGAGACTTCCTGAGCAATTTCCTAGAGAGAGAACTCTGTGAGGTCACTTCCCTCTCTTCTTCTCCACCATGCATGCGACGTGAAAGCACATGTGTGTCTGAGCTCTGCAGCCCAGACATCATTTTCAAGCTTAGATCTTCTGTTTTAGTAACTTAGTTAGTACTTTAAACCTGCCTTGACTTTACTACTGCAACTGCTGTTTTGAGACCTAGGTTATGTGAGTAAACATTACTTTTATTTCTTCACAAAACTGTGTGATAGTTATTTTAAGAGGGATAAAAGGGGTAATACCAGGAAAATCCAGTCGGCTTCAAAGCATCCTGGATTATTGTTTTCTAGAAGGTTAAACCAACCTTGTCTTAAGCTTTTCAAGTTTATGCTGCTAGGGATGGTACTCTGCTAATCTCACTCACGTGAGGAAGGACGGATAACAACTAAATAATATATCCTCTCCTAGTATCTAACTCCATTCCCACAAATTTGCCAGGATGCACCTCAGTTATAGCAAAGGTGAAGCCGAAAGGAAGTAATTTAGGGAGCAAAAGAGAGAAATGCAAATACAGGTAGTCCTCGACCTACGACCATTTGTTTAGCGACCGTTTGAAGTTACGACGGCGCTGGAAAAAGTGACTTGCGACCAGTCCTTGCACTTACGACCGTCGCAGCAGCCTTATGGTCATCAACATTCAGGCGCTTGGCAACCAGCTCACACTTACGACGGTTGCAGCGTTCCGGGGTCATGCGATCGCCATTTGCAACCTTCCCAGCCGGCTTCCGACAAGCAAAGTCAATGGGGGGAAGCTGGATTTGCTTAACGACCGTGGCAAAAAAGGTTGTAAAATTGGGTGCGACTCACTTAACAACCGCCTTGCTTAGCAACGGAAGTTCCGGTCTAATTGTGGTCGTAAGTCAAGGACTACCTGCATGCGTGAAGCTTTCCTGCAAACAACATCCTTTCTGAGATTGAGTCAAACAAGACCAGCAACTGGGGGTGTCCAAAGTCAAGACGGCAGTCATGACGGGTAGGGCTGGGGCTGCCCATAAAAAACAGGCGGGGGTTCGATTGCACTGTCATGGCCACCACCTTGAATTTTTTGACCACGCCCCGCAGATCCCCCGCAAGGCACCTGCGGCTTGCCAGCTCGGTCGCCTCACACACCGTCGACTGGCTCTTACCTTCCAGCGGCGCCGCATCACGTATTTCCGGAGGAGGACCTGAGATTTGAGGCGCCGGTTGATGCGCTTGGCTTTGACGGCCAGGTTGTTCAGCCAGGGGTGCTGCAGGCACTGGGCCGCGCTCATCCGCCCGCTGGGGGAGAGGTGGGAAGAAGAGAGGAGGAGGAGGAGGAGACGTTACAAGCCCCTGGCGATACAAAATCCTAGACGCCAGAAGCATCGCGATCTGCAAGGGGACTTTCCAAGATGTAATCCAACTTGCCTTGCAGAACGGGCATCGCTTCTGATCTCAGTATTGAAGCTGACTGCTGCCACATTCTGCCAGCTTCACTTCTTGGCATCTGGCATTCCTCTATTGCTATTGTTGTTGTTATTTTTAAGCAGGCTTTTCGAGCCACCAGGAAATTGGTAAAAGTTGAGCATAACCCCCTAAATTAATAAAACATCCCCGCTTCGCTTTGCAAGCCAGGTGCCAAGTTTGCTCTATTTTAGTTCCAGATTTTCTCGCTAGAAGAGCATCACAACTAAAAGAAGGATTCACAAAGGATAAAAAAAATCTTCTGGTCTGAACCTTGCCTTAGCTGTTCTGGAAACCCTCTTGGCAAGCAACTGTATTCTTTTACAGCCTTTCAACAGCTGTATATCAATAATAATAGCAACCACCACCACAACAATAACAATAACTCATCCACCTGACAAGGAATGAAGTATGGAATAATAAGCTAAGTATAAATTGTAGAACTTGTGTGTCTAAGGATGGAGACCAATCCAGAGAACAGCTGGATCCTGTACTTTTAAAAACGCACCTTCAACTGTGGCTTGTTTCCTTCTTCCTCTTAATAGACCCGGGTGAAACCTCAGTTGAATGTATGTACAGTAGCCTCTTCTACACAGGCATGATGCCAAAAAAATCCCGACAAATTTGGGAATTTGCCAAGTTACGTTCTGTAAACTACTTTCTATATCATAATCAAGAATGAAGATACTTCCTCCTAAAAGTTGAGGTTGCTGATGGCCAGGACGATCCAAAGGATGTGGTCAAAAATGTCAAGATGGCGGTCATGACGGCGCATCACACACGAAAACCAGGCAGAGCTTAGATTGCACCGTGGCGGCTGCCATCTTGACTTTTTTGACCATACCCTGCAGTCACCCCTGCTGATGGCCAAGGGCAGGGGTAACAGATCTGGTCTGCAACTATCAGACAACTCCCAGAAGTCAGCAAAGAGAGGCAGAAACTCCCAAGTCTTGGTGCCATCGAGACCTGGTTCTGATAGTCCTAGCCAAGGGAAGAAAATCACATTTCCCCAAATCTACTTGCAACAGCAGAAATCAAATGTGCTTCTCTCCTGGCCAGCTTGCAAATAAAAATACAGCAGATCCCATTATCTCCACCCAACACGGCCATTGCTTTGGGACAACAGAAGCTGAAGTTCCAAACAAGCGCATGACGTCATGCTGGAGGACTCTGGTCCGGTCTATTTTCTAGAGCCCGCCCTATTGCTGGGAGACTGAAAGGCAGGGGGGAGGTGAATGGGCTCCCTGGGGGGCTCGAAGGTCCAGCCCCTCCTGCCCTTCCTCCATTCTTCAGGGAAGCACAGACCTTTTTTGCTTAATGATCAAGTTGGAGACAAAGTCTTTGGCTTCGTCAGAGATGCCCTCAAAGGCTTCCTCGTCGAAATACCACTCAGCCACCAGGACGCTGTTGAGAGTTTCGGTGTCGTTGTCCCCCAGGAAAGGGGAGAGGCCACTCAGCCTGAAAGGGGAGACGGGGGAGAAGGTGAGAACACAAGACCTTCTGCAGAGGAGGTCCTTTGGCCAGGGCAGAGTCAAGCTCCACAGGGCCAGGTCTGGCTGCAAGGAGCCTCCGACGGGCAGCCTGGAATGAGTGCCAACTCTTGTCCAACCCGTGGTACATGCTATAAATGCCAGGGTGGTCTAGCAGGGAGGATGGTGGACGACAAGCGAGGTGACCCGGGTTCTCAGCCAGAGAAGCTCCCTGGGGTCCCTCCCTCTCAGCCCCAGAGCTCGTGGGGAGGGAGACCCAGATTCTCATCCCCTCTCTAACCGGGGGTCAGGGGAGCCCAACATCTTAACATCCCTCCCCCCAAATCCAAGTTAACTTAACCCACCTTTAGAGATTATGCAACGGGGAAGCATGCCACGAACCCATAGTTTTAGGGTCCCCCTGCCCCCAGGCTCTCCTGCACCCCCACTCACAGCATGTATGTGATAACCCCCATGCTCCACATGTCACTGCTGTAGGAGACCGGCTCGTAGCTGACCACCTCTGGCGGCAGGAATTCCGGGGTGCCAAAGTTGACTTTTAGTTTCTCTCGGGGGTTGTATCTGGCAAGGGGAGAAAAGGCTGCATTTCTTCTGGCACTTTTGAAATATGCCTCTCAGGCACACCCCTTCCCCCACAGGAAAGGCAGACCAAACTGGAGCTGATGGTATTCTAATGTGACCTTGCAGGCATCCATTCAATTCAATGGGAGCGGGGAGAGAAACATATTTATCTAGTATTTAACTTAGCTAATTTCAGTACAAAAGTCAAAACTTCATTACCCTTCTCCAAATGACGTAACGCTGTTCGCTGGTCAAAAAGTTAAATATTAGGGGGAAATCTGTCCCCCAAATGCACAATGAGACAAAAATACATTAAGTTTGGGAAACTGTTTGCAACAACTGTGCCCATCAAGCAAACTTGCAAAAACAAACACCTATGTTAGAAAAATGTGCACAAAATGGACACAAATGTGGGTGCATTTGAAGTTTCCCCATCAGGAATAGAACAAGTTACAGGTACTCAATAAGAGACGGAGAGAAATCAGAATGGGAAAGCCTGTCCTTTTCTGGCTTCGAGGCCCAGGAGGGGAGGAGGCACACGGTAAGAAGAGGTTTTGGCCACCCAGATCACAGCGTTACCTCCGGGCAAATCCAAAATCAATTATCTTCACCATGTAGCCAGTGGCTGTCACGCACAGGATGTTCTCGGGCTGTGGAGAGAGAGAAAAAGGGGGTGTCCACATGAAGGTGCCCTGGAAAAGTCTTGGGGGGCCAGAAGAGCAGAGGAAACTGTTCGGGGAGAGGAGGAGGAGGAGGAGGAGGAGGAGGAGGAGGAGGAAAGAAGAGGAAGAAGAGGAGGAAGAAGAAGAGGAAGAGGAAGAAGAAGAGGAAGAAGAGGAAGAGGAGGAGGAGGAGGAAGAAGGAGGAGGAGGAGGAGGAGGAGGAGGAGGAGGAGAAGAAGAAGAAGAAGAAGAAGAAGAAGAAGAAGAAGGAGGAGAAGATTTCTCTCCCCTCCATTTTAAACCGAGTTAACCCCATTTTAGGCTTGCAGTACAGAGGGGCAGCACTCTGAGAACGTTGTCCTATCTAGAAAGTTAAGCAGGGTCAAGCGAATTAATAGTGGGATGGGACACCACCAGGAAATCTCAACCATCCAACATCCAGCCCTGAAGGAGGATACGGCAAAGCCCTTTTACGCTAAAAATGGGGACCCCCCAAAAATGCATGGCCCTGAGCCCAGCTGGAGGGAGCCTTGAGCATTTTATGGGCCTATTTGAAACCTGGATATACCGCTTCCAGTAAAGTCTCACGATCCCATTCCAAAACAATAACAGAACAGTGATATGAGAATAATCAATATGAACTGTGTTCATTGAATAGGAAAAAAAGAGAATACAATGTGTATTTTTAAAAAGCAGTGTTTGCCATTCACACGGGGAAGGCCTGGGGGAAATTTGGGTTCTCATTTCTCTCCTCTAAATCATTCCCCTTGATCCCATCCTGTCTCTGGAGGGTCGGGCAGCTGAATGTGTGAACAGCAAGCGGATCAGGGGCCGAGAAGGAACCGTTTCTCCCCCTTTTCACTCATTCCTCCTCCTTCCATCAATCAGGGGGCAGCCGAGCGTAAAGGGCCAACTGAAAATTAAAGGAGAATAAAAAGGATTCCGATTTGGGCACACGGCAACCGATTCGCATGTATGACCGTCGCAGCATCCCATGGTCATGCAATTGCCATTTTTGTCCTTCCCGGCCAGTTTCTGGAAAGCAAAATCAATGGGGAACCGTGTGATTCGTTTAACAACCACGTGGTTCGTTTAACACCCACAGTGATTCGCTTAATGACCGCAGCAGAAAAAGGTCGCAAAATTGGGTCAGATTCGCTTAATAACCGCTTCGCTTAGCAATCGAAATTCTGGTCCCAATTGTGGTGGTTAAGCAAGGACTACCTGTATGTCACTTTACAGCAGTGTTTCTCAACCTTGGGAACTTTAAGATGTGTGGACTTCAACTCCCAGAATTCCCCAGCCAGCAAAGCTGGGAGTTGAAGTCCACACATCTTAAAGTTCCCAAGGTTGAGAAACACTGCTTTACAGACTTTGAGAGTGTTGCTTGGACTAAGTATTAAAGGACTGAGTATCAAATACATATTTACATGGCAACATCCCTTTGCAAATCCTAGGAGGGTGGAGAGCAATAGCCTGTGGTTGGGGAAGGTGCGTGCTGCAGTAAAGCATTGTGTACAGATCTGCTACGCTGCGGTGTGTCCAGCCCTTGAAAAGCAAAGGACCCTCACAAGGAGGGCGAATTTTATGGAAGGAGGGCCAATTGGTGGTTGTCAGCTGGGTGCTCCATAGAACCTCCATGTTCAGGCAGCGTCTGCCTCAGGTTCTCGGTGGCTTCGGGACCAACAACCGGGGGGACAGGGCCCAGCTGATGGATGTCTCACAGGGCTTGGCATTGGAAGAACTGGATAGTTTTTCAGTTGGGGGGGCAGTTGAACTGTTTAATGACCACTTGAAAGCTGCCGCCACTGGGGGAGACGCAACCAGATGCAGAAGGACCAATGACCGTAAGAAGACGGAGCACTTCGGAGGGGGGGATCACTGCACAAGGTTGGAAGTACAGGTAGTCCTTGCTTAATGACCACAACTGGGACTAGAATTTTGGTTGCTAAGCGAAGCGGTCACTAAGTGAATCACCCAATTTTACAACCTTTTTTGCAGCAGTTGTTAAGCGAATCACCATGGGCGTTAAGTGAACCTCATGGTTGTTAAGCGAGTCATGCAGTCCCCCATTGATTTTGCTTGCCAGAAGCCAGCCAGGAAGGTAGATAATGGCAATCACGTGACCAGAGGACACTGCGACGGTCATAAATGCAAACTGGTTGCCCAGCGCCCAAATCATGATCATGTGACCGTGGGGATGCTGCGACGGTCGTAAGTGTGAGGACCGGTCATAAGTTGGTTTTTCCAGCACCGTCGTAAGTCCGAACCACCACTAAACGAATGGTTGTTAAGCAAGGACCACCTGTAAGGTGCAAAGTCTGGAACTGCCTTGCTTTCTATTTGGAGACTTGTGAGGGTTGGGGGGCTAAAGGGGAGAGAGACTCTTTAAGAGTTTTTTAGCCCCTAACCCTTGTCCAATGATGGGGGGCGTAGTTGGAGAGGTTTCAAAAGATGCTAAGGAGGCCTTAAGCTTCTGCAAAGCTTAAAGCCCCCATCTGACTTCTTAAAGCCCCCACACATACAGGTAGTCCTCGCTTAACAATCATTCATTTAGTGATGGTTCAGACTTACGACGGTGCTGAAAAAACTGACTTGCAACTGGTCCTCACACTTACAACCGTCACAGCATCCCAGCGCTCATGTGATCACGATTTGGGCGCTTGGCAACCGGTTCACATTTATGACCGTCGCAGTGTCCTGTGGTCACATGATTGCCATTTTCGACCTTCCTGGCCGGCTTCTGGCAAGCAAAATCAATGGGGAATTGTGTGATTCGCTTAATGACCGCCACAAAAAAGATCATAAAATCAGGTTGGATTCACTTAATGACCACTTCGCTTAGCAACTGAAATTCCGGTCCCAATTGTAGTAGTTAAGCAAGAACTACCTGTACTTCAAAAAGCAAAAAGATCTGGCATATCCAGCTTGGTCCACTCTGGGAGGTTGCAGAAAGCCGTAATGAGATGCCAGGGCCCCTGGCATGCTGCCACCCTTGGCTGAGCCCAGAGCCCTCCCGCACGGTTTGGCCTCTCCTCTTATGCAGCACCTGGCCCTCCCCACTTGATGCCCCAACGCTGGGCCCCTACCTTGAGGTCCAGGTGCAGCACCCTCATCTGATGCATGAAGAGGATCCCTTCGCAGATTTGCCGCACAAAAACCATGCAATCCACCTCGGTGAGCTGGTAATCCTCGTCGATGATCCGCTCAAAAAGCTCACCGCCTTGGACACTGGGTGGGAAAGCGAGGCCGCGTCAGGACAGCCCAAAAGGCAGCACATATGGGGTGGCTCTTGCTTCCCCTGGCTTTTATGGGGGGATAAGATTTCTCGATGCTGCCCAATCCCACCCGCCCTCCTTCTCAAGGCCTTGGAAAAAATTAAATTCTGTCTACTTCCTATGGAGAATTTGGCACAAGCTCAGACTTTTGCCGCTGCTGCTCTCCCCAAGCGGCTCATGGCTTTCAATATATTATCCTCTTAACAATGCCACGAACCAGCCTAGTCTGAGAGAGAATCCCTTCCTCGAGGCCAACGCAGTGAGCTTCCTTACGACAGCCCCACTCCCTCATTGCTTGGCATAATCCACACCATCCTATTCATCAGAGGAAAAAGGTTTGCAACGGAGCCCTCCCGCCTTCACTAGGGAATATCCTGCTTAGAGTTCTCCAGGCATCACCCACTCCTTTCCACACCCTGTCTTTGCAATCTTGAGGACGAGTGTATGAGCAGCTGCAGAAGAGCATGCCTTAGCAACTGTCCCCGCACAGCCATCCTCCCATCAGCGACTGTGGCTTGCATGAGGTGTGAACCCATCGGCTTCAAAGGCACTGCAACTCTGCTGATCTAGCGCTGCTGCCCATCACTTGCTTCCTGATGTCCTTCAAAGAGGAGATGCTTCGAACCCACCCCCCTGTATGCAACACAGGGTGAGTTTAGTCCCCCCCCCTCCTCTTCAGGCAACTCACAATTCCATAAAGAGCATGATCTCTCGGGGCGTCTCGATGGCATCATACAGCTGGATCAAGTTCCGGTGGTTCAGCTGGTTCATCACATCTATTTCCACTTCTGCCGTTTCCTGCAGGAGAAAGGCTGCATTGTATGGAACTGGACTGGCAGGGAGATGGGTTGCACTGGCAGGCCACCCCAACCCCAGCTGCCATGACATCTCCCCCTTGGCTCCTGCCCCTCTTCCCAAGGCATTCAGAAGAACTCTCTGAGGTTAGCCACAGATAGGATAGAAGAGGACCCTGCGTCCAGGAGACAGCCCTTCCTGTTCCACCAGGGGAAGGTGGAAAATGCCCCCTTCTCCCTTGGGCCCCTTTACCCAGAGCCCCAACAGGGCCTTACAAACACATCTCGGAGCAGCCCTCCAGACATAGCAAAGGTCATGGGCAAGGATGAGCTAAGGATTCTCCTGAAGGAAGAGCTACCATTCCAAATCTTTGGGTAAGGGAAACACGTTTTCTTTATTCTGCCAGATCAAGAAAAGGCACGCTGTCCTTTTTTGCCGACTTTCGTTAGACTTCAAAGCAGTGCTGCTCGACCTTAGCAACTTTAAGCTGTGTGGACTTCAGCTCCCAGAATCCCCCAGCCAGGCTGGCTGGGGGATTCTGGGAGCTGAAGTCCACACAGCTTAAAGTTGCTAAGGTCGAGCAACACTGCTTTGAAGTCTAACTTTCAAATTTTATATTTTAAAATGTAAAATGGTGGAAGATGTATTCTCGTTAGGATAAACCTTGCGAGGATCCTCAGCCAGCTTTGGGGATTCTGCATTTTTGGACTGCAGCTTAGCGGTCTCTTGGGGGTTAAAACCCTTCTTGCAGGGGTCTCCCCCAACCTTAAGCTCTTTAGCTGGGGTGGATGTGAAGTACCATAATCCCCAACCAGGTCTGTTTGCCTTTATTGCAAGCAGCAAAGCCAGTCCCTCGCTAAGAGACCCAAATTGCAGCTTTGGTGGCGTGGACTAAACCTAGAACATTTATTTTATTTTATTTTATTTTATTTTATTTTATTTTATTTTATTATTTTATTTTATTTTATTTTATTTTATTTTATTTTATTTTATTTTATTTTATTTTATTTTATTTTATTTTATTTATTTTATTATTTTATTTTATTTTATTTATTTTTTATTTTATTTTATTTTATTTTATTTTATTTTATTTTATTTTATTAAATTTCTATGACCGCCCATCTCCCCCTCAAGGAGGGACTCTGGGTGGTTCACAGCCACAACAACATCATTAAAATACAATAAAAACACAATAAAAATATAAATACAATAAATATAATAAAAACCAAGTGGCAGGTGGTTCATACAGTGAAGCTGAACATATTTAAAATATTTGAGGCGGCTCTAAGAAATCAGCCATCCCCAAGCTTGACCACTTTCCCTCTTGCCCCAGGCGAGATCACAGAGCCAAGTTTTTAATTTTTTCCTGAAGTCCAGGAGCGAAGGGGCCTGTCTTATCTCTTACGCATTTGTTGCTTTGATTTATATCACGCCTTTCCTCCAAGGGAATCTCTCGGGCTAAGAGAGGGGCTCACCCAAAGTCACCCCGGAAATTTTGGGTGACGGAGAGTGGGTGTGAACCCGGGGCTCCCCAAAGGCCTACCCTGTCTTTCGGGCCCTGCTTCTTAATGATCTTCACGGCAAGCTTGAGGTCCGTCTCCTTCACCGTGCACGTCCGGACTTCTCCAAACTTCCCCCTGGGGTGAGAGAGGAGGAGGGAATCCTTGAAATACGGTGGCATTTCCTCTAAAGTTCTCAAAAACTATAAAACAGCCCTGGGCGAACTTGTATCCTTGAACCTTCCCTCTCGTTTCCTTTAGTCCCCAGGATCTGATGCTAAATTGGAACGTTTCCAAGCTGGATCGGGGGAGAGAGCTGGTTGGATTCACACAACCTGCTTAACCTGGGTCAATGGAAGTCCCGACAGCTGCATTTCCACAACAAGCTGAAGATTAGTTTTTTTCTGGGGCTTAAGGTATTCTGCAGACCCCAGCCACGGGGCTAGTGTAAGGTCAGTTTTTATTTATTTATTTATCAAATTTTGCCACTGCCCATTTCCCTCCAGTTGCTGTGTGCAGCTCAGAAAATGAGTTAATTCAGTAAGTGGGTTAAATTAAGCAGTGAATTTAGCCTTGTTTACACCAAGAGTGTCTACCAGGCGGGCAGGTATGTAAAAAAGTCAAGATGGCAGCTGCAACCATGCAGTAGAAGCCCCGCCCCCTTTATGTGACGTATATTAAAAGGGCGGGGCTTCCATTGGATGTTCGCGGCCGCCATCTTGACTTTTTTGACCCTTCCCACAGGTGCCCCTGGTGTATACCAATGGAGAGATAGAATACGGAAGATGATGGCGTTTTAACTGGCGGTCAGAAAAACAGGCAGCACAATCAGGAACCAACATGGCCAAAGCTGGTTTCCTTCCTTCCTTCCCCTTTCTTACTTTATTCTTTTAAAATAATTTTATTAAAGATTACATTGTACAGATAAAACAAATGCAAAGTATAAAAAAAAGTAAAAAGTGCAAAGAAAAAAGAAAGAAAATTTCTTTAAAAAAAAGAAAAAGAGAGGTTTTCTTTCTTTCCTTCCTTCCCCTTTCTTACCCGCCCAGGATCTCGTCAGTGTTCAGTTTGTAGGTATCTTTGAGGTTTCCAGTCCTCAATGTGACAATGCGATGGGTGAAAGGCGCAGGGGGCGGGGGAGTGTCATCTGGAAGAGAAAGGGGAGTTTTGAAAAGACTGGGATTGCTCCCATGTTTCTACCTCCTCCCCAGGAGGCGCACCGGGCCACCTAATCTTAACGATCCTCCTTTGGGTGATAAAGGGACTTAGAAATTAACATCTCAAAATAACCATGACCTAGCCCCAGGTGCAAGGTCCCACAGCCACCCTAGAAACATATTTAAGGATTCCCTTACAAACTTTGCTCAGACTGAAGAAGCTCCTTGGATAAGGAGCGAAACGTTTCCACTGGGAAAATAGAAATCCAGTCGACATGATTCAAGCTACAGACTGTTCCACCGGGATGACTGAGAACCTTCATAGATGCACCGGGCCACAGCATCCTTCCTTAGCCATGCTGAGAGAGCGACATCTATTGGCCACAAAGGGAAAATGTCCCTTGCTTGCCAGCGCCCACGTTGGATTTGATTTGCATCAGGATTAACCCCGTGGTCACAAGTGACTGGGTGGGTGCAAATGGATCAGGACACCAGAAAGATGGAGTTCCCCCAGGATCCCTGCAACATCACCCAGGAGTCCCAGACTGGACGTCGCTGCAGAGAGCGCTCAGCTTTTTCATCCTCCGCCAGGCACAGGTGCAGCAGCGGGCCAGATGTTCAGCTCCGGCCTCTGCACAGCCCCTCTGCGTTTGTGTTCAGGAGTGACAGTAGCGCCAGTCCGTATTGCCTACAGGGACTTGGGTACAGACAGAAGGGAGCGTTGCCCGCTGTCTTCCAGGAAAAGTAGAGCATCTCGCAAGACAATTCCCCCCCACACCCCAATTCCTGGCTGCAAATGAACCACAGCCTGGGAGGCGGGAAGAGACGGTCTAACCATGCAAATTCCTCTGCATAGTATCAGTTGAGCACGGATGGATTCAGCTGAGCATTTGGGATGACTAGGGATTTCTGGAAGGACCACAGTAAATTGACACTGGTAGCAGCAGCACCCATTTTGCCCACCCGCTTCGCAATTCCACCCCTCCCCACTGCCCACTTTCCCGATCTACAGAGTTCCCAGCCTCCCGAATCGCTCCCATGTTCTTGTTACCGGAAAGCTGGCCCAACCGGGAGCTTTGCTTCCAACACATCTAGTAAGGAGTTTCCTCCTTTTTCCAGAGTCGACAAAGCTGCTATGGATTCAGCCACGGGGCCACAGTTCCATTCAGTTTGGGGTTGCTTTAATTCCCAATCTTGTGAGATTTCCATAGAATTATTCACAGTAAAAATATAGCAGGTCCCCGGTTTAAGAAGGAGTTCCGTTCCTAAGTCTGTCCTTAAGTCAAATTGGTATGTAAGTCAAAACAGTTATTTAGCATCAGTTCATCAAATGTTTGTCTTAGTATATAATATATATTTTACTTTTCTATGCATATAAACGCTTAAGAAACACTTCCAAATACATACACTAAAACATAATACACAAGCTAGGATTGTGTATTTAACCTGAAACATTGTACTTATCTTGAATTTTTAATATAATAGTCTTTATGGCAGTCCGTTAACTAGGAGTCGTCTGTAAACTGGGACGTTCTTAAACCCAGGACCTGCTGTACTCATTGTTGGCATCGTGTCCTGTGTACGTACTTCATATTTCACCCTCCCCATCCTTCCAAAAAGGACAGATACTGAAGCTGAAGCTCAAAGACTTTGGCCACCTAATGCGAAGAGAGGACTCACTGGAAAAGACCCTGATGCTGGGAAAGACTGAAGGCAAAAGGAGAAGGGGACGGCAGAGGATGAGATGGTTAGGTAGCATCACCAATGTAACGAACATGAATTTGAGTAATCTCCGGGAGACAGCGGAGGACAGGAAGGCCTGGCGTGCTGTGGTCCATGGGGTCACGAAGAGTCGGACACGAATAAACGACTGAACAACAACAACAAAAATCCTTCCAACAACCTTGCGAGCCAGGCCAGGATTGCCTGCCGTGATTCTGTACATGGGAATCAGCTGAGGTTGGAAGTGGGTTAAATTAATTAATTAATTGATTAAATTAAAATTATCAGAGGCCGCCAGGGGAACATAGGGTTGAATCAAGGACAGTGGTCCTTCAGCCACAACAACTCCCATGTGGAGAAACCAGATGTTTGTGTCATCGGTGATACGATGCAGGGCTTGTTTTAATTTGAAACTAACTGTCGGGGCCGGATTCTTTCTGGGAGCAGAGGCCCGGTCAGGGCAAGGCACATCTTTGCGAGAGTGAAGCCGACGAATCGGCCATGCTGGCTGGAAATTATGAGGCTTGTAGTCGCACGCAACTGGGCAGGGATGGGGAGGGCAGCTGGATTTAGGTTCTGACTTTACCGCTCGACGAGGCCACTTGGCGATTCCAAGTGCCAAAGGTGATGGTGGATGGGCTTTTACGGAACAGTTTAGAGCAGTGTTTCTCAGCCTTGGCCACTTTAAGATGTGTGGACTTCAACTCCCAGAATTCCCCAGCCAGCCATGCTGGCTGGAGAATTCTAGGAGTTGAAGTCCACCCATCTTCAAGTGGCCGAGGTTGAGAAACACTGTCTTATTCTGGCCAGCAGTAAGTGGACAGTCAGAACAGGGATGACCCAGCATCCAGGGGGGCATAAAAGTCTCTGGCCTAGACTCTCTGGCTGGCTGAACAGGGAGCTCGGCAAACAGCAGGCTACAAGACTGCTTGTTCTCCAGCCTGACTATAAATGCAATTACAGATGCTTGCAATCTTGTAAAGCAGTGTTTCTCAGCCTTGGCCACTTTAAGATGTGTGGACTTCAACTCCCAGAATTCCCCAGCCAGCCATGCTGGCTCAAGAGCTCCGGGAGAACTTGGGGATCTCTGCAGCAAATGCCATTACACCTCTCAATGTCTCCTGTTTCTAAAGCAGTGTTGGAATTGAATGGGGGACCACCAGGAGTCGTCCCTGACTTGCGGGTATCCTCATGTCCCTAGCCAGGCAGTGCTCCTTGGAAGCCAATGTCTGTACAGGTAGACCTTGACTTACGACCACAGCTGGGACCAGAATTTCCATTGTAAGTTGTTCGGGTCATAAGTCAAGTCACCATGTGACCGGACCCCCAATTTCACAACTATTTTTACATGGTCGTTAAGCGAATCACAGGTCGTTAAGTGAATCCAGCTTCCCCAGTGGGCGTTTTTTGACGGAAAACGGCAAAAAATGTCACAAAACGCAATCACATGACCACAGGATGCTGCAACCGGTCGTAAATGCAAGCCTATTGCCAAGTGCCTGAAATGTGGCCATGTGACCGCGGTGTGGCATTTTGCAATGCTCAGAAGTGCTTTACAGGCTGTAAAGCACCCATTCCGAGGCTGTCGTAACTTCAGACTGTCGTTAAACGAACGGTCGTATGTCGAGGACTACCTGTATTGCTGAAGGACAATAGCTGCCCACCTTTGGAATAGCAGGCTGTTGTGTCTCTTCCTTGGCTTCTTCGCAACACTTACACAACTTGTGCTTTAAACTCTGCATCGACCCATCCCCAACCCCGTGCCAGCCAAACAGGATTTTGCAACGATGCATTGCAGAGATGAAATAAATAGGCACGCATTTGCTTAGCTTGTTATAATTTGTTCCCGCTCTCTTGCTCCTGCTATTCAGATGCTGAGATTAAGTCTCCGGAGGCCTGCAGACATAAGGACTAGAAACTTGCAAACGGACATCATCTCACTCCACCAGAGCCCTGCTCTAACCTCAGCAGCTCTGGCAACCTTACCCAAGATCAGGGAGGGGTCCTCCTTGCCAAAGTCCGGAGTGAGGTAGGGGCCGGCCTCGGGGTCTGCACAGCTGGTGGCGGCTTGGCTTCCAGGAGACGGAGGGGCCCCATCAGCGTTGGGGGAAGGCAGAGGGGGCTCCTCAGCCAAAGTCCTGGGGCCCTCTTCGGCTGCGGGGCTTGGTGGCTCTGCTGCTGGCACCGGGGCTTGTCCAGGGGCCGCCTCGGCGCGGTTGGGGTCTCCGGGCACAGGCTCTGGGCCAGATGCAGAAGCAACAGCTGGGTCTTGAGGACTCTGCGCGGCGGGGGCAGGCAAAGCCTCTTCTGGGATATCTTCTAAGCTGAAAGAGGGAGACTCGACTGAGATCCTCAAGCCAATTTTAAAAGACCCCCCCAGACCCAGCAGGACTGAAGAAAGCCTTGAAGGGGCGTCCCCCGTAATACTGGCCTGGGAACTGGCTCGGTTCAGCTGCCCCCCAGTGTGGCTGTTTGGCTTTTCACGCAAGAAAAGAGAGACCTTTCCCCTTGAATTCCTTATTAATTGCATGCCATTCTTTTAGCATTTCTCTTCCTCTTGACTTTGAACACATTTTTTAATAATGCTGCAGAACTGATAGCTGTTATCCTACTTTTTATTTGCATTTGCATTTTTTGCCCGCAGGCACATATCTTGCTTCTCCCAGTGCAATGTCATAAACATGCTTAACTTTAAGGAAATCAGACAAACATGAATGTATTTTAAAGATGACATTTAGCATGATTAATTCAACAGTGCCCAAGGTAGGACTAGAACTCACCGTCTTATGGTTTCTAGCCTGGTACCTTAAACCACTGCTCTTGTTGTTGTTATATGGGTAGTCTACAATTGAGGACCAGTTTGGTATAGTGTTAAGGCATCAGACTAGAAACCAGGAGACCCTGAGTTCGAGTCCTGCCTTCGGCACAAAGCCAGCTGGGTGACCATGGGCCAATCCCTTTCTCTCAGCCGTTGGAAGGTGCCAATGGCAAACCAGGAGACTGAGAGTTCTAGTCCCGCCTTAGGCACGAAAGCCGGCTGGGTGACCTTGGGCCAGTCCTGCTCTCTCAGCCCTAGAAAGGAGCCAATGGCAAACCAGGAGACTGAGAGTTCTAGTCCCGCCTTAGGCAGGAAAGGCGGCTGTGTGACCTTGGGCCAGTCCCTGTCTCTCAGCCCTAGGAAGGAGCCAATGGCAAACCAGGAGCCTGAGAGTTCTAGTCCCGCCTTAGGCACGAAAGCCGGCCGGGTGACCCTGGGCCAGTCCCTGTCTCTCAGCCCTAGGAAGGAGCCAATGGCAAACCAGGAGCCTGAGAGTTCTAGTCCCGCCTTAGGCACGAAAGCCGGCCGGGTGACCCTGGGCCAGTCCCTCTCTCTCAGCCCTAGAAAGGAGCCAATGGCAAACCACTTCTGAAAAACCTTGCCAAGAAAACTGCAGGGACTTGTCCAGGCAGTCTCCAAGAATTGGACACAATTGAACGGATTAAAAAAATAAATAAATCTACAATTAGATTCACAGTCAAAGACTGGTGAAAACTTAACAATTCAAGTCCTAACCAAGGACCTAAGAATTATTAAGGTGGCATCTGAGGATATAGACAGTTCAAGGCAGGGCATTTTTTTGTAAAATTAGGGTGTTCAGCTCTGATAAATTCAAAATTTCCAAATATCGAGGGAATCCTTTAGGTATTGCTCCAAGGGCTCCAATCGCAATTGGATTAACAGTGGATTTCTTTTTCCATAAGCATTCAACTTTGATCTGCAACTCCTGGTATTTTGTAATTTTTTGGGATTGCTTTTCCTCAATCCTAGCATCACCCCGTATAACAACATCGATGATGATGATGATGATGATGTTGATTCCTCTTTGTTTCTCAACTTATTTGAGAGTTTTTTATGCCACCAGCCAGTCTTATCAGCCGTCTCCCATTTTTCTTCCTCTTTGGCATTGCTTTAGTTTGGGCCTTAATTATCTCATTTTTCAGAATTTCCCTCCTGAACTGTCTTTCCCTTCAGCATTTCCAGCCATGGATCCCTTCCTGCTCTTTCCTGGAGGTTGCTGAAGTCAGCTTTCTTGAGATCTAGAACCCGGATCCGATTCCCTCCAGTCCTCCCTGCCTGCAATATTGCACATTCTAGAAGTGATCCAGGGGGCGCAATGGCTCAGCGGTTAAGACGCCAGGCTTGTCGATCGGAAGGTCGGCGGTTCGAGACCCGAGCGCCGCGTGACAGAGTGAGCTCCCACACTCGCCCCAGCTCTTGCCAACCTAGCAATTCAAAAGCATGCAAATGCAAGTAGCTGAATAGGCACCACTTCGGTGGGAAGGTAACAGTGTTCTGCATGCGTCATGCGGCCACATGACCGTGGAAGCGTCTTCGGACAGCGCTGGCTCTTCGGCTAAGAAACGGAGATCAGCACCGGCCCCTAGAGTCGGACACAACTGTGCGGGGGAACCTTTACCTTTAGAAGTGATCCCCTCCCACGGTCCTTCCTCTTCCTCTTCCTCTTCCTCTTCCTCTTCCTCTTCCTCTTCCTCTTCTCCAACCAAAACAATACAATCCAAAATACAGCCAATCCCTAATTCCTTCCTCCAACTTTTGGACAACAAAGTTGTCTGCAAGGTACATCGAGAACCTGTTGGATCTCCTGTTGGCCACAGAGTTTGATTCCCAAGTTGGTGTTGGAGACTGAAATCCCCCGTTATCCCAGGGGTGGGCTTTTGGGAGACCTTGGCCATCAGATCTGTGAAGACTTCATCAGTATCACTGACTGGGGTGGGTGGCCTGGAGTCCACACCCACAACAGGGTCATTACTGCTTCTTTCTCCTTTAATTCTCACTCAGCTACAAAACAAAATAAAATGTGGTCTTGGTTTACTCCGAGAACTGGAGGGGGGTCTCCGAACGGGACAGGGGAGGGTGTCAAAGAAGGCAACAGGGCAGCCACACATGTGCAATTGAAGCTGCAGCCCCTTGTGACGTGCTTCACACATGTGATGGACATGACAAAGGGGCAGAGCTTCAATCACATGCAGGGGGGTCAAAAAAGTCAAGATGCGATCACCACAACCATGCGATCGAAGCCCCGCCCCTTTTTACATGCATTGCGACACCCCTAATCACATGGTTGCAGCATCTTCATAGTGATCTTATGCCACATACATCTTTGAAATCTATTATGTTGAAAAGAAGCATCGGTTGCCTGCCTCCAAAAGGTCACCTTGGAATAGGATCCTAATTCCCCATTATCACGTTCTTAGAACAATGCATTTCAGGGGTTAAAAAAGAAAGAAAGATTGGTGTACCCAGTAATCTAAAGAAGTTCTAGCATGTATTTCTCCCATCCCCCCAAAAAAATACTAAGGGGATTCTATGAGCATCTAAGGCAATGTTTCTCAACCTTGGCAACTTTAAGACATGTGGACTTCAACTCCCAGAATCCCCCAGCCAGCATAGCTGGCTGGGGGATTCTGGGAGTTGAAGTCCACATGTCTTAAAGTTGCCAAGGTTGAGAAACATTGCTCTAAAGGGGCAAAATCATCATCATCATCATCATCATCATCATCATCATCATCATCTTCGCAAAATGCTTACAAGGAAGCCATTTCCATGCTGGCCTTTATAAGATCCCAGGCAACAATCAAGGGAGGGCATGATGTGGACTGAAGATAAGCTAAGTTTTCAAACAGGACCTTTCCATGTCTCCCTTGGAGATTCAGATACTGAAGTTGAAATCATCTACCTGTAAAAAGTGAGCTTCCCCTGAGCTACAGGTCTCCTCCTGGTGGTGGTGGTTCCTCCTCCTCCTCCTCCTCCTCCTCCTCCTCCTCCTCCTCCTCCTCCTCCTCCCCCCCCCTTGCAACAGGTTCCTCATCAGCTCAGTGTCCCAGGGCGACTGTATCCAAGGACACGTCGCCCAGAGCAGAAGAGCGGAAGGAGTCATCTCCATGTAGGACCCACCCAGACGGCTGAACCGGTTCAAGGGAGTCCCTGGTCTTCCAAGAACCTCCTCACCCGACTGGCTGACTGTCTTCTAACTCAACTTCAACCGCCTCCAGGCCATTGCCAAATATGCCCCGATTTCCATGCTCAGGGGCTCACATCTCTAGAAGCAACCCAAATCAATGGATGCCCTGGGGAAGAACATTACCTGTTCATCGTTGCTGGGCAGCTGAAGCTTTGCAGGAAATGCAGTGGCTTCTGTGGAACACCCTTCTGGTGGCCGGGGGGGTCCTTTGCTCCTGGGGACTCACCTGGGCTCCCTTCTTTCTCCGCTTGGCCCTGTTCTGCTGGCTTGCCTTTCTGCTGGGCTGGGTCTCCTGGAAGGACTTCTCTCCCGCCTCCCCCGTCATCCTGCACACTGCAGGCTTCTCCATCCTTCTCCATCCTCTGCTGCTCCAGATGAGACTCCTCCACCAGTGGGGGCCGAAAAGAGATCTCCCAAACTGCCCGCCCTCCTTTCCTGGGACCTCAGATCAGCTTCTGCAGGAGACAGGAGACAGATGGAAGTCAGTCAGTACGTTTCCCCGTGCTACCAGCAGCCAAGGTAACATAGATGGTGGTGGTTGGGAGACGCAAGGGGCCAGCCTTCCCCAACCTGGAGCCCTCCAGGGGCACCAGACTGTAAATCCAACCATCCCCAGTGATTGCATTCACACAACATGCAAAGCTCAGTTCGGAACAGTAGAGTTCCTCTACTCTTTCTGTGGCATAGCACGTTGTGTGAATGCAGCTATAACCAACCGATCCCTGAAAAAATGGGAATTTTGGGAGGAGGGCTGTAAGAGTTCCACCCCACTGGCCGCAGGGATAGGCTGCACTCCCTTTCCTGAGGTCCCTTTCCCAAGGCTTTCTGACCCATTCCAATTAGAGGCCCCTCCTCTGAAGGAAATCCCCCTGTTTGGATCCACCCTCCTCCTGCTCTTAGTCTCAGAAAGATTTTCCCAACATTTAGTCCGAATCCACCTTTCTATGGCTGAAATCCATGATTCCCTGCCCTGCATTCTGGAGCGATGGAGAACAGCCTTTGATCTCCTTTGATGTGAGACGTCCTTTATTCTGGGCAAATTCATGGCACCGTACCCTTCTTCTCCCAATCCGCCCTTCGCCGACTTTAATCTTCCAGATGCACCGGACTTCATTGCAAGGGCACGGCCGTTGGGAATAAGGGGTGTTGGTTCAGGACAGCAGGAGGGCACAAAGGTGTAGAAGGTAGAAGGTGATCTGGTTGGGTGGGCAACTTTTGGTCCCAGCCTCCACTTCTGCACCACCAAATCCCAGTAGCGAACTTCAGAAGATCAGCCGAACGGTTCCAGTCAGCGCTCAAACATTGGCAGTAGAAACTGTATGGCCCAGTTGCAGCCACCCCCTTAACATTTGACTGCTCCCTTCCCCGTGGACACCACTGGCTGGGGGCATAAGATATCCCAGCTCTGCTGCCCACATATGTTCTCCAGCTACCTCTTTGCACCCAGAACATGCTGATTACAGGCCATCCAACGGGCAACCGATGCATCGGAAGTGCTGGCTTGTCTCCGTTCCAAAGATGAAGCGGAGGCTGGAAGAGCTGCGCGGCGAGATCAGGGCCGCAACTGGGGGGGGGGGGGCGCAAACGAGGCATGTGCCCCAGGCGCCGCGCTGGGGGGGGCGCGAAAATGACAAAATAACCCAAGGGGGGGGGGCGCAGAATCCATGTTTGCCCCCGGGTGACACAGACCCTAGTTCCATCCCTGGGCATGATCCAGAGCTGCAGAAACCACCCCACTTTCAAACAGCTAAACTTTGGGTGCTGCTGACTCTGATCCAAGGCACAAAGCTCCCCTCTCTTCCTCCTGGAGAAGCAAAGAAGCCGCTCTACAGCTAGCAAAACCACTCTGCCCGGCTTGTAGGCTGGCCAGGATGCCACCTACGGGCCGTGCCAAGGCGAGGAAACCTGCATGGCAGGGCGCACCCGCCTGTAAGGCGGCTGCCCCCAAGAGGAGGACGAATCTGTTTGGAAGGGTGCTCCAGGTGTCTATGAAGCAAGTCCTCCCATCAGGGTGCCTTCAAAATGCCGCGCCTGCTTACATCCCACTGCAACTTACAAGCGCCCCTGAAGCCTCTCCGTTTCTAGAACAAGGTTAATTCTGGAAGAATATGAGATGACCTCATGTAACAAACAACTAGCATCGTTCGGCGAGATTGTCTTAATATAGTTTTGCCATTCCTTCTCCTAGCAATAAACCAGATGCAAAGTTATTTTAAAAGGGAAACAAGCCTGCCCCCTTAATTTGCCACCCTGCCGATCACTTCCAATTTAAGCTTTATTGGCTGTTGTGGGTCTTCCGGGCTGTGTGGCCGTGTTCTGGAAGTTGTGGTTCCTTAGGACACACGGCCACACAGCCCGGAAGACCCACAACAGCCATTGAACTCCGGCCGTGAAAGCCTTCGACAATACATTAAGCTTTATTAATCAATAAATTATGCCAATTAGGGCAGCATTTCCAACCTGTTGCCCTTTTAAGGTATTGCATTACACCCCCATCAGCGCAGCCAGCCGGACCCCAAAGACATCTTAGGAATACTCAGTTGCATAAAGTTGGATTTTGCCTCTGGTTGCTGCTGAATTTCACCTTCTCCTTGTATTGATTGGTTGATCTGTAACCATATGTAACCAATGTGATTGCCATTCCAGGGGCACATACTTGCTATTTTGGAATCATTCTGTGGCACAAACAGCCACGCCATGCTTCAGAAATTTATTTATTTATTATTTAAATTTATATGACCGCTCATCTCCCCCAATTGGGGGACTCTGGGTGGCTTACAATAAAACCTACAATTAAAATACCATATAAAATTACAACAGACAATATAATATAATAAATAAGTAGAAAATCCAATCTAGGTGAATTGATCTTAAAAATAGGGAGGTCATTATGGTACTAGCCATCCCCAGGAGCTGTTTCCGTCCCAAGCTAAGCGACAGAACCAGGTTTTCAGATTTTTCTGAAAGGCCGGAAGTGTATGTAAGACAACCCGGTACCTGAAATCTCTGAACCAAGGCACAGACAACGTCCACTTTTTCAAAACTTTTTAAGGCTCTCGAGAACATCCAGTCATGGAGAAAATCTGTCTATGTGATTGCTAGGAGTTGACACCAATGTGATGGCACCTAATCAATCAATCAATCAATCAATCAATCAATCAATCAATCAATCAAATCCAGAGAGGTGCAGTTTGGTGCATATCAGAGCAGCCGAGTTAAAAGAAAGCAGGCACTCTCAAGGTTTCAGACGCTGGCGACCAGGCTGCTGTAGGACCAAGACTCCGACTCCCACGTTCTCCCAGCCAGGAGCCCAGCAAGAAAAGCACATAAGACACAAGATGGAGGCTGCAGAAAGGCCTACCCCTGGCTACCATCGGCCAAGAGCCAGCCCTGGCTTTCCCGCACCTTGCCCAGCTGCTGGCAGAAGGGCGTTGACCCAACGGCCCAGGAATTCCAGGAGGGCCGGGGTCCTTCTGCTAATTCCAGAGGGGCATTCGGAGCCCCTGGGGCAGAGGCGCCAACAGCGCAGGTGGGCACCTGGTCCCCGCCTGTCCACATCAGTCGGGCTTGAGCTAGAAAAGGCTCCCTTCAGGGAGCCCCAAACCAGCTTGTGGGGCCGCCTAAACTGGAGTTGACCTGGACAGGTAGCCCTCGCTGGGCAGCCCTGGGAGGGGATCCCCAGACAAACTCACCGAGAGGCCGAGAGCAAAGGCGCGGGCCGGGATGTCCGGAGCCTTGCCCGTGGCCGAGGGCTCAACCTCTTGCTGCCCCTCGGGAAGGCACCGAGCAGCCGCCACCGTCCCTGTCGCCGAGGGTTGTCCGCAGCGTCCCCTTCGATGCCCCGCGTGGCAGAGCTGGATTAAGGGAAGGGAGAGGGAAGTATCTTTTACCCTAGGAGCTGGGCAGAATTACGAGCCCGCTGTTCGTTGTTTCTGTGGCCACCTGTTCTTACTGGCCCTGGTTCAAAGGACACTCCATTCTGCTGCCTGCCTGCCTGCCTGCCTGTTGGAGGAGAAGCAAATTCAAACCCGCAGAAAGCAGATGACGCGCCACCCTTGCTGAACTCCCAGCTCTCTTCCTCCTGTTGCATCAGCAGCAGCAGCAGCTGCCGCTCGTTCAAAGCTCAAGATGTGCAAGCGGGCGGTGGGTTATTTCACGGCCCAGCCAGGACCCCCGGCCCACCTGGGGTGTTCAACAGCTCTGGGCTTAGGCCAGGCTACCAAAAAAAAAAGGGGGGGCGTGGTGGCTCAGCGGGTAAGACGCCAGGCTTGTCGATCGGAAGGTCGCAAGTTCGGAGGTTCGAATCCCTAGCCCCGCGTGTCAGAGTGAGCTCCCGCACTCGCCCCAGCTCTTGCCAACCTAGCAATTCGAAAGCATGCAAATGCAAGTAGATAAATAGGTACCACTTCGGTGGGATGGTAACAGCGTTCCGCGCGTGTCATGCGGCCACATGACCGTGGAAGCGTCTTTGGACAACGCTGGCTCTTCGGCTAACAAACGGAGATGAGCACTGACCCCTAGAGTCGGACACGACTGTACAAATATGCGGGGGGAACCTTTACCTTTTTTTACCGAAACAAAATTGCTCTTTTAATCTGGCACGCTTGGCAAAGAAATGTCAGGACTGCTCCCTGTTTAGAGGGAATCTGTCCAAAGACCAGGAAGGAAAAGGAAGGGGAGGTTGGATGGAGAAGTGCTGAATCCACTGGAGCAGTGTTTCTCAACCTTGGCCACTTTAAGATGTGTGGACTTCAACTCCCAGAATTCCCCAGCCAGCATGATTTGTGGAGTTGAAGTCCACAAACGCTGGCTGGGGAATTCTGGGAGTTGAAGTCCACACATCTTAAAGTGGCCAAGGTTGAGAAACACTGCACTGGGCCGTAGCTCTGCACTGCACAATACGTCCTATAGTAGTGAAGCTTCCCTATTGGAGTTCCAAATGTGTTGCCAACAGGTCTCGACTTCTTTCCTTCCTTCCCCAAAATCAGGACTGTTGGTAGGAAAAAGCCAGGCTCTGGGGTGAAGGGGGAGCTTGCTCTGGAAGGAAAATGTTGCAGTTTGCAAATGCTTCTTGAACCCTCAAGGAAATGGGGGGAAACGGACAACAAGGAGCAAGGTGGAAGGACTCAGTTACAGCGGTGATGGGGGCACCGTTGGAAGACCAGGTGAGGGACAGATTGTCATGGAGAAAAATCACCTGTGTGGTCACTAGGAGTCAACACCAACTTGATGGCACATCCTCTTGATCCCCAGCTGTCACTAGATGTGCAAGGCGTGCCTTTGCACAATTCTGAATAGTGTGCTGACTGCACCCCTTCAGAAGGTGACCAGATGTAGCAAGATGTGTCCATGTCTTGGTTACCATGCATCTCTCCATTACTACAATGCATTCTCTCTCTCTAACCCTTGAAGAGCGACCAGAAAAGGTGGCGGAGAGGTATGGTACCGGATCACACAATGCCTGCACTGAAAGATCTGCACTGATTAACAATTGCCTACTAGGCACAATCCAAGGTGTGGTTGCTGGCCTAGATGGCTCTATATGGTTTAGGGTGTGAGTATCTGCAGGTCCACTTCTCCTGTTAGGAACCTGTTTGGCTCCTCGGAGCAGCAGAATTTTAATTGTACTGATGTCGGTTTGGGTTTCATTTTTGTATTCTTCCTGATGGAAGCCATTTTGTCCAAGAACCAGAAAGGCAGCAGATGAATCCAATAATGCATAAAATAAAATGGTGCGCAAACAGGATCTTCTTGGACTCACAGCTCCTGCCGAATGAGCAGGTGGCTGCTGTGGCCAGGTGCGCCTTTCAAAGCTTCATCTGCTGTGTGAGTTGTGCCCTTTCCTGGATCAGACGGCCGTCCAGACGGTCACTCATGCTCTTGTCACCTCGCAGCTTGACTGTTGCAATGTTCTCTACATGGGGCTACCCTTGCAGACCACATTTAATCCTCTTCTGTTCTGTTTTTAAAGAGCTGTCCTGCTGATAGACCCTTTCTTAACCCCGTTTCCATCATTTCCTTCTGATGTTCTGTTGGGATGGAAAGAAAAAAGACCTGCCTGCCTACTCCATGTACAACAAAGGGAGGAATGAGTAGCAATGTAGGGAGAAGCGCTCAAATGAGCTTCTCTTTTTGTACTAATATTTAAAGAAGAATCACTTCTGTTAAAGAAGAAGAGGCAATGTCAGTTTATGGATGTGATGGAAGCAAGGATGGTTACAAGAAGAGAAAGGTTTGGAAAGGTATAGTGAACAATGTTGGCATAAGATAAATCGAGTGATTACGTGCCATCAAGTAGGTGTTGACTCTTAGCGACCAGATACTCCATGACGATCTGTCCCCAACCTGGACCTTCAGATCTTCCGATGGAGCCCCCATTGCCTTTGTAATTGAGTCCCTCCTCCTTGCTGCTGGTCATCCTCTTCTTCTCTTTCCTACCACCTTTCCCAGCATCAGAGCCTTCTCCAGAGACCTGGGTCTTCGCATAATGTGTCCAAAGTAGGATAGCTTGAGCCCGGTCATTTGTGCCTCGAGGGAGAACTCTTGGTTGATTTGTTTGATGATCCACTGGTTTGTTTTTTTGGTGTATCCACAGTATTCTCAGGAGTCTTCTCCAACACCAAAGTTCAAAAGCACATTTAATTCCTTGGCTTACTATTTCTTACTCCTTTTCTGCATTTTGCACAGTGTTGTTTATCCCCCAAAGGAACAGTATGATAAGTATACATGCCATTCATGTATGCCATTTGTTTCTTGCTCCCAAAGAGGATAAAAATGTCACACGGGTCTCCATAAAATGTGTGTGTTCTGATTTATGATTTCCCATGTTTAGAAAGCATTGCAAGAATTTTCTTGATACAAAGAAAAATGCAACAAGTTGATTTGCAGGCCTGTTGGGTCTTGCGTCCAGGTTCTTTCTCATGAAGGTCCTTCAGGATCCTGCTGGTCCCTCTTGTAGAACTTGATTATCTGACCAAAGTTGGGTAGGACAGCCTTCGGTGAGGGGTTGGACACCACAAGTCCTTACGATCATCCTTGATAGTGGAATATGTGCTTTGCACGCACAAAGTCCTCCATTCACTCATCATGGCTGCTAAAGTCAACTACAGGTGGTCCTTCCTTAACGACCACAATTGGGACTGGAATTTCAGTTGCTAAGCGACGCAGTCGTTAAGCGAATCTGACCCGATTTTATGACCATTTTTGTGGTGGTCATTAAACGAATCACATGATTGTTAAGTGAACCATGTGGTCATTAAATGAATCATGCGGTTCCCCACTGAATTCGCTTGCCGGAAGCCAGCTGGGAAGGTTGAAAATGGCGATCACATGACCATGGGATGCTGCGACACTGCGACGGCCATAAGTGTGAGGATCAGCCACAAGTCGGTTTTTCAGTGCCATCGTAAGTCTGAACCATCGCTAAACAAATGGTCGTTAAGCGAGGACTACTTGTTAGCTAGATCTCTTCTGGAGCCAACAGCCAACAACACGGAGGCAGTCCAGTGCTGAATTGTCCAAAGGCCTGATTTAAACCCAGGAATCTTATCTAGCTGGTTTGATCACAGTCATGCAAGTCATTCGCCTCCCCCACATTAATTTATGTCTCATCTTATGTCATTCTGTGCCGGATGGAACAAAACATACCGTTTCTACAATTATTGTAAAATGTACAATTGAAGATGGCGGGGGGGGGGCAGCCTGAGAATCAACAACAGTTGGGGAAAGATGCTGTGAAAATCGGGGTGGGAGAAACACCCGAACCAGTTATTGCCTAATTTAGTTAACATCCCGCTGGGCCTGCTATCAGACACCTTCTTGCCGTATTTAGGGCTGAAATTCTGAGCAAATCCAGGCTCAACCACAGAAGCTCAGAACAGCTTGCAAACCATCTAATCTGAGCTTCTGCTTGATGTCAGAAATCTAAGGCTCCCTCTCCTCGGGTTGCTACTACTTGAAAACATGGGCTAGTTTTCGACAGATGCTAGGCATTTCCCCCCCTCCATAGTCCAGAGGACAGCACTAAAGCTAACTGGAGGGCAGCGTTCAGCTGGACACGTGGCAAAGAGAATGGAGAGCCATTGCTAGGTGAATCCAGTTATCGGGCTCACGGCCCTTCCTGCCTGAAGCTCTTCAAGGTAAAACATTTGCAGATCAGCTTGAAAAATCAGAGGTAATCAAATCGAAGCGCAGCTGGGGTGGCACGACCTGGTGGAGCTTAGCTGATCTCGAACATCTCAGCAGGGTTCATCTGTACCTGGTGTGATGGAAGGTCAGCTGGGGGCCTTGGCTGGCGTGTAACCTCAGAGAGCAGGGCACCTGGTGAAAGATCTCCAAGAAGGAACTTGGAGCTCCTGTGGCCAAATGCGCCTTTCCAAGCGCACTTTGAAGCCTGGCAGGGCTGGCTTCCCATCCGCAGATCCAACCCCCAAGCTGCTGCGGGACGGACGCCGGATGGCCAAACTACCAAGGAAGGCCCTCTTCCTCACGCCTCTGCCTAGTTTGACCGCCTTGACTTTTAGAGCAGTGTTTCTCAACCTTGGCCACTTTAAGATGGGTGGACTTCAACTCCCAGAATTCCCCAGCCAGCAAAGCTGGGAGTTGAAGTCCACCCATCTTGAAGTGGCCAAGGTTGAGAAACACCGCTCTAGACCATGGGGTTTCCAAATGGTCCTTCCAACCATCACAGATGCCCATGAGAAGCTGGAAGCCACGTTGAAACTCCAGTGTGTTCCAGACCAGGAGGACCAGCTCAAAGACCCACAGCCTTATGGAGACTCTCCTTGGGCCTCCACATCTGGGTGGCAACTGGATGGAGGGGGTTCCTTGAGGGTTGGGCTGGGTGAGCATTTTCAAGGGGGCTCACATGTTTTCACGGGGGGGGGGAGGATTTTTTGCGGTGGCTGAAACAACGAGGAGGCGGGAGGGAATGGAGAACGTCGTCCTGCAAATGCGTGGAGATGCATTCTGTGGCTTTGCAAGATTTTGCTGCTGTTTGGTTTATTTTGGTCGTTTTGCTGTTCTGTTGGGGGGGGGGGGAATTGCAGCCAATTTGTTTTCTTGCTATTTTTGATGTGTTAACTCCACCCAGAAGTTTAACGCATATTGCTTCTTCACAGCTTTCTAGAAGGAAGTCTGCTCATCTTCACAAATTGGTTGCAGAATTTCTGGGGAGGGGCAGCGCCAGGGCATCCCAAAAACAGAACCGGGAGCTGTATAAAGCTCCAGGGTTTCCACTTTTCCTCTGGAGCCAATTCCCCAGTGCAAACTGGGCTGCTAGAAGACACCTGGGTGCAAAGGACCTAGCCCGCTTCAGGGGGACAAACCCAGGCAGTGTTTCTCCATCAGCTGGGTCCAGATTCAAAACTTAGCGGATGTGGAAATGCCCCAAAGACGGCATTACTGCTTATTCGATGTATATCCTGCCGTTCATTCAAGTCCACCAGGCAGGATATCTAGTGCTTGCTCCTCCCATTTTTTTCCCACAACAACATCCCTGCAGAGTAGGTTGGGTCAAGAGAAAATGCCTGGCCTAAAGTCCCCCCGGGTTTCTCCACTCCTAGTCCAGCATCTTCCCACTGCCCCACCCCACCCACGGTCTCCAAGGAAGTTAGCCCTCCTGCCTATCCATATATAGGCTTACAGGTAGTCCTCGTTTAGTGACTGACTCAATTAGTGATAGTTCGCAGTTACGACGGTGATGAAAAAGTCACTTTGCGACCCATCCTCACATTGACGACCTTCGCAGGTCTACAAAGCAAAGGAAAGCTGAAGGAAGGTCGTAAGCATTAAGCACACTCCCCCTATCTTATCCCTACGACAACCCTGTGGGGTAGGTTGGGCTGCAAGAGAGTAACTGACCCCCAGGCCCCCAGGGAGACCATTTGTGGAGGGGAGCTTTGCCCCACTTCACTAGGATAGCTCAGTGGAGCTGGCTTGAGCCGAGGCAACGGATGCATTCGCACCACACGCCTAGCCTGGTTCCTGAATCAACCCGTTTTCGGGGTTCACCCAGGACCCTGGAGATTCAACTAACCCAAGGGGGCTGGGTTTGTACGCTGCACTAAACCACAAAAAGAGGAATCGGGCCTAGCCCTCAGCAGGCCTAGTATGCTGGGCTATGCCTTCTGCTGACCTGGTCAAGAGTATTGTGTGAATGCCGCTGGGATATCGCCTCCATGCCCCACTGCAGAGCTCCTAAGAGTACCAGGATGGGAATGGCAATTTAGCCCTGATCCTTGGACTCGTGGAGAAAGTTCCTTGGCCACAAGGGCGGGAGGGATCTAGCCTTGCCCGGTGTAAACAATGCTGCCACAAAGTGGAACCTCCATGTTCAGGGGCAGTAAGCCTTTGAGCATCAACACTCTAGGGCAGTGTTTCTCAACCTTGGCAACTCTAAGACATGTGGACTTCGACTCCCAGAATGCCCCAGCCAGGCATGTCTTAAAGTTGCCAAGGTTGAGAAACACTGCCCTAGAGAAGAATCCGAGGTTTCTTGCCCCTGTCCTCTTGTGACCTTCCCAGTGGGATATAGCCAGTGTTGTCCCACGCAGATTGGCAGCCCAGGGTGAACGTTTGCACCCCACGGGCTCCCAGCACACCCCCTGGCAGAGGCCCCTAAGCCCCCAGGACAGCACAGCTGCCCTTAGCAGACCCCTCTCTGCAGGAGAGCTGCCGTTCGCGGCTGCCCAGGAAGTAAACCCTTGTTTGCAAAATGTCAGGCACGTTGTCTTTGCAGCGGATCTCTTGGCTCCGAAGCCGAGGCCCAAAATAAGCCCGGCGGGCCAGCACGGAGGGTCCCTCGAGCAGGGCCAGGGCCGGGAAAGAATGGCTGCCTGTCGTCATCCTCATGGAAAGTGGGTGGAGTGGGGGCATTGCGACCTTTCCGGCGCTTGATTTCTAGCCTGGCATCCTGGGGCTGCTGCCGAGGGGCAGAATACCGCCCAGAGACCCCCGCGGGTGCCCCGAGATGCCCAGGGGAGGCATCTCAGAGGGGACCAGGGGACCTTTGATGATCCCCCAGCACACCGGTGCGGCTGGCAAAGCCAGGGCCCCGCCACAGCTCGTCCCGTGTGGCTGCCAGCTCCAGCTCGAGAAGCACGTTGCCCATCTGCTTTTTTTGCTGTTGTGCGGGGAGCCGGATTCATGCCAAGGGTCTGGGCTAGGAGCGCCCCAGGCGAGCAGCCGGAGGAGTGAAGATGCCCTGGCAGGGCAGCAAAAACTGGCAGAGCACAGGACAAGCAGGCCGGAGCCCCTTTGCTCTGGGGGTGCCGTCCAAAGTGCCCGGAGCAACACTGGGCATGCCTGAAGGATGGGAGCCCATTGTGGTGGCGTTGGTGTGCCTGGCCAAGCACCTTGTCCCAGATTAAGCCAATGCTTTAAGTGCCATAATAAAGTCAACCCTGAACTCCCCAATCCATCCCCGTTCGCACAACGCACTCAGCCAGGAAAACTAACAACCAAGGTTAACCTGAACCAAACTTAGAATATTGTCCAAACACAGCCACTGGCTTGAATTTACTTCACGGCGTGGTGCAAAATGCAGCCCGTCTGTTTTCTTAACAAGGAGAGGGGCATTTCCTAGCTGTATCTGTTTATTCACCAATAAAACTGTTCAACATTGGTGTGATGGCAGGCCCGTGACTAAACTACTGTCCTAGTATGCATACCATAGCTAGAAGCCATCAGTCAGCAAAGCTTATTAACATGCTGCAACCATTCAGAAGCCACGGGGAAGCTGTTTTGGTTATCTAGATGAACTGATTTTCCAAAGTAGGAAAAAAACATCACTAGCTCATCTTTGAACAGCGCACAGTACAATTCATCCGGCCCTGAGACACAGAGATTCCTTTTCCTGAACCTTAAACTAGATTTATACATTATACAAAACCATGGTTTTATTATGGCTTATTAAAGCAATCACTAGTGACTGGGTCCACACGTCATACACAGTCAGTTTGCTTAATTGTGGTCTATTGAGTAAGCCACCATTGGTGAGGTATCAATGCAGCCTATGCGGTGCCCATGGCTATGACTTCCACTCACCATTAGGGACCTTATTCAGTTCTTTGACTGAACTGTATAAAATTGCCAGTGATATGATGGTCAAGTTTATTTAAATGCAGCCTTTTTTTAAATAGAAGCTTGATAAAATCTACATGGTCTCCCTGGGCCTACAAGCAGCATTTGTTTAGGATTTTCCCTTATAGAGTAAGGTGTGGAAATTAGCCTTAAAAAAAAAGTGGAAAAACTGAAGCTCCTCATAGGAATTGATTTTGCCATCCTGCAATGGCGGTTTACTCCAGAGGGATCCTGAAGCCCCAGTCCCTGGCGAGCACTTTCGGACATCTTTTTCCAGCCGGCTGAGAAAGCAGCAAAAGGTCCAGGGGTTGTTGTCCGCAACATAGCAGCGAGTTAACACCCTGCCGGATGCTATGCGCCTCATTAGCCTTAATCAGACAGATCCAGGCGACAACAGCGAAGGGCTATTGTCTAATTAGCAGTGGCTTTCGGAGAGCCAAAGCAACGAAGCCCCCCCCCGTTACAGGAGCTCTGTTGCAATGCAAAATTTTAAGTTTTGTTTTTAGTACACAAAAAAGCAGCAACTTGACAGGCATAAGACAGGAGGATCAAGGTGGAATGGGTATGACGCTTTTGCTCGGCAAGCGGGGTGGTGAATGCCTCGACCTGTGTGTGTGTACCAGCAGTGTTTCTCAACCTTGGCAACTTTAAGATGTGTGGACTTCAACTCTCAGTGTCAGCTTTGCTGGCTGGGGAATTCTGGGAGTTGAAGTCCACACATCTTAAAGTTGCCAAGGTTGAGAAACACTAGTCTAGAGGTCAAGGAAATGGAAGTGCGGTGTGCCAGCTAAACTAGAAACTAGAAACTGAGAAACACTGCCCTAGGGAAAAACCTGTTAACGCCCATCAACTCAACTCAAAAACACTGATTAATTAAATGCTACCAAATCAGCGTTGACCGTTGGTTACCACAGAGACAGACCTTCTCCAGGATGAGCTAAAAATATTAGAGCAGCATGTATGTTTTCAAAAGGTATATATTTTGTATACAAATATTTTAAAACTAGTTTAAATATTTCACGTGGAGACCCTAGGGCAGTGTTTCTCAACCTTGGCAGCATGCTGGCTGGGGCATTCTGGGAGTTGAAGTCCACCCATCGTAAAGTGGCCAAGGTTGAGAAACACTGCAGTCGAGCCTCCAGAGCAAAGCACTCTGTACCTTAAGCAAAGACCGAAGGGGCTGGAGATGGCACCACCCTCTGCCTCTTGGAAAGATCGTCCTGGGCCGAACCCCGGAAAGCTTACTCGGGATTCTTTTGCAAGCAGGGAAACAAACCCAGCATAGAGCAGACGGAGCCGTGGCCTGTCCTGGGAGAGCTGGCCCGCCGTCAAGCATGCCCGTTCCCGTGGCTACGTTGCCGTCACAGGCTGCAGCAGGACACCCTTTGACCTTTCTGCTCTGTCCAGGGGGGCCGAGAGAGCTGGCTGGGCAGCCAGACCTCATCCCCTTCTCGGGGAAACCCGATCTCTGGGCTAAATCAAGCCACGCCGGGGGCGGCTCGGTGGGAGATGCAAAAGGGGAGAGGGATCCCTTACCCGAAGCCCGGCCGCCGTTGCGCCGTGACCCGAGCGCCTTGCCGGGGCAGGCAGGATGCGGTCCTCGTCTTCCATCGGCACGGGGGCTTCCCCGGCCAAGGAGAGCGGCTGGCACTCGCCTTGCCTTGGATTCGAGGAGGGGCGGGGACGCGCCGGCCACCCTCCTGCAGACCAACAATGCTTGGCCTGCCCCTCTTGGCGCACTAAAAAAAGAAACTTTCTTCACGCCAGCACATTACTACTCTAGAGCATCTCGGGTCTTTTGCTGCGCATTCTCTGGCCGGGTATTTTTCCTTTCTGCACCCTGGAATGAACACAAACTCTGCCGTTGGCACCGGGCGGCTTTGTCATGCGGATCCCGGGCGAAGCCAAGGGGCATAGAAACCAGACCGCTTCTGCAGCATGGAGATCAAGGACGCCTGCTTTTTTCTTTTTTCTTTTTTCTGAGCCGTATCAAAGTGGGAACTCCATTTTTTACAAAAAATTTTTTATCCTGCCTTTATTATATTTATAAATAACTCAAGGCAGGGAACATACCCAATGCTCCTTCCTCCTCCTCCTCTATTTTCCCCACAACAACCCTGTGAGGTGGGTTGGGCTGTGAAAGAGGGGCTGGCCCAAAGCCACCCAGCGGCAGGACTAGAACTCGCAGTCTCCTGGTTTCTAGCCTGGTGCCTTCACCACTAGACCAAACTGGCTCACTTGTACAAATATAAAAGGGAACTGCCTATGTAAAGGGTATTTAAAGACACAGTGGACTGTGGACATGAGAGTTTGTGGGAAACAATAGAAGAGGATCTCTGGAACTCAGGGTTGAACTGTGGAGTCCTTGGTGCTCTCTGAGCTTGGTTGTGGGCTTGCAGATGTTTCGTTGCCCGACTAGGGAACGTCTGCAAGCCAACTGCCAAGCTCAGAGAGCACCAAGGACTCCACAGTTCGTGGGAAGGCCCAATGCTCAGCAAGAGAAGGTCCCAAGTTCTAGCTAACCATCTGTCTCCAGACCCAGTCTCTGAATACCAAGGAACCAAGATGAAGGATGCAGCTTTTGGCTTGATCTAATGCTCTTCTCACATCCTTACAATTCCCTCTGGTGAGCATCAGGTCTGGACATCTACAGACTGCCGTTCCTGAACAGCCTGAGCCCAATGCCTGAACCCAAGTCACTGGCTCAGGGGTACCCTTGCCCAGCCTGCACTGGGCACAGTGGTTTTCGGTCACAGCTTGCTGGACACCCCTTTAACAAGAGTCAAAGCCCAACATATAAATCCTGGGGGGTCCTGCAAGGCAAGGCTGCTCGGAAGGCTGTGAGTTCTAGTCCCGCCTTAGGCATGAAAGCCGGCTGGGTGACCTTGGGCCAGTCCCTCTCTCAGCCCTACGAAGGAGCCAATGGCAAACCAGGAGACTAAGAGTTCTAGTCCCGCCTTAGGCATGAAAGCTGGCTGGGTGACCTTGGGCCAGCCCCTCTCTCTCAGCCCTAGGAAGGAGCCAATGGCAAACCAGGAGACTGAGAGTTCTAGTCCCGCCTCAGGCACGAAAGCTGGCTGGGTGACCTTGCGCCAGTCCCTGTCTCTCAGCCCTAGGAAGGAGCCAATGGCAAACCAGGAGACAGAGAGTTCTAGTCCCGCCTTAGGCACGAAAGCCGGCTGGGTGACATTGGGCCAGTCCCTGCCTCTCAGCCCTAGGAAGGAGCCAATGGCAAACCAGGAGACTGAGAGTTCTAGTCCCGCCTTAGGCATGAAAGCCGGCTGGGTGACCTTGGGCCAGTCCCTCTCTCAGCCCTAGGAAGGAACCAATGGCAAGCCAGGAGACTGAGAGTTCTAGTCCCGCCTTAAGCATGAAAGCCGGCTGGGTGACCTTGGGCGAGTCCGTTTCTCAGCCCTAGGAAGGAGCCAATGGCAAGCCAGGAGACTGAGAGTTCTAGTCCCGCCTCAGGCACGAAAGCTGGCTGGGTGACCTTGCGCCAGTCCCTGTCTCTCAGCCCTAGGAAGGAGCCAATGGCAAGCCAGGAGACTGAGAGTTCTAGTCCTGCCTTAGGCACGAAAGGGGGACCTTGGGCCAGTCCCTGTCTCTCAGCCCAACTCACCTCACAGGGTTGTTGTTGTGGGGAAAATAGGAGGAGGGAGGAGTATTAGGTGTGTTCGCCGAGTTATTTATAAAAAATAATAAAGGCGGGATAGAAAATAAATTAAATAAATAAATAAAAAATAAATTTGCAAAAAGTAAGCAACCCCCCTGCTTTTTGGTTTAGAAGACACAACATGCCATGAAGAAGCAAGGAATCCTAAACTGCATGGGATGCAAAAGCCCCCCAGTATATGAGGGCTGAAGGAGGCTTGGAATAAACCAGGGTTTGGGATCGAATGGAGCACCAAGACAGTTGAAAGGAGGCAGGAGGGAGGCAGGGACTCTCTCCTTCATGTTTACGGGAATTCTGCTGATTTCCTGGATTTTTTCAGCATCAGTGCAGAAGTGGCTTGTCCTTGTCTTTCCCCAGAATATTTACTTATTTAAAGGAGTTGCATAGCCGCCCCCCTTAGAGCACAAATCTGGGCCGCTCACAAAAATAACAGAACTACAAACCATAAAAACCGGGACTAAAACCAAGAATTAAGAAAACCTGGTGCCTCGGCCATCTCCCAGGATGCCCCAACCACCAGCCACAGGCTCCCATCACTCTACCCCAGCGCCTGGGCGAAGAGCCGGCTCCTGATGGCCTTCTGGAAGGCTAAAAGGGTGGGGGCCTGCCAGATCACCAGGGGGAGGGTGTCCCACAAGGTAGGGACAGCTACAGAAAAGCCATGCTTTGGAGGTCCCACTAGGCGCAACATCTCAGGGAAGGGACGGGCAGATACGTTCAGGGAGAGGCGGTTCTGCAAATAACCTGGTCCTGCGCCATGGAGGGCTGGAAAGGTGTTCACCGGCACTTTGAATTGCACCCGGAAGGAAACTGGAAGCCGGTGCAGCTCGTGCAACAAAGGTGTAACATGGTTGGGGCGCCCAACACTGCGTGTGCTGCTGCATTTTGGACCAGTTGGTGGTCTTCAAATATCTTCCCAGCTAGTATGAAGCCCTGGGATTTACTGATGACCTCCTATATGGGTGTAAATTGCAGCTACTTAGATTTTCATTTATATATAATATTATATATATATATATATATATATATATATATATATATATATATATAAAATATATATTAATATATAGTCATACATTATAGTTAAAGCAACGGTATTCCCCGTAGTAACCTATGGCTGTGAGAGCTGGACCATAAGGAAGGCTGAGCGAAGGAAGATAGATGCTTTTGAACTGTGGTGTTGGAGGAGAATTCTGAGAGTGCCTTGGACTGCAAGATCAAACCAGTCCACACTCCAGGAAATAAAGCCAGACTGCTCACTTGAGGGAATGATATTAAAGGCAAAACTGAAGTACTTTGGCCACATAATGAGAAGACAGGATACCCTGGAGAAGAAGCTGATGCTAGGGAAAGTGGAAGGCCAAAGGAAGAGGGGCCGACCAAGGGCAAGATGGATGATATTCTGGAGGTGACGGACTCAACCATGGGGGAGCTGGGGATGGTGACGGCCGACAAGAAGCTCTGGCGTGGGCTGGTCCATGAAGTCACGAAGAGTCGGAAGCGACTGAACAAAAAAACAAAAAAACAACCTTGCAAGATCTTGAGCATTACCTTACTTAGTTTCTCTTCCCCCGTCAGGACTCAACTGGCTTTTTGACTTCCGTTGGAGAACTTCCTTCGTGCTGCTTAAAATTGCTTGGGGAGATGGAAAAAGGGCTGCTGAGAAGGACGGATTGCTTCACTAGGGTACGCTATTTTAAGACAATTTTGACTGTAATGGGTGAAAAATACAGCACGCGCAGTTTCGGCTCCTAAATATTTTGTCAGAGCTGTTTGTGAGCGATTACTAAATATTTTCAATTTTTTTTTATTTTAATAAAGCTTTCAGAAGTTTGCAAAACAGTACAGGTGTAGTGATTACCGGTGTTTGTTAATCTAGTTAAACAGCAGCAACCAGGTTGGTTGATTTTGAAAAGTTAAGCAGGCTTTGACTTGATTATTTGGAAGGGAGGCCACTAAGAGATCCCAGGGCTGTAGGCTAGACTTGAAGTTTAAAAAAAAGAGCTGAAGAAGGCAGTGGCAAAGTCCATCCATGCTCCTGCCAATAAAACGTCATGGAGATGGCCAGAGTCGCCAGGAGTCAATCTCAAATTGAAATCGACGTCACCTTCCCTCCAGTAGTGGCTGATCAGTCTGGGCTCAGAACCTAAGTAGAACCCTTGGATGGGGGACCACCAGGAAACCTCCCTGCTGTAGGCTTGGCTGGGAAGTCAAAAGAGGCCTGAAAAGAGTCAGTGGCGAATTGCTTCCCTGTTTCTGCCAAGGAGACCGCATGGACGTCTGGATGGACGTCATCAGGAATTGAGCTGGACAGGAAGAAGACTTGAGTTGCTCCATTGCTTCTGACTCTTTATAGCTCGAAGGACTTCGTTGCAACAGGATTGTCTCTCAGTGGCTGCTGCTCCAAGTGCTTGCAAGCGCAGGCTGGATTTATGGATGAATGCTGACTTAACATCCAAAGTAAAGTTAACTTTTTCCCACCAGTGCCCCAAAAGTCCCTATATTGTTCCCTCCAGCCACACGGTTGGGCAGGTTTTACAGGACAGCCAACTCTTATTTATTTATTTATTTGCTTGCTTGCTTGCTTATTTATTATTCAAATTTATCACCGCCCATCTCCACAACATTAAGACTCTGGGCGGTTTACAACTCTTACTCCGACAATGGCATAGATTTGGGGAGAAAGAGGTCCGTTCAACACAGAGAGACTTGCTTCGCAGGAGGTGGGACGAGACGACCTCGACGGCCCTTCTAGCTCCAATTCGGTGAATGTAAAGACCTAGGATTGGAGGTTTAAAAAACCCCTACTTCTGCCACCACAGTGACGCCTTAGGCTATCCCACTTTGGGGACCACAATATCCGAGTTGCAAATGCGTTCAAAAGTCCGCCCCCCCCCCGCCGCGAGGGGCGACACCGGGCTTGGCTACTGCGGAAGAGAAGCCCGTTCTTGAGATCCACGAGCCGGCGAATGGATTACAGCGGCAAAAGCAGCCGGCGTGACCCCGACGGCGATGCAGCAGAACTCCGTTTTCCAAGTCGTGGGAAGAATTTGTTCTTGACTCCGCCACGTCCATGAAGTCACGAAGAGTCGGAAGTGACTGAACGAATAAACAACAACAACAAAAAAGATTTTCATTTAAATATAAGGAAAACCTTCCTGAGGTTAAGACTGTTGATGGGAGAGCAATCTGCCTATGAGGCAGGGGGTTCTTCATCTCTGGCGAAGAATGGCGGCATCTCATTCTGACTGACCTGCAAATTCAGTAACTTGTAGCCAATAGCTGGCAGCTATCAACAGTTTATGCAGCAGGCAATATAAAATCCACACAGTGTCAACTTGGCTGGGTGACCTTGGGCCAGTCCCTGTCTCTCAGCCCTAGGAAGCAGCCAATGGCAAACCAGGAGACTGAGAGTTCTAGTCCCGCCTGAGGCATGAAAGCCAGCTGGGTGACCTTGGGCCAGTCACTCTCTCTCAGCCCTAGGAAGGAGCCAATGGCAAGCCAGGAGACTGAGAGTTCTAGTCCCGCCTGAGGCACGAAAGCCGGCTGGGTGACCTTGGGCCAGTCCCTGTCTCTCAGCCCTGGGAAGCAGCCAATGGGAAACCCTTGGGTTCAGAAACAGATCCGGAGCTTGCCCCCCCAGCAAAGGCGTGCTTCTGCTGCAGCTGCCAAAAGAAAAAGCAGCTTCTGAGATCATTCCCATCCCTTTAATCTTCCATCTACATCAGTGTTTCTCAACCGCAGCCACTTTAAGCGGTGTGGACTTCAACTCCCAGAATTCCCCAGCCAGAATTCTGGGAGTTGAAGTCCACACCGCTTAAAGTGGCCACGGCTGAGAAACACTGGTCAACACGCTCCAAACTGAAAAAAGACGGCACGTAGTCAGAAGTCGTTTCAACGTCACAATACTGCGCAAGTCTATTGAAAACACGGCCCCTAGCCAGCAACGAAGACACAAACGTCCAGCCAGGAACCAGGGACTCACAAAAACCAGGAGTTCTTTCCTTGGCAATTCACAGCCAAGAGGCTACTTACAAAGAAGGGCGATCTGTTTTCGGGGTTAGGTTTCATACCCGGGAGGATGCAGGAAAGTAACAGCTGGGCCACCCGAGGGGCTGAGAGAAAGCTTTCCAGAAGTAGTGTCCTATTTTGCTCATGTATACAATTGTTTATTGGCATAGATAAATACAAAGACAGGCTCATCCCAAAGGTAAAAAAAAACGTGGGCGCGTTCCGGGGTGGCGGGGGTCCAAAGAGTCCCGGGCCTGAGCCACAAGTTCAGGAAAAGTTTGTGTGTGGACTAGCTAAGTGAACAACAGCCCAGGGCAAGGGGGAGGCCTCCCCCCGCCCCTTCTGCAACCAGACGGGCGCGGGGTCATCGGACGTCAACGCTGAAACCTGTCGGAGAAGTCGGGAGATCTGGGGACGGTCAGAGGCTGTTCGCTGGGCTTGACCTCCACGTTCTGGTACTTGCGGATGGGGTTGGCTTTGTGCACCTGGGATGAGAGAGGAGGAAGGTCTGGTGACTGTGATTCCACGAGGGACTGCCTAGCCTGTCCTAGAGAGACGAAGACACAGCCTAAGGCAGTGTTTCTCAACCTTGGCAACTAAGATGGCTGGACTTAACTCCCAAAATTCCCCAGCCAGTCTGGCTGGGGAATTCTGGGAGTTGCAGTCCACCCGTCTTAAAGCTGCTGAGGTTGAAAAACACTGTTCTACAGCAAGAGGGCGGCCCGCAATCTGCAGTGGAATAGAGTTCTCTATTATCCACCAAACAGCAAATGGGCAGATTTTGGCAGCCCATTAGGGATTCTTTTGTAAATAAGGGTCGGAATGGGAGCAGAAGACCCCTCTCTTTCCCAATTTGGCCTCAATCATGGGCAAATCAAGCATATATCAATGCCCGGGCTCTGCTGGAATCCCCTACGGCAGTGTTTCTCAAACTTGGCAACTTTAAGAGGTGTGGAGTTCAACTCCCAGAATTCCCCAGCCAGCATGGCTAGGGGATTCTGGGAGTTGAAGTCCATAGATGCTGGCTGGGGGGGTTCTGGGAGTTGAAGTCCACACATCTTAAAGTTGCCAAGTTTGAAAAACACTGCCCTAAGGTGTTACACGTGGCATCTTCTGCCTGAAAACCAGATTCCGATTCAGCCCAGCATTTACCACCAAGGCATCTCTAGAGATGATTGTGCAAGTCCACTGCCACTGCAAAATGAAACAAGGTAAGCTACCGAAATCCAGATCAGCTGCCTGGAAAGGAAGGGACGCTTCAGGCCCTTCTGGTTTTTAAATAAGGCTGTAGTACATGAGCAGACAAGCACCCCCCCCCCCCCGCTTCACTGGGAGCCCATCATGTCCGAGTTACAATCCACACCAAGCTGAACAAACACAGCTTGGGATCACGTAGGAAGGAAGGAAGACTATCCCTAAACCCCGCTATTTCTGTAACGCAGAAAAGGGTTTTGCCAAGGGAGAACTTGGGAACGATTAGAGAAACAGGATTTGTTCCTTCTGCCCAGCAGTCTCAGAATTAACCAACTACAATTCCCAGGAATCTGAAGAAGTCCAGGAATAACTGCAACCGAGGGAAATTTGTTTCAGAAAACCATTCTCTCTGAAAGGGACAGGTAAAAATGTCTAACTAGAAATATTGCTTAAGATTGTTATTTTGATTTTGTGTGCTTAACTCAAATATTTTGCCCCTAGTATTTATTCCCTCTGTACAAACTCAGTAATTGTGTTTTATGCAGCCTGGAACCTCTTTATAGCAGAACTGCTTCTAAATTAGGAGATTAGCATCCCCTTTTAGTCTGTTCACAGCCTTATATTTTCCTTTATACGTTTTCCAAATGAGTTTTCTCTCAAGTCAGCGGCTATGATTGGAAAAGCTCTGTGATTTTCATCACCTTTGCCAGCAAATGTTTTTCATGTGACTACTGTACTTAAAAGCTAAAAGGCATGTTTTTCCTCTATATTCCTTCTTTTTCAATAAAGTTTGATTTTCTTGCTCCTCTGAGATTGGTCTAGCTCCCCAAAGGGTGGGGAGAAGGAGGATTGATTCTCCTAACCACACACCTCAACAATAGAGTCAGGAGATGAGGCTATAAAGCTTCTCTTTTTCCCTTTTGGATTTGCCAGAAAAGAAACACAGATTGCGGGAGCCGTGTCTCTGTAACATGCTAGGGCAGTGTTGAGAAATGGCTGGCTGGGGAGTTCTGGGACTTGAAGTCCACACACCTTAAAGTTGCCAAGGCTGAGAAACACTGTGCCAGGGGGAGGAGGAGAGGTCAAGAGAGATGCCCTTTGGGAAGTCAGCAGGTGGCACTAGTAACTACCAAGGGGCAGGACCAGGGGTGAAGTCCCGGAAGGTTTCCGAGAGAGCAAGGTTCAAAGGCTCAGCTCTCCCACTACAAAGGCATAGATCCATTTACCAGCTCTTCTCGAAGCTTCGCCATCTCCTCCCTCGCCCGCTCCTCCTCGACGCACCGTGCCACCTCTTGCAGGCGTGCCTTCTCAGCTTCAAGCTCTGCCAGCCTCTTCTCAAACTCCTGACGTTCCCGGGCCCGTCGCTCTGTAGCTAGCTCAAAGCTTTCAGGCGCTGTAGAACCAGAAAGGAGTTCTGAGTTTAGAAACAGAGGCTGGGGAATTCTGGGAGTTGAAGTCCACATATCTTAAAGGCTGAGAAACACTGCTTCAGATTATTACTGTACAAAGGAAGTAGGTCTTCCAGACAAGGCGTGTGGAATTCATAAAAAGCCGTGCACCCGTGTGCATGTGGAGTTTCCAGAGGCTGAAACCAGAACCGTTTGCTTGCCTCCTTCATCAGTAAACTTTCGGATATAAACATTTACCGAATTTCTCCCAGATATGAACGGTTCAGAGTCGGAGCTGCCTGCATGGCAGAAAACCCGCAGCCGGATGGCTCCCAGCACATCCGTCCCAGCTTGGCTTTGCGCCAGCCGGGGGCTCTTCCGAGAATAAAGGCCTTGAAGAAGCTGCAGGAGGTCCACGCCTTTACTTTCAGGGGGCAGAGAGAGGGGTGGGTGGGGTGAGTCTTGCCCGCGCAGAGGGGTTGCAAAAGAGTGCCCGTGAAGGTGCCTGGAGAAGAGGCTCTGCCGCACAAGGAGGTCTCACGCCAGGCAACATCAGGTGGGTCCCTCCTGAGGACGGCTCACCTGACAGCAGCTTGCTGTCCTTCTTGGGCACGAACGGCTCCTGCTGCAGCACGTTGCTGGATTGGGCCTTGAACACGGTGGCCTCTTTCTGCCGCTTCATCTCTTCCTTCAGCTGGGGGGGGGGGGGAGAGGGTTATGGGGAAAAGGGACATCCGACAAAAGAATAGCAGTGTGATCCAGCTAGTAGAGGCCAGCGGATCTCCAGCGATCTCAACGCATCTAGGTACTAGCTTCAGACCTGGGCTTGATTTGGGAAGGACTGGGTTCAGATGGTCAACTCTGCCGGACCAGCAAAGGGCCTGTTTACTGAACGGGTAGTACAAGCAGCAGCGAGCCCGAGTGCAGCTTGCTTTGGCTGAGTGGAAATGCCAGCGAGGCCCCTGAAAGGTCTGGGCCGGCCCCTGAACACATCAGCCTCGACCAGGTTCGGGCAACCAACCCTTCAGGGCCGTTCTGGGGCCGCCCTCTCACAAGGGGCATCGAAGCCGGGCTGTTCAAAACCCTG